>JAODLD010000002.1:18735883-18758429 GCA_026781065.1 Mormyrops boulengeri
TATTACACATTTCTGCGGGAGCGGGACAGAAACTTGCGGGAGCGGGATGAAAAATCAGTCCCGCGCAGACCTCTACTCTATAACCTGCAGTGAAATGACAGGTGGGCAATGATGTGAGATTCTAATTGGACCACAATAAATACAGTATTTGCTGTCTCTCGTAAACACTTGAATGTGTTTTATTTTTAATATTGAAATGTTTTCATTTCAACGTGTGTTTTGAGCCAAACTCTAGACGAAGTAGCCAGCTCTAAATGGCTTGTCTAAGGAGGTTTTTAAATACTTTTATTTGTCCCTACTGGACTCCTGGTGGAAACATTTAAGGCACAGCACACCGGCCTGTGTTTGACTTGTATGCATTTCCAATAACTACTTACTCTAATAGTAATTTGAATTTGTCACTTAACTTCTTTGATATACCTTTATTGGTGTCCTGTTCACTGTTAGTATTTTTGTAAATAGTTTATATAAAGAATAAACTAATTCATTCATTAATTCATAAAATTTTATTCATTCTTTGAAGTAACAACATCATCTAAAAAGGGAAATATTTTAGTTTTTCTTTTGAGACAGTGTCCAAAATAAAACAATTCACCAGAAACCCATGTGAAATCCCTGTTTTTCACTCACTGAGGCTTGGACATATGGATGTATCATTTCAGGGAGATTAATTACATTGTTAATTGTATCTCCACTGGCTTGCTACCGGCATGCATCTACACACAGCCACACAGAGAACTGATGCAGCTATAGCACCTCAATGTTTCCCAACTTGGTCCTCAGAGACCCTAGACGGTCCACACTTTTGCTCCCTTCCAGCTCCCTGTCAGACAATCCAGATATTTGCTTCCTCTCAGCTCCCCGAGGGAGCAGAAACATAGACTGTCTGCAGGTCCCCAAGGACTGACTTGGGAAAACAGTGCTACATACTAATAATACAGCCAGTATATGGGTAACGCAGTGTTTCTCAAAGCAGTCCTCGGGGACCCCCAGATGGTCCATGGTTTTGATCTCTCCCAATTCCCTGAGAGTTGAGAGAGAGCAAAAACGTGAACCGTCTGGGGGTCCCTGAAGACGGGTTTCAGAAACACTGGTTTAAAAGAAAGCCCTTAATGTCAAACTAGCTGACATCAGGATTTCTGAGCTTTACCTCTGGGGACATAATGACACATCATTGCACGTCTCTGTAAATTTCAATGTGCTTTCTGTGCTAACAGTAAGCGATCACTGTCTTCCATGTGCAATATGTCCCTACATCTACCTTGAAATAAGTAGGAACACAGGTTAAAACTATCTATGGAAGATATCAATGTTCTGCAATGCCAAACATTAAGGATGTTTTCCTGGTTATCGTAAATCATTAACACACTCCTTGCTTTCAAGTTTACATTAACATACAGTTACACAGGCACAGACTGACCATTAGGAAGCTTGAGAATTGTCCCAGTGGGCCAGTCTTGTGAGGGCCGGTCTTTTTTCCCCAACACCAGCATTTTATGAAAGTGCGAGATGGTATGAAATGCATTCAGTAAAGGGATGCTTTCAGGCTCCTTGTTCAGTAATCAGACTCTCTCGGGGTAAAAACTTCTCAGTCTCTGTTTTGGCTGTCAGGTCATGGTAATACTTCCCTAAGCAGTAAGAAGAGGCTGTTGGTTGGGGTGGGTACAATCCTTAATTATTTTCACTGTTTTGTCCTCGCACTGTGTCCTGCAGATGGCCCGCAACGTGTGACAAAAACGCACGTTTAAATAAAATTGTCTAAAATCTAATCTCAGTGAAGCTTTCTCTGGTCTTTGTCGGAGATTTGGCGGTTCAGTGCTTTGTTCCCAGGTTGTATTGGTTCTCCTGCCTCGGTCCAAAAACTTGCAGCTAGGTGAATTTTCCTGAGTGTCTGTTCCCTGTGATGGACAGGCACCCCATCCAGGAGGTCTCATGCTTCTTTGGATCGGCTCCACTCTTATCCTGACTAAATAAGTGATCAAGGAAATTATACAGATGATCTTTTATTAAGACTAAAGTGCAAACGTAAAGTGATTAATACCTCTGCACTTAATTTTTTTTTTGTGTTTTCCTAAAATGTGAATGTGTCACATTGGAACAGCCTTTCCATACTTTACATTTGTGTTTTCCACCACACTGGTACCTTTCATCCAAATACCTTTTAACCGTCTCGCATTTTCATGGCTGGGCATTTCACTGCAGTAACCTGGGTTCCTCATCCGAGGGTAATACTGCAGGTTCTCCCAGGGTCTTTCATTCACAATCTGATATTTTTACATTAGACACAACATTACATGCATATACATGTTTGCGGAACAATGGGTGAAATTAAATGTCCGGGGCAGATCTTCAAGCAATTCATAGTTTATTTTTCCATTACAGACCACAATTTTGGATCCAGAATGATGCAACACCTGCATATTTATTAAATAAAAAATTAACTGCATTTACTGCACATTCTACTACTTTTTCTGCTAAATCACTGCAAATATATATAGAACACATATTTATGCAAGTCTTTTAAGATAGCATTTCAAACTTTCCCTAACAAAACTCTTTTTTAATAGTCTAATTACATGCTGGAATGCACTCCTTCACCATTTATTGTTATTTTTAAACTGATAATGAGACCTGAGTTAATTTGATTTAAATAACTGTACAGAATTAGAGTCGAATCAGAGGGGTAGGTACTGAGTGCTCCTTCCCAAAATGCACCATGGCCTCGCCCGATGCCGTCACTGTCCCCACTGCTGCCGGGGCAAACTCGACGACGCATAGACAGCAGTCACAGAATCCCAAATTAGCGCCTTGTTTAAGTTTTACTTAAACAAAAATGTTCTGAGGGAAATTATTGGTTTAGAGCAATAAAGAATCAGGTGGTAGAGGAGGTGGGTCAAAGCAATTAGAGGAGGCAGGACCAAGTGTGAATCTCAGTATGTGACCGTACCTGTGTTCTTGTGTGCCCGTGTATCTTCCATTGCTGAAGACCAATTCCAGAACTAAGAACACAAGTACACGAGGATGGTAAAAATCGGCGGATGTTGGTCTTGCTCCGCCTCAAACATCAAGGATACGTCAGTTGCATCGTCGCCAAATGAGAACAGTCCCATAATTCATTTTACCCCAAGTTCGTTCTTGGAAGGCATGTTAGCAAATGTCTTGCCAAGACCTCTGATTGGTTGGTCCTGCCTCTAGTTGCTTGGGCCCACCTCCTATACAGCCTAATTGGTTATCTCTCTGAACCAATAGTTTTTCCTTCTGCCCTTAGAACATTTTCATGTAAGTAAGACTCCCATGAGCCAAATTAGCTAGTCAGAAAAAAAAACATGCAGCATGTGCTGTTTACATGGATAATCAATCCAGTTCATTTTCTTCATCAGATTATGGTTACATTAATTGGCCAGCATCAGGTTGTTCTTCACGTAACATAGCGCGAGGATGCATTGCCATAACGCCATTAGCTAATGTAGGCACCCATACAAGCATTGTGCTCCTCAGTGATCGGTAAGCGAAACACGCTGCCAGAAAGCGTGGCGAGAGCAGGCGAAAGAGCTATGGCAGTGGAAGCTTATTTTGGCCCAGGTTTACATGTTCAAAGTTCAATGAATCTTCTTATTCGCTGTTTATTTGTGTTATTTGTCCATTTACCGTATGCATGGGTGTCACTTATGATCCTCCGGACAGCAAGAGATTGAAGGCTGGAGCCAAGGAGCTTCAGATCATAGTGGGGTGGGGCTGAGGGAGTTGGAGTGTGTTAGGGTGGTGGCGGGGGGGGGTCAACAGCAACTTCATATAACAGCGGGCACTGCTAATATGAGACACAAAAATAGCTCATTTTGAGATAGGTGATGACAGTCCTGCTTCACAAAAGAAATGGAACAGGCTGTGTCTATGTGCAACAGTCTATGTTCTCTGCAGAATCAGGAAGTATGTTGAGGCATTTTATATGCACAAACTTGATTCTCTCTCAGGGAAGGACCATTAAACCTTACTTTAATTCAACAATCTCACCTGAACCATCCTCCTTTCTCACGATGCCTTAAACTGCTGAACACCTTTACAATATAAGGCTAAGCAAAACATATTAAATTAAGAGCTAATTTTAGATTTCAGTGTCACCATAAGAATTTCTTCTGAATACCTGTCATGTAACTTAAAAATGATCCTGTTTATTGCGTGGTTATGATCTCATTTCCATGCTTAACACTCCATCTGTTGGTTGAATTCCTTGACTTCTCCCGCATTTTAACACTTTCTACTAGTTTTCTGTTAAAAGACTCTTTGTTTTCTAGCTTTGAGTCAGGACAAAAGAGGTATGGAATGTGACAGATACAGCACCTAGGATTTCATTTAAAAACTGTACCACAAACACAATTTCCTCAGAAATGCTAATTAATCGCTACCAAGCCTCTTCTATTTCAAAGACAGAATGAGGACAAATGCTCATCCTCGATCCAAATGGTTCACCACAGATCAGATACAAAAACTCTTTGTACTTCAAAAGCTGGTTTTGTGTTTCTCATTCTACGAGCTCTTGACCCCCCACCCCCCACCAACCTCCCCATCCACCATGTTCCCACCCATCAGCCACTTCCCATGTCCTTCCGCTGGGCAGCTAGGGCGCAGGCACCGCCGTCTGCTTGCTCCTGAAGGTCCCGAGGAACGAAAGCATGCCCCTCCTGACACCAGAGGAGCCAACAAACTTGGGGGATGACGGTCCGTGGAAGTGGGACTCATATGCGGAAATGTCCATGGAGGCAGCTCGCTTCAACTTGGCCCCACCCCAAATCATTTTTGACTTCAAAGGGGGCGTCTGGGAGACTAAACATTTCTGATACTGGACCTGTGGGAGGAGCCAGGACACGGAGAAGAAGCCAAACTTAGATGGAACCTTCTATAAATGCTTCAAAGCCTTAACACATGCTTTTGGAATGTCTAATGAGCTTTGCACCAACAAAGTAGTCAAAATTTATGAAATATAAGAGGATTGTTAATTTGCTTGTGGTTGGAAGCACATCCAGCAATGAACAGTTCATCAGATTCTAGGCAATTAATGTGACATCCTAAGGTGATGGGCCACAAGGTCACCTGGCAGCGTACCATGCATGCGGCCTGCACCGCCTCCGAGATAGTGCCTGCGTCGGGTTCGCACCAGAACACGTGACACTCAAATTGCTGTGTGCCCGTATCCACAATCACGCCGAAGGTGTGTGTGTCCTGGCCCACCCCGAGGAAGGTCAAGTAGCGGACCTGACATTCCCAGAAGGGCACCCCGTCACCCTGATAGGGGTAACAAAAATTAAGGACATTTTCGCTCTGTCGCCTCCAGTAAAAAAACGTTACAAAAGCAAAGGTCAATAACCATTATACATGTTAATAAGCAGTTATTCAGCAGTCATGTATTAAATAAGCACCAATATGTGATAGATGTGTTAAGCCCGGGTGCTGGCGTTCTGTTCCCGGCGGGTGGAGGGTCTGACCTGTCCGTTCCACAGTGACAGTGTCGTTTCTGTCACATGGATGTCGATGGGCTCCCACTCCTCTCTTTCTGTGGTATCCATGACGGCTTCTATAGCCCGATTCAGTACGTCCATGCCTGCCAGAGAGCAAGGTGGGTTACGATATCAAAGTGTCAATGCAACCGTCCTGCCACTAGGGGGCAAACTCCCTTTGTTCATTCCTTCCTGCAATACAGATCAGATAACCAAATCAGCTTCATCCAGCCTAGCTGTCGGACACCAACCGTGGCAGTAAGGAACTCAGGCCCACCCATTCAGCATTCATGGCAGGAGATGCAGTACGATAAAATGATTGTGTCTGACAGGTATGTGTCTGCGTGGTTAGATCAATTGGAACAAATGTGCTACAGAGAGGAAAATAGATATTTCTTTCTCTTAGTTAATTTGGATTTAGTAATGCCAAGACCTATTTACAAACTGTTTAAAATGACACGTAGTTGAGCCTGTAGTGTGATTTTGTCGCGCAGAGAATTGTTATGGGATTGGCCCACCTGATTTTCTGCCAGTCCAGCCACGCTATGATTTCTGGCTCTTGTATTGTCATAACACCCACTGTCCAAGTGAAAAGAATGACATTCACTTGACTCTTTGACTATCAGGTATACTTATTCATAGCTCTTTTCAGTCGTTTTAACATTCTACACAATATTCACAGTATTTAACCTAGTGTAATTAAATTATAATATCAAAAGCTATTATAAGACATTATTATTTTACACTACACAGTGTATAATTGTAGTTATAATTAAGGACAGCATATGCTTATGTTTAGCTGATCAGATGTAATGGGTAAGGGCTTGACCTTCAAGAAGTCTGCATTTTAATATCTTATCAGAAGAATGGCTGTTTTCGTATTAATTTCCAACTGTGTAAAGAGTAATAAAAATTCAGCGGTGAACTGTGTCACCTGCTTATTTACATTTACATTACATTTATTTCTTTAGCAGATGCTTCTGACCAAGGCGATGAATAACTGAGGCAGACAGCGTATCACGGCAGCATACAGCTGTCAAGGAGCCAATCAGGCATGAGTGCAGCTAGGCTGAGCTTCCAATGAATGACCAATAACTAACGACTGTAAATAACGCTGGCTGTGTTAAGGCTGGGTTGATGACAATGACGCAGTGACACTGAGAACCACAGAGTCCTCTGAACGGGAGTGGGCGGTCTCTTTGTGCGCTGAAATGCAAACGCCTGACTCAAGGTCTGCAAACCCAGCACTGCTAAAGAGTTGACCTCAAGATGAGCTAACTGAACGCAGCGTCTCTCTTAAACATGAAGTGAATGAGAGAGTAACGTCTGTAAAGTGGAGGAAGGTGCTTGTCGTTACCAAGGGCAAGATGGTAGTCTATAAATGTGACAAATTGGTTTAAATATGAACCAAATTCATTCATTCATTCATTGAAGAGTCCAGTTTATTTCTACATGACAAGCAATGGATCCCAAGGTCCCATGGATTTAAGAGGCTCAATTCTCCCACTACCCATTCCCCAAATCTGCACTCACCCATGGCCCGTGACACAGGAAGGTTCCCCACGTACTGCACCTGGAACTTTTGTACCCGATGCCTCATCGCATCCATGAAGCCCACTGCGGAAATACAGGCCAATGGTGATCGTATAAGTCAGCCTTCAATGTCAATGAAATAATGATACAAATAGCAGTTTTAATCATTTTTGTCTTTGCCGTAGTCATTCCAGCACCAGTGTCTGTGTGTGAAGTTTCCATGTGATTCTTGGTTTTTCTGTTTCTTCAAGTCATCTTGCTCCTTCCCGTATTTTCAAGACTCACATTTCTGGTGGACCACTGATGCTAAATGCTGTGTGAGCTCAGTGCTAACCCAGGATGCTCAAGGCCTTGCCCTCCTCAACAGTTATCAAAAACAGGCAGGTTCCTGGGCACCCCTTCAACTCCACCGGCCTTGTGGTTGCTCTGCCTTAACATACATCATAGATTGACGATACTGTGACGTTTGGGGGGGGGGGGGAGCACCAGCATTTCATTCGAAATTTTAGTTCTGCTCAAATCATAAGCTCAGAAAACCAGAGAAACCGTAGCAGATATCAGATTCCCCTCAAATGCTCTAAATCAAAGGCTTTGATGTCAGGCTAGATCGACTCTACAGATCTTTGTTACGGATGTGTCTAACATCAAAAAGAGACAAGTAGAAAAAGGGTCTTTCAGAAATAGTTTTTAAACCAAATAATGATGCCGTTAAATTTAAAATGATTCTGACCTCTAGTGGCCGGTTCAACTGGAAGTTAGAAATACTTTCAATTACTTCAATTAAAAATTAAAAATCACCAAAATCCTGTTTTAAAATTTTCAACATAGCCACATTTTCATTCCGGCACCAAACTCTCTCAACTTGAATGGTCACGCTCTGAGCGGCACTGTGGCCTGATCACATGATTAGCTGAGGTCCCGCCCACCCAGCATGGTCTCACCCCCTCCCGCTATGGTGTTACCGTGCAGGGGCAGGTCTTCTGGGGAGATGTCCTCCTCAGTGAACGAGCGAGACACAGACGAGTGCATGGAGGCCTTTTCTGCCACTATCTGCACGAAAAAGATACACAGATGCACACAATAACCCTGCATCACACTGTGTTGCCAGAAGAGGAGACTGCTTATATAATGGCTGCTGGTGGCACAATGGTTGCAGACATAGCTGCTGATTCAAGTTCTCAGAAGCACCCGACTGTAAAACCTTTGGATGATGTGGATAATTGTATAAATACACTAAAAGTTGCTTTGAAAAACAGTAGCTAAGCAGCAAAGGAGTTGCCAAGATAAGATTATTGTAATTTAAAAATTAAATTGTCAAAAACATCCTGTAAACACGCATGTGAATGCTGCTGACAGCCGCCATACTTATTTACATTTCTGAGGGAGGCGGAAGTAGCGTATCAGAATCAGAATCTTTACCAAAGCCAGTGGATAATTGTGTTGGGACAGCTCGCAAACACCATGCCAATAGACAAATAAGAATTAGGGCATATCGTGAACAGTGAAGAAATACAGGGCAGCAAGGGTAAGTGATAAATGAAGAGGATTGTGCACAGTCCAATATTGGAAGCTGGCAGAGGTAACAATACAGATGACATGCATTCATACATTTAGGGCATGACATATAACACATGCAAAGTGCAATTACGGTGTGCATAAGGATCAGCAGGAGCCTTGCAGATGTGCACATTGCATTGTTGCATTTAGTGATTAATTGTCATTGTTGACACACCACAGCACAACAACAAAATGTGTCCTCTGCATTTAACCCATATGTGACAATGCGACATAGCAGGGGGCAGCTAATTCAGCGCCCGGGGAGCAGTGCTTGGGGGTGGTGCCTTGCTGGTCGGGGATTCGAATCTACAATCTTTCAATTACAAGGGCGCGTCCCTAACTATTAAGCCACCACTGCCCACAAAGCATTCCCGGGAGCAATATTGTGGGAGGAGGGGCACGCCACTCACCTTGGAGTACAGCTTGTGCAGGGCAGTAGCGATGGCCTTTGCTGGAACGTCACAGCGAAATACATGGCATTTGAGTGTGCAGGTATCTTTGTCACAGGCCACAAAGGCAAAGTCTCTGAGGGGCAGAGGGTGGGGACCAGAATAAGGAGAAACATACCAGACACATGGGAGACATGCTTCATAGGCACTACACCTATATGGCTAACATAGCGGATGTCAGTAACTGCTGCCACACAAATAATAAATGCATCGGGTTTGAGCTTTGACTTTGCTCTTAGCAGGCAAACCAGAATGCTATGGTTCGAAGGTCAAGGACATGAAAAGGAGGGCATTGGAAGAGGTGACCAATCACAGATGCAGGTCTTTTTCTCTATTGGCAGAGACAGCCGAGTGACATTCGGGCTCCGAGCTTCTAGAGGACACTCTAAAGGCCGTGGCGGACAGGGGAGTAGGGGGAAGGGCGGCATGCAGGAGGCTATTTGGAGGATTTAGTGACCTAATGAATAACAATGTCACATCACAAAGCAATCTTCTATAAAAGACTGTACGATATCGAATTCCGTAAAACAGAGATGGCTGCGATTTCAGCCCTTGCCGTAAAGGTCAGTAATGGCCTGAACTCTGTGTGAGCATGAGTGTAAGGCAATGCAACGCCAGAGAGATGACTATAGAAGAAAAAACAGCAAAAGATCCAGCTCTTCAGCCCAACCTGGGTGAATTGCTTTATTTATACTACTGCATTTTAAGCAGAGCAATGACATTCTTGCAATGTTACTGTATTCTGTGGTGGGAAGGCACCATAAAAATTTGATGCAAACAGTGCCAGCTCTCTTCAGTCTTGAGTTTCCACCTGCCACAGATATTCTTGCCACCTATTTTTGGAACAGGCGCAATATTAAAAAGTCGTCTTCCGTTTCAGTGAAGACCTCGTGTAGCTAATCCCGCCCCTCACCCCCCCTCAGGGGTGTCTGCCTCCTATAAATAATCATAATCCATATGGAATCATTTTCTGCAGGACAGTCACTGCCAGGGCAGAGTGGACGCCTTGCACGTGTTTGGGTATACCGCCGCTCAAGAAAATGTCATTGGTTCTCTGTGATGATGCTCATTCATCGGCCAATCAGAAATACATGTCCCTCAACAAGGTATATAGGCAGAAGATGTGCCTGTGGGCATTCAGCCACTTCTATTGGTTTCCTGAGCCAGGGGACGGGTTGGGGTTGGTCTATGGGCTAAGTCTACTCTTGCTAATATGCCTCTGTCAGGAGAAAAACAAACAAAGAGTTTGGGGGGGGGCTGTTAAATTATTAAGAAACAAGAGTACACTCAAAGGGAATAGCAAATGACTGTTTGGCAGCCAAAGTACAGTGCAGAAGAAGCCATTTTACACAGTTCCACAGCCAACAGTGCCACATCTCCCTAAAAAGCAAAATCCATCAATATTCACCATCTTAACTTGAGACGAAAATCCAGCATCAACAAGAAAAGGAAGAAAAGCAGATTGCTCAGCCCCCCAACCCCCGCTCTGCATGCAGACCTCGTACACAAATCCCAGGAAGAGAGTGAAGCTACAGAGCTTCCCCAAGCTTCAGAGACATGAAATCTCTGGATGACTTGGAGACTTTGCATTTGCCTCAGGCATGCAAGGGACATACACGGCAATGCGTTCACCCCATCCCAGCTTTATCTCAGGCCATACCAAACACATTGTTTGGCATTGGACCATGGGGCACTGAAAATGGCAGATGAGTGGGAAAACAGAAAGAAAAACCCCTGGATGGATGGCACAGCAGTAGGTAGACACTGGAAAGAAGTATCGAGTGAGGTTAGAAAGGCAACCATGCAACCTCAGGCCATACATCGCATATCAGAGACATTTATCAAACAAGACAAAGAAAAATAGGTTACCTGTCTCTGTTTTTCAAGGGTGGCAATTAAAAAAAAAAAGAAAATTGAATGTTAAAATTAAGCCCAGCTCCGACCAAGATGGTCATCAGAGATGTGTTGGGATGCTAAATTACTGTCTGCTGGCAGTGTTGTTCTGTTCTCCCACTTCAAAATGCAACTGGCCCCAAATGAACATTTAGAAGACCCTAAATGCAACCTAGCATGATGCAAAAGCCATTATTGACCACAGAGACTGTATTGATCCAGAGGGGGAAGGGGGCTGACCCGCACGAACATGCTCATTTTATGAAGGTCCAATCCGGTGTCTACGCATTACTTGATCTGTTCAACATTTGCATCTGTGCAGCTCACAGCCATAAACCTACTGAGGCACTATGGGGGCAGAGGTCTTGTTATTTAACCCCTCAGCAAAACATTCAGGAGTGATGCCAAAGACAGCCCCACCCTGACTCCATCTCAATTCAATTCAGTTCCATCTCCACAAGAGCTATAAGCTGTGATCTTCCAACATCACACTAAACTTGCCCTGGGGAACCCTGCTGATGTCGCTCCCTCTGCAGCAACCATGCCTCCCTAGGAATCCGCGTTGGTTGATGCCACACATTCAGAGAAGCCCAGTGCTGCCCGCGCCCTCAGCTGTAATGCATGGTCACTGATTGCTATTTTAGTTGCGAGACACATATGTCTAATATGAGGTTTTCTCGGTCATAGTGAGTTTAAGCGTTTTCCCTGCGAGTGTCCTAGTCTTCTTGGTTTTCTGATCTGACTTCTGTTTCCAGACCACAAGTTCATCTATCCCTCTGTGTGCCCATTTGCCAGTCACCTGACCACTGCCTGTTTTCCAAGCTGAGTTTGCCTAGCCCTTTGATTGCATGTTTGCCAATCGCCTGACCTATTTCCCGAACTACACCTTCACCTCTTGTCTTGGATACCGTCTGTTCCCTCTCCAGTTTTGACTTGGACTGTCTTGACTTCGGTTTTGCCTGTTGGAATAAATCCAGCTCACAGCATCTGATTTGCTTTTGAGTCCTCATCCCAATCGGCATCACACAGAAGTCATGTGACAGATTTTTAAAGATAATTTCAGTCTGGTCATTTGTGTTCTAAGTGAAAATTTAGACGTGATTTGATTAAAAATCAATCTGGCCTGTGGTATTCCTAAGAGTCTTCAGGAATGTATGAAACATCAAGCTTCAAAGGCGTCGATACTCTTCATGTCTTGCTTCTTCACATTCAGGAAGACGGGAAATACCACATTCTGAACAAATCTGATTTCAGTACTTTGAGATAAGTCAGTACTCTTTAAGCTTTTTAAGGTTTTTTCTTCACAGCTCTGCCAAGTGCCATTGGCAGACTGTTGATAACTGTTACAAGCTGTCTATAACCTCGAGGTCTTTACTGCCAACATTAACGTTCTTGTGGTTATTACCTTTTTTTTAATCCCAATCATACATAATTCCACCTTTTCACTTTTCTTTTCTTAGAAGAGTTTTGTAGTCTGGTATCACCAACATTGATGGGTTTCTTCCAACGTTCTTGAGATGACTGTAAGGCTGCTGCCACCAACAAGAACCTGTGACCCTGGATCCCTCAGGATCATATGCCACTGCAAGGAGCGCTGTCTTCCCCTTCTGACAGGCTGATCAGATGGAGGGTCCCCCGGTGGCCACTAGGCCCTAGGCAGCCATTTAGCTCACTTACGCCTTGGGACCGCGCTTCTGACCCTGAATTCCATCCCTTCCTCCCTCCTGATCTGCCCTCCCTGCAGGACACATATGGGTCAAACAGAGGACACATTTCATTGTTGTGTACTGTGTGCTGTGGTGTGTCAACAATGACAGTTAATCACTAACAAATGATACAGGAACAGGGCTGCCAAAATCAGGAGGGACACAACCCACCCTAACAACTACTTCTTGACCAGGCTGAGGTCTGGAAAGCGCTTCGGCTGTCTCTAGTGAGAAGCGAGAGGCTCAGAAGGAGCTTCTACCCACAGGCCATCAGACTACTTAACATGCAGTTATAATTAAACATTCGCTCCTTACCCATGTGCCATGTACTTTACTGGTGCTACTGTATGTCACACATATCTTGGTTTCCTTTACCGTTCCTTATTTATAACATATTTATTATGCTGTTCCTTTTTGCCTTATTGCTTTTCACTAATTCTTACTATGGGGTAGTTCACCACCTTGCATTTCACCGCAGGTTAGTCTGACTACACACCTTACACGTAACAAATTAAACCCTTGAATCCTCATACTCTCCTCATATCTTTTTCCTATACTCAGGTCACGCAAAGTTCAAGCAGAATGCGGAGATTTAAGAAACGAGGTTTTTTGAGTTTTGTGCTGAATGTATGGTGTCAGTATAGCTGGTACAATGGTTTCAGCCTTAAAACAGTAATATTATCACATTTTAAAGATACAGAAAGTTATCTTTATCGATGGCCAAAGAGCCTTGATTCCCTGTTTCCAGTTTTCCAGCTGGCCATCTAGCCATTCATAAGCAATAAGTCGCTGCAAGATGATTGATTGGATGCTAATATTCTCACTGTTGTATCCCATAGCAAATTCTTTTTACACTTTGTCTTTAATCAGGTTATTGACATATTCAACCAGACACTTTTACAACTATTATTTTAGGGAGGACCACAAGACTGCCAGAGAAGCTCTCTGTAGCTGGAGCCGTGGCATAGTATTGTGTGCATTTAGTACTGTGTGGATCTTCTACTTGGTATGCACTATTATGACTTTCTGTACTGCTTTGCAGGTTTGATATAGTTATGTTATGTAGCCAAGGGGCCACATAGCTCTGCATTTCGCATTGTAATTGAAGGGTGACACGTTCTGCCCAGCAAATTAATTGTTTTGATTAATTCTTGTAAGTCTAGTAGAGTGCTAGGCGTTAGTGAAATTTACACAAAAGGCAAGAGACTCAGTTAAACTGGAACCAAATGGCTACATAACTGCCTTTGAGTGGCTCAATCAGATGCATTAAACTACATCAGAGCTGAAGTGATCAAAGATGCTGACAAGTACCTTGCAGCTGATCTTAATTATATTAATCAGGCACGTTTGAGTGGGTGTCTGCCCTGGAGCAGAATTTATGGAACAACTGACATGGGCTGTGTCCGAAATCAGGGGCTGCATCCTTCAAAGGACATGGTCTACGAAGGCGTAACCTTCATAGGCTGCATTCTTCGAAGGTCAAACAGAAAGTCAATCCAATGGGACAATCTGGCCTACAGACAATTTCCTGTTTGAGTCACCAACTGTTCCCACCCTTACGTATTAGTCATAAAGCGCCACTCCTATCACCTAACAGGGATATAACCATCTTACTTCTGTGCAATGAATCTTGGGATATGTTGGGCTGTCGGAGGATCCTTCTGTCACTGACTAACCCCGGGGATCCCCGACTGATCTCAGGAAGACCACACCCCCATGGAAATCCCGACTGGGCTTACCTTCCTGAAACACGGAGTCTGTATGGGTTACGTGCTTCACCAGCAATTTCTCCAGTTTTCCCGGTTCTTGTGCAGCCTTGTCTCTCAGCTGATTCCAAGCTGCTTTAATCAGTGGACGCTATTTTAGTTTGTCTGATCTTGCACTCCAGTGTTCTGTCCTGAGTTTGAGTGTTTTTTCTGTCTGTCTTCCTGGCTTTCCGTCCCCAGATTCTGAGTCCTGCCTGCCTCCCCGAACTCCGACGTACATCGCTCGACTTTTGCCTGCCTCCTGACCACTGAGTACCTGTCTGAGCCCCCTGATCGCCGACGCACATCGCTTGACCCTCACCAGTTTTTTGACTTTGAGTCTCGTCTTTTCACATCAACCCCCGAGAGTAGCCGAGTCTCAAATAAAGCCGCTTCCTGTTCCTGAATCCGTGCAAGTGTCCTCCTTACTCTGCATCTTTGACACCGTCGGGTGGATCCTTCACAATTCAGCATATGAAGGACGCGTTTCTAGACCACATTTGAAGGAGTCTTCAAAATGGGACAGCCCTGTCACACCGCTATGACGCACCCGGTCTTCGAATACAGCCCTAGAAGGATGCGGCCCTTGAATTCGGACACAGCCATTGTGTCAGTCTGCGGCTGCCTGCCAGTCACCGAACCAGGATCTAACTGGTTTCATGTTGTGTCTTTTTCTGTCACTTAATCAGTCAGAAGTGAATCCTGTGCATCATCACAGATAAAAGTTTAGAAATAATGAGAATAACTCTAAACTACAAAGTGATCGTGTAACATAAATGAATTAGGAGTCAGATTTGATTCGGCTTAATCAAAAGTTTAGGTAACTTTTAAGAAGAGTAAGAAGCGACCTACACACATAGATTGCCTTTGACAGCCCAGCTGAATCCAGTCATTGGGCCAGAGCATGGTATTCCTTACACTGCAATTGTCTTCTTCTGGTTCACTCTCACTGCTTATATGTTCTGCAAACAAACTGAATAGCTCGTACATCTGCGAATTCTGTTTTAATGAATAATGTTTAGCATAATCCTACTTCCATGTGAGGGAAGTTCTTTGGTAGGTTTCCACACTCTGTCAGGTTTTTGGTAATAGAATATAATCTGATTTCTTCCAATCTGTCTGACGTTCAGTGGTTTGCTGAGAGTCGGTGTCATTTAGTTAACTATTTCATTATGTTTCTTCAGTGGCTTGAAATGCATTTACTGGGATGCCATGTATCCCCATAACCTTACTTTTAGGCAGTGATCACAGTGCTGATCTACTAACCCTTACTGAAGGTGCTCTCAGGTATCTGACCCCATGAAATATATCATAGCTGTTGATGTGAATTCTGTCCATCTTTGCTTAAACTTTGTTCTGGCTGTTACTTGTCCATTGATGTTTTTCAGTAATTCCACCCAACGTTAGCATTTCCTGAAAAAGTCTGTTTATTTTCTTCTTGGTTGATTTTGCAGATGTTATAATATTGTTTTTTGTATTTCCAGGTAACTTTCTGGAATTCACAAATTGGTACTTTCAATAGCTATTCATCTTTCCAGATTTTAGCATTTGCGCTCTTCTTGGTTGCTCCACTTGGTCTCTTGTCAGCCACTTT
This sequence comes from Mormyrops boulengeri, assembly GCA_026781065.1. Lineage (NCBI taxonomy): Eukaryota > Metazoa > Chordata > Actinopteri > Osteoglossiformes > Mormyridae > Mormyrops > Mormyrops boulengeri. The sequence goes on from JAODLD010000002.1 coordinate 18,751,853, forward strand.
GATCTTGGCTCCTTCCTGGTGAGCAATCCATTCCTCCTGCAGATTCCTTTTGTTTAAATTCCATCTATGGTTCCTTTGGTTCTCTATGAAATAGTTTAGAAACAAAAACTTTTTTGTGATGTTTTCCTTGCCAGAAAAGGGTTGTGTTCCTTTTCAGCTTCACTTGGAGTTTGAACATAAGTAATCCATGACTTATTCCACACCTTGCTCAATGTCTATGTTATTCAAGTTGAGCGGCACCATAATTTGGTACTGAAATTATAATCTTAAATTTTGATTCCTGTGGACTCCATCTGATGATACCCAGGTATAGCAACAATATTCTGGCTCCTTGAAGGACACACTGGCAATGAAGAGCTCATTATTTGCATTAGCTCAATAGGTGCTCTCCACTGGCCAAATATATACTGGCCAATTGTATTTCCAGCATTCCCAATTCCTCAAACACATTGGTAGTATATCCTGTCTGTTTCAGCTTGAAAATGATCATAAAACCCTTCAATTACTTCTTTATCAGGAATCAGTGATCTTTTAATCAGTTTTTGAGACATTAAATTGTTATATTTTATGTCAAATCAAATTAATATCAGTTGGTGTTTCACAGCGTTGACTCAGATACAATCTTAACAATGTCCTTCCTGTTAATGAAAGCCATATCATTTCTGAGTAGTAAATTGTATGATCGCCTGACTAAAAGTGTCCTAGTCCAGTTCATCCGAGCTCACAAATATTCAAGACGTCAACTTGTAAGGAATCTTTACCTCATCCAACATTCATACTTCATTACTTCCATAACTTTCTTTAATGCTCTGGATTGTCTTTTGTGAGATGGTGCCATCATCTGGCGGACATCCTAAAGTCCAAAAAATTGGACTTGAAAAATTGCTCAACCCTTCCCCATTGGCATGTCGAGTGCCTTCTGAACTGAAGGTTCCATCTTCCAAGAACAAGTTTACCACCACCTTCCTCCATGTAGTTTGAATTTACATCTTTGCTATCTATTGTCACCATTGTGATCATCCACCATCAACACATCACTATATCACTGCCTTCCAAAATATATTTTGTCCAGCACCTCTACTAAGAGGTGCCATGGGTGTCTTCCATGGGTGACCTTGTTAGGAGTTTAATAACTCCAGGCAACGTAACTCTTAGCGACCCTGTTGCATGCGAACCTCCTCATGCCCACGGAACAAAATACTTTAAAACAATCTTAATTCTCAATACTGAAGCATCGTACCAGAAGTTACAGGTCATTCCCTCCCATTTCTGGAAAAAACCAAGTGCAGGGATTAAGAGTAGAGTGTTGCACAGCACCCTGAAATCAACTGAGCTGAATGTCAGCAGAATTTTGTTATATAATAAGTCCAAGAAAGCACTCTCTAGCGGTAAAGCTGAGGAATTTCCTTCCTGAATGTCTTTGCTTCTTGGATTAAAGCTACATTTCATCCACGATGACACTCATGTCCCTCAGCTTTCCGCAGGATGGCCGTGTGAGTGTATAACATCCCTCCACCAACACCAAGGCGGCTACGCCAGGCCACTGCTCTCCGCCTGCCCCACCTGCCGTTGTTGCAGCCTACACCCCACACGCGAATGTTGACGATGAGCTGGCAGTGGATGAGGCTGTGGTCTAAGGGGTCAACCAGGCTCAGCGTGTCCTTCTTCAGCACCATCACCATGTCCAGGCCCTGTGAGTAGTGAGGGCGGGGGTCTCAATCAATCGTTTCCGTGTCCCACACCTCTCGTCTTGCCCCCCTTGACTCTCTGGCGCTCACTCACCTCCCCCCACGCCCCCACTGCATCCCGGCCATCGCACTTGCTGTGGGACAGCAGCTGGATACAGTTGTTGACAGCGATGCTGCTTTTCCCAGGGACCAGTTCTTCCTCAGGAACCTCCACCCAGCCGAGGGAGCGTACGGTGAAACACTGCTGCATAGCAGCGGGGGCATGGGCAGAGGGTAGAACAGGACACAGGAAGCAGGTCAGGCATACACATGGCCATCAAGCAGCCAAACGAGGGACACGGATGGAAAAATAACAGCGAAAGCATGCTTCCTCTCGTTTTCTGTGAACAAGCTGTGGGACCTGCCAGGTCGGACAACAGATTTCTACCCCAAGGCTGTCAGGACACTCAGCACCATACTGCCTACCGCTCCAACTACCCGAACCTAAAAATACCCACACCCTCCCCACCTCACCAGCACTGCTCACTTTACTATTTATTTACAATCTACTGGCACTGTATACTGCTACATCACTCATCACCAATGTTCACAAACAGGTACAGTATGTACATACATTCTGGAATCTACCCCTCTTGTCTTACACTGCCGAGTGTTTTTACACTTTTAACATTTACTGTGAATTCCTGCCTTTGTCACTTGCTGTCTGTTGTTATTGTGGTCCTGGGGGAACATTATGTTATGTCACTGTATGCCTGTATAGGATGGTATGCAGTGTTGGATATTCAGGTTCAGAAGCTATAAATCCAGACCAGGATTTTGTTTTTACCAACCAGTTGAGCATAAGAAGTCACAGTCATAGAGTACTCAGCTGGTGGGTAGAAACAAAGTCTTGGTCTGGATTTGTAGCTTCTGGACCTGAAATGTCCAACACTGGTGGTATGACAAGCCTGCTTGACTAGATTTGACTTAACCTGACTCTGAACTGAACCTGTTAAATAGCCTAATACGATTTACCAATATGTTGTCTCTGGAAGTGCGTTAAGTCCAAATAAGTTCGAATTATGAATAAATTTCACTTTCAAACAGTTCAGTAAGAGTATGCACACAGTACTACATAAAAATCGCCGTATGGGGAAATAATTTTCATTGCTAGGCCTTGCTGAGCAGTTTGTTATCCACTTACACAGGGAGGTGAAAGTGTTGTCATACCTTGGAATCCGGGTCCACATTAGAGGAATAATTCCCAGACCAAGCCAACGAGTCTCTGTTAATGAAAGAAGACCAATCAGCAGGGAACCTGAGCAGTCAATAAGGACTGGGGGGCGGGGGCTTCATAGGCTGGTTCCAGCTCAGCCAGTGACTTAGCAAGGTGCCGCTCCGTTGCCCTGGCTCCGACCCGCCACGGGCACGCATGCGTGAGCTGGCTCGTTTACTTCTAAGTGGCTGGCCAAACCCGCCCCGCTGATCTCTGCAGTTGGGCTAATGACAGATGGTCCTGTAGAGTCACCATTCACCTGATATAAACGCCACCCCCCCCTACCCCGTCCCCTTTTGCACTGTGCTCAGAAACAGACCTGGACAACATCCCATAAAGACAGACATCTGTGTTGCCGATTGCTCAAAAATATGGCAGGACTGTGCCCAATCAGTCACCGGCACATTTGTTACACAGTATTTAAGATAATGGGCTTCGGGCACAACCAATTTCAAGATGCGCTCAGTTGAAACCTACTAGAACATCCCAATTTTCCCAGATGTAATTTTTGCTGTATAATTTGTTTAATGCGGCACACTCCGATTTACACAGATTTAATTTTTTGCAGGGCTGGGGAAGGGGGGGAATGGCGAGTGACACAGCTGCCGTAACCACACAGGGATTGCAATACCTGAGAGAGTAAAATAAGGATTTTGCAGAGAACCTACTGTAAACGTCGCTTCACGCCAGGCGGCGTCTTCACATGTGACCTAAATTGAAAGGCCGGTGCAGAAGCCTTCTGAGGGGCACAGAGTAACGAAAATGGGAAGCACTTTAAATAGCTCATGCTAAAGAACCAGGTGCTCAGTCAGGTCCGGCACGTGCCTGCCTTTAGCACATCTCGTTAACAGTTGCTTTTAATTGTTTCCCCAACAGAAATAACGTAAGAGCATAGGCGTCAAGTCACATGGTTATTAGAAATGCAAATCTCAAGAGTCCCGCCCCTATCCCCATTGGCAAAATTGACCAAATTTAAGGAGGTGGGTTTTTTACAGGGGTTTTGTCATCCATATTACTGTTTTCACTGCAGCGACATTTACATATATGTGAGAGTCATTCTAGTGGTTGCCTGAATCGTTTCAATGTGGATCTTAACAGTGTGATTTGGTTTGTTCCAGATGATGTCATCTTTAACAGCCATATGTTGTCCCCCGACGTAATGGACTTGGAACATTCCAGTATATTATTTTCATATATTACTCTTCATTTTCGTTTCTCCCTTTTTTTTTGTTTCTTACAGTCAATCACTAGCTCACACCTACAGAATGATTCTGCCTGTTTTCATGAGGACATTTTATTTCTTGCCAAGCTGAACATGATGAATGCTGACGTCACTGACAAGGGTACCACATGTCAAATCAATTAGCTGAGCTCGGGTAATAACAGCACTGCCTAATGGTTTAAATAAACACCATTTGGGTAGATGAGGGGTAATCCAGGATCCTGTTCTGATTAATTACCAAATTTACAAAAGAAGCAGCACAGTAATGATGTTATAAACCACCCACCTGTCATCGTGTCTCCCCTGCCTAGACTGGAAGGTCCTTTAAGCAGCTTCTTTCAACCCGTTTCCCACCCGAATCTCCCAGCATTGCCAGTCAACCAAACATAATAAGTTAAAATGTGAAAAACACAGCAGTGTAAGTCTGTCCAGAGGCTGCATTATTGCTGTCTCTCTAACCTTGAAAGGTCACAGTCTGAGACACACAGACACACAGCTAAGGCATTACGCTTGAGGAACGCTCTTCATTTTCTCCTACAGCACTAAATACCCCTGGCAGAGGTCAAATCCTTCGTGGTCTCCGTGACGCTATCACAAGGATGCCAAAGCGAGCGAGAGCTGTGGCTGTGTTCACCAGACCCTCAGACGGGCTGCCCGTGGCTCCTGGACACCAGGCCTCCTCCTGGGAACATGACGCAGGCTTAGCTCCCAACACCTCAGTGCTTTATTCAGAGCTTAGGGTTTGTGTGAGAGAAATGGCTAATGGGGAGAGTACTGGAGACCAAAATTCTGCATTTTGTAAGGTTACATTAGTCCATACGCATACATTTTACCGGTCCGGGCCGTTTGTGTGTGTTCCCAGCTGCTCTCTGACGTCACAAAGATTGTGTGCGCATGTGTGTGTATTAGGTTTATGTATTTACCAAATGTTCCCCACAATGTAATAAAAACCTATTATTTTGATGTTGTGGGGGACCATTTTTCAAGTCCCCACAAAGATCTGTGATTGCAATCAAAAAAAGTGAAAATGCCAAAAATCTCGTAAAAGTCTTGTTTGGTTACTTATGGTTAAGGTTAGGGCTGGGTAGGGGTTAAGGCCATTATGTTGGGATTAGTATTTTCCTCAAAGAAATGTATGAAGAGTCCCCACAGAGATATAATTACAAACCTGTGTGTGTGTGTGCGCGTGTGTGTGTGTGTGTGTGTGTACACGTGCTTGGGAACACATGTATACAGTGATCTGTAGGATAACTGATCTTCGCTGAAAGATGAGCTCTAGGTAGAGATACATTTAATCGTCAGGCCTGACATGAACGCCAGTGGGCTGTTAGACTCCAGTGGCATATGGAGTTTGATCCTTTACCCTTGGCTGCGATGTCAGTTGGGCGGAGGCATGGCTGGGGCTGGGAGCTGAAGAGGATCGAGAGTACATGAGAAACGGAGAACAAAACCATCCGGCCGGGGTCTCTGGAGATGTCTCCCTACCTGTCATTTACGGAGGACAGAGGACTCTCGATGGACCTCAGTCTCTGTGAAGAAAGTAAAGGACAGACTGGTGATGTCGCTGTTGTGGCCTTTGGCACAAAAACAAGGAAGGCAGGAAGCTTCAGGAAAAAGCACCTTCTGGCTGCTGGTGGCCGTGTTCTGGTCGTCCTCGGAGCCGTAGGCTGGGTGCTGCCACTGTGTGGCGCCCGTGGGCGTGTGCCAGTAGTACTTGCCGGTGCTGTCTCGAATAGTCCGCCAGCCTGGAGGCAGGTCGGAATCCAGATCCAGGTCCTGGTCATTCCAGAGATTGTCTAGGGAAAAATTGACAAGCACATATCATACTTATGTGTATTATAATAACATTCTGGATAATGTGAATTCATATTGGTTTATCATCTATGACTATCGAATGAAAGCCAAAGAGTTTCCACAAATGTTCAGTGCTGATCACAGGGCCAGACCCTAACGTGTCAACATCACCTATGTGCAATTCATCACATCACAACCCCTTTAAATTTTTGCCACAATACCAGTTTCAGATCACAAGAACAGTAACAGTAATTCAAGACACAAATGAACCAACTGAAAAACGTTTTTTTTTTTTTTTTTTTTAAAATGAGTACTTAAATGGACCAGAGTAAAGAGTCAGTACTGAGGGAAGAATTCCAGAACATTTCTCCCTGATAATCAAGCGCTCGATCTTCAAATTAATAGAACTGTATTGATGTTTCTGTAAATTCTTAATAAAAGAGATTCACCTGTCCTCCACCTTTGTGTATCTGTCTGTCTCCCCGTCTCTCTTTGAGCGAAGCTACACTCATAAATACAGCAGACAGTCACACAGAGGAGTGACTCATGACTCATGCCTTCTCAGAGGCCGCTGGACTCTTGCAATGATGAGAGTGTCTCAGTCGGCGGGGGTGGGGG
>JAODLD010000002.1:18761126-18773743 GCA_026781065.1 Mormyrops boulengeri
AGTCTGTGTGACTTGCCACTTAGCCATCTCTCCGATTTGACTTTCCCTGCCGGCCCCAGGAGAATGGGCTCCCCCTTCCGAGTCTGGTCCCTCCCAAGGTTTCTTCCTCCTGGGGAGTTTTTCCTTGCCACTGTCCCCTCTGGCTTGCTCTCTGGGGGCTTTGGGTGGGGATGCTGTAAAGCGCTTTGAGGTAATGTAATGTTGTGAACAAGCGCTATACAAAAAATAAATGTTGTTGTTGCTGACAGAGACCGATTCCAAGTTTAGGTGTATTTGGATGTTTCTTAATTGATATGTCGATTCCTTGACGTGCATGACTTGATTGCCCAGCTCATTTCAGGAGCTCAAATAAGCAAAAAAACAAACATAGTGATTTAGGACAGGGAGGTGTGGCTGGTCTCACCTCCAGGGTTGGGGGTTGAAATCTAGCCCTCTCTGTATGTGGAGTTTGCATGTTGCGTCTTGCCTGCATATAGCTCTGTCAGCTGCTCTGTTTTACTCCCAGTCCAAAAACATGCAGCTAGATGAAATGGCACATTTAACATGCCAGAGTGCGTGACCTAGAATGGGGCAGTAATGCATGCTTCCTGGGATAGACTCTGGCTTCAGCCCAATTCGGAATTGGATAAGGAGGTACAGAAGGTTTGTTTTTAGGTTCTACAAAGGTCAGAAAAGAACCAGACCTGACATAATACCATCACAACAAATGTTTTGAAAAATATAGAGTTAATGAAGGATTAATTAAGATACCCCAAAATACAATGTGAACGTCAAGGGGCAGTCTCTTGGGTCTCCGAGCCCTGGCTGCCAGCCATCGTTGCTATGGGTAACCCCATGAAGCCATGAGTCATTAGCCTTCTCTGATGAGCCCTTCATTTCTCCCCCGCTGTGCTATCTCCTTCTGTGCTCTCTCCCCATTCCCTCGCACGTCTTCCAGCCGACTCCCCCCCACGCCTCTTCCCACACACATCCTCACTTTCCTGCCTCATTTTCATCTTCCCTCCATCCCTCCATGCCATTAGCACACTTGGTCCCCAGTCTTTCCCTCAGCCTCATGCAGTCTCTCTCTCCCTGTCACTGCCTGCTTCACTGTCCATATTCCCCACAGCCGATTAAACGCCATCATTCCTCCATTATGAATGCAAGGTAAGCCTCTCCTCATGAGTTTTTAGGCTTTAGTTTGCCAAAAAAAATTGACAAATCATCAAAATCCAAAACCAAACAGGACCACTTTTTGGAACAAACTTTTTGTCACTGCCCCTCATCTCCCTCTCCTTCTCCACTCACATGTCACAAGTATATATATTCAAGTTTCAGTCAGAAGATCATGTGATCCACCTTCTTCCTTGAGAAAGGACCAGCATAAAGCTCAGATAGATGGTCTGTGTGAAACAGAGGTTCTTCGCTACGGAATGACGGCTCATTAATCCCAGCTCCGGCAGGCCTTCTCGCTACCCGCTGTTTAATTATGGATCTCCGCCAGGCCCTGAACCTGCAGTAAGGCAGCCTGGCACCATGAGCGGAAGAGGCAGGCCAATGGAAAGAGGCAGGCGTCACCCCTGCGACAACCTGCCAACATTCACACGGAACGCGGCTCACACGGAACGCGACTCAGATGGAGCGTGGCTCACATGGAACATGTTTTGGGAGGCGTCCAAAACAACTTGAGACAGCTTTCAACACAGGTTATAAAAATAGCCTAATTCTGCACACTTGGGGTGTTATGGCCTGGGGGGGGGGGGTTGTAGACACCTCTCTTGTGGACGTCCTGTACCTCTCATTTCAGTAAAACCATAAAAGACTTTGCAGTGCACAGCAACCGGATCAGCAAGGCAGAGGAGGGCGGGGAGCGTGCACTGGCGCGCTTTTCAGAGCTGTAAGCTCCAAATCCCAGGATCTGGTCCCAGTGTCACATCCCAGTCACATTTCAGTTAATCTCATAAGTCAGTAAGGACCTTTCGTGTGAGCAAAATGCACGGCGGTCGTGCATCCCGCCCGCGGCCGATTCTGGCAGGTGCAGCTCCACTGCATCACTCTTCCACCGCACCTCCACTGCATCGCTCTTCCACCGCGCCTCCATTCCCTGCCCAGGTGTGTCCCCCAGCCCGCCATGTTACCTCCAACACCGTGACAGACACAGTGGTCAACCCAGTGGGGGAGGAATTATTTCGAGCATACAGAAGCACGTCACGTAATGCCTGACAGAGCAGTCATGATGAACAGGGTATCGTCTGGGGGCGGCTGAATTTTTTGGGCAGCAGGAGGCGGGAAGGAGTCCCAGGAAGGGGCCGGCTGCTGTCCCAGAAGCAAAGTCATTTTTGAGGTCTATTAACGGGACAAATGCATGGTTCTGATGCACAGCAGCCATTCTCAAGCTAAGTTTCCCCTGGGAACCATATATAAAACAAATCATCAGCCATCCATCATCCAACTGCTTATCCAGTACATAGTTCAACCTCCAGCCTCCCCCCTCACACGCACACACACACCGGCCAAGATCAAGACGGACCACCAATATGTGAAACAAATTATTAAAATACTTCATTATATAACGATTGAATGTAGCCAAAGAAAATGGTGCAAATATGCAACTTAGCAGTAATTTACAATTAACAGAAAGGCAGAACTAAACACAAAGGTATCAGCAAGACAGATTTTTTTAATATGCGACGGTTGTTAATAATCAGTCTAAAAAGAAATATATGAAAGGCCTTCCTGTTTTTAAGCACGAGGCTCTTAAGGAGCAAGCTGCACTTGACAAAGCTTTAATTGGAAGGTGTGAGACACAGTGCGGGGAGGAGGGGGAGCGTTTGGAGAGCAGAGCTTCTACAGAGAGCGTTTGGACCAAAGCTGATTATGAGATGCAGTGATGACGCAGGGCGCTCCATCCTTTCCTTTACGGAGTTTTTTGTTTTGTTCCCAGATTTCGACCCTTCACATGCTCTCGGTTCCTCTGCTGTGACTTAGTTTCGAAAGTGAGCACAGACAAACCGAGGTGTGTCTGCCGAAAAGAGTCATCACTGCATAAGGGTGCAGTGGGCTTTGAGGGGGCAAGGGTTACCAAGGCAACACTGGCAAATCACAGTCAGGATCATTATGAAAAGGATTGTGGGAGGACAAAGAGTTTCAAAGCGCTATGCCTGCAGGTGGCAGCACCTGTCAGGTGACCCCGCTCTTCCAAGTGGAAGGTGACCAGGACGAAGGGGATAGCTGATGAAACACAACCGTGCCTCCATACACCACTGACACCCATGAGCTCCCACAACCCGGGCGGTTAAACTGACAGCATCACATGACCACCACGCACACTACCTACCACTTTGCCAGAAACGGCGGCTGTCCAAAAACAAACGTGACGGAAAGGCCACTCCCACATGCAGACACATGGACACATGGGCACGGACTCAGAAACGACGGAGGGGCAGAGATGACGGCTGAGGGTGCGAGCATCCAGTAGAACAGAGAGAAACGGCATCCAGATGGACTCACCCTCATAGTTGACTATGATGATGGCTAGCATGTAGTCCTTCCCCAGCATGTTGAGGGCTGCTCCTGTCCGACTCTGGTCGACTACAGTGCATCCCAGTCCAAGCTCCGGATCTGCTGAGGGGACTATGTCCCGGGCTCACAGCAGCATGGGAGCGCCTAGCTAGGCACTGCTCTCGCCTGCTGGAGCCTGGGGGGAGATTTAAACTATACTTAAGCCCTTTCTGTCCCTCTCACTCTGTCTGTGTGGCCAAATCTTTGTCTCTCTCACACAGTGTGCCGCTCGCTGCTGCATTAACTCGTGTGTGCGCTGCGCGACTGCCTCTCCGCGACTCTGGTCTCCACCCCTCGCCAGCCTGCGTTTAATAACGCCTGCGGCTCTCGTCGTCACTCCCCCTGACTCCCCCATCCTCTCCCCTCCCCTACCTCCACTGCTGCTCCTTGGCTCTCTGTACCTTAAGGATGCCCGGGAACATGAATGCTTCCGACGTTGGTTCATGGGAAAGTCCTCCCCCCCACCGTTGCTCAGGGTTCAAAATGGGCTAGATTCTGTTACATAGGTGCTACTGACAAGCAAAAAAGGAAGATGAAACCCTCTTATTTGAAATTAGGGGGCAGAGAAAGACAGCCCAACAACTGGCAGGAGTAACAAGGCTGGTAAGAATACAAGGTGAGGGGAAGGTAAATAGGAATTAATTCAATCTGAGGCGTAATATGTGTCTGTGAGGCAGCAAGCTTTGGCATAAGAATCAGTTCTGAACACAAATACAGGCAGCACTTCATATCACACCAGCAACCACAAGGGGTGGGGTGTGTTGGGGGGGAGGTCTGTGAAGGGCGCCCTCTCTAGCACACTGTCATACACAGGGGAAACAGCACCGCCCCCTCCTGATCAACAGATGGGGGAGCCGATTATGCAAATTCTAATTAGAGAGTCAGGTCCAAACAGGCCCCACTTTCTCCCGTCATAGCGATGCATGTCGGCCTAACTGACGTCTGCAGTCAAACATCTCCCAGCTTGAATTGGGTGTTACTGTTACAGAAAGTGGTGAATGCCAGTAAAAAGAACCTTACAGTACACCATGTACAGATATGTGCCGCACAACGACATCTGGGTCAACAAGGGACCACAAACGCAACGGTGAACTCCTAAGATTATAACGGAGTTTAAAAATTCCTATTGCCTTGTGATGTCATAGCTGTTGTACTGCAAAGTATTATTCACGTGTTTGTAGTGATGCTGGTGTACACAAACCTACTGTACTGCCAGTCTTACAACTATATATCACATACAATTATATACAGTACATAATAACACTGAATAATTATCTAAACAACTATCTTAAAGGTTTATGCATACTATACTATATGCTTTGTTATTTAGGCTATACCATATAGCCTAGGTGTGTAGTAGGATATAAAATCTAGGTTTGTGTAAGTAGATTCTAGGATGTTTGCACAGCAACAAAATCACCTGACGACGCACTTCTCAGAATATATCTACGTCGTTAAGTGACGCCTGACTGTGCTAAACATTTCTGCAGGCAGATCTGTAAGCTGCATGATATAAGTCACTACATGTGAAGTCAACAAAAGCGACAGAGATCTATAGGACGAACTCTGGCCGCAGCACGGAGGTTTTCAGAACAAAGCTGTCTTTATGCTCCCAGCTGGCAAATAATAGTTTTTTCCCATCCAGTAATCCATCCATCTTCTAACCACTTAACCTAGTCAGCCTAATGGACTAGTATTTCCTTTCTTTTAAAATCACCCCTGAAGGCTCCATGCAATTCCACTGATTCAGACAAGTATTAATAGTAACTATAGAGTTATCACTGCCACCCCAGAAGTGCCTAACTAACAACCCAGTGACGACGTGATGCTGAAATATAAATTTGTACCATTGTCTGTAAAGTAAACATACACACCTTCACCTCACAGAGCTCAGACATCCCTGCTAAAAAAAATGTGACAGTCCAATGCCAGACATATGTGTCAAAGTCTCACATTATAGTTTTTAAAAATTAATAGTTTAAGGTGACAAATTATGTCCGCCATTCCATCACTAATAATAGTAATAATTATTATTATTATTATTATAATAATAACTATTATTATTGTTGTTGTTGTTATATGTTGCACTGTTGTTATTGTTGGTGTTGATGTCGTTGTTATTTTTCACGTCATTGAAATACTCTCGTTTGCGTCATAAATTAATCATATATGTTATGGAATTTGGGGTCAGTATGACGTCAGTTATAGAAATGTTGAATAAGCAACGAGACTTTCTGCGTTATTTACAGCTTAATAACAGGCAGGGGTCCATTTAAAGACACAGAACACAGAGACGATATGAATGCTACATTCCGGCGCTACTAGCCTCTCTCCCGTTGGTCCACCTTAACCAGACGTCGTGTCTGGCTCGCGCCCACATTCCGTAATAGATTCCGTCTGCAGCATCCTTCAATCACCTCCAGCGTTACCGTAGCAACAGGGGACCAGCTCACGCGGTCAGAACCAGGGTCACGGGGATGAGTGCGGATTAAAAGAAAGGACAGTCCAGCTTTACTGGGTGTAAACAAGGCACCCAGAATTTAACGTCCCAAAGACGCTCATCAGCGAGGAATCATCGATCAGTGTTGCACCATGAGACGGCGGGGGCAGAAATAGCATTTGGTTAAGTTTAATCGACGTGGTTGCACCCTCTTTATTGTGAGCATGAATGACATTGTTACCAGTTTGTGTGTGTATGTGTGCATCTAATCATTATCACTATAAGAAACATTATTTTAATTTAAGATGAAATGCATCTTTTCAGTGTTAGCTATATTTTCATTATCATATACATTTCCAAAATTAAAGGAAACAAAATTAACCATACAGTGCGTGTAGCAATGTTATTAATGTAATAATCGCGTGTATGGGCCGAAATGCCTCCTCTCGTTTGTAAATTTCTTATGTTCTCATGTTCTGATTCTACGGAAATGGGCAAATAAAGAAATAGAACGTAAAACTAGATTAGGTATATTCAAACCATATGTCGGCACATAACCGATTTTTTAAAAAAACAGTTAACACAGGAGAGGAAAAACATAATCGGTGTACTTGCAGAGTGGCAAGCATCACTGACACCTACAACGCCCTGCCTGCTCCCTGACAGTTCAGCTGGATCCGTAACTCCGACCTGCGAGGCATGAGTAATCGGTCGTAGATAGCAGGATCATTGACACCCGAAAACATGGCGGATAGCAAGGTGAGTCTGGTTTGTGGGGCGCCCAGATCTGGGTTCACAAAGTTCTTCAACTTAGCGACCACTTAGAGATAATCAGCAGGTGACGACCCGAAAGACTCTTTTAATCGCGTAAGAAATCAATAAGCAAAATTCTGCTTTGTTCAAAACCAGTTTGATTACGTAGATTTGGACAGCACGTGTTTGAACTACGATCAGTTTCTTGGCCGATATGTGAGGCGTATTCTCAACGATTTTTATAAATATTTTCAATCACACATTATTTTTGCTTTTGATTATTTGCTTCCGACGCCTATGTGTTAGGAAATCGATATTTTAAGTGTTTTTCAAAATAGACATAAGTAATCGACAGCAGATAACGTCTCCTTATCAGTGTGCTGCAAGTTACTTTAAAATACGTTTATAAATTTATTTTACACGTGTCCTCATAAGATCACCCTGAATAGCATATGTATACAATATACAGTTTGTTTTTTTGTTTTTTAATTTGATTATGCTTTGCTCCAGGATCCTCTAAGACAGCTGAAGGATCTTGCACAGCTGAAGGATCAGCTAGAGAACATCCAGAGGCAGGTTGAGAGTGAAGTCCATGCGGGAATACCACAGGTGACTCTCTCCACCTGCAGCACTGCGCCACAAAGTGGTGGATAAAAGCTCTGTGTTTGAATATCGCCTTCGAAACTACCCTGAATGTCAAATGTCTTTGGTATTTGCTTTTCTAGGGGAGCACTGTGCTGTCCTCTCCCTTCCTGAAAGGTTTCCTAGCTGGATACGTCGTGGCGAAGCTCCGTTCCTCCGCGATCCTCGGATTACTTCTGGGAACCTGCACAGGGATATACGTGGCACAAAACTACAAAGTACCCAATGTTGAGAGGACCCTCAAAGACTACTTCAATTCCACCAAGAAAAGGCCCAGTTAACAGTGTGCTGCCCAGCCTCCTCCGCTCTGGAGAGGAAATCACAGCCAGGTTCATGTCAAAAACTGAATTCCACCCCATTTTCTTTATTGCTACAGTGCTGTATTATTGCTATCATGTTAGGTTTTCGTTCAAAGTGTTAGGAGAGCTATAGTCAGCTGAATTTATAAACAGTCATTACTAGGGGCAAAATGTACAGTAATCCCTACACAATTATAATGTGTGCAATGTTTTTATTGCAGTGTTTTTCATATATCTGCAGAGAAAACAAAACTTCTTGAGTCCAGTGAGAGTATTAACTGAAATGATTCAAAACAAAGTTTACTTGCCTGATATTTTTTTAACACTGCACATTGACCCTGAAGCTAACCTCAGCCAAAAAAGCAAATTCTTTCCCATAACGCTTCTAGAAATAGTCCTCTACAAAAGCAATTATATTAAATAGTCCTTTTCTTTTAGAAAGTCTGGCAAGGGAACTCGTGTAATTGCTTTGTATCGCTGGCGGCTAATCAAGAAACGCCGCTCTACAGGCATAGTCTCAGCGTGATTTCCAGTGCCCCGGGTCAGATGATGAAAGTTGCAGTAGTTAACGACTCTGTCAGTTTGTAAATAAATAATTGTGATGATTGTGATCCCCAATGTGGGTCTCGATGACGCCGCACCAGGGCGGAGACGCTGGGTGCAGAGAGCGGGATGGCCTGTCCTCCTGGTACTCTCAGTGCTCATCTACGGCTCCCACGCACCCCTCATCGCACTCAGCAAGGTGGGTGGGCGGGTCCCCTTTAGCTCCTCCTCCTGCGTGCTGCTCATCGAGCTGGCAAAGATGCTAGTCTCTGTGGTCCTGCTGGTGGTCCGTGACCTGCCTGCCGTTCCCTTTGCCTCGTTGTCCTGGGCCTCGGCTGCCCCTTACGCCCTACCAGCCCTCCTCTATGCCCTCAACAATAACCTGGTAGTACTTATGCAGGCCCACATGGACCCAAGCACCTTCCAGGTCCTCAGCAACCTGAAGATTGCCTTCACCGCCCTGCTGTACTGTGTCTGCTTGAGGAAGAGGTTTCGGCCCACCCAGTGGCTGGCTCTCAGCCTGCTCATGGGGGCCGGGGTGTGCCACAGCTATAATAACCTTGAGCTGGAAGCACCAAGTGAAAAAGGCGTCAACAAGATTAACCTCCATATTTCTGCCTGGGGCCTACTGCTGGTGCTCAGCTACTGCCTGATCTCAGGCCTGGCAGCCATTTATACTGAACTGATTCTGAAGACCCAAAAGCTGCCCCTTAGCCTGCAGAATCTCTTCCTGTATATTTTTGGGGTAGCGGTGAACGGCGTGGCACACCTTTCAGGGGCTGGGGGTGAGCTGGGCTTCTTGGAGGGGTACTCGCTGACCGTGTGGGCCATCGTGGCCGGCCAGGCGGCCAACGGCCTGCTGATATCTGTGGTGATGAAGCATGGGAGCAGCATCACGCGCCTATTCATTATTTCTTGCTCCATGCTGGTGAACGCCGCCCTCTCCTGGGCACTGCTGGGAGTGCAGCTCACACCTCTCTTCGCATTGGCCGCACTGATGATTGGACTCGCCATTCACCTGTACTACAGCATTTAATCATCTTGCCATAACAGAAGCCTTGTTTCCTCAGACGCAGTCACCGTTTAGATGGTTTTGCTGGACTGACTTGTTCTTAGTCGGCGAAATGTAATAGCTTTTCATTCAAAGTCACAACAAACCACTGAAACTACATTCAAACCATTGAGAGATTATTAAGCAAAGAAAAAATAGCTGTCTTTTCCAAAAAGATTCATGAATAATGAGTTTGACTTTCAGCCTTGCATATTTCAGTATGCAAAGCGGGCAAGCAGCTTGATGCTGGAAACTTCCACATGGCTTTCCAGCTCCTGCAGTATGCTGCGTGTCTGTTATCCGCGTGAAATTCATTACCTCCTTTTGCCTTTGTCATCACGCTGAAAGCTCATTTGTCTTTGTATGCAGTTTTCTTCGCTATGTAATGTGTTTAGTTATTGGGAACAGTATGACCCTCTGTTTTCTAACATTGAGCTGTCTTTTTATAAATCGTTTTTTGATACGATTTAATTTCTCTGTTTGAATTACACGCACATTTACTGTGTCAGTCACTGCCAAGAAGTGTGTTACATATTTCATGTGGGAGTGGGGGAGAATGTTAAAATTCTTTAATATTTATAATGTATTAAGACAAAGTCACAGTAAAAAAAGAATCACTGAACACATAATCTGTTGTGTTTTTAGACTGTGGAAGTTCAGCTGTTGAGTTGTTGGTTTCTGACATGGAACTCCTAAAAGCCAAGAGGTTTTCTGTATAACTGAATTGGATTTCAAATCATCTTCATTTGAACTGAACATTGTATGAAAATAGTCACATTCACAGAGAAAAAAATTGATCCTGGTAAGTGACATTGTTTATTAGTCGTTTATTCCTCTTATTATCTAGAGTTAGACCTTTGCTTTCCTTTTCCCTACATGCTTAGCATAGCATTCACTGTAAGGCACTGTGTCCTTGTTTCCCTGGCAAATAATGAGCCTCTCAGCAGTAGAAGGGTGACTATTGCTGCATTTTTAAGGGGGGGGGGAGGTCTCACAGCCAGTGGTTGATGCCGTTGCCAAGGTAGCATGTGCGTCATATATACCCTTCCCTGGGTCACCTTCTGTCGCTCTCTTCCTCCTTTTTGGAGGGTCGTGCCCCGCCACTGCGCCCATCATCCCACCACCCTCCAGGGTCGGCCCGGGCTGAGATCGTGTCCCTCAGTTCGGCCAGCACTGCATGAGACAGGAAGATCAATCTCGTCTCACAGCGGTCAAGGAACCTGACAAGGGGGCGTTGCATTACCGGCAGTGGCGAGCTTAATCGACCAATGACACATAGACCATCACTCCAGGTGACCCAGTAACTCCTAGACCCGGGTGACAGACTGGTCCGACTCGACCTTTGATAATACGCGTTTCAGAAAACGGACACCGCTGAGTGTGGGAAACACACAAGCACTTTCCCACCCACCCCGAGTGTCACTCTATCCTTTTGTGCTGTACAAACATCTCAACTTCTGCAGAACCTGTCGAAGTGAAATTCTGAAGACCAGGTAAAATGTCAAAGAGTAATTCTTTCATTTTTTTGTCCTTTACCCATCCTTTAATATCCATGCAGTGCTGTCTTTGGTATATACAGCCTCGTGCCACAGTGAGGTAGAGGACACTTCAGTCACCCACCAGCGTGAAGCCGCTTGTTCTCTGCCTGCAGCTGTTGGTTTTTCGCGGACAGGTAGACGGCATCCCGGATGGCGTCCTGCAGCAGACTCCTGTACCTGTCCTCCAACATCTCCTTCTGCTCCTCAAACACCTGGCGGTACACGCGGAACACCTGAGGAGGAATCAGCAGCTGGGTGTCACCCTCATGATGATGTTTATCATTGTGAAAAGTCACCAGAAGAAAGTACCATATTTTCAGGATACCCCCTTTTTGACCAGCCCCTGCGGTGTCCACCTGGAGGCCCTCCTCTCTGAGGGTGTGCAGCTCCTGGATGTGCCTCCGATGCTGGGCCTCCAGGTCCTTCTCAGCCTCCAGCTTCTCCCTCCTGAGGGCCTCCAGCTGCAGGACCAGTACCTGCCGCTCCATGTTCATTCGCAGCAGCCGCCCCTCCAGCCCGTCGGCCTGTGGAGGACAGGAAGTGCCACTCATCAAGGGTATGCCTTTGAGATGAGCATTTAAGGAGGTCCAAGGAATTGTGTTGGCTGATTTTGATTATTGGGAGGGTTCCATCCCCCCATAATTTACACCCACGCCTCACCTCCTGTATAACTAACTAGTCCCTCTTAGTACCTAAGTTGTGTTGATTGAATGAGCTGATACTTCATTCAGCATGTCTAACTTC
This sequence comes from Mormyrops boulengeri, assembly GCA_026781065.1. Classification (NCBI taxonomy): domain Eukaryota; kingdom Metazoa; phylum Chordata; class Actinopteri; order Osteoglossiformes; family Mormyridae; genus Mormyrops; species Mormyrops boulengeri. The sequence goes on from JAODLD010000002.1 coordinate 18,772,677, forward strand.
TGACCCTGTAAACACCATGTGATCAGCTTGTGGAACTAAACATATATAGAGGCCGATAAAGCTTCCCTCTGAGTCCAGGCCATTGCAGTTGTCCTCAGTGCATCAATGAGCTCTGCTGGCCACTTTGCGACTGATCTGTTACCTTCTCTTCTCCCAACTCCCTCTCCGTCTTGTCCAGCTCTTTCTGGATCATAGCCCTGTGATCCTCCATCAACATCTGGCGTCTGCTCTGCGCTTTCGAATATTCCGCCTCCACCTCGGACATTTGGGTAAATCCATCCCCTGCCTGCCAAGGGGGAATATTTGAGATGTGGCCCCTCTAGGCTTTTGCTGTGGTGCTCTTGGGAAGCATGTACCTGGTTTGTTTGATTCCCTGGCTGCTCAGAGACACTGCTGGCAGTCTTCAATCTGGCCTCCTCTTCTTTGATGGCCTCCCTCAGCTTCTGGATGTGGCCCAGTCGCTCCTGGCTCGTATCCACACTCACTTTCCCTTCTGTGAAAAACACATAGATTTCTTCATCTCAACATCTATGTATTACACTATTTGAGACGTGTGAAAGAACCTGCCCTGTTTTGATTCGAAATTCTCCAGGTTACCTCTTATGTGGGCCTCGATCTGCACTCTCAGTTGAGTCTGAAGCTGCTTCAGCCTCTCTGTCGCCCCCTGGATGTCAGCATTGTGGCTAAGCATCTCCACTTTGGATCGTTGTTCTTTTAACCTCTTTTGCATTAACACAAAGAGTCCTTATTGAAATGACTGTAAGCATTCATCAAGGCCAAAAATTTCTGCTGACACCTTTTCACCATGCATTATATGCATAACGTAAAGACACCTTTTTTCTCTCCCAGATTTCCCTGCATTGGATTCTCCTCTTCCCCCAGTCTTGGTCTTTCACTACCTGCTCATAAACCACAAATGAGTTGGACTACAGTTTTATTTCCAGGTTTTAAGCTGCATGAGATACGGTCACAAGCTATGGCACGAGCCTGCATTAGGGATGAGTACTATGGTCTCCATGGCTGACACATCCCTCCAGTGATGACACCTGACCCTGACAGAAATGGAC
>JAODLD010000002.1:18773843-18787798 GCA_026781065.1 Mormyrops boulengeri
CATTAGGGATGAGTACTATGGTCTCCATGGCTGACACATCCCTCCAGTGATGACACCTGACCCTGACAGAAATGGACACACATTTTTCCACTCCTTCGAGCACTCAAAGAGCTCACTGCCTCACATTCGCCAATTCACACACCAGTGGCAGAGGCTGCCATGCAAGGCACCAACCTGCTCACCGTGAGCAATTTGGGGTTCGGTGTCTTGCTCAAGGACACTTTGATGGTGTTAGTAGGAGCCGGGGCTCGAAACTGCCATCCTCTGGTTGCCAAACGGTAGCACTACCTCCTGCGCCACCATCGCCGAATGGTCACTTAGTTATCAGTTTAAATTGAGTCAGCTGAGCGAATTTGCAATTCAAGAGTTTGAACATAAACACACAGGGTTTAATATGCTTTTTCACTTTTAGAGTCGTTTTAATCAAGTCTTTGCACTAATAGTTGGGTGTCCATAAAGGCGCCACATTTTATTTGCCATTTTTCATGAGAACATTTTTTCCATCTTTTACCCATGTGTCACCCTTACACTAGGCCTCACAAGCTGTCGATATAATTATACATACCCTGAAAACACAACTATTTGAAATTCAGTTGAACCATCTGCTCTTCTCTTACCTGTAAGTGTTGAATCAGCGTCTCTAATTTCCTGATGTCCTCTTCGTCGTTCTCCGCTTGGGACATCATTCTGGTTTGCAGCTCCTGAATCCTTTCCCGGATTTCCTGGGTGGCCCTTTGAGGACACCACCGGCCGGGGACCATGTGGGTCACCAGACCCCTAACATGCTGAGCAAGAGCCAGAGCGTGGTAGGTCTCCTCATCCAGCAAGTCTGGGGCATGAGTAGATTATGGAGAAACATGCCGTATAAATATACTGTATATACAAATAAATCAGAAAACTGCTATTGTTAAAAAGACACCAGGAAACGCCCGAGACGGTTATAATTTCACCTTGTGGCTGGACACAGTAGAGAAGGACATTGCTGCAGCTCCCTGTCAGAGTGTCTGTCAGGATAAAGGGGAGGAGCCTGTCATCAGCCGTCTTGTGAGACTCGATGTGCTCCAGAACCTTCACCAAGGTGCTGACTCTGTGGCACCAAAGAGAGACGTGATCGATATTTTGTGGCTTAGCCACCTAGGGGCTGGTAGTTCTGGCATGACTGGTAGAATTGGCTATTTAATACTTCAAACTTCAGACTCTAGAGCAGGGGTCACCAACATGGTGCCCACGGGCACCAGGATTCCCCCAAGGACCACATGAGTCACCCGCGGACCTGTTCTAAAAATAGCACAACTCACCAGTGTGCAGCGTCTAAAATTAAATTTGATCCTGTTGCTATTCTTCTTTAATCACATTTGCATTTATATAGTATCATTAAGAATAATATATAACTAAAGGTAAACTGAGCAAATTTGTTATTTAAGAAGAGTGTATCAAATTGGTAGCCCTTCGTATGGCTCAGTACCTGTGAAGTAGCTCTCGGTTTCAAAAAGGTTGGTGACCCCTGCTCTAGAGGGCGCTCTCACCCATTGAGGTCCCCCTTCCGAGCGCCTCCTGCCAGGTCAAACACCCGCAGTGTGCCATGGTAGTACTGCTGCTCCGCGGCCTCGTCCCCCTGAAGTCTCCGTTCCACGTTCACCGAAAACAAGGAGCTGCACCTATGGGTACACAGGATATAGCAGGGATTTATTGGATATCCCACCAAGACAACAAGAGTCCACCCACTATACATGACATGCTGACCTGTGATTAGCCCATCAGCTGACAATATGGACAAGCTAATCCTGATTATTGATGCAGCTCAGTCAAGGACTCTGTAGGATCAATCTCATTAACTCAGCAGTTTGTAATACCTGCCGACCAACGCCCCAGAATTGGCACTGAGACTCTCCCTGCCCTCTTCGTACAGTGAGAGTGTTTCCTCCAGGCTCTCCACTGCCACCTCGCAGACACCCTCCACATACCTGAAGCAGGACAAAACAGCACAATCATTACCACAGTGCTTGGAATATTTATGCATTATTCAGCTTCCCTGTAGGTTAAACCATGCGGCGAGGGACCATAGACAGTAATCTCACTCTCTTGGGATTTGGGGTAACCAGTGCCCCTCAGCTCATTCGATTCTATGTGTCCCGAGAAAGGGATGCCATTCTAACTGGGGAGTCCCCCAGCCCGGCGCCCTGTGCTACTTGTAATAAGCTCCACCCCCCTGTGACCCTGACCAAGAGAAGCAGATGGATGTTTATAAAACTGTGGTGCTTGCAAAAGGAAAGAAGGTTTTGTTAACGGCTTCAATAAATATTCACGAGAAGTGAACCCTTCAGATTGACTGTATCAGTTTAGCTGTCAGTCCTTCTCTCTCGGGCACACTCACGCTCCAAAGGCAGGGTGAGTCCTTGGCTTCAGGCCCCGCCCCTCCGGGTTTAGAAGGTCGACTGTACTGTCATCAGGATAGAACTGTGGGGAGGGGCGATCCGATATCACAGTCCAGACACAACAGCAGACGATACGAAACCGGAGCCAACACCATCGGGGCGAACGAAACCTCAGGCAGCCAAACATGGGCAGGAACACAATGTCCAGAACGAACGAATGGCAAAAACGAACAGTACCTGGATGAAGGATGCTGTTGTAAACATCTCCCCAGTGTTTATCTTTGTCATTTCATTGAACAAGCCAGTCACCAGCTGGGATAACAAATAAGATGCTAATAAACATTACAGTGACATGAACACAAATCAGTCAATAAAACAAAGTTGTCTAAATATTGTCTAAATGTTTTATATTAGATATTCCTTTTATAACGCTGCTTAGATTACTGCTGAGTGCTGTTCCAACACTGGCAAGGTCTCACTGCCTTAAATCTTTATCACTGTACTTCTGTTCTACCTGTCTGATGACGCTCTGGGTCTGTAGAAGCTTCTCCTTTCCGGACCTCAAGATCCCGCCCACAAGAACAGCTCCATGGTAACCAGAGCATACCAACTCACAGAGAGGCTGGAGCAGCTCAGGGTACAGCCTCTGTCGAATTGAGCAGTCAGCTTGTCGAATGAGTTCACGTTACCTTCAGCGTTGCCTACACTTAGTTTCACTTTCAGAATCTGTCGTTAAAAATGTAAATTTTCTCACCTGTGTGTCGTGCCGGTTGGTGACAGCATCGAATACAAAAGACATTTTCTGTTAAAGAAAAAGATTATACATGTGAGTCTCGGGTTGGATGTGCCAGCTCAGTGCTTTGTCAGCTGTATTCTTACCTCATTACCCTCTCTTGTATAATCCACACTGTTAGCTTCCTCATTTACAGTAAGTCTTCCTTGATGCTCCCCATCTGCACACATTAGGTAAGTTTAGGCAGCTGGGGGTCAAGGTAGTATACTCTTCCGATAAGAGATTAATTTGTTGCATTCGTACTAACATAAAATGAATGTGTTATGTCTATAATATGTAACTATGTATGTATGTGTGTTCCCCACCAAGGTAATGGCACCCTGTCCAGAGTGTCCTCACACAACCCTGAGTTGGATAGGCTGTTGGACAGTGGATGGATGGATGGATGGCGATCACAGATTTCCTTCTAAGAATTTCCACAGGGGTCAGATCTTCACCACATCAACTCTGAACCGTCACTGTAAATCAAGTCTATGTACAGTATCTACAGGCCTGCACAGACACATCTATAATGTCAGCTTTCCTAGGCTGTACACACGTGCCACTGACACAGCTAAATCAATGTAGCTCTTACAGTTGGTGCTACGACAGCAGGAGTGACAATAACACTCCGGTCCCACCTACCTGACGCCTGCACGATGACCACACCCACTTTAGCCACTGCATCCCGCTGAGTCTGAGAAGGGAGAGCGGTAATGTGCACCAAAGCCCGCTTTCTTCGGAAACACACAGGCAAGTTCCAAGCAGATCTGACCCATTACTTTCCAAAGCAGAACCATACCAATAATCTGTGATAATAGGCTAGAGGCACTTACAAATGGATCCATATCCTCCGAAGGAATATTCCCAATGTACCTTACATCTGATGCAGTCCCTGTGTTCAGTGATAGGGATCTGAAATATTAATGAGTCACTCTCACATGGCTAAACATGGGGGTACAAGATATTTGGTTTCTGGCAAGGAAGCGATCAAATTATGGAACTCTACTGATAAAGACTCCTCTTATGTATTATAAAGTTTCTGATCGGTTCTCTCGGGTCTGTGGATGTTAGGGCAGACTGAAAAATTATAGGAGAACAAACTAATATAAAATAAGGTCACACTAAGCATCAGTTGCACTCATTGGGTGTGTCTGAGCCAGAGGGAACAGCTTCAAGCAAATTAATATCAGTAACGACTGCTATGGTACCTATCTGAAAAACATCTGCCATTTCTAAGGTGTTAGAGGGGTGTCTATAGCTTTCACATTTTCATTTTTTTTTACCGTTTCGTGTATTACTGTTAATCCAGTTTATTCCTTTATAGTTAATAGCCAAGGGAGTATTACTGTCTGCTGAATGGTTAAAAAAACACTGCCCCTCATCTTGCGCTTAAATTCATTGCAAATCATTTTGCAAGATGATTATTCTGACATCTAGTGGCCATCTTTGAAAAGCACTCTGGAAGCCTCCTTCCTGTTCCACAACCATTTATCAAATGTTGGGTCACAGCAGCAATGAATCTGTCAAAGAAGTCCAGGGCGAGGGGTGATGGGTACCCTGGATAGGATGCCACGCTCAAGGGGTGATGGGCACCCTGGATGGGACGCCACGCTCAAGGGGTGATGGGCACCCTGGATGGGACGCCACGCACAAGGGGTGATGGGCACCCTGGATGGGACGCCACGCACAAGGGGTGATGGGCACCCTGAATGAGACGCCACACACTAAAGACAGTTTAGAGATGCCAGTTTACTGAACTGCATGCTTTTGGGCAGGAATCAAACCCGCAACCCTGGAGATGTGAGGCACCAGTAAGCTACCATGTCACCCCTTAGGGAATCTTATTAGGTCTGTGAGCAATGTCCACCCAGACTGCAGCCTCATACTTTATTGGAGACTCGGGGACTTTCTACAAATCCGAGTAAACTGAAAGTATTAGGTATTTACTAATGATGGTGGACATGGTTACTAATCCACTAACAGAGCTGGTGGGGGTTTCCCACTTCCCACAAGCTGAAAACACATCGTTCTTTGCTTAGCTTGGAGAATTTGGAGAACATCTGCTAAGCACACAATATAAAAAATGGGCAACTACAATGATGGTAGTAAAGTTTCTTTAATCTTTATTTAAGACCTTCATATATAACAAATCAAACCATATTAATTATTCACCTGCCTTTCAGTGACTCAATTATGCTACCATCCCCCTTATAAGAAATAGAATAAAATAATGTTAGATACATATATATATATTTTACTTAAAAAAAGACAAAATTCACCACGAGCTAGGTATTTATTGCAAGAACGAACAGCAGGTCTGAGCAGTGTATTTCAAGCATAACTGGCTAAAATGGAGAAAAAATTCTTATGAAGGGGGTTAAAGCTTAAATCTAAAAAATGGAGTCCAAACCACATATACCTGCATTAAGACTGTTAGTCATTTTTAAAATGATTATTTTCAGAGATGTTTTGATGAATGAGCATTTCATGTTCAGATCAGACTGCGTTTACTCTGTAAAAGGAAACAGCAAAATATAAATTAACATACAGACAATTGCTATTGTATAACTGAAGAATTTTTTAAATTAAGCAAAGCACTGATGCTATCTTAATTACAGTTATACGTGTGTATTTAGTAGATGTCCAAAGTGACATACAAGCAAGGAAAATAATGTATCGATACATCTTTGTTTATATTGATTGTTTGGTAACAGTAGGAGCACCACAAGAGTCATGCCCAATCAGCCTGGAGAGGCTCACCCTTATCCTCCATCAACCTGGCCCTGCTTGGCATAGCGATCATACGTGCCTCTGTAGGGAAAGAAGAACGACAGAAAAACCCAGAGTCATGCCTTGGAAAAGTTTCACTCCACCCCATGGGGATTTTTGGTCATCGAGCTAATTTACAATACTTTGTGATCACTTTATTAACGGTAACTTGCTCATTGAATAAACTAGTCTGTATTTGAGGTTGTACAAAGGTTGTAAGAAACACTACCCACACAGCATACATATGTCTGGCCAGTGTCTGCTCAACATACACGTCTAGACGATGCAATACTCAAGTTGTTTGCTAATTGGCAAGACCTCTCTGCAAGGTCAGTTTTGGATCTGCAGCGATTACGACTTATTTGTGTTCTTCCCGCAATGGTTTCAAAGTTGCTTAAGACATGTGACCTAACACAGACGTCTTGCCATTTAGCAAACAATTCGAATATTATACAGTTTAGACGTAACTTGTGTATGCCGGGCAGACATATGTGTGCTATACGGGTAGGTTTCTCATTTAGAAGTTATGTATCCTGAAACTGTTATTAATAAATGAGAATTGATACTGATACATAATCAATGGAGATCAGAAGAAGAACAGTTGAGCCGTTTAATTAAAGGAAGGCAGGTTCCTTCTACGCCACCGCAGAAATGCGTAGATAGTTAGACCGGAGGTGGAAAAGAGGGATCCTGAGTACCTACCCGCTGGACCTCCGCACATGGGCCTCCCGCGCACCAGAGTGCCTGGGATCTGCTCGCCATTCTTGTCGACGCACCAGCAGAAGCCGGTGCTGTGCCAGCACTGCATGGGCAGGTAGTTACCCTCTTTGTCGCACTGTGGCTGGTAGAAGCCGGGCTTCACCGACTTCCCCGTGGCCTCCAGCTGGCATTTAGTCCGGATGGTGGCAGCTGTCGACAACAGTCAGGTTTTCTTTAAACGGTGGTGCGTGGAATTTCAGGATTAGGATTAGCCTTTATTTAAAAATAATAGCCTGACGTTATTATTGCGGATGCAAGAATATTTGGCCTTTCCAGGTTGTGAGAACAGTGGCCACGTTAAGACCAATTATGCAGAAAATTCCTATTTCAATTTGATTCTTAATTCGTATTTGTATTTTTTAAATGATCTTGTACTATTTATGCCAGTATCATAAGTATTTTGCTACTAGTAATATATCTAACTATTTTATTTACTTATCAGATATCATGTTTATGTTTTACTTTTGGTTTCAAACTGGCCTGTTATTTCCATTTACAGTCATTGTTTTTTTTATTATTTTGTGGTTACATTGTGTCATAATTATATTGATCTTGCACCACAAAAATTAACTGTCCATTATGGAATCACACAGTCAATTAAAAATCCTCCATTCAGAAATGGCACATTACATAACCATCGCTTGGGTTTAATGTTTTGCTTGTAATACTGTAACTGTAATAGTTATTTTGACAAGAATGGCGAGCAGATCCCAGACCCTCTGGTGCGCCAGAGGCCCATGTGCGGAGGTCCAGTGGGTAGGTACTCAGGATCCCATTGTTCCATTAATTGTGTGTGCGACTGTGAGACAGGGAAACGTGTCAGCACCTTCCTTAGTGGCCTCCGTCGTGGCCACTGAGGGCTCCTTCTGGGCCATCTGGAACAGCAGCCACTGGTGCATCCAGTTCTCGAATCCCTGAGGCACAAAGTCATCCGTTAGACACAGAACAGCCTATATGGAGCGAGAAGGTTTTCCCTGATGAGGATTTTCACCTTCCAATCAGACTCCTGCAACTGGTTCTTCAGACTCTTCAGGTTGGCCAGGAAAGTCTCGTTGAACTTGGGAAGCTCCTGGTCCTGATTGGGAAAACCATAGACTGAATGCACCATTTGATTCGGGAGCCCGTGGTAATTATTTATTTTGTGGGGTAAACTGATACACCTGCAGCATACAGATCAGACGGCAGTGTTATATTCACTAGGAGTGGGAAATAGCAGGGAAATTTAGCTGTTTACCTGCAGCAGCTCCTTCACCTGGCTCTCCATGCTCACTTTGGCTGCGTCCTCCAGCTTCTAAAAGATAACAGTCAGTTCAGCATGCAAGCATCCAGTCTGAAGTTATGGCGAAAACTATTAGTCGACCCTCCATATCTCCAAGTTCCAAAACAGAACTTGAATTTGCCTGACAGCAAGCAAAACACTGAACCCAGGCGATGGTTATGTCTATACTGAAAATGTATAGACTTTTATTTTCTTGTCAATTTTCATTAAACAATACAGTATAACAACTATTCACAACGCATTTACATTGTATTAGGTATTTTTTGTAATATAGGGGCAATTTTAATGAACCGGGAGGATTTGCACAGGTTATATGCAAATGCTACACCATTTTATATAAAAGACTATATAAATTTTGGTATCCATGGGGGGTCCTGGAACCAGGTATCACTGTACCTCTAACCACCAAGCCTAACCCCCCACAATGCCACAGAGTTTAAAGCCCCACCGTCATGGGGATCTTGCTGTCATCAGCATTCCTCATGTCCATGAGCAGTGGCATGTTGTACAGTGGCATGCGAACCACCTGGGGAGAAGATGGACCTGCAGAGAAGGGAGATGAAAAGTGGGTCAATAAAAGGAGTCTACTGTCACCTCCCATCATTTACCAAGACAATGTGAAATCCCAGAAGAGGCATTCTGTCTGACATGGAAGAGTAACATCACAGTGTGTAAGAGGCTGGAACCTAAACATATGGAGCCAAACTGTGACTCATTGAGGTTCATCTTTTAGAGGAACCCCAACAAGCAGAGAGACCAGCTGGTGAGTGATAGTATTACAGTCCCATAATGGATAGGGGAATGGAACTGAGCCGTATTGGGTATGAATCAGAAAACATCATCATCATAGGGGGAAAGCGTTAAATGGAAAAGTATGGAAAAGGTATGGATAGCAAGCTGATCCTAGGTTAAACAAAGCCTGCTCCTCTGGGGGTTTGTACATCGAGTAAGCCTAAATGCAATTCTAGCCTTGCTCACCAGAGGGCCTACGAGACATCTGCAGTTTCAGGTTGCTGGCGGTATTCTCCAGGTCTCTGATCTGGCTCCGCTGGCTGGCCGCATAGTAGATGGTGAGGGCCTGTCCCGCCACAAGCATGCAAGCCAGCATGGTGAGGCCGCTGATTTTGAGGGCGCGAGCCGTGGACCCATTACTGTGGGCAAGATTGAAGGACGGGGAACCACAAATGTTTAGAATTGCAGACCAAGGGGATGTAAACAAAGTTAATGGAAATACCCTCTCAATATGACAAATCAGAAAGTAAAATATGTATTTAAGATTTGAAACTCATCTAAAAGCAGCACAGTACTGGGATTTCTCATAAAATCAACTACCAAAACACAAACCTTTTACAATAAACGAACAGGCCAAACGACGTGAGAACAAATGTTACTACTGGGTCGTCAAAAATGTGATTTTTTTTTTCAAGTTTTTAAATCTTATTTTCATTTGTCTAATTAGAATTATTACCAACGAATGATCCCCACCAAGCATTTACTTTTTAACGATTGACTAACTGAGTAATAAAACATCACCTGTTGCTAGGCAGACACTTACACTGAAATTCCCAAGTCTTTATCAGATCGAAAAATGTTACGCTTCGACAAAGTTTTAAAAGCTGAAATGTTACCGAGAAGCAGATATTTTTCAAATTCAATTACCGTATTTATCACACATTTTCTCCCCAATACAACCCCAGTCATTATCATTACAATTGCGTTAACATTACTAAAATATGAATAAAGAGATTCGTGGTGATTTTAGTGGTAATGCTTTACTTTTGCAAAACTTCTGTTCTTTATTTTTGTTTTATATCGATGATTATTTTTTTACTGTGAGAACAAGATACTCGTTAAAAAATAAGTATGCAATAACACAATTAGGCTAATTATTCAGTTACCGTAAGTTTCTGAAATTTGGCATTGATTGACTATAAATTAACTATAAATAACACTGCAGAACATAACACAGCAAATATAATACATATATTTTAGGAATCAAATAAAAATTCTGCATCCGACTAGAAAGCATCGTAATTCGCCCACCTTGCACGGTCCCTCCCAACATCACCGCTCTCGGAGCTGTCGCTGCGACGCAGAATTGAGTGCTGCTCCTCCATTCTATCTCGCTGTTCCTCGCACACAACAGATCAGAGAGCCGTCAGCGCCTGTGCACTTTTTAATATAGACTGAAAAGGGAAGAGGACAGTGCTCTAAACAACAGCGCCAGAGAGAACTGAAAGCGACTCTGACGCGGAAAACCCCAAATTGTTGGTCAGAATATGGTACTCCGGTCCCGGATCAAACTGCCCCCCCCGTCGCAAGCGGGCTTTTTCATTGGCTGCCTGGGAGATCATCATCTGTTGACGGAGGCAAAGTGTTTTGGACCCGAGAAAAATCAGTGTTACTGAGACCTGTGCTTATGAAACACTAAGAAACGACTTATACCCTATATTAACAAACTTTGAAAAGAGGAAACATTTAATGCTGTGGATTGTTAATTACCCAGTGGTTTATTTCTGATTACTCCCGGCCCGTGTCATTCATAAATATTTCCAGGTTTAAAAATTCATTCATCAAAATTCTCTGTAATTAGAGAGGAAGAATATAAGCCTAAGATTAAGGTGGAGTTTATTCATCCTAGGGGCAAATTCTATAGCAATAATTATAAATAAGATCAGGATAGTCGTAAAGAATTTTCACACTGGCTCCCAATACGTTATATATTTTCCATCCATCCATCCATCCATTTTCTGTAACCGCTTGACCTCTTCAGGGACGCGGGGGGTCCGGAGCCTATCCCAGAGAATACAGGCGCATGACATGTACCATGGGCCTATATTACATATTACTGCATTAATTATTATATTAATCGTTTATCCTTCAATTTTATAATATACAAAATCACACTTCATAGTAATATAAACACATTAATTTGTTTTAAACCAAACCGAATATACAATATATGTTACATACCAACGTTCAAATGTTTCCATACACGAGTTTTGTAATGGTAAAACGCCATGCCACGTCTTGTGAATGTTTTACGGATGTTGAATGTTTAATTGGTCTGTTTATTTTGTGTTATTGGCGTTAATTACTTCCCCAAAATGTCCAAAAATCAATTTCACAAGATTTGACAAGATCAACTTTCCTCTGCAACAGGTTTGTCGTTTCCTTGCAAAGAAAAATCGGATTGGTTGATGTTCAAGTTTTTATTTTTTTCGTGAGCGTAACTGACGACAAAGCATATTATAAAACAAAACACCGTGCAACATTCCCAGAGATAAGCAATGCTCACGGTTTTACATCTAATCTCAGTAATCACAATCGGTACTATTTCGTGACGTTAAAGCACAAACAGAACATTAAAATTGTAAGTTTTATTAAGTATACATTCATATGAACACAAAGTTCATATGTCAACACATTGTGGCTTCATGCGTATGTTTTCCTGTGTATTATCGCTTAATTCATATGTACCACACCTAGAAAGTTATTGGGTTTATCATTGTATAATGACGTAATGGCATTACACGGGAGGGTAAAGGGAGCTTCTGTGATTTTGTATACTTGCTTTGTGGGTGAATGAAGAATATAGAAAAGAAAATGGTTACTTCTTAAGGGAGAGGACATGCGTGGATTTCAAAGCGAAGGCACAAATAAAGCAGCTCAATGGAGGAAGGAAAGTTATTCGGAAATCCCCGCTCGTTGTAGCCTGACCGTAGGACGGCTGTCCAGTCAGATTTCATCAGGCAAGATAAGATGTGACCTAAAACCGAAACTCTCAGTACTATGGTCCAAAATCACAAATATCACATCATTCAAAAACAGCAAGAATGCAAACAGTACATACAACTATTGGCAAGAACGCATACAATACATTTAATTTTGTTACATATATATATGCCTAAAAGGTGACGCCATAAATGTCTTTGTACCTTTTATAGCAAAAAAACCAAGAGTAAATGGAAAGTGTGCGCCAGGGCTAGCCAGCGTCTGTGCAGTGAGGTGTGACGCAGGTCTATATCACTAAGCACCTTTACCCTGACTAGCCCAGGCCGCGCTCTGTGTAATACTAACTTTTGTTCTAAGAACAGATGCTTCAGGTTAATATAATGCTATCCTGTATGCGGTAGGGGGTGTGAAGCGGGGGTAGGCCAGTTTCCACATAGCCTTGGGCTCTGATTTTATTTTTCTTCCATAAAGTTATCGCTGGAGTTTTCTGTCTTCTCCACCATTGAGTATGACGCCCAGCTTGTGTTCAGGGCAGGGGCTTCCAAAAAGGAAAAATGAAAGTTGTTACTGCCATCATCCTAAAAAGTCATCTTAAGTTATGGTTGATTCATGTATCTTCGTCCAATTCATAGGTGCTTGGCGGAAAACTGTGATTGTATGATCCGCATTGCCCAGTGCCACCCAAGGCGGCTGATCAGCCACTGTGTCCATTATCGTAAGATTTTTACCGTCAGAGAAAGTTAGTTGTGTTATTCACAATTTATCTTCTTAAATGATGGAATAGTTTGAGAGAACTATGATGGGAAAGCTGTTTGAAAAGCTGTTTGTACTTGAGTTGAATTGCAGGATAAGACAAAAGCAAAATAAAAAGTAAAGAGTTTGAAAGCATGTATTTTTTCTCATTATATATTTACATTTTCGTTTCACGCAAACAAAATGCAAAAACTGCTTGGGTCTTTATGCTTGGAAGCATTACAGACTTTAAGTAAGAGTCCATCCATGATGTGGTAACATGGCACCATGATGCAATGGGACATTTAATGGGATTTTCATTGGCTGAGAAGGGTGAAACTATGGGGCAGTCAAGGGGGGTCTTTTTAGGGGCCATTCCACCGGATTGGCGCTATTTCTGTACCCAGAACATTATGTGTATAAATATGAAAGAAAATAGCTTTATAATGCATGTTATTATGAAATGCAGTGTCCTTCACAATGAAAATTTAACATAACGTGAAATATTAATGAAAATTTCCTGGAACACTGAAAAAATAGAGTTTGTCAGCTGTCCTTGCTCACCACTGCTACACTTCACTGTGAAATATAATGATTAAAAACCTTAAATCTTATTTTTTATTATTCCGTGACAGTATTTCCCATTTATGCTTTAAATATATTTTCCTTGTAGTAAATCAATAATATGCTAGTTAAAATTCATCATTTCCCCTGGTTTTCACTCAATCCTGTTACCCCATTACATTTCTGCCCTTAAATAATTTGACACAAGTTGCAAGTTGAGCTGAAACTTGCTTCACCTCAGTCGCCTGAAGACCACAGGAAAACCAAAAGTAAGTTCTCTCACTTTCTTTCTTGTATTTTTCATAATACTGTAAGTGTGTCTGAGGTGGTCGAAAAGAATGCTCAGTCCTGGTACTCAAATTATTTCTTAGATTTAATATTTTTTTATTTAAAAATACATTTTTGATAAGTTACTTGAATGTGCTCAGTGTTAGCATAGCATTAGCTTTGAAGACATGCAGCTATGGTTCATGAATTTGCTCATTTTATGCTAAAATGCTAGCGTGTGGCTCAGTGGGCTAAGCCTGTGTGCTTGTGATCACAAAGGCGCCGGTTCAAACCTGGCCTCAGCACGTCTGTGGGTCTTTGACCAAGGTCCTTAACCCCCAGCTCCCTGGGTGCTGCTACAGGTGGCAGCCCTTCGTGGACAACTTACTCTACAAAGAGCAAGTTGAGGGAGGTGTAAAAGACAATTTCCCTACGGGGATTAACAAAGTATCCATCCATCCATTTTCTACCGCTGTTCCGGGTTGGGTCGCAGCGGCAGCAGTCTAAGCAGGGAAACCCAGACTTCCCTCTCCCCGGCCTCTTTGTCCAGCTCCTCTGGGGGAATCCCGAGCCGTTCCCAGGCCAGCCGGGAGACATAGTCTCTCCAGCGTATCCTGGGTCTGCCCCGGGGCCTCCTCCCAGTGGAACATGCCCGGAACACCTCACCAGGGAGGCGTCCAGGGGGCATTCTGACCAGATG
>JAODLD010000002.1:18799604-18823484 GCA_026781065.1 Mormyrops boulengeri
TCCCTCAGCGCATCACCTCTGCAGTCTACTGCCGAGACCCCCTCCACTCTGCAACCAAGTAAACCAACTTCCTTTCACCCTAACAACCTAACTGTTCTGTTAATCTGCTTTATGACTTTAGGGTCGTGTGTCCACAAACTGGGCTTGGTTTGCAGAGCAGTATTTCTCTTTTAGATTACCCATTTAAATCTGATCACTGCATCTCCATAATTACATTTTGTTTGTGTCTATCCCGTTATTTCGTGTTTGTTGTTTGTGATAAGTGTAATGTCTATCTTATGTTAGTTGTAGTGTTAGTTAGGAATAAATGCATGTCTTTTACACAACTCCAGCCTCCGTTCATTGAATGCTCACGATAGTCCCTGCCTCTGTGCGATTCTGGCTACTAAGCTCTGAAACCTCAAGCTCACCTGAAATATCGCAAGACTCTCTCTCCACGGCCGTGAGGGGAGCTTCGCTACCAATCGTTTGCATTACCTGGTGATGTAGCTCGGTGGACGAGCCTTCTAACCCAGGTTACTAAGTGATACTGGTAATTAATGAATCCCATTTAAGTCTCTCATTGACAGACTCACAATGATTCCGCAATTGAGATTGATAGGAACTAACCATTCGGCATAACAATTAGTGAATAATCATCCTTAAATAATAATTAATTAAATTTTATTAATTTCAAACATATTGGTGGAGATATTAAAATTGACCTGAGCTAAATATTCCTACATAAGAATAGCATAAAAGGGTTATCAATATTGGTTTATCTGTGTGTATAGATTAATGAAAATGATTAACCAATTGCATTATAATTTTTTTTGGAACAATAAGCATAATTTCATTAGGAAGAGTGATTTGGTTAAATCTCTAAATAATGACAACTTAAATACAATTGGTTAAGAGGCCACAAATGGTGCCGTCACAACCGTCGGGTGAGCAGGGAGCAGGGAATCAGGATCGGGGTGACGGAGAACCAGGAACAAGGGGTATATTCAGGCAAACAGCAGGCACACAGCAAGATGAGGTACAAAACGGTAGAGACTTCAATGAGAGGACTGGGGAAACATACTCGAACGCAGACTGAAATACACAGGACTATCATTAATTATCTTTTAGCTTGTGATTTTCATCCATTGAAGTTGCTGATTAACCTGTCTGCATTTCAGTGGTAAGCAAGTGTGAATGTATTGGAATTTTCTGTACAAGCACAGTGTTATGCATAACATTCTCATTTGGAACAGTTGGTAGGCCTACATTTTGTGTAAAAGAAACTCAGATCCTCTCTTTTATGAGAATTGGATGGTGTACGAGAAAGAAATTGCTGGTGATTACGTCGCCCACATAGCATAGAATTAATAAGAGTTGTTCACTATCCCCCTATTACTGCAATATTCTGGGAAGTTGTGATTGTTCAACACCAGTACTTACAGTTTGGAGCACCTCCAACTCCACCTAGCAGATATACATATGAGGTGATTGAGGTATTGAATCCCCTGCCCGCACGCGGCGCCCAATTTAGTATAAAGGAAGGGGGAGAACTCAGTACTGACCGGAGCTCACCAGCCGTGGGATTGAGCGTGCATCGCCCGGCAGATTCTTAGAAAGCCCTATATCCCCCCTCTTACTAATACAGAGGGTTATGAGCCATAAGGGACTTCATGGATAATGATGGTAATATTTTAGATTATGACCAGTTTTGGAAGTGATACAATTTGCAGTGTTCAGTTAAGAAATATTCCACAGTGGTAAAAGCTATTCCTGTTAGTTTAGCAAATATGATCAAAGGGGAAATGCAGTACTCCTCTTGTGTACCAAGAACTGGTAAATTCTTAACGAAAGGTTATAACTTTTTAGATAAAATGCTTGTAATAATAAGGTGTTGAGGTTGGCCCTTACAAACAAATATAATAAGCATAATAAATATAATAAAGTTAAAGGACAGCCTAGAATTTGACTGTGTCATCACCACACTGCCAGTTTGGTATGTGTGCACACTGGCTATGTTTAAAAGGAAACTTGTTTTATTTGACTTACACTATGGGCCAGAAATTTGGGCCCACAGATTTTCAAAAAATGAAACAATACACTGGTCTGTCAAACATTTATTATAAGAAAATATTAGAAATACTTAAATTTAACTGAATGGTTTTCAGTATTTTATAGCTTGTAGTAACAAATTATTTAGCCACAAGGGCTGAAACAACTGGTTTTGAAGAAGACATATCAGGTCTGTCCTTAGTGACTTGACATTCAATTTGTGGAATTCTGTTTACTAATGCCAGAACTTATTTTGCTCTTGGCCTCTCTTGATTGTGTCTTAATAAACTAAACGCTAATCACTTGTCTGCCTTGTTCCAGATCAGTTTGTTAGAGGTTTAATGCACTGTCTGCTCCTCGCTTCAGTCTTCCGTATCACAATTGATAAGTCAGAACTTTTGATAAATATTAGTTTTTTATGTTTGTAATGGCTAGAAAGGCACAGCTAACAATTGAACCGAGGGCTCAAATTGAAATTTTTATTGAAGGAGAGTTCTCTCTTCATCAAATACCCAAGTTAAATGTCTCTAAGCATGGATTGACCTACTGTTTACAGAGCAAAAAGGTTGATAGAAAGCAACAGTGACTGGAAACAGTCTGGGGTAAGGAAGGTGACATCAAAGGCTGAAGATCAACACTTAGTTGTGACGTGCAAAAGAAATCGGAAGTAGACTGGAGACATGGCCGAGTTCTTGCCAGAAAACCTTTACTTTTGTGTTGTTAGCAAGAAAAAGAGACTACTGTAGGCTAAACAACACAAACGCCAGAGTATTTAGGATTGTGATCTGGTCTTCTGGACAGTCTAAAGTCCATCCGTGGGATAAGTCGCACCAACAACTTCAAAGTGTCCATCTACAAATGACACAGAATTGTTTGCATGCTAGAAAAGGTGCTGGGAGGGTTTGGACACAAGTGTTTTCCAAAAAATAATGTAGTATTACATGCTTACTTAATGCATTAATTAACCAGTAACAAAGTGTTTAAGTACTGATGCCATGTTCATTCATCAATCATGGGAGTTCATGTATTTCATGGGGAAACCTATATTAGTTCGTGATTTATTCTTGAGTAGTAAATGAGTTAAGTATTTTTTGCCCCAAGTGGTCTTACTGTTATTAACTAATTAGTTAACTGTTAACTAATATAGTGCTTGAATGGAATACATGAATTGTCATGATTGATTAATGATTAACAAGCATGGTATCAGTATGTAACTAACTAACACTTAGATACTGGTTAATTAATGCATTATGTAAGCATGTACATGTATATTATGTCCCCTCAAGTAACGTGTGACCAACATGTAGTGTGCAAAAACATAGTAGTGTATTTTCCTTTGGTTGAAAGAATTTCATGATTAATGATATTTACAAAGTTTTGAAACTTAGTTGGAATGCAATACGTGTTCATTTTGCAAGGTTGAAATTGAAACACGAGAATAAATTTTCTATACTCCTAAATTGCTGCTTACAGAAAATCATATCCCTGTGCTAGAATACCAAGATATTAAATAAAAATAATGCACCCCTCGCTTTTCCCACTTTTTCAAATAATTTAATTTATTAGTGTGTTCGTTTTATTGTATTTAGTTTATAGTAATTTATTTTTTTAGTATTTTATTTATTTAATGTTCAGTCTCCTGCCAGCCTACGTTTCTGAAATCGCGATCTGTAATGCGTGATGAAGTGTGTACGCATGCGCGGACATGCGCGCTGTAATTCGGACTTGAGCCGTAGGTTAGGTGGTGACGCTAACAACAGACGGTCTTCCTTTAGGTGTTAACAGAGAAGGTTTCTGCGACGAATATTGTTTGAATAAGGTGAGTCGGTGCTTCGGGAGGTCACCCAGAATCGAGAGTATTGAGTAACAACATGTATTGTTCTCGCGTTTTGTTACGCGGCGATATTAAAGTTTGAATCCCGCTTCGACCGCCTCTTTGTTTGTAGTGCTAGGTGGCTAAGTTAACTCGGGAGGTTTGCGGCCTTCACTCGGACCTCCGAGTAGCCGCGCTGCTGGTTTCGTTTTTTTAAATGGAGGAAAACGCAGTTCACAGTCATTAAGGTACTTTTTTGATACTTGGGAGGGCCGGGGGTTATTTTTTAACGTCTTTTGGCACCACATGTGAGTGAAAGTCGATCGCCGTGGTCTCTGTAGACAGCCGTGGCCTGTTGCGCCGGGCCGCGGGGAAGATCAAGTTAGACCGCAGGAATAGTTATTAGGAAAGTATTAGGAAGTACTATTAGGAATTAATACACCAGTTATTAAAAGAAGCACGACGCATCAAATAGCTGGGACGGATTAAGAATTCGTATATTTTAGTAAACAGATTTAGATTGGGGGAATGAAGTTTGCGAGCCAGTGTTGGTAAAGGGTTAAAAAGGTTTGCGTAGGTCCCGAATGGCACCCAACAGTACATGTCCATTCATATTCGGCGTATGATGGGGACACCAATGCATGCACAGCACGTTAACGCAGAGCTGATGAATCCTAAATGATTCGCCTTCAGCTAGATAAAGGATACTAAATGTTGAAAATTGGCCCAGGTTAGGTTTAATAAGTCAGAATGTTTTCTCTTTATACCAGATAGACTCTCATCCATTGTGTTTAACGGACTTTAAAATATGCCAGCTGGGGTACCACTCGACCTGATTAGTTGAAATCTCCTGTTCCTTACTAAAGCTGGTTTCCGATGTCGATTGTGGGATTTCGCCAGGACTTTACTGAAAATGTTTTTAAAGCTTTATTTTAGTACCCAGTTTAGTGTGTTTTGTAGACTTTTTGTGGAAAATTGAGGATGAAATTGACTTTTTGTCGAACCGCTGAAAACTCGACTAATTTGAAGGCTGCAGGCAGTTTCCGTATCTTGGATTAACAGTTGTAAGCTCTTGTCTTGTTCAACCATTCACATAAGTTAGGAAGCACGAAATTGCCACCAGGAAGCTGCCCTTGACATTCTGGCTGTCAGTGGAAGATAGTTGGTGGTGTGACAATGTCGAACGTCCCAGCTTACAAGAATGGCAAACACACTGTTACAGCAACGGACTATGCTTGTGAAACGCTGTGCAATAATACCCAAGTTTCTTGCGTTGAAAACATGCTTGAAGGCTGAACTGAAAGCCACATTTTAAATCCTTATGTTATCTTGCTTTGTGTAGCCTAAGCCTACGCCCCCCACAAAGGCGATAATTGCCGGTTAATCACTGTTAGATATCGCCACTGGGTTGCCAATACCGATTATCGATAATATCCTCATATCGCCGATCCGTTTTGAGAGTACTATGTCTTATTAAATGATTAAATATATGAAACATTTTGTGTACAAAATCACTTGTATGTAGTCGTGGGGATACTACATGTGATAACTTCTATTTACTTTTTTGTACGTGGACATATATTGGATGCTGTGGGTCATCGTGTCTTGTGAAAGTTAATAACTATCCTTGCTTTTTTGCACAAGCCTTACAATTACAGCCCTTTATCCGTTCTCTCCACTGCATGTCTGATCGACAGGTATCAAACATGTCTGACGGAGAGGGACTTGTGGTTCGCGTGCGGGGCCTGCCCTGGTCGTGTTCTGTGGACGAAATTCAGAGATTTTTCTCGGGTAAATGCCCCTCATGTCAAGTGAACGATTCTTTACAAGTGGGTTAATCCGGTCTGTGCAGCCTGTATCACACTACTTCTGTCTTATAGATTGTAAAGTCGCTAACAGTGGCACAAACATCCACTTAACTTACACACGCGAGGGCCGCCCCAGTGGAGAGGCATTTGTGGAGTTGGAGTCTGAGGAGGATCTGAAGATTGCCCTCAAGAAGGACAGGGAAACAATGGGTCACAGATATGTAGAAGGTGCAGAAAAGCTTCTGTTTTGCTTTGATGGTTATTTAACAGTGCTTACGGAACAGGCTAACAGCCTCTCTGTCTGCTGCCTCTCAGTGTTCAAATCCAACAGTGTTGAGATGGACTGGGTCTTGAAGCACACCGGTCCAAACTGTCCAGAGACAACAGGCGATGGCCTGGTGCGACTGCGAGGGCTGCCCTTCGGATGCAGCAAGGAGGAGATCGTCCAGTTTTTCTCAGGTGCGTGTGGTCTTTTCTGTGCCTTTAATGCTCTGTAATACGTCTGTTTGACAGAACTGTTTAAAACATAACGTAAGACATAATTTAAATGCTGTCACCCCAAAAGACGGCCCCATTTCCTGGAGCTTAATTTGGCACCTAATGAATCATGTAGGTCTGAAATTACGAAACCTTTTCCCAACTTCTCCTTTCCCTTCTCCCCATGTCACCTGCCTTGTTCCTTCTGCTCACTCTACCCCCTAATGGTAACATCCTTTTATTGTTTGTGTAAGAGTCACCATTTTTAAAATAGCTGCACTGAACTACCATCAGGTCAAGCTCTAATTTTTCTAATCAGTGGGGGTATGAGGCATTCTACATGTTTCATTTGTCTTCGTTTATTTTATGTTCCCAAAATACATTAAGTACAGTAAGTAAATGGTAACAAACAACAAAACCTGGTTTGTATAATGTATTGAGTGTGTTTTTGTGTTTCTGTTGTTTTTTTTCTTTTTAAGAAGAGAAGCATTAGAGGATCGTTGTGCTTGGGCATGTGATTTAATGCTCCCCGCTGGGGTTATTTGTCCTTGGGTTGAAGGGTTGGAAATCGTGCCAAATGGGATAACATTGCCGGTGGACTTCCAGGGGAGGAGTACGGGGGAGGCCTTCGTGCAGTTTGCTTCACAGGATATAGCTGAAAAGGCTCTAAAGAAACACAAGGAAAGGATAGGGCACAGGTGGGGATGGTTGGTTGGTTGGCTGGATAAGTTGCTTTTCTTATGGTGTACGTCTCCACTGCCGTAAAATGACACGTAACCACTTACCGCAGTACAAACTGCGCGACCCACTGATGCGCGCGTCCACACATGCATACACAGACACACTGTTCACTCACAGCCTTTGTGGGAATATGAAGCACTGTGATAGTGCACATTTAAATAAATATCTACAGGTTATGCTAATTAGTGCTGAGCGATCAACATCTTTTTTAAAATTTATTGTGCGAGTGACCTAATGGGTATTCAGGAGGCCACTTGTCAGGTTGGGGATGTTGGTCTGATACACCTAGCTCAGCCCTTGGCTGTAATTACTTATAGAATGGGGTTAGCTGAGATGAGAGTCGCTCAGTACTAAGCCTCAGTTAGATACTGCAGTTCTAGACATTACACTCCCTGCCCCCCCCCACCCCCCAAAGGGCCTCTCACAACAGGGGTCCTACATCCACAGGTAAAGGACACCAGGATCTGAATTACATGAGCTCCTTTGTCATACATCACCAGAATGATTCTGTTCACACACTGCTACTCTCATGCTTAGCTGTGTCTCAGATTATCCAGTAATGTTTTTAAAATTATTATTGTTTTATTCACTAGTATTCTTCAGTATTGCATACCTTTTAAAGATTGTAATGAAACACTGCAATTTTAGTCCAGAAAGAGAATTAAAAAATCACTGCAAGGCTGTGTGGGATAGGGCCTACTTTTTTCCAACGTCTTGTTAGCTGACATACAGACCGAGATTTACTAACGATGCAATAGACACACACTGGCTCATTTTGATTGGCTGCTCACATCCCTGCCGTAGCGCTCCGTTTCAGCCTGTCTCCTCTGCACGCCCAGGTACATCGAGATTTTCAAGAGCAGCCGCGCTGAGGTGCGGACGCACTACGAGCCCGCCAGGAAGGGCCTAGGGGGGCAGCGGCCTGGTCCCTATGATCGGCCCGGCGCTGGTCGCGGCTACAGCTCCATGGGCCGTGGCGCTTCTTTCGACAGAATGCGTCGTGGGACCTACGGCGGAGGTAAGACCGTTTTTCCTTCTTCCGTCATATCTGGGGGAGGAGGACGATGTGGTGCAAGATGCCCTTTAATTCTCTGAGCTGGTGGATATGGTGGGGAGATCAGTAAGGCCAGGGTGGTGGTTCAGGGGCAGAACTTGTAAGTGGAGCCCCTCGCTCTTCTATGATGCCCATTTGCCATCTGGTGTCCCATTGTGGAAAAGTGTCACTTGCCACCCTCAACCCCACATATTTGGTTAAGCAGTTCCTTTTTGTTTATTCAGGCTGCGACACTTATGATGACTTCAGTGAAGGCTATGACTGCCAGCGTTTTGGACGAGTTGCTGAAAGTACGTTATTCTTTGTCGCTCATGCCATTGGTAATCATGTAAGAGGAATAAATTCGAAACAAGAAGTCAAACTGGTGTGAAAGGGATTTTAGAACTCCAACGTTCAGTTCATCATCTGAAGCAGTGAGACCCTTTTCATCTGGGCCCCATTTCCCATAGGTGTGTCAGATGGGCGCTATGGTGACGGGGGCTCTAACTTCCAGAGCACGACGGGTCACTGTGTACACATGAGAGGCCTTCCTTACAGAGCGTCAGAGACCGATATCTACACCGTGAGTTCTGTTCATGGTTTATGACTGATTGATGCTATTCTGGTGTTATGCCCATAAAAGTGTCGTCAGGGTGCCGTGTACGGGTGAAACGGCTGCCGTAAATCCGCGACTGACCCCTTCCGCCTCCATGCAGTTCTTCTCCCCGCTCAACCCTGCCCGCGTACACATCGAAGTCGGCCCGGATGGACGAGTGACGGGAGAAGCGGATGTGGAGTTTGCCACGCACGAGGACGCTGTGGCTGCCATGTCCAAGGACAAGGCCCACATGCGTGAGCAGAACGCAAATCTGGATTCAAACATCTGGAGCAGTCACAGGCAGGGCCACCGTGTTATGCTAACATTGTAACATTGCCTTCCACAGAGCACCGCTACGTCGAGCTCTTCCTCAACTCCACTGCAGGGGGAAGCAGTGGAGGCTATGGGAGCCAAATGATGGGAGCCATGAGTAAGTATCACCTCAACCCTCACTGTTCCCAGGGCATGAGAGTCACCTCCTTGCTGAACACCAAGGTTGGGGGAGGGCTAAACAGACACTGGGAGGGGTTTGGCTTCTTATTGGCAGTTTCATTCCCTGCAGGTAGCCAATCATCGTACGGCCCCAGCAGCCAGATAAGCTCGGGCTACAGCGGGGGCTACAGCAGCCAGAGCAGCGTGGGCGGGTACAGTGACTACAGTGAGTTTCATCTCTGTGGGGCCGGGGTGGCAGGAGCCTGCCCTCCTCCATGAAGGTGTAGGGTGCATTTGGCTGGCTGCGTGTGATTGATTGCCTCTACCTGCCCACCTCCAGTTGGGCAGTGTGTAGAAGCGCTGGGTCCTATAGTATGTGCAATTCCTCTCTCCTGTCAGGTAATCAGGGTGGAATGAGCAGCAGTTACTATGGAGGTGGTGGAGGAAGTCGGGGCTCCATGAACATGAACGGCCTGGGTGGAATGAGCATGGGCGGCGGCTGGGGCATGTAGGCTGCCGCAGGCAGCTCTCGCTTATTTTATTCTCATTTTGTGGTCAGCTGGAAACACCGTTACTTAAGATTGCTCATCTCTTTATTTAGTTGTTATTCAGGGCTGTGTAAGTTTGGTTGTGAATTGGGTTAATCGACGGGGAGGAGTAATAGTCTATGTGGGTTTTGTTTCTTTTTGTATTGTATGCATGCCCTGCTCATAGGCTGTATGTAGCTTTGTATGAGTGACGGGGTGTACGGGGAAATCCGCTACCAGAGTCACTTGCTCTGGGTGTCGTCCAGCACATTGTAAATATGCTTAAAATGGATTTTTGTTTACCTTGCAAATTTTTTTTCCCGCTTAAGGTTGGAGTGTTTGTGTGCTTTTTATAGTTTTTTTTTTTTTTTTATTGAAGGGGTTACCTGAGTATGCAGTCAATTGATGTTTCTGTTCGCTGCATTGCCTCTGACCTCTGTGGTTCTTGTATTACGGAGAGAAATAAATTTGTTACGTGGCTGACTGATACCAGTGACAACAGCGGTTTCAAAACGTTTATCGTAAAGGCTTTATTTAGTTTGCACAAGTACCCCCAGTGATCATCTCATATAAAATGTGAAATAGAAAAGTGGACATGCTTAATAAAAAATGGCTTGTTAGTCAAATTATCCACCAGATAACATACTCTATCCTTAAAATATACATCTTAATTACCTAGCTGGTAATAGTTTTTCACCATAACTTTGCAGAATTCATTTGACCGAACTGGTTCAAACAAGCATTCGATTACCCGTACTTCATTATTTATTGGTAAAATTCTTCCCATGCAGGTCAGCTCCTATGTGATTGTTCAGCCCCATGTACCAGTTAAACACTGCCTTCATTGGTCAAATGCCACTTGTCCATCTACTCCATAGTCAGGGATTAAAGGTGACTGGGGATATGAGCTTTTGAAATGGTGGGTGGGACTCCTGTGCAGTGACTGGAATAGTTTTATCCTTCTGTTCGGTTAACCAATCGGATTGATCTACAGTAGTCCCTCACACTCATTTTCAAAACACCGCTTCTCGTGACCGTGGTCAGACCAGCTTTTAACACCATTCAAATGCATTTCCTGCAGCTGCTTCTATATGCATATAACCACCTTCACATTTGTATTTGATACATCTACAAACATACATCAAGTTAACACTGACGTGACAAATGGTAGAATTCCTCACACCCTTTGGCAGGTCTTGTGGGACTTTCTGATGTTAATGATTGACTCAAACCCTTCTTAAGAAGAGTTCAGGAATATTCCCTGGAGTCGTCACCATCTAGTAGGAGTGGCCTCACCTCTTAGAATCCCAATTAAATTTCAGACACGGTACAGGAACAATTAAAGCAGACAGTTCAGTAAATTTGCATTGAATGACAAAACTTCTAGGCAAAGGACTGCATTAGTGAGACAGTGGCCAGACCATTTACCAAACGAAATATAGATCAAATTAGTTCAATTAAAGGTTTAAATGCCTATACCCACCCAGAATCTTCCAAAAACTCTTAACAGTGACTGTTTTACAACTCTGTGAAAAGATCTCCTCATTATCGGTCCTGGTGCCGAAGATCTCAGCCAACATGAGCGGGACGGCTCTGCGTGATCCCTAAACGGGACAGCCTGCCTCCCCCAAGCCAGCCCTCGGCATCTGCACGGGGAAAACGCGTACACACATCCCGGTGTGTGTCCCTCAGCAGTCAGGAAGCTGTGGAAGAGACCCTCTGGAGCAGTAGTGAGTGGCAGGTGTCGCACACCCGCACGGGCCTTGGGTAGGAGGGCAGTGCCAACTCATGGCTGGAGCAGTGGCTGCAGTAGATGTCACCACAGTTGCGGCAGTGGTGCTGGGGGAACAAGGGAGGTAGACAGGCCTGGTCAGGTCTGCCAACTGCGGGTATCCCGCTCTGGGATTCTGCAGCTGTGAGTCCCACTCAAACTACTCTCTATGTGTTAGATTTGAAGTAAACATTATGCATTATCAGGTAACATTAATGAGCAGCTGTAGGCTGAGGGCACAGACGGCGTACCTTCCTGCGAGCGATCGAGAACTCCTTCTGGCACTGCTTACACTGAGTGGCCTCATCATCTTTCAGCCAGGCGTGGCCCTGTCACACACACACACGTTTCAGGTCTCCCTAACTGGCACCCCATCTAAAGGCCATCAACTCTCACTGCGCCACTCTCTCACCTTGAGGGCTTTGTTGACCTCCTTGAAGTCCTCCATCGTTAGTTTGGATCTACGGGAGAGCAGTAACATTAACGGTATTCTGAGACGGGAGGAGGGCGAGAGAGAGAGATGCCAGGCAGGCTGTCCAGAGGCGGTCTTACTGGCTGAGGTGTAGACCCATCTCCTGCAGAGTCTGCTCCTGCTCCCCACAGGTCTTCTGAAGCTGCTTCTTCTCCTGCTGGAGCTCTTGCAGCTCCTGTCAGGTCACACAGACACAGGTCACAGATGGCCTCGGTGACTAGGGCCACGCGACGCACGGAGACCTGTGCGGACGCATACCTTCTGTAGGCCCTGCAGCTGCTGAAGTTGAGTGCGAAGCTCTGCACTGTTGTCCTGTTCCCTCTGCAGCTCTTTCTGCATGTGCTGCCGCTGCTCTTTCTCAGCGCGCAGGTCCGACTCCAGGCTCAGCCTGGCAAGGGAGCGACACAGACGTAAAGGACGTAGCCCCAGATCAGGTTGTTCCCTTAGTCTATCCACGAGGCCTTCCCCACACTCTCTCGACTGTACCTCAGTGCATCCAGGTCAGCGAGCTGCTTCTGCAGGGTATCCACCCGTCCTTCCAGCTCCATGCGAGCATCCCTCTCCCTCTTGTCCACCTGTTTTCTTGTACGTTCAGAAGCCTGCAGCCTGTCAAGTAGAGAAGAGTAGCATGATGCAGACTCACTCGAGAGATTAGGTGTGTTCCTCCTGTCCAGTAGGGGGCAGATTACCTGTCCTCCAACTCTTTTGTGGCAGACATCATTTGGCGAATCCTCTCCTCCAGCTGCACCGCCTCCTCCTCCTTCTTCTGGATGATCCGGTCAGCATCCTGCCCACCACCGAACAGCAAATAACAAGGGAATCTCCTCAAATTCCTCCTCTGCTTAAGGTTCCCACACTGGCCTCCCACCCCGCTACAGAATGTAAGAGCATCGCCCCTACTCCTCCTGGAAAACGTACCTGTGCCTTATTGAACATCTGTAGGTTAAGACTTTTGACCTGGTCCAGCTGCTGGCGCAGAGCAGCCAGCGTGTCCTGCTTCTCATGGATGTCCTTCTCTAACAGCTTCATGGCCACCTCCATCTCCTGCTTCAGACCCATCTGGAGGTGCAGCTCCTTCTCCAACTCCTGTGCGAGATACATAGACGACAATTTCAATCCATGGCACTCGCGTACCTACTGCCAGAAAACCACGAGGGAGGCAAGGGATGGAGGTCAGAGGGACAAAGTGGGGATACGGGATATAGGAGTAACAACTGAGGGCAATGTACCAGTATCCAATAAAGACAACGTCACCCCCTAACACCATGAGCGTTGAATCAATGGGCGCTTTCACACTGAATTGCCGGAACCTGGTTCCTGGTTATAAGATCCTGGGCGGTCTCAACCAAGGACCTTTGAAGCTCCTAGCAACTTTCGTGCATCGCTTTCACACTGCAGAACAGGAATTGCACGAGCCCTTTATGTTAATAAGCATAGGAGATGCAAAAAACCCATGTGGGAAACTTCGTACAGGTAGTCCTTGACTTTACAAGCCAATTCGTTCCGAAGTATTGCTCATTAATTGACAAGTCATAAAGCGGGAGGTATTTTCCCATAAAAATGTTATAAAAATTATGACTTTGGTTCCAGCTAGAAATCTCTCATAAATTTTTGCCAAATAAACAAACGAAGCAGAAACATAATATTAGAATTAACATTTAATCAAAAATATACAAACGTTTAAACAAAAAAAAATCCTTGGAGAAACACTTTGCTGAAATTGCAACATTCACAGTCAATTTTGGTGATTTTCATTTTCAGCAGTTCGCTCGCAAACAGTAAGTAAAATGAACCCGGTGTATTAACGGCATTAGGTTGGGTCATGAAACAAAGTGGTACAAATCAGGCGCCGTCGTAAAATATGCCACAAAGTGTTGCGCATGTTCAGACGTGCAAGGTACAAATCGGGCATGCAGTGTCGAATATTTCACAAAGTTGGGGACATAGATGCCGTTTTTGGGCAGTGTGTGTTGTTACGCGCAAATGTTTTAAAAATTGTGAAAAATTAAAATGTTGTTTTTATGCCGCAGAAAATTCTCATAAACATATAAACTCATAAAACGAAAGCTCGGAAAGAAAGAACTGCCTGCGCATAATTTAATAGGAAACTACACCACCACCCCAAACAGTGGCGGATGAACAAGTCATTTTGTTAGTTATTTGGGAGGATTGTTCACGGTCAAAACAGGACGCAGTCTTTTATTTGCATGTTATACATACGACCCGCTACATGGTTTATAATTCATTATTAAATCTGGCCAACAGATCGATCTTTCGTTTTCCACAAAATAAAAAAACGTTAATCCAATCATAAGCACTGGCAAGTTTCACCGCTAACACTGTCAATATTAGAGAAAAGTATATTAGTTATCGATCGAATTTTCCAGGGCAGAAATATGGAGATGAACGCAAAAAGGTATTCGTTGATGCGATGAATATACAAAAATAATTTCCTCTGCTGAATTCTGCTACTTTTATCTCTTTTCTCCACACTTCCAAGTTAGTGCCAGTGTTTGTGGACAACCAATCAGTAAGGTATTGCTGTAAGCACCTTCCCAGTGGTTTGTGTTCGAACAAGAAGTAACTAGTCTGGAATAGGAACTAAAAATGGGTTCCAGGACTGCCTCCCTGGAACGATAATCGGGCCAAGTTCCTGTGGTGTGAATGCAACAAAAGTTCCTGGTTCCAGAAAAAGGCTCTGGTTCCTAACAAAAGTTCTTGCGGTGTGAAAGTACCCAACAACACAATGCTACAAATGGGAACAAGTCTGGGTCTGAACAAAGAAAACCTCTCTTTGCCCGGAAACATAGAGGGGCTTTTGGAATAGACTTCCCAGTTATTCATTTGAGGAAATATTTATTATGTTCCGTTTTTATGTAACGGGGACAGCTGGACCTGACGGATGCGCTTCTCCTCCTTGTACTGTTTCCACACTTCTCTGTACATCTCATCCAGACCTTGCCGGGACTGCCGGTATGTCTCCAGTTCTACCTGGTTGTCCTGTTGGGTTACCTGGGAAGAGGAGGGACAACCTAGTCCTGGTCCACTCATTTTAAATCGAGCCAGACCAGGTCATGTCAGGTCAGCCTGGTTCCCCCTCACCTCCTGCTTTTGCTTGCTGCTCTGGATAATTGTGTCATTCTCCTGCTTCAGCTGGTCCTGTTCTTCTCTCAGAGCGTTTATACGATCCGTTGCAGCGGTCAGCTGTAGGGAAAAGGAAGTTGGCGTGACAGCTCAGTACCATACCTGCATACGCATGCTGAGACTATATAACTTGAGTATTACCTGGGTGATTTAACAGATTTATACACAGAAACCAAACCTCTTCAATGAGCTTTGAGTTGGTCTTTTCCATTGAGTCCATTTTGGCTTGCAGATCTGTCACAGTGCAGCTGTAGACAAAGGCAGTGTTACTGTGCAAACACATGGCATGGAGGGCAATGTGAAATAAGAGGCAGCAAAATGCGTCTGCATGGAGTGCTTACCTTAAGTGACGGTTCAGTTCCTCAATATAGTGCTTCTGATCAAGAATGGCGGCCATTTTCCCATCACTACAAGAGGCCAGAAAGAGTGTTACAGATATTGTACATGGGACACTCCGCGTACAATGTGTGTTGGCAGATGTTACTCACTCCTTCGGGCTTTCGTTGTTCTGGGGGTCCTTCAGGTACAGCGAGAAGTCAATGACGGCCACCTGGGGGCGACAAAGGACAGAACAAGGGCACCTCAGCATGAGCTTCCATCAGGAAGGATCTGATAGGAGGTTCAGTACAAGCAGTAACCATAAACCGACCTGTGTGTCCAGGTCCTCTCCCTTCACACAGAGATTAGCATCGATGACGTTAAGTCCAACCAGCATCCCAGCAATCACCATCCCTTCCTCTTCCATCATCAGTGCTCCAGCATCGTAAAACTCACTGAGAATGAGCCAGGAGAAGAGTTTGAAATATTGTTCTCTCAAACGGCTTAACATATGCAACAAGGCTTGACATTCTCCGGCAGCTGCACACACATGCACACAGCTCACCTCAGAAGATCCCGCCGTTCTAGAAGGGCCTTCATGTAGTCCGCCACCTTCTTCTGCATGAGGGCCAAATGTAACCATGCCCTGGCTCGCCCCAACCCCGTCCTGAAGACAGAACATCACAGAGGAGGCTGCAGTCAACAAAGGCACTCAAAGAAGCAACCCAACACCAACAACAAGACTCAAAACAGCTAAACCGTCATCATGTGATACAACACGTTAGTTCCTCTCCCCGTGTCTATTATCTACAGTGGAAATTGAGAAGGTCTGCCTACTTTATGCCTGGTAGATCCCTTGCACTAGTTGCAATATCAGACGACTCAGGGCACAGTTTCTCCACCAGCTCCAATGGACCCCAAATGGATTTGTTTTGCCCAATGAAGGATTTTTTCACTGCACAAAGGAAACAGACAGGAATGAGTCACTGCATGAATCATAAGACTAATAACAAAATGACTCCATCTCAATGTCTGATCTGCAGTCAGGGCTTCCATGATAACATACAAAGACAATGAACACCTACGAAGAAAAACCCAACTTTTTGTGTGTGGTCTGTTGTTGTGCCACAGCCCACCTTTCAGTCCGTGCTTCAGACAGTGCTCCAGAACAATGAGGAACTGCTGCAGGGGTGGGTGCTCAGAGTCCAGAGAGCGGCCCAGGCTCAGCGCCGACTGGATCAGAACCTTCACACTCAGCTTCATCATGCTGAGTAAATTGGAGCGCTCCACTGCCATGGGGTCCCTTAGCACTTCTAGAGGGGAATGTACACATGGACCAGAGAGAAGGATGGCGGTGAGGGTCCTGGAACCCAGTTAGTACCAAACCATGATTGATACCAACAACAGCACAAATTCCAAGGTGTCCTAAGCAGAAGTTCAGGCTCTGTACTACTTGTGCGTATGTATCAATCATCCATTATTCAGGAAATAAATCCAACGGTGTTCCACTTGGACTAATTTCATAGACTAAAGACCCCTTCCAAAAAGAACACCGTTATACAGTCCGAGGCTTCATGTCAGTTTTGATGTCTTAGGAATCTGGTTTAAGCCTTTAGGGGTGACTGGAACACTATAATAATAAAGAAAAACTTCATTTGACACCTTCTTTTAAACCTTGTGATGCAACATATTAATCCCGTTAAGTTGTCACCTGACTGTCTCGCACTACCATCCCACGCCATGTCTTATAATATTGATATTCGGAGGGAATTAAGTTTAACATCACGATCACATACCGGATTGCACTTGGCAGCACTTCACGTTTGGGATACGTACGTCAGTTCCTGATTCTAGGAGATTTTCACCAAAGTATGTAATACTAACAAAGTACTGCTTCTGGGTCGATGCTGTACCGCCCGGTTAGACCGAAATGCAGCCCGTCCCACGGAGTATGAACAAGCGGGATCGGAGGACCAACCGTGATCAGCACGTACCGGGCGGCTTGGTGGCTCCATCGCCGGCGGACTCTTCGGTCAGCCGCCCCCCGGTAGCCGCGGGACCCGGAGCGCCGTCTCTCACGGCAGCGCCGGAACCGACCCCGCCGGTCAGGGTTTCGGTGGCTTTCCGGGCCAGAGACATAATGGGTGCCGACCAGCTGTTTTCCGGACCCGACTTCTCTTTCCGTGACTCTGCCTCCGGCGTTTTAGCGAACACTTCGAAAGCTCGTTCTTTGCCATCGCTCCCGTTCACAGCCTCGGCCTCCTCGGCCATCTTTACCAAAACAAACATGTGATCTCAGACCAGAGCAATCGCGTGTGATATGGAGCAGACATAACACATCGACACAGCATCGCCACTAAGGGACAGGCCCATATTAATTCATATTCATTAAAGGCTCAAAAATATAGCAAGTTTTACGATTTATGAGTCCGGTATAAGCTTTATAAAGTCATTTTGTAACAGAAAATGGAACGGTTCTGCGTCCGTGTATTTTTGTTCTTATTCTTCTTGGCATATTGGGATTTATTTTCCAAATAAACACAGCAAAATTATTATCATTATTACTTTATAATAAAATATAACCGAATCGTTTGGGAATTACATTGGAATTTCATGTACCACAAGAGGTCGCCATTGCCCATATCTATTATAGTTCCTATTAAATACAATCGGTTTGCTAAAGACAGGTTTTAGCGCTTGTTTTTACTATTAGTAACAGCGGAGTTTTGGGGAAAGTTTGTAACGGGATCTTTAAAAAAAAGCGTTTCTTAATCCGTGGGCATAATCGATATATGATATAAGGAAAATATTGGTTAATACTTTAATGTTATATGCGGCGAATTAGTTAAACGTACATTTTGCCTTGCATTACACTTAATGTTTGTCACCGTTGAGCCCGTGAGTGTTCTATAAACCAGCCAGGGAGGGGAGGCTCCGATCCGAGACAGACTAAATACAGTATACACTTAGGCGTGGTCGCCATTCATTTGAGGGTAGACTTCAGTAGGCTATATAAATGCCCGATTGCCCCAGTGAAGCACTCTTTCCACCGTCCCGTACAGGACTGGGTGTCTGTAACCACGCTCCTATATCACCGCACAGACACCACCGCAGGAGCCTCCATTAATACTGAAGTTTATTCTGGGCCAGGACATTGCCATAACACTCCGAGGAACAGAGGACTGCATTACCTGTGCCTTATATTTGGAAATACAGTACTTCAATCTCCCTTTTTTCGAAGTTTAAGACATGAAGTTTGTAGTCCTGTTCGCCGCAGCATTCGGTAAGCCTATAGATATTTTACGTTTTACTACTCAGTGGAAAGTAGGGCAGTTCTGCGCGTACGGTGTTAAGTGAACAGATCATATTTTCACTGTTAACTCATCGGTGGTAGAATTATACCACCAGTTTATTTGATTGGAAATGCTCATTGTTATAAATAGTTAATTATTGTATAGTTATATATTTTTTTAATCGTGCCCTACTGAATGGAGTATTTCAACTTACCATATATCAACATGTGTAATATTAGTGGACCTATAATAAGGTGTGAATCCAAATATCAGACGTATTATAGTGTTTGTTTACAAACAATTATACTACAAATGTGACTTTGACTTTAAGATTTACATTTTAATCTTGGTGTATCCCCATGTGGCGACTGCAATGTTACTAAATGTCCTGTTGGGTTTTGATAATGGCCCTCTGTAATTTTGTGTTTTTTTTTCATTGAATTATTTTATTTCTCCACAACATGATCGGATAACGTAATGATCGGTGTGTGTGTGTTTTTTGTTCCCCAGCGCTATTAGGCTTGGCCAGCAGCGCCTCCATTGACAGGTATGAAAGCGAGAAGCCCGCTCAGATTACGGTCATAAACATGTGGGGTACCCACAGCGACAGACGCGCCGACAGCGTATCGGAGGCGGCTCATTACGACCGTGATGATGAAGGAGAGTATGACGAGGTCGCCTCGGGCTCTGATGAAATCAACCTACCCAGAGGTACTGCAAGTGTTAAAATCGAAATATTTTCACCAAATTAAAATGGCATGTATGTCAATCTCCTAGTAATTAAAATAACTATTTAAAAATGGTAACCATGCTGTGAAAAACAAGGAAACCCAAATAGAAAAGTCCGTACATTTTCAGTTTCCTACAGAAATGCATGCATGCATTCATTCAGACACCAATGAAAGGTCCTGTAATTTTACCCAATAAAATTGCAACACAGCATTTCAGCATCTTATCAGGCGTACAGAGGCAGGTCAGCTGTGATATTCAGGGAGAACGAGCCGCTTCATTAAAGTCCAGCACCAGTTTACAGTGTAGGATTTTACTGTATTACCTTGTTATATTACTTTATAACGCAGATATCCCAGCTATTGGGGCCTCCTGTAATCCAGCAAATGATAGTAATAATCATTAGAAAGCTCCCCAGTGCTCACCCCCCCCCACGAGGCAGGATGATCAAGGAACCGAGTCATTAATCAAAGTCTTCTGGTTCCTCACCTTTTATCTACTGGTTCCTGCCTGGCTGGGATCAAATATGGTCTTATGTCTTAGACTTCATAAAAAGGCTGGTATCACACACACGTCTGGAATGAGAAGTCCTCTGGTCTAGTTCGTTACTTTAAGGGTGAAACAATCTAATAACAGTGAAGAGATGATTGCTGCATGTTTGTGTTACCATCTAAGTTCAGTACAAAGGTAATGTACCTTTGATACATATGTTGGATTGGGGCTAAAAACTGATTCTTACGTTTTTCTGCAGTTGCGATGTCCAGTAAACCCAAGGACCCGTCTACAGTGCTGGAGGCAGAAAGGAACGACCAGGCAAATGGCAAGAACAGGAAAGGAAAGAGGAAGGGCAAGGGCAAGAAGAGAGACCCCTGCCTTAAGAAGTACAAGGCCTATTGTATCCATGGCACCTGTCAGTACGTGAAGGAGTTACGCGCCCCGTCCTGTGTGTGAGTAGCTCTCCGGTCCTTAAGCTGCTAATCGTGTATTTCAATTTGAATGGTTTGTTCGTATGTGGCCCTGTCCTTGTCAACCATTATTCTGTATAGTGTTATGTCGCTGCAATATGTCATGTGTGAGTTAGGGCTGGAATCCTGTCTTCCATGTGGATATTCCTGATTCCAGATTCACAGATTTTGTCGATGCGAGTCATTTTCGCATGAAAAGTAGTTGGGTTAGTCTTACATGAATGGCTTGTCTTGTTCGGGGGTAGATTTTCATAAAGCCCGAGGTTAGAATGAGTGTCTGGGCCGCTCCGGATCATGTGATGGATGAGCAGAAATGGACTGCTGCGTAAGCTAAGTCGAGTTTGATTTAGAGCTGACCGACGACTCTTCCTTGCTCCCTTGTCTCCCCAGGTGTTCTCCAGGGTATGCGGGAGAGCGCTGCCACACGTTAACCATGAAAGTAGGGACGAAAGAAAATTATGACCGGACAACAGCCCTGGTCATCATGGCAGTGGTCTTGTCTTCACTATGCTTGACTGTCATCGCTATTCTGCTGGCAATTAAGTAAGTGGCTCTCCTGAAGCCCCTTTGGCACAAGTGCTCATGTCTAATGCAGAAACCAAAGCAAGTGCCATATGAAGGTCAATTTCTCTACTGGTGTTGATGAAGAAATATTCATAACTTACAAAGGGGATAGGACAAGATCTTATGCGAGCAAAACATTCCGCTGCACACTTAATAGTGAACAACAGCCAGATTTTAACAGCCTTTGACGGTCTGACTCAAGACGGCCTTGTTTTTGTAGGTATCACAAGAGAGGTGCATATGATGTGGAAAACGAGGAGAAGGTCAAACTGGGGACTGCGCCACAGCACTGAACAGCAAGAGCAAATGGTGAGCAGGCTTTGCAGGAAGGGGTGTCCACTGAGATCCTAATATGGAACTGGGAAGACAAACAGAATGGAGAAATAACAGGAAGGAGGAGTGTGGGGCTATTTTGAGCGTAAATGAACAGAAAGACACATTCACCGTGCCCTGCAGGGTTTGGTCTACGCCACTGTGTTTCATCAGGTCCCTGTCCTCTGTTTCAGCCATGAAGATGGAAGTTCTACCTCAAAAGATAATCAAGTGACGTGCCAAGTCAAGAAGGACCCAGAATGTGGCATAAGCAGGCTCTGAAAGAGTCCCGCTTATGGGTGTGGGCCCTCAGAGACGGACTGACGTGTGGATTGATGGAAAGATGGACAGACAGATGTAGCAGGAATGTCAGGGATATGAACAGAAGGCTACCAACTAATCAGCACGGGCTGAGTGTAAGATTAACACTGACAGCACAAGGTGGAATCGCTGGACTCCCAGAAAAGGACTGTGGAGTCTGCAACGGATAAAGATGGAAATAGGGTTGAACCCAGTCTCATGATGGCTGAGCTAAGAGTTTCTCCGTAATGGTTAAGACAGAAATGGCATCCACTCATATTAACTAAAAATCTTTCCAGAATAAAACTAGTTTTTCTTTTTTTTTTACCATACAGAATCGGCTTGTGCATCTTGTTGTCATTTAGTGTACAGCAAACCTTATTTATACAATAAGTCTTTTAATTTATTTATTTAACTCTAGTGATATTTATTCAGGTTTTAAATTGCACTGTCAAAGTTGTGTAATGTCTGTGTTTTTATATTGAGAATATTTATTGAAACATGGAAATATGAGGTCAAAGATGATTGCCACCAAAGTATTGATAGAATGGAGAGAATCACTTCTGCTTCAGTTATTTGTTACTTGGTTGGCCAGCGGGTGGAGTAGTGCTTAAGGACATGGGCTTTTAACTTGAAAGTTGCTGAGTAGCCTTGCTGCAGTACCCTTAAGGTACTTAATCTGAATCTTTGCGTGCATGCGTGTGTGTTGTATACACGTACGTGTGTTTGTGTGTGTGTGTGTGTGTGTGTGTATGTGTGTGTGCGCGCGCACGTGCACGTGTGTATGTGTGCTCAAACTTTCTTTAAAACCACTTTGATTAACAGTAGCCGCCAAGCAACTAACAAGGATCCAGGCTACATTACTGATCATACAGATTTGCTGTGCCAAAATCCTATATAACCATCTAAAGGGATTCTCACCATTGGTTCATATTATATGATTGTTGGAGATCTGTCATCTGGAGAACCAGACTGTAATATTCTTAGAGCTACGTAATTGTTACATTGCATGTGTAACTAGTTTTTTTTATTTTTAATGAAATGGTTTCGTTTGACAGCCATATTATATTAATAGCACAAAGTGTCTACTGTCCGGTGAGGAATTTTGTGTGATCAATGTTTGACTCAGCTGTCTGACTCATGAAATGTGAATACCCATGTCATACCTTGAAAGCAAACTTTCATAACACAAGATAGGAACTTTAAAATACCTTTATTGGGAAGGTGTACCTGTAAGAAAAATAAACATGTTTTTCATAAACGATTCAGTTTGTTTTTCTTTCATTATCCTTCCTATCATTGTAGCATTGTTGCTCAAAGGGCATGAGTTATTATATATTAAATGTTGGTTAATTTAAATGTATTAATTTTCGTTTTCTAATATTACTTTGACTCTACAGCTGGTGAACAATTCATTGGATAACACTGTCTGCATGATGAGTGTATAAATTTACAGAATGTATTTAAATGGTGATTTGTCATTAGGTGTTAATATACTTTTGCAATAATCTAACTTAATAATCAATCAAGTAATTGTCCTTATTGTTGACTAGGATTGGTTGTGTTGACAATGGATAACGAGCACTTGGGCCTGTCACTGATTGTTGTCGTGTAATACAGGTGTGTCATTTTTGCTCACTGACCAGAGTTTGGCAGTTTTTTGCCTGTTATTAAATGAAACTAGGACATGAATGTCTACATGGTTTAATAGTTGTTTTAAGATTTATTTTAGGCTATGGCTAGCTTTCTTAGATAGCCCTCGATCAGGGAACATGGATTTGTTTTGCTGAAGGTGTCCTTTCTTTCTTGATTGAGTTTCCATTTGAAACAAGACAGACACCGTTCCCTTGCAGAATGAAGGTAAACACTGCATTCGGATGAAAACCTGCCCCAGCTGTTCTGTCTGCCCCAGCTGCTCTGGCTGCCTCAGCTGTTCTGTCTGCCCCAGCTGCTCTGGCTGCCCCAGCTGTTCTGTCTGCCCCAGCTGCTCTGGCTGCCTCAGCTGTTCTGTCTGCCCCAGCTGCCCCAGCTGTTTTGTCTGCCCCAGCTGCCCCAGCTGTTCTGTCTGCCCCAGCTGCTCTGGCTGCCCCAGCTGTTCTGTCTGCCCCAGCTGCTCTGGCTGCTCCAGCTGTTCTGTCTGCCCCAGCTGCTCTGGCTGCCCCAGCTGTTCTGGCTGCCCCAGCTGTTCTGTCTGCCTCAGCTGCTCTGGCTGCCCCAGCTGTTCTGTCTGCTCCAGCTGCTCTGGCTGCAGTGTCATTCTAGAGCCAAGATGAGCACAGTTGAATAAACAGGAATAAAAAAAACAAAATATGATATCAGCAGCCTGCAGCCTAGCTGGAAACACGATCTTTCATGCAAGTGGTATAATATCCCAAAAACCACGTGCTTCCTGATGTAAAAAAGGGAGACATACAGTTCAGTGGGTTTGGGCTCGGTATCTGTGTCTGGATGATTGTGGGTTTGAGTCTTTTGGCAGCAGTGCCGCCCCTGGCCAAATTGGGGCCCTAAGCAGAATTTTATTTCGAGCCCCCCCCCATTACAAAAAAAATGAG
>JAODLD010000002.1:18829420-18843179 GCA_026781065.1 Mormyrops boulengeri
CTGTCCCACTGTCTATCTGTCTATCTGTCTGTCTGTCTATCTGTCTGTCTATCTGTCTGTCTGTCTGTCTATCTGTCCCACTGTCTATCTGTCTGTCTATCTGTCTGTCTGTCTGTCTGTCTATCTGTCTGTCTGTCTGTCTGTCTGTCTGTCTGTCTGTTTGGCTGTGTTCCACTGGCAGTGTTTTTAGGTTGTGCTTGTCTGGTGAGTATTGCTGTCAGAAAATAAATCGCCATAACTCACACTGCTCCCCCACTGTTCTGTGGGGTGGTGCTGGGGGTGTAGGGGTTCCTGCCAGCAGATTCCCCCATGGTGACCTCATGCTGCAGGACAGACACTTGTTATGTATCCTGATCGCACTACTAAATTCTCACCCAGTCTATTTGGGCCCTCCGGGAGCTCCTGTCTGCGTCGCGTTTCGCAGGGAGACGGGGAATGAGAGCGGGCTACAGCCACACACAGACAAGACGGCCCCTCCGCAGCCCGGAGGCAGTGAGCCCCCCTGGAGGTGGGGTTGGGGGGGAGGGGGGTGGCACGCTCACTGCCTCCAGGCTACGGAGGGGGGGTAACTGAAGAGTCGATGACTTGCACTTGAGTCACGTTGTTTTTCAGCTCTGTGCGGTGACACGAATACGCCCATGTACCCATATCCGCTCCACGCGTGTCATGTGGTTTGTGCGGACGCACTGGAGCAGTGCGCGTAATCGCTTGGCTGAAGGACGTTTGTATGACAAAGGAAAACCACGGTGATGTTATGACGAGAGGGGAAAATGGAACGGGTTGGGGGGTAAGGAAGATTTTACAAGCCTCCCATTGAGTTGGGGTCCAGAGGTCAGCGGGAAATGTGCCATTTCTGTGCACCAGAATTCAACTTCATTCACGCAAATTTCCCTCCGTCCTACATTTCATTTTCTTTTCAGCACTGCTGGTTAAAAGGGGGCAGGGTGCCAACCATATGATGTTTCTGAAGATGTAAGCGGCCCGTGTTACCGCCGGCCATCTGCTACAAAGGGCGACGTGTCAAATATAGTTTGTTTGGAGAGGAGAGGGGGGAGCAGGACCTGGGGTCGTAGTGCCGGTGCATAATGGGAGGGAATGGGCCGATCCACCCCCCCCCCATCACCCAAAAGCTCTAAATCAGCAACAGCAGCTGAGTGATAGGAAGCTCCCAATGGGACACCCCCCAGGGAATAAATCATAAGCCAGGTTGCCTTTGCTCCAGTGCTGTCCTGCTATGTCACATGTAACATTTCATATGCCTGTTGCTGGGGGGGACTATGGGGGGGTGCTGGCTGGCCTTTGAGGGGGGAGGATGGTATGTCCCTGGAGGAATGCGTGGACAGAAATTATCTCTGGTCGCCTCATCGACCCACGCAGACAGGAGGGGCGCATGCTTGGCACTCGCAAATTAGGTGCCTGACCTCAGGAGGTGGTCGTCTGCCTCTAGGGCTCCCTCTGGGGTGAGGAACAATAACTGGCCCCTCTCAGAATGCAGGAATGCAGCTAGCAGAGTGGGCGAGGTGTAAGGGGATTTCTGTGTGTGAGGTAATGTGCGGCCGGATCCTCTGCAGGGCTTGGACTCGTGGACTCCCGTGCGACTGCCACTGAGATGCAGGCGAACCCTTTTCAGCCTGAGGGATTCCCGTTGCCTTGCCATTAGAGGCGGGTTTCTTCTGAATCTGCAGCATTACGAGCTCCCCATAAAAAAGTTTTGGCAGGCAGGCAATCAAACCTTGCCTGCGACATCCAAGTGATTAGTAATGGTGACCGTGTGCCTGTTTTATACATCTACGGACTGATTCACCTTTGAGTCTGAAACTGGGCTGTCATGAAAACTTAGAATAATCTCTTTTTTTGGTTTTGGACCAGCTGTTTTGGATTGCTCAGCCCTTTTTGTGTGTGAGTCAGGGGGGTGGCTTGTTACGGCTCAGTGTGAATGTCCCCCTCCCTCTCAGGGGGCCCCCGTCCCGGCAGGCAGACCTGGTGGAATGTCGAGACTACTGGAAAACAAAGACGGGCAGACGGCGAGTCCGCGGAACTCCATGCGTCTCTAGCGAGGCGGAGTTCCGCTCCGGATGCGCCCAGTTGCACGCTGCGGCTGCAGCCACGTCAGGCTCATCTGGATCCCTCTGGCTCTCTTGATCAACGCAGCAAAGGACTGAAAATAGCACAGGGGAAAGTGTCTAAGTAATCAGATCGTCCTCGAAACCAGATCCTGGTCCTGCCCCCTGGTTTGGCCGACTGTCATAATGGAGGAAAAAATGGGTCATATGTTCTGTCTGAGGAACAGAGGAAGCCTGAGGTGGATTATCTGTCCAGGTTAGAGAATAGGGATCTCTTGTCCGGCTATAGACTGATAGCTCAGTGTTTATGTCTTCTAGCATACAGCACTGAAACAAGGCTCCGATTGTTCTGACCTCCTCCCCGCCGGGGAGATTCCTCTCTCTCCCACAATAGGCACCTGTATTTTGCTGTGTTAGCTGGAGTTCCACCAACATTGCAGGTTCCAGGTTCTCAGGGAGAGAGAAAAAACCTGCCCAAACTAATCGACTGTATTTACCCTTCGCAATAGTAGATTAATAGATTGCCACCGAAAATTGTAACGATAATGGGATGCTGGTAAGATTCCTGATGAAGGGGAAATCCAGCCTCAGTCAGGATAGGCCTACAGAGGTTTACGTAAGTTAAGATAGATATCAGATTCCAATAATCTCTTGTTCTTTTGGAGACAAGCAAGCCACCAAACAGCCATCATGTTTGATCTACACAGATTCCATGGAAGTGACCCGTGGAGAGCTAAGGGGAGCCAAAATACATAATGGAACCAACCATGACGTCGATCTTGGTTCAATCTTGATGCCTTGTCTTGTTTAACAATGAGAGCATTATGATTTCCAGTCGACTCCTTCCTTTCATATCTGGGAACTAGGCCTGGTCTGCACAATGACATTTTTCCAGTCCACCTGCCATGTGGAGGCATAAGCTGAACGGTCTGAACGGAAAGAGACGGAAATGAAGGAGTTTCATTCTTGACGTCAAATATCGTTAGCTAGTTTTACAAGAGTGTGCACTCAAAAAAATGCTTAAAATGTGGTTTTAGGGGAGATTGTCAAAAGCAGAGAAATCCAAGGGGCTCCTGGTTGGGATATGCAAAGGTATTTGATCTTGCTGTCTTTAAATATTTTGCTGAAACATTTAAACTCTGAAAGAGGTATGTCTCAGAGTAGAATATGGTTAAAATGGAGTGTAGGTCTGGATCTCTTTGGACCAGTGACACTGGGGGCCACATGTCTAAACTGAACCGCATTTGGCATCAAATCAGCAGGTCCCTAATGGATACTGTCCTTATTGGTGGGGTTTTTAGGCACTTTGTAGTGGTCAGTAATCAAATACAGATGTTTTCTATTGGGATGAGAGAAGGGAACAGAGCTGTGGTAGTATCATGAGGAATTTAGCACTGCATGTCATCAGAGAGGGTCAGAGTAACAAAGGTTTATGTGGATCAGAGCAGTCTGCCTGTCTTTCATCTTACCTCTGTCCGCCCACCTTTGTGTTCCGTCCATCCCGATCCCATGAAGCACTACTTCGATAGTGCTAACAAGCAGGTCCAGGTTTACAAGGTTCTGCTTGAGACATCACATTTGACTTCTTTGAAAGTCCAGTCAAGACTTGCCTGTCTCTGTTTCCTGTGACCATCTGTCGTTCCCTCTCTTAGTGGCAGCCCTCTTTATGTGTGTCAGGGCCAGAAACAACACGTCAAATGAGTGAAGCTTAGCTGGTTCCTTTCGGACGACTGACCAAGAAACCCTCTTCCTGAAACTATCCTAAAATTTCTTTGCTGGTGACAGTTTCACTTTATTTTTATCATAGCGGATGTTTTTAAATCGCCTTCTCAGAAGTTTCTAACTTGCACAGTCATCGCCACATCTTGAGGTCTTACTGGGAAGCCGGCCAGATTTTAACCACAATGTTGCCATATTGGTCACACGATTATCTTGGTGACCACACTCCTACACTCCGTACTGCTAGAGAGGCCCGCTGTGGTCAGGCTGGGGGCCTGTCACACCTGTTTATGTCTTCCCATATGAAAACAAACAGCATGCTCCATATAAGCCTATCAAACATTTTTCTTATTTCAATTATATATGACGACACATGTTGTTTCTATATGTTCACTACAAGTCAGTGTTTTTTCTTATATGATTATGGCCACATTCATACCAAAAAACAAACTTGACATGCAAGACAAGAAAAAGCCTATAGGAAAACTATATGAATTTTACATTTTACCATATGTGGTAACACTTTAGTAGGAAATACATGTTAATTGCTTATTGTTTCTTAACATAATTGTATATTGTTTTATATTATTCTAATGAAAGACATGTATGATCAAGGGCTGTCTAGTACGATCCCTCCACATTAAGTTGGTTTAATTTGACATGAGAATATATAGGAAGATTAAGTAACTGTTACGTTCTCAGAACACAAAACCAATGCATCAATCAAAAAAGGATGTTTCCTTTTCAGAATACTTATTCTTTTGTGTGGAACCAATGTCCATGATTCAACTGAGCTCATTCAAAAAAAACTATGCATAAAAACGAATACTGACAAAATATTCATTTAATCTGCATTGGACGTCAATGAAGAACTTGTATGTTTGACTAAATATTTTTTAAATATGTATTTTAAAGAACATATATGACACATTAAGTGTATTGTATATTTATTTTGAGTGTCAAATAAAGAGATTATATAAGCTGAAAAAAAACACTTAAGAGTCATATGTTATTAAAAAGCCTTTGCTTGTGGGTTATAACCCTCGTCTGGCCTTTTTCAGATTTTTCCATCGATTCAGCAGAGTCTCAGAATGTAAACAAGCTCAGAGCACTGCAGGCCATGAGGCAGTAGGACGAGCCCGGTCACATAAGTGCGTTAGCAGTGAATAATAAAACGAGAGGCCTGCCACAGCACCAGTATGAGGGAAGGGGGGCTAAGTCAAATGACTAGGTCCAGTACCTTTGCTTGGTTTCCATGGTTACATATTAATGGTTTATTTTCACACTGTGCAGGCTCCATCGGTAGACCAGAGTTCAGGGATCACTAAGGAGAAACACAGGCCATCAACAGCCACTAATCACTGACGCTATATGAGTGACTGAACTGAATTTGCCGAAAAATGAAATTCATGTTTTCATTTTGGAGTGCTTTTAAAAGTCCTGAGGTTTCTAAAGGGTGGCTTCATGTCATTTGCACATGGAACCTCAGACATAACACAATACACAGCTGTCCACAGCACAGGCACGACCTACACACAATCTTCGCTCATATCTCAGTACCTCTCAGTTATTCTGTGAACACACCCTACTTTCTGACCTGGCACGTGTTTATTTTTAGATACGTTATTCTCTGTTTTTTCCTACAGCACCGTGAGCTGCCCCTCAGCCTTTAATACCTCTAGTCGCACCAGCTCACTCTGTCTCTCGCCCACAGATGTCCTCCGAGGAGATGGAAGACCGGTCTATTTCTGGTCCAAGGGTTATCTGTTCAGGGAGGAAGCGAACTGCGTACATTGGCTTTCCTATGTCGGTAGGCACAGTAACCCACCCAGCGTCAAAACACAGTGGCTCCAAATTTGCAGGATGCTTTTGTGCAGGAAGCATTTGCTCTTCCAAGAAATGATGACCAGACTTTTCTTTCACCTCCGCTCTGAGACATC
The DNA here is from genome assembly GCA_026781065.1 of Mormyrops boulengeri. Lineage (NCBI taxonomy): Eukaryota > Metazoa > Chordata > Actinopteri > Osteoglossiformes > Mormyridae > Mormyrops > Mormyrops boulengeri. The sequence goes on from JAODLD010000002.1 coordinate 18,835,143, forward strand.
GCCATATGACAATGAAAATCAATGACAGAAAGAGCGAGAGGTGATCAGAGACATTGCACGACAGAGTCAGCTGGCCAACCGCAGGCACAGCTGTGGGAGGCTGTGCAGGCGTTATCTGTAGAGCATTCCTCATAGATTTCAGCACAGTAACTGCACAGTTCTTCTGCTCGTGGGTGACCTCCAAGCTGAGTAATTTCCCATGTATGATGGAAATGGCCCTGCAACACGGCTGTGGTTTTACCTCTGAGAGCCTCGTGACTGTGGGCTTAAGTTCAACCGGAATAGCGCTACTGTAGTACTCAAAGCATGTAGATGTGAATCAAGAGACCAGAAGATGTCGTTACCCTAGATAAGACTCATCAGCTCAGTACTGATGATTTCCCCTATCCCCTATCTCTAGAGTAGCGCTTTTCAACCCCAAATGAAAAGAGACCATACCAGGGGTGAATAAATTGTGAAGCCATGTTTGCTTTACAGTGAATATGAGGCGTCAGCACACCAGGGAAAGCGATCTCTATCCAGCCACCCTCATGGCAGCGATTTAGGGTGCTCTCTGCACTGACACACTCCCACCTTCTTTGCCAAACATCTTGGAAAGAGGAAGTTGAGAAACAAACAACATGGGGGTGGAGGTTGAGCCTACGAGAAGTGGGGGCGGGGGGTGGATTCACTCCACCTGTTCCTCCATCATGTCTGACGGTATGTAGTGATGTATTCTGTTTTCATCCTGACCCCTGTTCCATTTAGTCCTCCTCAACACCACCTCCCACAGTGATTTTTATTTTTTTGTGGCTCTTACTGAAAAGACTTGCTTTGGCCGTTTACTTCCCTTGCCTTGTCGACCCGTCCCTGCCCAGTCTCTATGAGCCCTGGAAAGAAACACCCCATTCCAAATCAGCTCATTATTCCATGACCCCTCCCTGTACAGCACGGTCCTGTTTACCATCCCGACCGGAGCTATTCTCACACGCCACTGTTCCACAGGCCCTGTGAGGTGTCCTGTGGTTTGCCTGAGAATGAGGCCATTCACACATTGTAGCTATATGATTAGTTAAATCACAGATGGGATCAGATCAGATGCGGGAAGGGGGTAATTGTTCTTGAAGAATGCGGATGTCTGCCCAGTGGAACACCAGCCATTTCCCAACATTAAATCATGGTGCCAGTTTAATGCCCGGCTTTCCTCTTTACCCAGGAAAAAAACCTTTAGCCATTTAGGGCCGAGTCACCGCTTCCCAGGGGAGTCTACTAATTGGTGGGCCCGGAGTGGCCAATCAGGAGACTCGGGAGAATTCCCAGCGGGCCGCTTAGCTGCTGTGCCGGTCAGAAAGAAAATAATTTAACAGGTTTAAAATTGAGCTGGTCAGAAACCAAAAAATGTATGCATAAAATTCTACCGCAACCATTTTGAATGTTAACCAGTGAGTTTTCTCACACACACACAACAGGCCACAATTACTCTGCATTGAGAAACACGCAAATACCCGGCATGCGCGTCTGTCTGATTGCTCGCACGCAATGCACGGTTGCAGAGGTGCCACAAATAATTGCTCGCTATTGCTAATCACTGGAAGTTTCTGAAATGATGGATGTTACAAAGAGACCAGGTGGGACTGTTTCGCATCATTTATCAAAGTTCCTGCAGAACGAAGACAAAATGTGCTGGAATTAGCCATAAAACTTTCAGGCTGAAAATGAGTCTCTCTCCGTGCCTGGAGTCACATATGCTTGCCTGCTCCCCCTGGCATCGCATTTGTTGACGAACCCCGGCCACTTTTCACAGTTTTCACTCTCTTCGGGGTGGTCTTTCATTTGAAGCAGACTGACGTGCCCTGGGAGGTTCACTGAATACAAGCTGTTCATCATACATCACCCAGGCGTGTCTACTGTGAAGCAAGTGAGTCGGCATGTACTCAGCATGTTCATTGCAGCGACTCAGGTGGGTGTGTCGGGTCCAGGCAGACAGGTGGGAGGGGGGAGGGGGGTGCTGGGTGATGAAAGAGTCACTGACTCACATAGATAACTCTGGTCTCGTGTCTCATCTTGATTAGGTGGTAGGAAGCTAGACCACATTTCAAAGATGCTTCAAAGTTTCTTTGAAAAAAAATCCTTCACCCCTTTATTCTCTGGTTTGCCCACTGACCTGATGGTTGGCATTTAATCACTCTGCTTTTTGTCACTGGCCCTCCTAAGGAACAGCTCAGCCGTCAGGTGCACGCCTCTGATGGTCCCATGGGTCCTGTGCCGGCCCGGAATGAAGGCAGCGTGATCCGGAGGAATACGTCACAGAGTCTGACGACTGTCCAAATGCAGAACGAGCTTGGGGCAGAGCGACGGGGAGCGACTTGCAGGGCATCCTGGGCCTTGTCTCAGGCCCTCCCACTGTCTGTGTTTACAAGGGACTTACTGCCTCATGTCCTGCTGTCCCGTGAGGGCAGTCACTGAGAAGCCGATAATGAGGCAGCTTCCTCTGCTTTTCCCTATCCTTAGGGCAGGGATATAATCCGCGTCTCCCTCTTTGATTTGCAAATAATGAATGTCAACAGGAATGCATTTTTTACGCTTTAGTCATCAACAGGCTCTGATTGGCCGCAGGCCTATCCTAACATAGGAGCTTTACCTGAGGTGTGCTATGCGTCTGTGGACATGTGTGTGCACGACTTAGGCATCTTAGCCCTCGTTCGCTTGGGTGCATCTTGACTTACACTGGTATCTCCGTGGAGATCCCTGCCTCCTCCCAAGCCCACTTCCTCTCGCATGTTCTCTGATCCCTTGGCACACATCCTGTGAGTAACCACTGGTCCAGCCGCTTAGGAAAGGCAGATGAAAGGCAGGTGCCGTGCAGGTTTGCGCTCACGCTCGTTTGCCATCTGGCTGGAATGCGAAGAACCTCCTGCAAGGTGTGTTCAGGGTTACTAGGGGTTCCTGAAGGGCTGGGGGGAGAAGGGGGGTGGGTCTGCAAATCAGTCACGCCCCCAGACCCCACCTCCGTCCCACACAAAAGAGAGTGTTTGTAGTGACTATCAGAGCAAGGGGGTGGCTGATAGAGCTTGGATAGCATTATAGCACTTTTCCACTGGCTTACTGGAACCAAGCCAGCCAAGTGCTAATTTCAGCTAGAACTGTCTGTGAGAATTGCCATCTTATGTTAGCATCAAGCACTAGCAGAATTATCATTAGCATGCGTTAATTTGCATTTTGAATCCATTCTGTTCAATTGTTCTACAGTACTTTTTTAAGTAATTGGTTGGAAATTTTAAAGTTCTGAGTTATTGGGAATGCAGCAATAAATAGCAATGTGCAAAAGTACTGATAATTAATAATGAATTCATTATTATTCAGATAATCCATACATATTGGTGCAGATAAGCAGTATCTCTGTCAGTTTTGACCAATCAGATGGTGACGCCACAAGCAGCTTGGTTTGGTCATGCATTTGGCCTCACAGTACAGCTTAGCCCTTGGTGGCAGTGGAAAAGCGTCATTAGTCAACATTCCTCCATCCATTTTCATGGTCATGATGGGTCCTGGAGCCTATGGACACAAGGCAGGGAACAACCCAGGATGGGCCACCTACCCATCACAGGGCACACTCACACACCATTCACACACACACATGTGACTACAGGCAATTTGGTAGCTCCCATTTTCCTTAGCATCTTTTTGGACTGGTCTGGAAAACTGGAGTACCCAGAGGAAAGCCCATGACAACACGGGGAGAATGTGCATACTCCACAGACATGGAGCCATTGTGGAGACTCAAACCCAGGTCCCAGAGGTGTGAGTCAACAGTGTGAACCACTGTACCACCATGCCATGGCCTAGTATCAGTCAATATGTAATGTTAAATTGAATGTTTTCACTATCATCTCTTCCAGGTGATTCCAGTTACTACAGCACCATTTTGGTATTGGTAGGCTTCCTCATTCTCGGACTTGATGTATATTGGCTTCCTGCACTTTTTGGTCTTGTTCCTTAATATGATTCTGCTTCCCCTGTGACTGTGTAGGCAGGCTACGGAATGTGCAGTGCAGTCAGTTTGTACTGTAACCTGACCTGTTATGTTATGCCATTAAACTCAACCCCTCCTCCGCTCCCACATGATCCCTGACAGGCTGCGATCAGGCGCCTTAACACTGGCCCTGAGCAAAGTCCATACTCCTGGGCTGACTGACTACATGCTTCTTGCACCGTTTGAACGCTAGGCGCTTGAATAAACAGAATATAGTTTGTTTTCTATTTTGTTTAAACGCAATTGAAACCACGAGTGATTGCAGTTTGGTCCTGCTTACAGGATGATGAAACTGAAACAACATCTTTGTTACACTCGTTACACAAGCGGCACTTGAGAGAAAGATGACGATGTGAAATAGTGACGGCAAATAGTGATAATTTGATATTAATGACACTAAAGGCCAGTTTCTCAGAAGTGATCCAGCATGTGAGGTAACAAGCCTCTTAGCAAATGAGGCTTTACTACAATGGTTTGAAATTCATCTTTCATCACACTGGTGTTGATCACAAATAAGAAAGTTCCCCAAGTTTTGTATGAGGACGCTCCCGTTCCGCCTGGGACTTTGGCCTCCCTGTTGTTGGCTGGTGTTTTACTGGGCAGACATCACACCTGAGTTTCTTGTATGTGACTCTCATCCACACTGCAATTTGGCCTCATGCTGGGTCTTTGTTTTTGTAGAAACCAGCCTCTCCATCACTGGTTGAATCAGTATCAGTTAAAGTGATGTAATATTCAGCTGTGGAAATGAGCATCTACATACGAACAAAGTCACTTAGCACCATAGCCAGTCGCCTTGTCAGATTCTCCTTTTTCTCGCTTGGCAGGGTGTCTGGGCTACAACTAGTGAAAAAATTGCACCTTATCTGACGATTGAGAGGAATTAGCTTTCAGTTAGCATCAGGACCATAGCTAGATTTTTTAAAATAATGTGTTAGACCTCCCTAGGTATGCCCTGTAATGGATCATGGTTATTGGAGTTGTAGAAAAAATACTGAAGACTTGACCATGGCGGGTTGAATGGTAGGTATGGGCACAGTTAGGTATGAGGTGTAGGAGGAACAGGCTCCGTTGAGTTGGGGGGGTTGCTGTAGGTAATTCTACTGCATCTGGCACCGAACCTGCCTGAGATGACTACTCACTGTGCCTCATGGGCACTACAGGGTGCGAGTGATGACATCACATTTACTTTCACCATCTGGGGTCACGTAGGCCCAACTGAAGTCCCCCCGGCAGCACAGAGTAAAACTTTCATGCCCCAAATTATTCCTCTTCATTGGTATTCACATGTGTTCCTTAGATAACGGGTATGTTAGGCCACAGTAGACTGTGGGATTCCTGTTTGGGAATGAGCAACAGGAACCAGCAGACCCCTCCCATGTGGGCTTGGGGTCTTGACAGGACGAAGACGGATGACATGTAACTTTTCAAAAGAGATGCTTCCGGATGCTCCCCGGAGATTAACCTCTGCGGGCAGATAATTGTAAAGGTCACAAGCCACGGCTGATGAGAAATGTAGGCGAGTGACTGACAGCAACAGCTGAAGGCGTGGAGGTTAGAGGAATACACCTGCGGCTGCCTCTGTGAGTACCCAGCTGCGAGTACCCAGCTGCGAGTACCCAGCTGCGAGTACCCAGCTGCGAGTAGCAACCGCCAACATGTCTGAGCTTCTCCGTGTGATGCGTGCTTGCCAAGCAGAATTGTGATGTAACTAAGTCAGCGGTGGCTGGGCCTCTGTCACGCATATGTGACTTCACTCGAAGCTGCCCCCCAGTCAAGAACAGACTTTTAACAACTTTTTTAAAACCAATCAGGCCATGTGACATGCAGCCCTCTTATTTACCTTTCATTCTTCACCTGTCCCTCCAACCACTCTCTGTTTGCCCATAAACAGACGCTCCCCCCGCGGTAACTATGTTATTAGCCTGTATACAGCCTCCCCACCCATGATAAAAGTGCTCTATGATCCCTTTTTGAACGTTTGCCCACTAAGTTCCAAAGGCTTTGATGATGCAATAGAAGGATCAGTTGTCAAAGCATCGTTTCTTGCACACGTTCCAATTTGGATTTATTGTTTTTACGATCTGGCAGCTGCATAATGGATATTGGGTGAAAGGCACAGTACTGACCTGCGATTGCTAAGACGTCTGTTAGAAGCAAAACTCCCAAGATGTAAGGTGTAAATTTCAAGTCAAGAAGTCTCACACGTTGCATGGGTTACTCACAAACAGAATGCATTGTCCTCATGAAGAGAATGCAACATACATGCCCCTCTGAAAGGGCTGGATTTCATTTTCTCTCATCCTCAATAACCCCACTCTGACCCTTAGTCCCAATCTTTCCCCGACTATGATCCAGTGCTTTTTCTGTTTTGGTTTGTTTGTGTTCCGGCCTTGATGCCAAAAATGGAACTCTGAAACAGCTTTGAAATGGTTCCTTCCACTTTCTTCCTGTCATACCCACCCCTACGTCATGTGATTCTCATATCCACCACCAGATCAAACGAGCAATTCCAACAGTACTCAACCGGACACCGCCAGGCCTTTGATTATAACCACTTCAAACGGCGAGACCTCTAAGCTTCACCCATTTCAGTTCTAATCTCGCATCTTGATTCCGACTGATTCTGATTCTAATCTAACACCCCATGCCCCAATTAAGGTCTGTGAATTTTAACTACTGCAAAGATTCCTTGACATCCTTAGGAATTTTGATTGGTATTAGTAAAAACATACTGTGGAACAGTATGACATCCTAGCTGCTCTGCTGCAGATCAGAGGAATTCTGCAGCGTGCAGTGAAGTCGGCACAAGGCATGATAGATGCTTGAGTTCCTGCTCTGGATGACAGAAAGTGACATGAAAGTTCTCAGCATCATAGAAGACGCATCCCATCCTGGACATTCTTGCCATCTGGGAAACATTACAGGTCTATTCATGCCTGCATAGCCGGGCTGAAAAACAACCTTTTCCCCACAGCTATAAGAACTTTATCCCAGGGCTCAGAGTGCTCTGACTATGGACGCATGTTGGCATCAATTTTGCATCAGTTTTGCACCAATTAAACCATTGCTTTTGTATATTGCATAATTGGTATTTACACTCTGCATTGACATTTACCTTGTGCAGTCCATGTATGCATGTTTACATTGACAGCCATGGAAAAAATAAAGAAACCGATCAATTTTTAATAAATGTGCATTTTAATATCCTGGTTTAATCCTGGTTATGCTGAGCAGGGGGTTGCTTCCAGGTTCAAAATTTCTAAGACAGCAGTACAAAGCAGGAAGCAGGAGACACTGGGGATGGTCAACAACCAGCCAAGTAAAGGGTGGAAGCAACATTCTAATGCCAGAGAAACTTACCTGAATGTTTCTCATGAATCACAGAATGACATCAAGTGACCTTCAAAAGGAATGAGAAGCATTAATTGCAGGTGTGAAGTGCACTGCTAGGACAGTTCGTATCCGGAAACAAAAAATTGTGCTCTGGCCTTTTAATTTTTTCCACAGCTGTTTGTTGAGTATGTATGCCTGTATGTGTATTGTTTGAATGTTATTAGCACTCTTGCACATTTTTACTTGACTGTAGTGGTGCGAAACAAATGTTCATTGCTCTACGAACGGTGGCAATAAAGATTCTATTCCTATTCCGGATTCATAAAATGCCTGGGCCATTTTCCATGACCATTTTTGCATAATCCCAAAATACCTTCAAATATATGCATGTCATGCCGAATCAGGGTAACAGAACCTGAGTGGTCTGTACATCTGCAAGCGACACGTGTGGACTGGGGGTGGCTGGGCTGGGGCACCAAGGGCATGTCCAGTCTAGAGTCTGCTGCAAGGTTTGCCAGATTTTGTCCAGCTCAGGCCCCAGTGCCTTATGCCCATATGAGGGGCCTTTTTATTTTTTTCTCCTTGTGTACAGTGTGGGCACATAGCCGGCATTCCCCCCAAACTGTATTTAGCACCCCCCCGCAGTTCGGGTCTACAGATGAGTATGACCTAATTACTCTGGAGGCCTT
>JAODLD010000002.1:18854139-18872055 GCA_026781065.1 Mormyrops boulengeri
GCTGCTGGGCACCGGTTAGGCCTTGCTGGGGCACTAGCTGCTGGGCAGCCAAGTAGCTCTGCTGGGATCCTGGCTGCTGGGCACCGGTTAGGCCTTGCTGGGGCACTAGCTGCTGGGCAGCCAAGTAGCTCTGCTGGGATCCTGGCTGCTGGGCACCGGTTAGGCCTTGCTGGGGCACTAGCTGCTGGGCAGCCAAGTAGCTCTGCTGGGATCCTGGCTGCTGGGCACCAGTTAGGCCTTGCTGGGGCACTACCCCCTGGACTCTAGTAGAGCCTAGATATACTGTAGGACTATAGTGAGCAACAAAACCTGAATCAGGCTGGACTGCCACATACTGGAAAGATTCTTGGCCATTTTGGGAACCTACAGTGCTGGTCAAGTAAGAGAAGGATCCTGTTCCACAAGTGCTGGACCCAGAGCTGCTGCCCAAAGAGCCAGTAGCAAAGCTACTATATTTTATAGGAGAGCCGATGCCAGCACCTGGGGGGCAAAAGCACAAGAGTAAGAATGTAACCACAATGCCAAGGAGTAAGGGGAATTACACCCATCAAGGTTCCTCAACCAGCCTCACAATCCCATTAGTAATCCACCAGTAGCACTTACTTAGTCCTACATCAAGGTAGCAGACTGATACCAAGCAAAGCACCCTGCAGAAGAGGCAAAAGGGCAGTTACGCTCAGCAGATACCTTGCAGTGATAAGACAACATCATGGCCCCTTTTAAAGCCCAACTTACAATAAATTAACTCCAAGTGCCATCATTCAGCTACAAAAACCAGACTGAGCTGAAACCAGTTGCATAGCCTTTGATATCACACTGTCTATGTAACTAAGGACTCACACTTGGGATACCCAGCAAGTCTACGCTTCCAGCCTTTAACATTCTCGCCTCATGCAGTCTAATTAGAAGCAGCTGGTAACTATGGAAACCACAACTGGCAAACAAGGCGGGAACAAGTACTGAGAATATGGGAGGTATTTTCTGTAAACAATAAAATGAAAATACAAACTCCACTTTGCCATTTAGTTTCCAAAGTCTGTGCGCAGAAATCCTGCAAAAATTAAAATTAAAATGAAATAGCACCATTTGCATTTTAATTTTCCACTCATTTCCACTCCTTTTTGCCTTTTCATTTTCCAATTTGCCTTTTCATTTTCAAGTTCACTACATGCAAATATATGTTAATCGGAGCGGGGCGGTGGGCGGAGCTACGGATCACTGCTGTGCTTTCTCACTGCGTTTGCCAATTCCGGTGTGAAATTGCATGCATTGTGCATAACCTTGGCATTTAGATTTGTTACTAACATTACAGGTGCATTGTTGCCTCATTATATCTGCAGTAGAAATGTAAAATGAGGATTAAGGCTGCACGATTCTGGGCAAAATAAGTTTCACACTTTTCTTTTTACTCAGAACCAAGATTGTGATTTTCTCTCATGATTCTTGAGCAGTAAGTTTCTGCTCCCTCATTTTCTGTATCTGTTTGCCCTATTCAGGGTTGTAGGGGTCTGGAGCCTATCCCAGAGGGTATGGGCGCAAGGCAGGGAACAGCCTGGGATGGGGGCACCAGCCCATCACTGGGCACAATCACACACACAGGGAATTTTGTAACTCCAATTAATGTTAGCATATTTTTGGACTGTAGGGTGGGAGGGGAACTGGGGTACCTTAGGGGGTGGTTGGAGACTTGAATGCTGGTCTGAGAAGTATGAGGCAAGTGTTAACCACTGCACCACCATGCTCCCCCCCCCATATTTCTTTCCTCTCTCTTTATTATTTTGCATTACATTTGTCTTTCTGACAATGGAACAAACAAAGAGATGCGCGACATATCAATAATACTGACAACAAATATTTACACTTTGTCAGTGCTCAAAGTTTGCAGCACCACAGCTAAAGACACACCTACTGAAAAAATGGAGGTGATTTATATGCTGAGGTGTTTGAACTGTTTTGACCAGTGACTCCCAAATAACTCCCCCCCCCAGCTAATGCGTGATCACATAAGCAGTAAATAAGTTTAAATATATTTCTCTCTCCGGGAGGTGGGGGGATCTCCTTTGGAGTGTTTGCTCTAAATAAGGAATAATAGTTTTTCCTTTGTGTAACATAACTGTTAATACAGATGTTTTGTCAACTTACAGCTGTTCTAGGAAATCCCTGATCTGAGAAACCATGATTTTTAGTGAAATAAAAATGCAGCATCAAATATTTTAAATATTTATTCTAGGAATACCGAGAATCAGCATTATTCCTCTGATGTGCATCTGGCAAATTATTATTGTGAAAAATGATCTAAAGTGACACAATTTTTGCCTCTTTGTTTCTCATAACAAGTCATTTTTCAGCCCCTGTCATTAGCTGTGTCATTTCAAGTGGAAGTTAAGATTACGACAGATCACTTCTGAGTCCCTGCAGCTGCGCTCGGTGCTCGCCCTGGTTCCACTCGAGATATCGAAGATGAGCGACAGGGCTGAGACACGCTGGAAACGGCTTATCGGCACATGCCGGGTGCTGCCAGAGTCACTTTCAGGGGCTAAATAGCTCCACTATCGCTACAATAATAAAGGAAACCTGCCTGTTGTAGAATTTCCATGGGATGGCCCGTGATTCGACGTCGAACAGCGCGGGGAAATCGAGGCCAGTTGGGCCTGTCTGGGAGGGGACACAGGCATGGAAAATGGAAACAAGACCCAAACAACAACAGGACCGTCCGAATATCTAGGGCGCTGGTCCATGATGTCACCTGTGATGTCTGTGGTGGGCAGCTTTGCCACTGGTCTGGGGAGCTATTTATTGCCCTTGCTGTGAAAGCTGCAGCCTGGCACAGAGAGCTGGACTGTCTGTGACACGGGCATGTAAAGGTCAGAAACTCCACGTCCGTTCTAAAAACATGACTAACTGCTGTGGGCGTTGAAATGACACATGAAGGGCACCATAGAATAATAAACATCTCCTCTGGATCAAGCGCCGTTCAGTCTGTCCCGCCATATGGCCAGCAGGGGTCGCTGCTGGTCCTCCAGAGCCCTGTTTCTTGACAGCTGTGTTGTGTTCATGATCTGCAATACTAAAGTGGTAAATGTCAATACCTGAATTGTATCAGTCACTTGTTAGTCTTGTTTATACATGGTTGCCAGTCATCAGTTCCCCATCTGTAGCTGCATTCTGGATTTCTTTATGCCTTTGATCACCTACAGCAATGACGCAGGGCTGCACTTGCACACTTCTTTACACTTTAGTGTCAAACCAGGCTTCTGAATAATAAAGCACATGCCATCATGTCTAATGCCATCAGAACCTGAATTCTGAACCACATCCTGCATGAGATCTGTACTACCCTCCAATGTACACTGAGAGGCACTGTAAGACTACAGAGCTGAGACCTTAGACCCCACTAGATGGCGCTCTCTGTTCAAAAAGGGCACAAAGCATGCCCCAAAGCAAACCAAAAGCACCATCTAGTGGGGTCAGAAAATACAGTGAATGGTTCATGAGGAGTCATTTTGTCCATCACTTATATATAAAAAGGTATAATATATAACAATAAAAAACAAGTGTGTTACCAAATATTATTGTAATATTAAAAAGAGAGTGATATAACTTATACACATTGGTATTGCACATGTGCCAGATTTTATCATCCAAAAAGATGTGACCACAAAGGTAATATTGCAATCAGTGGCATATTTGGGCATAATCAACATCGGCAGCCGCTCAGGGGGGCATCCCAAAAAACAGAATGGTACATTTGTGTGATCGGTTTTGATATCGATCATTTGCACGTCAACTCACTGATATCATGTCGCTGTGTGGGTCGGAGTGAGGGCCCTAATTCTTGTTTGTGAGCTTCTGTCTGAAAACATTCAGAGGTGGGAGAGATGGGTAGAGGGCGGAGGGGTAGGCTGACCTCGGATCCCCCCACCAGAGTGGGGGAGCGGGGGTCTACAATATAGCGCTCCTCTAACTTTGTACAATACGGTGCAATTAGTAAAACCAGTTACACTAAGAAATCTTAGCAAATAAGCCACAGTTCGTTTATAATAAAGTCAATATATAGATTTACGGATTGGGTGTGGATTGTGTGAATTCGTTAATAACATAAAACCGGTCTGCACACCACCAAGGTGAAGTGGTTTAGTCTTGACTGTTGTTTGACAGTGTTGCAGGATGGATAATTTACTGATTCTCAGGTGTCAAATTAGCATAAAATGGATAAGAAATGGTCTAAGCCATCAGGTGCCCAGTTTAGGAAAAATAGAAAAGAAGAGAAACGTGCAAAAGACAAAGGTACCCATCTGTGTTATCTCTTTACAATATTAACATAATGCATGCTGTTATAACTCCTCTTATATTTGCTTGCTACGCTCTTACACATAGGGCCACAATATTATGTTGTCTGTCCAACTAGCAAATAGCCTTAGTTGTAATTTCACACACGTAGTTCCATAATGATAATGTGTGTAGCCTATAGCAAAATTATTACAACCTAACATATTGGTTGGGTTAACTTTCATTTAAGTGACATCATATAGATTTTCTGTGATTGTACTGTCTAGGTCTTTAACTCGGTAGGCTGAGGGCAATTTTCATTGGATAAGTTAAAATACATCTATAATACAACTAGATACCCAGCATGTGTGAATTCTGAGGTCATATAGATGTCTTTACTGAAGGAGCTGCCCAGGACTTCCATTCACCTAAAGTAGTTTCCCAGCCCAGACAGTCCATGCTGGGATTCACTGCCCTAAAATATCTGTAATCTATATGATGGACAATTATGTGTGTCCTTGGTGTGTGTTGCATAGGGCAGGCTCCCTGGGATAGGTGGTTGGAGAAGATGAGGATGGGGTCAGTGTTTGAAAAGCAGGTGTAAAGCACGATGCTCGCTCCATGGGGAGCCTATTAGCATTTACCGTTGTGCTTTTCATCTTCTTTTCACTGTAGCATTTGCAGTCTCTATTGCTGTTTCATTCTACTGACCCGAAGAGGATCGCCTCTGTCTATGTAATGTCTGCTTGACAATTAATAAGCACAATAACACATTCAGGGTTCTTCTGAACAGGCTATAACCTTCATTGATCCTCTTTCACTTGAGCCTTTCCAAACAAAACCCGGAAACGGTATATCGCATCCACATCGCGTCCTGCAAATATCGCGACATCTATATTGACGCTTACAATATACCGTTACTATGGGAAACTCCATTCGTTAAGTCAATATCGTTATAGTGATATATAACAATATATTTTGGTTTATGTTTAAGCTTTATTTTTAACTGTTTATTTCCTCTTAGACTGGACCGTAACACCAGGATTGTGTGGTTCTGTCTGGGTCTGGGGAAGAGCCATTGCCGAGACCGGAAGCAGATTGCTGAGTTCACACGTGTCTGTGTTTGCTCGCACACGTGTTTGATTTCCCGTCTAGTGTAGGGAAATGCCCCTCCCCTCCTTCACAGTATCCCCGTTATCTCCCTCTGTCGCCTCTCTGTCTCATACTGTATACAACGGGAATAACTATTTCAGCGCGAAGCGAGGAGATCTCTACAATAGACATACTCCTTTACGTGTGTGTCTTTCTCTATGCAGAGTCACAGCCACAGAAGAGCCCATATAAGGAAACTTAATTCTTAAATATACGAAATTAACGTTGTGGTTGAAATTAAATGAAATCACCATCGTGCTGGTTTTACCTGGTTTTTAAGAATACAACATCTCTAAACTATGCTTCCCCCAGGTGAAACGATAAGGCATCTTCCCTATGTTACTACCTCGATTAGAAACAAAAATCGAAACTGCATTAATTACACACAGAAACGCTATAACAGTTGGCTGGATTTAAATACTCTAACAATTTCGTCGGACAATGTTTCTGAGACAGCAGGGGGATTAAGGAAAATATTGCTTCGTGATGTAGAACGACAGAACATGAATGGTCCTTTCTGTATATTGTGATATACAGTGCCACCTTGTGGCACATATGAATACTTCCATCCATCCATTTCTTATACCCGCTTGTCCTATTCGTGTTAATTAAAATTAAGGAATTACATTTTTAAAATATTTCTACCTTAGGGGTTGAGTGATTCGTCTCTGGGATACCTCACTTCCGTATGGACCCCAGGCGGGATCACATACAGTTTTCTAAATTATTTTGTGTGCATAATGAAACTGTTGAAGCTGGATTTCTTGCTTAGACAGGTTACTTGTCATATTTAAGGTACGCCACTTAAATGGACTTCATCTTTGTTCACTTAAATTTAGTTGAGACTACCTTAAATCTGAGAAGTTAGCCGGCTAAGCAAGAAATCCACTTTCATGATACAGGCCCAAGGGCTCCGTACTGATCCGTATTTGTCAGTCAAGTGTACCAAACTACTCAGACCCTACACAAATTACCCCACCACCACTGGTACAGGTAGTTTCAGGCAGCTTATGCATTGGCAAACTATTCTAAAGGCACACACTGCCTTTAGCCAATCTGCGTGTCATGGCCTCCCAGTCCTGATCAGATACTTTTACTATAACAGTTTACCGAACTTTTGTGCTCTTCTAATCAGATGATTATCTGTGTACAGATGTTCCCACAGTCGTAGCATCCTTGGAACCACAGAAACAGGGATGAATACATTCTATGCTAAATTATGCTATTCTACCAATAAATTACCGAAGTGTCTGTTGTTCTGATGCAATTTACCATGGCAGCTGCCGAATGCAAATTTAACGGGATTACGGCTCAATATTTTTTAGTGAATATTCAGTACTGCAAACTAGACTTACTAGAGCATTTGAACGTAGGCTTGCGTTTTGCCGCCAGAAGGGCAGTCAACGGCCTAGCGTCTCTGTGCTACCCTCCAATGTCCACTAGGAGGCACTGTAAGACAACAGAGCTCACACCTGGAATTCCCCCTGCCAGAAGGAATTTTATCGATGGAGCCAAAGCCAAATACGGTATCATTTTCTTCAGCATGTTTTATTTAAACCCCATGGAGGAAATGAGAAAATGCTTTTATATGAAAATCTTTTTTGCCCTTTTAACTGACTGAAGACTTGGCTTGTTCTGCAGACATTTATCCAGCCAAAACTCATACATCTTCTCCAGGGATTTCCCAGGGCATTCAGCCTGATGCGATCCTCCCTTCTAAATGCACAATTTGGCATTATAAAAGGGCACAGGCATCACCCTGCTCCACAGAGCCATGTGCTCTGGACAGCCTGGAAATGAAAAGTAGTTAAAAGTGTTTCTGGTCAACCAAGAAGTGTCACAGTATCTGGGGGAAAAAAGGATAGGTTGTGTTTCAATGATAAGGATGTTGACAAGATGATAGATAAGGTTACTGCCAAAGGAAGGGCATCATTATGTCTGTGAATTTATGGCTTTTTACAAAGTATAAGATTTCTCACCTGACGAATGTCAGAAAAGCATATTTTCAGAAGACGCACAGAAGACCATCACACTCCATCTCCATAAAGACAAATATCTTTATTGTGTACAAAATTTAACAGTGGTCACTTTTGCATTGTTCTACGCCATTTGCAGTCTGATTTTTGCTCTTTTTTAAAACTATTTGTCTGTAGTGCACAACAGTCGTTATTCACGCCCAGAGATCAGACAAACACCGAAAGCTGAGAGGAGATGGAAGTGGTACCACCTTGTCAGAGTAATGGCATCGACAGAGAAAGTCTTGGAGGACCGCAGTCCTCGAACTCGCGGTACACCTGCAGGATCTCTGCTACAGCTAGAAGGAAGATTATTCTCGATCCGCTGGCCCTCACGTTACACACCATGCGGACACAGCTTCTGAACCCGGAAGCACAGAACGGAGAGTGAGCACCCCCCCCCCACCCCCAGTTCTCCTTTGTCCCTGCTAGGGGTCAGTAATGGGATAGGGCCATGTTATAAAGTTAAATAATGACTGTGTTATAACTGTAACTGTTTTATAACCAAATTGCCAGCAGAAACCGACCCACTCAGTTCACACATCACAATCAATGGTGCAGAATAGAGAGATTCATGAATTTGTGCTCTTCCATTCCTCAGAGACGAGGATTGTCATCAACCCTGGATTATAGGTCTTTGTTAGGGCCCAAAGGCATCACACCATCTCTAAAGCCCTTCTGACTGCCTCGGACTGCGGCCTGTATCACAGCCTGACCGCCATAGAAAATAAAAACAACTAAACAGACAGACAGACTATTATCTTAACATACAAAAACTTGAGTTCCCAGTACAGAGTGCAGATTTTGAGGATCCATGAGTTTAAGCAGAGCACGGAAATTCATCCCAGTAGTCGTGCTGGTTTTCTGCTACTGACCACAGGGACATCCACATTTCCATTAAGGACACTTTTAAATGAACACTTTTATGTAACAGATCCCCAAACAGCTGTATAGTTGATAGAGCCACTATTTCTTCATTGCATTTTAACAGTTTGCAGTCCATTCTTTTAGTTACGGTAAGTCATGTGACTGAATTTTATCTTAGTACCATTATACATATAACACAAATGGAACACAATGGAACTATGGGAGAACAGCGGTAAAATACTCACCGCAGTGTAAGCTGTGGATACTGTTGCTGCAAGTTTAATGTTCCACGTGTCTTTTGCGTGTTTTACACACCGCAATGCAAATTTTAGGACCTTTTACCCTCAGAGTTTGGGCGAGGGGGAAGTTTGTGATAAAAGTCCGGAGGAGTGGGATTTGGACTTGCAGTCATCCCTGTAGGAACATAGTACATGCTCTCCAGGTAACTCTGGTCCAGAGGTGGGTGGTTCTGGGTCTCACGTTTTGGGCCCTGGGTTCCTGGGCTCCCAAAACTTGTGTTGGTCTGGTGGAGAGCTGGGGGTGCTGGGACCTCTGGGTGCCGCGGTGGTTGGGTGGGGGGGTGAGGTGAAACTGAGTAGGGCATGTACTGTGGAGGATACATGCTGGGGCTGTGCAGAGAGGGGTAGGGGACAGCGGAGGGTGGATAAAGACCCGACTGCGGGATTAGCACCTCTACGTATTGGCCGGTCTCGGGGTCAAAGAGCATCTTGCGTAGCGGTTGCACTGGTACCTCAACGTAGAAGTACTTCCCAGTCTCAGGGTCCAGCAGAACACGCCGGGGACTCTGTCCAAAAAGGTTACCACCACTCTCAGGGTAAAGTACTCCACTGTCCCCAGGGCCCTCGCTGCTGTACTCTGGGCTGAACGAAGCCGTAAAGCTCTGCGGACTGCACAAGTAAGGGGGTCTCGATTCCAGTGAGGTGGGCGAGTGGGTGTGGCTGCCATAGGGACTCCCTCCGACCAGCTGTGTCGGCTGTTGGGGTGGGCGGGGGTGAAGCACTAGCCTGTCCGTCCTCTGTCCTGGCAGGGGCTGCCTGCTGTCCTCGGGACGCGGCTGCATCAGTGGTCCGGGATAAGCAGGTACTGCGGGCGGGTGCTGAAGAGGCTGGAATGGGGCTGGAGCCTGCAAAGTCCTGGGCTGGGTGACTTGTGGTGATGCTGGCTGGAGGTTTACGGGCTGGACATCTGACCTTGGCTCATGCTGGCTGGCTGGGGGGACAACTTGAGGGTAGCACGCATCTTGGGGACGTAGTTGTGGTGCTGCAGGAGGAGCTATGTTGGGGGGATGAAGGCTAGGCTGCCCAGAGCTCAAGAGACTCTCTTGAGCGCAGGAACACGGAGGAACTTGGCATGTGGGATGGTACCGGTGGAACCTTCTGAGAGGCAGGTCCGTTAAATGCAGGGGGCTGAAGCTCTCCCTCTCGTCATAGCTTGGGGGGTCATCTGAGGTATAAAAGCGATACTTGTCAACATATGGCTGACGTCGCATTGGTGCCCTTGATCCCGGTTCCTTGATGTAACTTGCCGCTTGTGTTGTAGTGGGTGCTGCCATCGTTCTTGATATGCTGGATGCCACTGACACAACCTGTTCCTGTGTACTTGCGATATTTGATTGCTGTGGGCTGCTGGTAGATGCTGGACTTTGTTTAAAGCTGGTTGTCACTGTTACTACAGGTTGAGCAGTGTTACTGGATGTCGCGACAACCGTCGACTCCTGGATGTAGCTAGTGGTATGGGTTTCTTCTGTCACTGACTGCCGCTGAGTGTAGCTAGACATTGCTGATAAGGATGTTACTGCTTGTGTTTCTCTCAGTGGGGATTTGCAGCTGATCTTCCCCATGTCTGTCTTTCCTGGTGTAAGAGGTTCTTTTTGGTGGGGTTCACCTATAGTCTCCAGTGGTGGGACTAGTTTTGGAGAGATATTAGTGCGTGTTGGTGTGGGATCCAAAATTGTCTCTTTCTTCGCCCCAGGCCCAATATCTTCCACTGGGCGGCTTTGTAACGGGACCTCCAGCCTGTTGACATGCTTAGGCGTGGAAAATTGGCTTCCATTCGGAGCATCACACAACCCGATGTCAGCTTGAAAGCAGTTCTCTTTCAGTAACATGGAGACGGAGCGGCTGCTGCTGGTGGTGGTTAGACTCAGGGGAGGTGGGGCTGTTGGGTCATTGCTGTCATTCATTTGCCCATCCTGTAGTAGAATGAGGGTAGATATCTCTCTGTCCTTGCAGGGCAACTTAGCTGGACTGCTCAGCTTAGGGGCTCGCTCACTTACCTTCTGTTGCTTCTCTGCTGGCCTGTTTGATTCTGATACACCAAGGCGGTTAACTTTACTAGACTCCGCATCAGGTGTCTCCTCATGTAACTCTGAGGTAGCCACGTCCTCAATCGAAATGTTCCTGGGTGTAATGTGAATCGAGGCCGTCTCTCTGACTTTCTCCTGAACAGTCTGAGAGGATGGCTCTTGTTGTGCCTTGTCGTCTTTTTGCACCTCCGCAGAAGCACTAACTGGTGCCTTTTCCTCCTTCCTGCTGATAGCCTTGAATTCAATCTGCATAGGAGAAGGAGGTGCAGTCAGTTTTTCCTCCTGCGCTCTGGGAATGCTGTCTTCTGCAGTTACAGCAGTTGCCTTAAATGATAAGCTGTATGTGTTTTTTACCATCTTTCTCACATCTTTTACTTTGTGCATGGGACCTTTAGTTTTGTTAGTTCCTGGATCATCATCTATACTGCTGCCTGCTTCATTTACAGTCGGGTTTTCAACCTTTTCTTCTTGTTTTTCTGTTCCTTTTGCTGAATGAATGTCAGGACTCCTGCTTGGCATTGTTTCTGGTCCAGGAGACAAAGGTGGAACCTTGATGGAAGTCTTCTTCTGTTCACCAGCAATACTTGATTTTAGGGTTATTTCTGGTGTTTTAGACGTGAAGATGTTCCTGGCACTCTGCTGTTTGTGGTTATCTGGCTTCGCGTGGCATTCCTTGTTTCTGTTTGTCATTCCGCTCTGCATGCTTGGGGGTCGGGTGGCAGCCGCGCTTGTGTTGCCGCTGATGGCACTTGCTGAGTCACTGGAGTTTTTCTCCCTCAGGTTGTCATCCGTCAGCTGCTTTTTGTCCTCCCTGGAAATCAGTTTCTCATTTTTCTTATTCTCAAAAGGGATCAGTAGCTCAGACCTTTTCCCCGTTCTCCTTGTATCGTTACTATGAAAATCAGATCTGACGGTGCTGCTCTGAAGTGGATTAAGATCGAATTTATGGGATGGCCTCTGCTGGGGGTTGGAGTTGTAGGTTTCGGGTTGTTTGTTAAGGTTGCCTGGTAGGTCTTCTGAAGATAGGCTGCATTCTGAGGGCAGTTCCGAGCTCAGGCTAGACACATCTGTTTTGGTATTCTGTTTGATAGAAGATTGAGAGGTGTCAGCAGTTTCGCTTATAGGTTCAGATGGGCTGATGACTCTATTCTGGAATGGTACCTGCTGGCTCGTGTCTTTGTGTTCCTGCTGCATCTTCTTAGAGAGAACATTCTTGATGAAACAGGTAGCCATCTTGGTCTTGCCCGATGTCTCGTCCAAGGAGACAGACTTCTGCAGCTTCTGCTTCCGGTCTCCCAAGTCTGAATTGCACTTGTAAGACTCCTCCTCAACGGCAGCTGGTGTGCTATGTTGGCGCAGAAAGACATCTTTTGAGTGTCTTTTGTGTGTGGAGGAGGCCTCAGCTGTATCCCCGCTGTTCTCTTGGGCAGGAGGGTCACATGTGTCACGCTTCTTGAGTTGGATCTGCCTCTTCGGAACGGTCCTTTTGCCCCTGCACGTCTCGCCCCCAATCTCCAGGGCCACATCCACACATTCAAAGCTGCCCACCTCAAAGCGTTTCGCTCTCTTGAGGCCGTCTGAAGGGAAAGCCGTGGGTGGCTGGCGTAACGGCTCCTCGTTTTCGTAACGCGTGGAACCACGTAGATCTGCGTAGGCTGACCAGGCATTTGCACCAGTGCCGTCTTCAGTAGATGGCTGTGACATGTTGGTGGAGGACCTGTGACTGGAGTTGTACACATCCAGATAGTCCACCTGAGGGCTGGACAGGCTCTTGAAGGCTAAGTCTGTGAACCACTTCACCTCGTTGTCTGTCTCATCCAACTCACTACCCATACTGGAGCTGCCGCTGGCACAGTCTGGGGTAGAGTTGATGGTACTGCTGTCGGCGGTCTTTGGCAGTACTTGAGGTTTCCTAGCCCCGCTGGGGTGATCGTGCTGTGAGCGCTGAGGTCCGAAAGAGTTCTGGTGCTGCTGCTGCCGGGTTGCGAGGAGACACTCTGAATAACAGCGAGCTGGCATTCTCGTCTGTGGCCGTCTGTATGTAGCGGGGGGGCTGTGACTTACAGGGATTTTTCTATTCTTGGCAATGAATGACAGCTCAACCTGTTCCTCTCTGTAACAGTTCTCTCCCCACTTACCCTCCCCCTCCTTGCCCCACTGATCCTTAGCCATGTTGCCCTCTCCCACCTCACCCCCCCTGTCTCTGCAGGGGTAGTTGTTGTGCTCTGCAGTGCAGGGACTTCCCCTGGATTTTGGGTTCACAGCTGCTCCAAAGGTAGGAGGGCTGCTGTGGCTCTTTTCACCCTTCAGCCTGCTCTCTCTGTTTGCAGATGCTTTGTTGAGGACTGTGTCCAAAGTGGAATGTGACTCTGGGGAGCAGAAGCTCTTTTGTTTGCTGTTATTTTCCAGGCCTACAGCTGGCGAATCTCTGTCTGTATTGCAAGATTGATGTGAGAAGTTCAATCCTGAAAGTTCAGGAGCAAATGAATTATTACATTTGTTTTGTTTAAACAAAGGAGTGTCTTCCTGGGCTGAGTCTATAACTTTGCATTCAGGGGAGAAGTCTGTACCCCAGGTCTTGGGTGACAAGGACAGGCTTCTGGGTTTGGACAATATATTAGTCTTCTTGGGTTCAGGCCATAGGTTGGTTCCGTTAGTGTCATCCCCTGATTCTGCTGAGAGGCCTGTAGTCTTAGGATCAGGTTTGGGTGAGAGAGCTGAAGTGTTGGGTTTGGGTGAGGTTGATGTTTTCCCAAAACTGGATGATGGAAAAGTAGCCTGGGATTTCAGTGAAGGTGATACTGTACTGGGTGTAGCTGAAGGGGCTGTTGTCTGGGGTTTTGTTGAGGTTAATGTAATCCCAGATGTGAGTAATTGAGAAGCAGACTGGGACTTTAGTGAGGGTGATGCATTCCTGGGTCCAGGTGATGGGAATGCACTTTGGAGTTTGGAGAATGGGGATATAGTCTTGGGTGACAGTGATGGGGATATAGTCTGGAGTTTGGGTGATGGGGACGTAATCTGGGGTGTCAGTGATGGGGATGTATTCCTGGGTATAGGTACTGAGGATGTGGTCTGAAGCTTGGGTGATATGGATGTGTTTATGGGTGTAGATGATGGGGATGTGTTTGTGGGTGTAAGTGATGGGGATGTAATCTGGGGTGTCAGTGATGGGGACATATTTCTTGGTGGAGGTATTTGGGAAGTAGTCTGAAGTTTGGGTGATGTGGATGTGTTTGTGGGCGTAGGTGATGGGGATGTCGTCTGGGGTGTCAGTGATGGCGATGTATTCCTGGGTGTAGGTACTGAGGGTGTGGTCTGAAGCTTGGGTGATGTGGATGTGTTTGTGGGTATACATGATGGGGATGTGATTGTGGGTGTAGGTGATTGGGATGTAATCTGGGGTGCCAGTGATGGGAACATATTTCTTGGTGGAGGTATTTGGGATGTGGTCTGAAGCTTAGGTGATATGGATGTGGTTGTGGTTGTAGGTGATGGGGACGTAATTTTGGGTGTCAATGATGGGGAAGTATTTCTTGGTGTAGGTATTGGAGATGTTGTATGGAGTTTGCATGATGTGGATGTGTTTGTAAGTGTCAGGGATGTGTCTGTAGGTGATGGGGATGTAATCTGGGGTGTCAATGATGGGGACATATTTCTTGGTGTAGGTATTTGGGATGTGGTCTGAAGTTTGGGTGATGTGGAGGTTTTTGTGGGCGTAGGTGATGGAGATGTGCTTGTGGGTGTAGATGATGGGGATCTGTTTGTAGGTGTAGATGATTGGGATGTAATCTGGGGTCTCTGTGCTGTGGTTGTGTTTGTGGTTGTAGGTGATGGGGATGCAATCTGGGGTGTCAATGATGGGGACATATTTCTTGGTGTAGGTATTGGAGATGTTGTATGAAGTTTGGGTGATGTGGATGTGTTTGTGGGCGTAGGTGATGTGGATGTGTTTGTGGGTGTAGGTGATTGGGATGTAATCTGGGATCTCGGTGCTGGGGATGTGTTTGTAGGTGTAGGTGATGGGGATGTAATCTGGGGTGTCAGTGATGGGGATGTATGCCTGGGTGTAGGTACTGAGGATATGGTTTGAAGTTTGGGCGATGTGGATGTGTCTATGGGTATAAGTGATGGTGATGTAATCTGGTGTGTCAGTGATGGAGATCTATTCCTGGAGGTAGGTATTGGGGACGTGGTCTGACATTTGGGTGATGTGGGTGTGTTTGTGGATGCTGGTGATGTGGATGTCTTTGTGGGTGTAGGTGAAGGGGATGTGATCTGGGGTTTGACTAATGGGGATGTATTCCTGGGTGCAGGGATTGGGGATGTGGTCTGGAGTCTCAGTGATGGGGATGTATTCCTAGGTGTAGGGATTGGGGATGTATTCCTAGGTGTAGGTATTGGAGATGTGATCTGGAGTCTCAGTGATGGGGATGTATTGATGGGTGTAAGTGATGGGAATGTATCTGTAGGTGTAGATGATGGGGATGCTATCTGGGGTGTAAATGATGAGGATGTATTCCTGTGCGTTATTGTTGGGGCTATAGTCTGGGGTCTGGCTGAGGGGATAGGACATTCCAGATTAGGTGAGTGATTAGATTCCCTTTTTTCAAGTATAGCTGTGGTGATCTTCCATTCAGATGGGAGGCCAAAAGTCCTGGAATTGTATACATCAGTATTTCCAGAGTGAATTGAGGGCCTGATTCGGTTAGTGGCACCCTTGGACCAAAGGGGCAAATCAGTGTGTTCTAACGTTGGTGAAGTGCCTGTAGGTTGAACATTGCTAGGTTCAAAGCTAGTAGGCGTGACAGAGCAAGAATCTATACTTTCTGGACTAGATAACAGCACAGTGTCTGAGGGTGCTGGGGCATGAGTCTCTGTAGAGTCTTCAAAGGTCTCACTAGAATCACTCAACTGTTCAGAACATATGGCTGTGTGGTAAGAACCTGATGATTCATTATTGGAGTCATCTGCTAGTGTAAAATCATCTACCTCCTTCATAGTTAGGAAATCTGAGGCTGGGCTGCAGGACAGAGTTGGCGACTCGCAGTCATCTCCAAATATGTCGCACAGACAAGTCGTCTCAGAGATAGCTCGGTGATGACTGTGGATGTTGATGATGTCGAAGATTTCCACATGGTTCGGGCCATCATTGTTGCGTACACCAAAGCCTTGGGGCATGCTGTGATGGAAAGGGAAGCGGTCCTCCTCTGCTGGCCACCTCTCCATCTCCACCCAAACCAGGCTCCAAGGCCGAGGGGCTCTGCCTTACATCCAAGTGGTGGAGAAGCTTAATAGGAAACCAAGAATGACACATTGAATGTTGGGAGACTTCACTGTCCCTGTCACACGACCCATTTAAGAATGTGAAATGTGAAATACATAAGCCTGCATCAGTACCTTCATGAAACATGACAGCTAATATAACTACATCAAACTGTTAGATTCTCATGGTTCACATCAACACACCTATATAACGTTGATATGTTATATTCACTATCCTGTAGGATTAACTTCAAATTTCTAATAAAATAATTAATAAATGGTGCACAATTATCTTTAGAAAATGTTAATTCAACATTTCCTGTAAAAAATCAATTGAAATATATAGAAACAATTCAGCGAATAATCATAACAAACACCACATATAGAAGGTATCAATCCACTATGAACCATACATCCCCATTTTCTGGAGCAATAAAAGCTTTAATTGATAAAATTAGATATCACTTGAATTCCAGTGAGATCCTATTTATTCAGTGAAGTTTTCCATATGTCCAGTTTAAACCATTACTCTTTAAAACATTCATTGTCCTTTTTAATCCGGCAGCTGTCTTGCAAAATGACAACTATTCAAAATAAAAACATATTATTAAGTTTAAACAGACAAACAGCTTTAGGGTGGTGTATGACTGATGAATGACTATGAATCTGACCTAACAGTTGCATGTTGCCCTGTTACTGCAATTTGGCCAAGAGGTTTTTCCGTACTGTACCTTCAGGTGAACACACTGCCTGGGAGACAGACCGTCAGGGGTGCCGTGACCCAGTCGTATAGAAGAGTTCAGCAAGGAGCCACAGTCCATCCAGCACCGCAGCACTGTACCGATACAGTCCAAACTTGGGTCACCGCTTTGAAAAGGGGAAATTAAAAAAAAGAAGAGAAGGCCCACCCACCCTTAAACTACCAGCGTTAAGGATGGGACGAGTCTGACCGGTATTTTTTCCCGCTGCGGTCAGGAGACAGAGCCCCACTGGATCACTGCTGCTGCCCAGTCAGAGAGAGTGCTATACTTAGCAGCAGGTGCTGATAGAGCCGCCATGGGGCATGCTGCTGAAATCCGACACGCTGGGCCAGCAGTCACAGGGCATGGTAAATATAGCCCCCCTCCTGAATAGCTTCACTGAGAGATTGTGCTCGGGCGCCAGGCACACTGACAGACATGTAGCTGAATCGGTCTCAGAATGGCAAACTTAACGCTCAGGACCCTCACCTGTTTGAGATGAATTCTGGAGCAGCATTTGTATGTCATATCTGTTCTACGTACTGTCCTCTACACACATCTCACGTTAATAGTTTCTTTTAAATTAAACAGCCAGTTCGGTTTCACAGGGGAATTCTGGGTTCGTTTTATGCTCCTCCTGTGACATGTGATGCTGCGGGAGGCTGGAGCCCAACGGCGATACAGTCGCCGCGTCGTTCAAGTTGCAGCCTGATTACTCCCTCCCACAGTAACGCGCAGCACTGTTGGTATTTGCCGGGCAGCCTCCCAGCTGTCAGAGAACACGCCGACGACTCGAAGATGAGGAAGGCCGAGTACGCCCGGTTTGACTTGGCAGGCGCAGAAAAATCGCCTGGGGCGACAGTGCCAAGGTGAAGTGATACAGAGATACCTAGTACCCAGCAGGGCAAGGCGCCCCCCACCCCCCAGGCTGGCACAAGTGCCAGGTCACGGGGCATCCGCAACCTCCAGGGCAAGCCCACCATTTATGAGGCATGCCCTGCACAAGCCCCGCCCACGGAACCACTGTGCAGTGACTCATTCTCTTCCCTGCAGCTAAGGTGTATCAAACAGGCCCTGACCTCGGAGCAGTCAGAGGGAAAGCATGTTCGGCACCCTAGAGGGGCTTAATTTGAGGGGAGAGGATTATGAAAAAGAGCCTCTGCGGGGGGGCGCCCCCCCCGCCGCGCCCCGCGTCGAACAAGGGGGGGCCGGGGGAAACGCAAACAAGAAAAAAACGAAAAAAGAAAAAAAAAAAAAAAAAAATAAAAAAAAAAAAAAAAAA
>JAODLD010000002.1:18906000-18916301 GCA_026781065.1 Mormyrops boulengeri
CTACCTGGCTTCTAATGAACCACAGCTGTTCTCAGGTAAATACCAGGAACAGGTGTGGCTCATCAGAAGCCAGGTAGAATAGAAAACCTACTGGATTGTAGCTCTCCAGGACCGGAGTTGGAGACCCCCGCTGTAAGCATATGACTGTGCTAAATTACTCATTAGTCAGTTAATTGTGGACATTAATTAAATAAATAAAATACTAAAAAAAAAGTTTAAAAGCAGGTAAATTAAACAGGAGCTCTTAAGGTGTGTCCAATATTTTTGCATAACAGACACACAGAAAGCATTTGGTTTTGCCCAGGGGCATTGATAGGCCTATTTAAGGGGGGATTTAGCCCCCGCCCCCAATAAATTTATTTATTGGTTTAAGTAATTAATAGTTTGCCATCAGCCCCCCCATCCATTCATCTCTAACTACAACCCTGGTTTTGCCTTTTGTTTATTATATATGCAAATATTAGGGTACAAAAGCTTAAGAGCTTGAAAAATGCCCCCTCTGAAACACACAGCTTCTTACCGATCAGCTTGAGGAATTCGTCGTAGTTCTCCTGGCTCTCGAGCTCGTACTTGCCGGTGAAGGACATCGTGAGTGGTGAGGAGGACTGACGGCAGTGCGTGAAAGTGAGCAGACAGGTGCAGTGCATCAGGCAGCACGCTCCATAAATACACCCTCGCTGGGACCCCCCCCCACAGCCTGTCGTAAAGTGCTATGATGACACCACAATCGCAGGTGAGTGACCGCTCGGTCAGCTACCTGCGTGCACCTGAGGTCTGGAAAAGACGGTAATTGTGAGCCTGGATCCTGGTAACCCCTTTCAGCAGTGCTCCTGTTTAATGAGGGATGGGGGCTCTGAGGAGACCCGGCCCAAAGACATGTGATCGTCTGAGATGCGGTTTGCCCCACCATAGGAAAAGTGTGCACTTCATTCCCCCATGAGCTCCAGATGCAGACATGCACACCCTCTGCCTGCTCCCGGGATACACTGCATTAGAATTTGTCACCATCCATCCGCTCGGTTCCACACTGTTTCACCCGTTCTGCCTGGGAAGAAACTGCAGGTTCAGACAATCCCTACCACAGACGAGGAAACGGCAGAAATGCTTGGCTCTGAACAGGCTGGCAGTTGCCTTTTCAGCACTTGGTCCATTGTTATGGTCAAGTGACTCTTTATAAAAAAAAAAAAGAGAGAGAGAAGAAATGTGGACGCTCCCTGGCAGTGTCTGCCTCTGCCTGCAGTGCAACCAAAGTCGCTATTGGATTCCTGTGGCTAATGGAATGGTGGTGTTTTATTAATTCCTTAGGGGATGTTCTCTTTTCACTTTAACTCTCGTCTTGTTTTCCATGAGACACACAGGCACATTTGTAGGTAGAGTAAGGTTGGGGGTCACAGTGAGGGGGCAGCTGCCTTGTGGTGCCCAGAGAGCTGGGGGTTAAAGGGCCATGCTCATATGACTAGTCTGTCAAGGCCAGGCTTGAAGCAGTTCCTTCCAATCAGAAGCAGAGAGTCTTAGATCACTGAGACACACACAGGCCTGATCCCTTATGGTGCTCAACAGGGAAAGTTAGAATAATTCCAAGGGCCCCTGACTGACAGGGGCCTCAAACATTGTAACATAATTGAATTGGCATTGTTTGGGGTCCCACAAACTCTAGTGACACCTCTGACCGGACCCTTAAAAGAATACCAGAATTGCAAAACTCTTAGGATTGACGTGACTCCAGAAAGTATTAGACGACCCTTTTAAAATATACCAGTAATCTGAATCTGGGATGAAGAGGTCATCAGAACAGGCATCCTGAGGTTCTGGGAAGGGATGTGGGGGGGAGGTAGAGCTCAGTGGGAGACGTTTTTAAGATGAGCACCCACAGGTGTTCCCCGGAGAGGGTCTTGTGTTAATGAAATGAAGTCATACCTGTAAAAGGGAAACGAGAAGCTGCTGTCTGGGCACTAACCTGCCGACTGCGAAACCCCATAAACTGGAATGTCCTTCAGCACAAGGCTGAACTCTTTTATTCCTCTCTCAGGGTTAAATGTGTTTGGACAATATAAAACACAGTGACTCATGAACTTTTTTTACGACCAAACTGCGGTATTAAAAAACGAACTTTCTGGGGTTTCACTAGCAAACTTCAGATCGTAAAACCACATTTTGTGACACGGTCATCTGTTAGTTTGGCAGGGATAGGTACAATCTATGAGGGCAAAAGTCTATTATTACCATCTCAAATGTGTCCTTGAATACCTACGTAACATCAGTGATCAATGAAAATTCTGAATCTTCTCTGCTTCCTTATGCTTGGGACAAGCTCCAGACTCTGTTTGAAAAAGAGATGTATGCATTAATTCTTCTGTATTTTGACTTAAATTGTGTCCTAGATAGAAAGTAGGTGAATGGGGCAGTTATTGATTCTTAATGCACAAAAAATCCACGGCGTGGTGGATGAAGCAGAAGAACTTTCATGCTTTGAGTTGAAGTAATGAACTCAGTCCTACCGAAAAGTTTTGGTGTGACTTGCAGTGAGTAGCTCATGAGATGAAGGCCAAAATTGGCCAAAAACTATAGAGGGGTTGAAGCGGTTCTATGTTGGAGGCCAGACCTAGATACCAATACTCTAGTGCTGGAAAGATGGCTCCGAGTGGCGGAGGCCATTTGCATACCCTGGCGTACTTGTGAGCTGTGTAAATGGCCCCTGTATGTAATTTTTATTGTAAGTGCTCGTATGTTCCCAACTGCCGTTTATGCTCTTGCTGTGTCATATGTGAACCCCGTCCAAACCTCTTGTGTCTTTAGAAACTGTATAAAATTCCCACCGCATGTGTGCCGTACTGTCTGGCGTCAGACCTCTGCGTTTCCACACACTAAGTGTCTTCGGAGGGTGGCTGTTATCTGTGTGAGGTCCTTTTAAGGTCTGTGGTTAAAAGAGCTATTTTGTTTAAAACCATCTTGCCCCGCCTCCTTTCGGTCACTTTGATGCCTGGATCTGCAAAGTGCTACAATACATACGTTCAGTTTAAAGACATGGGAAAAGTACTCATTATTTTAGTTTGGTCACATTATGTAGATAATATTTCTATATTTTACTAAGGAATAAAAATAGAAAAAGAACACATTTGCAAATGTAAAAAACATTAATAAATAATGTAATCTTATTACAGCACAATCCAAATGTATGGCAATACTTTTCAATGCAGTACCAGTGTCCCAGTCTAAACATAGCATTTCATAACAGATACAGTTACAGTGGTCATGTACTAAATTTAAAAAGGGGTACTCAAATTGTGACATAGGTGTGTAAGTGATTTTTTTGACGACATACAGTGGATGATTCTTGCACGCTTGCTCTCCGTGCAGAATTATTAGTACTATTCCTGGAAATAATTTTTAGTGAACGTTGGGCAGACTTATAAAAGTGAATTCAAAAGCTTTCTTTTGGTCCTAGTAAAAGTAAATGTATTTAGAGAGAATGTTACATTAGACATTCACAAACAAAAATAAAAGATAAAAGCTTGATTATCCGTGTGCATCATTATTACACAATCAGAAACTTTTTAAAGTAGATTTTTCTCTCTTCACTATCAACAAAAATAATAAAAACAATCTTAGTTATTTAGTCTATATAAAGAAAAATGAACTATTGGCCATTTACCAGGTTTAATGTCCGGTATAGCCACCTTTCTTCTCAATGACCATCATGAGCCTGTTGTCCAAGTTATGTTACTGATTTGATCCTGTCCTATATTAGCTGAGGCAGCTGGGACTGCCTCCCAGACGCTGCTCTGAGAAGGATACTGTTTGCCACCTTGGTAAATCTCATACTTTAGTAAGGCCCAGGAGTTCTCAATGGGGGTTAAGTCATAATTCAATCACCTTTCAAGCATTTCTTGGCCAATCTTCGGAATGCTTTGATACATGGGAAGGGGCATTGTCCTGCATGAACGTCATAACCTTTTCAAAAGCTGCTGACTTCTTCCTGTGCCAGTGTTTGGAGAAGGTTTCTTCTAGAAATTGGCAGTAGATCTTGTTAATTTTTACACCATCTGCAAGTCGTAAAGTTCTGACAGGTTCATCATTGATAATTGCAGCCTGCATTCTCACTCCTGCACCACCTTGCTCGTGCTTGAAGAAGGTATCCAACCCCTGGCCCATCCACCTACTTCATCAAGAGTCACTCCCATCTCACCTGTCCATAAAGCCCATGTAAAATCAGCCTTGAGACATGTCCATGCACATTTTTGAGGTTTTAGCTTGTGTGCTGTATTGAGTGGAGGATGTGTTTCAGCCTTTGTGACCTTAGCAGTGTCACGCAGCACACTGCACCTAGTACTTCCAGAGATTCCGTTCAACATTGAAGATTTGAAAAATGGTGGCATTTGATTCAAAAGGGTTTTTGGAAGTGTCCACTTTAATCTGACACATATTTTAGGCAGTTAAATTGTGTCTTCTCTCTACATGCTTCTTCCATTTTCTTTGGCTGTTAGCCACAAAACACTCAAATGTATGGTGAACACGTTTTATAAGTTTGGCAGTTTAGATAGTTTCGCATCCCTCTGACAGATTTATTTGTTTGTTTACTGTTGTTGTTCTCTGTAAGTTCCTTTTTATTGGCTCACTTTAATAATAATAATAATAATTTGCACAATAATTTCCCGAAACTTTCTTAAGGCAAAGTCGTTCATAAGTTCTACCTTAAGTTGTCTCTTAGCGGTCTCTTCTCGCTGTTTTAGACTCATACTCCTCTTTTAAAATAAGATTAACATGGCTAATGGTACAGTTTCCTAACCAAACATCACTTAATTAAAAAATTAACTGGTCCATAAAATGATTTTGTCTGATACATGACCACAATCATCATTAGGTTTTGTCTTTGAGCTCTGAATGCACAGAGAATTACCCTCAGTAATGCGCTGATTCATAATGAAAGATAAGGAACGCCCTGTTGATTATGTATTTATTTATTTATTGGGAAGGAAGGGAATTAAGGTTCTGCTGATACTGGGATGGAGGCGTTCCCCCAATTTCCGTCGCCGCTGGAATGCACACACCTCTGTAAATTTGCCAAAGTCACGGTATATCAAAGCTTCATGAGATTGATGAGTCGATGTTGCAGGTTCATTTACATGTGAGTCCAATATGTTTTCCCCAAAAAGGACCCTGCAATAATCCTTAGTAGCCAATACTGAAGCACATAGGACATTCTCTTATGTTTAGATAGTAGCACAACTTTTCTTTCAGATATTGTGCCATTGCTCCTCCCGATATCAAAGACACGCACAAATATTGGTGCATGCAGGTGTTTTATAGAACAGATTTTAAAAAATCGTGATACTACAATCTGGGGAGAACCCAATCGGCGAAAATCATATTTACGATTAGATGATTCAAGTTGTTAATTTTGTACTTTTATTTTGAAGGAATCCTGCAGTGTTATATTTATAAAGAACACCACTTTCTCTCATGCCGCAGTTGCTACATGGAGGGAATAATCAATTCTGGAGCGTTAAGGTCGCTCTTTAGAAGCTCTCCCTTGAGCAATCTAGAAGATTGTTCGAAAAATATATGTAGGAAAACAAATACCTTTCGTAAGATATATCTTTAGAGTCTTCGTACGACTCTTAAGACCCGCCGTTATCGGGAAACCAGGCCCAGGTAAGTACCTATAGTTTCCAGTTTTACTCCAAACAGGAAGTAATCAGATAAAATACTGAGCATACTCTGTTTTTAAACAGTCCATTCTGAACTATTAAGTTGGAAGAGCAGATCTAAGTGTAATAATTTTACACGTATTGTACTATTA
The DNA here is from genome assembly GCA_026781065.1 of Mormyrops boulengeri. Taxonomy (NCBI): domain Eukaryota; kingdom Metazoa; phylum Chordata; class Actinopteri; order Osteoglossiformes; family Mormyridae; genus Mormyrops; species Mormyrops boulengeri. The sequence goes on from JAODLD010000002.1 coordinate 18,911,801, forward strand.
GAGGCACCATATGAAGGGGGCCGGATTATGAGCTGGTAGAAAAAGAGGGGAAATGGGAGGGGGGGACGCTTTGTAGGCGTGCTCACGCGGCGGGGTGTGGGGCATATATGCATACTTAAAAGCCGTAATGGTTCACAGGAAACGGTGCGAGTGGTCATTCCGTTTAAAGCGGGGCATGGTGGGTTCCACTACTAACTGGCTTCTGCGGTTTAAGGAGGAACCAAATATTTAATTGTCTTGCTAACACTGCCTACCCGCAGTCAGATACTCTTCTAAATGTTGTATTTCATCTAAATAATTACAACAAAACGCCACCTAATGGATGTGATATTAATTGCTGACAATTTCATCATATTTTCAGCACCAGCTGCTTCATGCAAGGAACTAGCCCTAGGTGCTTAAATAACTGGCGTTGTGCCCCAGGAGAGTGCTTGCATTTCAAAAGAACTGCATTAGGTAACTATGCATTACTGTAAAGCACAGTATTATTGCTCAGGTGTATTCTAGAAGACGGTGTGATTTCGATAATGTGTTGTCATATTGAGGTGTATAAATATTAGGCAGGTTTGGAAATGGGTTTTACATTGAATCACGAGTTCATTGTGGATTCATAAGGCTTAACACGCCCAGTAGAAGTACCAGTAAATGTATCAGTTGGTTCAGATGACTTGGACGGATAAATAATGCGAAATACTCACCACCGGCATCTTTGAATTCGTTAAATGAATTTAACCAATTACTATGGTAATATCTATTGTATTATTTATGCAGCATAGTACAGTAGGCCTACGTGTAAATCTTAACCTAAAACAGAAATGAATTTCTGGGTAACTTCAAGAAATGAGAAATGATCATTTTAGAAGTCATACGGATAAGGCTAGTATTTTTACTACAAAGAGGAACTTCGGTAGACTATGACTAAAATGAAGATATAAAGATGAACGCTAAAATGTTAATTGTAAGATTACGCCTGGGAATGTCCATCTTATTCAAATGGAATTTTGTATAGTAAAGATTTTGTTAGAAAGAACAAAAATGCATAAAGAACAATGTACGGATTTAATCTTCTCTGTAATTTCTATATTGTATGATTATGAATTATATTTACAAAATGTATAGTTACATACAACATTGATGATATTTCTGTTTGTAATAGTTAAACATAATATGTACTAAATATTAAGTGAATGCTTTGTGCACTACAAATGGTCATTTTCGTTCGCTACTGGAGGGTAAAAACATGACACAATATCGCCCCCTGTGTCACCATCAGCGCAACCTCAATCCATAAAAATAACGGGACCGATGCGACGGACACGAATTCGACCAATCATAACGGCCGACTCCAGCGCTCCGTCCTGATAGACTCAGAATCGGGCAACATATGCACGAGCTCCTTGCTTTGCAGCCAATGGGAAGTCCCGTGGGGTCGCGGTGGGAGGGATTACATCCTATCACAGAGAGAAGGCTGAGCTGGTGGTGGAGGAGGCGAAAGAAAATGGCGGCCGTGGCTGCGGAGCCAGGAGCTTCTGCGGCAGCAACCACAACAGCGAGGGAGGGAGCGGAGCTACAACACGAGGTGGTGCAGCCAGCTGCGAGGGAGGCCCAATTTAAGGCCGAGGCTGCGGAGCACCGCGCCACAGTGATGGACCTTGTGCGCGTACCCAAGAACGGAGATGCAGCTCAGGAATGCAGCGTGGGTCGCGCCGAGGCGCAGCGCAGACCTCCCCAAGAGGCCGTGGGCAGTGCTCGCTGTAATCCCGGAGGGGACAGACACGCCGCGGAGGGGAGCCCTGGAAGTGAGCCCGACGCCGTCCCGAAAAGCCCCGGCTGCAAGACAGGAACCTGGAGGGACCTCGGCTGCGATGAGGTGAACTCGAGCGCTGGGCTGACTCCCAGTGAAGGGACGGTGAGCGAGGTCGCTCCGTGCGGGTCGCCTCCGCGAGTCCAGCTGGCCGCCGGATCGGAACCGGCAGCAGCAGAGCTGTCCACCGGGTTCCCGGAGGCTGTTCCCGCGGTGCCGACAGAGACGTGGCTCGCAGCGCCTTTTTTGTCTCTAACGGATATGACTGAACTGGGGAGAGGATGCACTGCCCTCATCGAATCGGACCTGACCGGGGGCACCGACATCCACCCTGAAGTACGCGTTTCATTGGAGCCACCTGCGGTCGAACCATCGCCAGATCCCGGACTGGGGAGCGGCGATCTCCTGCAGCCGTACTCGACGTATGCGGTCCCCACAAGTCCGAGGACCACGGGGCATCTCACGGTGGCAGAAAGCAGCGAGGAGCGCACGTACCCGGAGGCACCGGTGGACACGGATCGCATTCCGGCTGCGTCGGACCCGCAGCACTTTGACACGCCTCCGAGCGGCGCCGACTTGCAGGACGCCACGCTGAAAGCTGCGCTGGCCGGCCCCGAGGACGAAGGGCTACGGACCGAATCTATTGCGCAGCTCATCCCCGGGTCAGAGGTTCGAGTCTCCTTGGATCACATCATTGATGACGCCCTGGTGGTCTCGTTTCGGCTCGGAGAGAAAATCTTCTCGGGGGTCCTTATGGATCTCTCTAAAAGGTAGTCAGATGGGTGTCTGTTAACTTATTGTTATTCAGAAAGCTAAAGATCTCAGTTAGTTTTCCAATTAAGCGGTATTGTTTAAAGGGACCCATGTGCTCCTGTTGCGTTTACGTTCCTTTTAAGTTTTCCACATGTTGAATGTTTGCATAGTGGGGTTTACCGAACCCCAAACGTTATTAAAGACACCTTGGTCACCCCTGTAATGAGATGGTGGCTTTTGGTATCCAGAGACTGGCCAAGCCCTTTAGTAAACACTGGTGGGGTGACACGCAGCCGTCATCTCTCAATTACACTGTATCTTCTGGCTTTTTAGTTGTGCATATTTTTATGTCGCACATTGGAGACGTACTCTCTTCCCTTTAATCCCTTAATGTATTGCTTTCTTAACAGCCCTGTGATCTCCATAAGACTCAAACTACAAAAACCGCAGTTTATGTTTCCCTCAGCTGCAATTTGGCGTCACTCTCAACTAAACATATTTTAGGATTTCTGTCTCCAGGGCTCGCCCTCCTTATCCCCTTCTCGTTTGCTGTCTTAATTCGTTTCACTCTCTTTCTAACACCTCTCCCGGCCCCGTTTCATCACCCCTTCATTCTATTTCTGCATGTTGTGAGTCGTCAGGCGTGCATTTCGAACCTTTTTTTTCCTCTCTTGTGTGTGATCCTGTAAAGACACGGCTCTGATGGCCTGACACACATCGACTGCTGCGTGTTGCATATCTGTCAGAGCTATTTAACTGAAGAAGTTTCCCAGTACATGCTTGGTTGGGATGCTCCTCTGCTCTGCTCCCTTACTGATTGTTCATCCATTGTAGAATCTCCCCTCGTCCCTGGTTTTATCTATATTTTAACAAGACAAAAGCTGCCTTTTAACATCTGCCAGAAGTCGTCAAAGGGGATCTGGGTTAATAGAGTTTTTCTTTCAGGGTCTGACAATGAGTTTTAGGCCACACTGGTCCCCGGGGTTTCTTGAGCACTGATTGGCCAGACCAGCCGCACAGCCCACCATTGGCCAGGCAGCAATGCCCAAATTGCTTGTCCTGCTGAGTGTAGATTGGGTTTGGAAAGGTTTAGGCAGGACCTGCTTTGCTCTTTCTCTCCTCCCAAAGAGGGCCGCCTCCTCCGTCCCGCTGATGGCCATCTCGCACAGGGAGGAGGAGGGAACAGCATGCCATTTCACTCCCGGGCTCGGCGGACGTGAGTAGACATGACCCCTCAGGGGATGCTGGACTGCACGTTGTTTTGCTGCCTCTTCTGACCTGTTCTGTTGTGCTCGTCACAGAGGCACCTTAAAAACAAAAGCGTGTGCCGTTCCTGGGAAATGACAGCGACAGCGGCGATTTTCAGGTCCTCAGAAGCCAGCGTTGTTTGGCCTGTAATCAGCTGCTGCCAGTTATCTCCTTCCGCTGGTTTAATTTTAGCTGTGAGCAGCGTAGGGGGCTGACATGTTCACGTTTTCCATGCTGGCGCAGAACTCGAACCTTCGGGGATGGCGTGCTACTCTTCTGAAGAAGTGGACCGTGTGTCTGTCTTCTGCAGATCCTGGTACCCGACTGGTGCTGAAAACAAAACGTTTTCATTGTACTTGTGAAGAACAAAAAGCAGTGGGATTTGTTTATTTTTTTTTGCCCAGCGAATCCCGTGGACCTGCTTTCTGGTCTTGCGGAGCAGACCGGTGCATGATCTGGCTTCTGCGATGTAAATATATTGGCCATGTGTTAAATTTTTAATTTTAAGGTTTAAGGGTTTAGGATGGCAACAATTATGACCACAGGCTTAGTGATAAACATGCTGACAGTGTGAAGATTTCGGAATGAAGACTAATCTAATTTTGTCATCTGGAATGACATTTCAGCTCAGGTTGATTGTGGGTCTTGCACTTGAATGTTTTATCAGGTGGAGGTTTTTTTTTTTTTCTTTTTCCT
>JAODLD010000002.1:18919474-18935294 GCA_026781065.1 Mormyrops boulengeri
CCCCACTCCCACCCCCACCAATAGAAAGCTTGTGAAGGCAGGATACCTGTAGGTTTCTGACCTACATGCTCACTGGTAGTTGGGCATAACGCTCCTGTCACTTTAAGCACATTAATCTGGGCACCCAGGATGTGACGGCAGAATGACCCGTGATCTCGTCTGTGGGACGTCTGTAACACCATTCTGGCACATTCTGTCAGCCTCTCCCCTGTCAGATGTCACTGAATGCCTCAAATGCGACCTATTTATTTGTCTCATCTGTCGGTCTCCTGGCGTCCTCCCAGTCTCGGCGTAGGTTGTACCTTGAAGCACACACAGAGCAGCTCTCGTTGACTGTTGCCAGGAAGATGTCCCCCCACCTCCCTCCCACTTTGAGCTTGACTGTGCTGTAACCTCGGGTGGATTTGTGCGTATGCATGAACCCCTTTGATCTTGGAGCTAATTAACTTAATGCACTGTATCACTCCTCTGCTGTAGCCACGGCTGCTTTGCCGTGCCAGAGTCGGCAAATGAGGAACGCTTTCTTGCACCTCCATGTCTTAAATGTTTCATAATGACGATCGAAGCCGGACTCGCTGAACTGCAAGGGCGTGAAATGCGGTCTTCAGGAAAAAGGCGTGCGGTATGGACCGGCTTTTTATCCAAGTGCCTGCCCTGTTTATTGATCCTTTCAAAAATGTCTCTCCTCAGGTTCGGACCGTACGGGATTCCGGTCACCGTGTTTCCCAAGAGGGAATACAGGGATAAACCCGAAACTATGCAGCTAAAGGCAGAACCATTCCCGTCAGAGCTGGAGAAAGGGCGGGAACAGGGCGCCCCCGACGAGCAGCGGGGCGAGGCCTGCCAGACCCCCAGCGTGCCCGAGCCCGAGCCCACCACCACTCAGTGGACCTCGAAGCCCCCTCCTCTGTTCCAGGAGGGGGTCCCGTACCCCCCACCTTTGTTTATCAGGGACACTTACAGCCAGTCGATACCTCAGCCCCCTCCCCGCAAGATCAAACGGCCAAAACGCAAGCTGTACAGGGAGGAGCCCACATCCATCATGAATGCCATCAAGCTCCGCCCCCGGCAGGTACTCTGTGACAAATGTAAGGGTGCTGTGGTAGGCGGGGACAAGCGGGAGGTGAGGCGTGGCCCCGGGCCAGAGTGTCGCACCGAGGAGGTGAAGCGTCGGCGTGCTGAGAACACAGCCGGAGCGGGCAAGCGACCCCGCACCGAAGCCAGGGCTGAGGGCCCCCGCAAACAGGGGCCAGTAGTGCGAGTCACTGCCACGGTGGGCCAGGTTAGGGGCCCCAGCGTGATGAAGGTGGATGCAGCCACTGCCCCTGCCATCAGCGGCCCCCGTGTCCAGCTAAATGCCAAGAAGGTGCTGCAGAACAAGAACGTGGACCACTGCAAGGCACGCGAGGTGCTCAAGATGGCTCGTGTCACACACCGGAGGCAGCGGGACAAGGCCAGCGCTGTCACCGGGACACCCATGAGCAGGACTTCCTCCCCCCAGGACGACCACCAGAAGGTCCACTTTACCCGGCGGCTGCACCAGATTAGCGGGGGCGGTGGAACGGGCGTGGCTAGCAGTGCCGCTCTGCCTCCACGGATTCGCATCAAGCCTCAGAGGTACCGCAATGAGGAGAACAGCTCGTCAGCCGGTGTGGCCCTGGGCTTCGAGAGGGGGCCCGCAAATGGCAGCAGGGTGGCAGGCAAGCCGGCGCCGTCTCGCTGTGCCTCCACGCGCTCCTCCTGCTCCGCCCCCCTGGCCGTTGCTGCTGCTGAAAACCACAGCCCGCCTGCGGACTTCGACACTGAACTCGGATCCCTGCTCCCGTCCGAGGCCCCACCCCACCCGGAACGGGAGCACAGTCCCCAGCTGAAGCCCGGGGACCCAGATGTGGAGGCTGATGAGCTAGAGGGGCGGGAGGAGAGGCAGGGGGCCAAGGCAGGTAGCCTCTCGATGTACGTGTCCCTTAACGCCAGTCAGCCAGACTCCTCCAGCGTCTCTGTGTGTAGCGTCGATAGTGCCGATGACCTTAAGTCCTCCAACTCAGAGTGTAGCTCCATGGAGACCTTCGACCTACCCCCTCCTGGTGCGCTGCACTCATCTCCCGTCCCTAGCTCATCCTCCATAGTCACCGCTTCCTCCACAACTCCGTCTTTCTCTTCCTCCTCTTCCTCTTTGTCAGTCCCCAAGGAGGAGAAGAAACCTAGCAAGCCCTTAAAAGCTGCAGTCTTTTCCAAAAACGTCTCTAAGTGCGTCACGGCCGACGGCAGGACCATATGTGTAGGGGACATCGTTTGGGCCAAAATTTATGGCTTCCCCTGGTGGCCCGCGCGCATCCTAGTCATCACCGTGAGCCGTAAAGACAACGGGCTCTTGGTCCGGCAGGAAGCTCGCATCTCCTGGTTTGGGTCGCCTACCACGTCCTTCCTGGCCCTGTCACAGGTCACCCCCTTCCTAGAGAACTTCCAGTCACGCTTCGACAAGAAAAGAAAGGGCTTATACCGCAAAGCCATCGCTGAGGCGGCCAAGGCGGCCAAGCAGCTCACCCCTGAGGTGCGCGCCCTGCTCACGCAGTTCGAAACGTGAGCGCCCCCTGCTGGGAGGGATGGGCGGTCGCAAAGGTGAGCGCCTCTCCCCAGACCACGCCAACCATTTACCAGTATGCCCCCCCCCCCCAACCTCTTCGAAAACATGGCTTGAGACCAGCTTGTCATGTATGTTCTAGTAATTGGAAATGGGGATTATGCGCAAGAGGGAGACCCCACTCCCCCCCCCCCCCCGTCACCGTTAGTGAGGCTAGGAGCTCTGTGAGGGCCGTGGATGAGGCTGAGGAGTGTTAATGGTGATTTTTGTTATTTGTTTCGCTCACCCTGTTTCTTTATGCTCATGCTCAGTCTTGTGGTGTGTAAATGCCAATGGGAATGACATGTTAGAACCTGGGGGTGACTCCCGCCTCCTGCCAGGTGCCTGGGTCCTGCTGCTGCCACTGTAGGCCGACCCTCTAACCCCCCCGCCCCAGACTTCAGCCCCCGTAGTCCTTTTTGCCTTCCACATGCACGCCAGGGTGGGTCTGATTAGCTTCAGTGCAGGCTGCTTAATTGACTTTTCTCGTTAGCGCTTGGAACAATTGAGCCCCCTCCCCCAGCAGGGGGATTGTGTTTCTGGCGGTGCGTGTAATGGCCGGTCGGGAGCATTTGGAGACCGTCCAGCCCGCTAGCGCAGTGCATAGGGCCTGCTGGCGGGAGTGCGGTTGCCTGGCGACATTTGGGAATGCTGTTGTGTTGAAGTCTGCTGATGTCCGCGGCCGCCACCTACAGCTTCTGTTTAAACAGCCTGTGGGAGCAGCCCGGCGACCTCAGCCTGACGCTGAATCAGGGCCTGTCTGCGGTTCGCTGTTCACACATGCCAAAATTGTTCGGTTTTCAGTTCATGCACGAAGGAACCGGATGACTGGCCTAAGATCAAATGGCCTGATTTCACGCTGACAGCTGTGAACCCTGATTGGTGATATCAGCATGCACTATTTCCTGTCACCAAACATTTTAAAAGTACAAAATCAGGTATTTGGGCTGTAGACTTTGAGGTACGCATAACCAATCCAAATGAACAATATCATGTTCTATAGAAGAGATCACTACAATACTGTATGTACTTTAGACTGTGGATTTCTTGTGTGTGTGTGTGTGTGAGAGAGAGAGAGTGAGAGTGAATCTTTCTGGAATACCTCTGGGAGCTCCCTGCTCCATGTGGCAGGGGTGAGATGGTCGGGCGAGCCTGAGAGTAGCACTCGCTACCTGTTTCTCATCTGTCTGCTTGTGGACTGCCCCCCTCAAGACAAAACTGCAGGGGGTGCTCCTGCTGTCTCACTTCATTGGCTGTTCCATTAATAGTGCCCTCCTCCGTTAATGTTGTGGTGCAAAGAGATCATGATGTGAATAGAATCAAATATGCACTGAAATGTGCTTTGAGATTAACCTGAGAAACTCTCTCCTTATACTGTACTGTGATTCTGATTATGAACTTGTTTTGACCGTCAACCTTATGCTTCTGGTTTGGTCAGGAGTCAGTTGTAACACTAAGTCACTCATTTCAATTTCCGTTAGCTGCTTGTGGTGTCAGTATGTGGTGGAGGGTGAGATTGTCTGCCCCCTCCTCCCCCCACACACTTTTACATACACACAGATACACACGCTGCTTAGGGCCAGCATCCGGGGGAGGTAAGGCTCATTTGCTGGAGGAGATTATGTGGGGAAGGCATCCGCTGCTGGGTAATGTAATCTGACGGCTGTCCTGTGGTTGAGGTTGTGGCTTCCACTGACGTGTGGGGGCTGGATTAACAGGATCGCTCTACTCACAGTAGGGTGATTTGATGGCTGTGGGAGGCGCAGCCCAGTGTGGCCCTGGGAGGCTGGGCTATGGGAGGCACAGCCTTGTATGGTGGTGGTAGGGGGGTGATGCCCTGTGTGGGCGCTGGAGGTGGGGCCCAAGGATGCATGGCCCCATGTGGCTGCAGGAGGAGGGGCCCTGTGAGTGCCTGGGAGGCGGGGCCTGGGATGCATGGCCCCATGTGGCTGCAGGAGGAGGGGCTTGCACTCAGTGATGATCAAAAGGCCCTGCCTGGGGGAGGGAATCCAGAACTGAAGGCAGGCAGGCAGCCCACAGCCAGGAGGTGCCCCAGAAGCCCAAGCAGCCACCATGCAGAAGAGAGCCTCTCTGTGCGATCCCTTTCATCTCCTCTGAGCATTGGGCCCCTCCCTCTCCCAGTGACGCAAAACCAGATAGGATAGAGTGCTGTCACAGAGCGAACCCGCCTGCTCTGAAAGGATGGGTAGAATCAGTTCAGTTTAAATTTATCATGTCCCTGGTGACACCCTGTCGAATCTTATTGGCTTCAAAATGCAGGTTGGGAATGTGCCGGGAGTGCAGCTCTGCAGCGCTGCCTGGGCCCAACCCGCAGCTGGCCTGCACACCGGCCGAATGCGTCTGCCACCTGGTTTGTTCCCTGACTTTTGAGTTCCAGGATCGCTGTCCACGTCCAGTTTTTTTTTTTTTTTCCTGAAATGGAACCCATGGTGACCTCTGTGTACTGTATAGAGGCGTGGCCGGTGGTCCCCCCCCCTCGTGTGTGTGTGTGTGTGTGTGTGTGGGCTGGCCTTTAAGATGTCTTGACCCACAAGTGTCTGGCCTACTTATTGTTCTATTGGACACTATCAAATGATGTCATGCCATCATTGTATGTTTTTACCCAAAGCTGGTTTAGCCCATGTTTTTACTACACAAAGGCCGTCTGTCTCGGTTCCGTTTATACAAAAATGTGAAAGAAATGGACGTATGAATATGAAGGCATTTCTGCTCCTCTTGCTCCACTTGGCCTGAACTGCACAACCAGGCTGTTTTTTTTTTTTTATTTTCACCCCTCCCCAAACGCTTACCTGGTAGGACACACTGAACTATCACCCACAAGGCAAGTGGTGTATTTAAAGGTTGGTGTTTTTGTTTTGTTTATTTGATCAGATTTTCTTCCCCTTCCTATCTGTTTGCAGACCAGAGAATGCTGTATAGTGGACAAAAAAGCAATGGGGAGACATAATTTGTGTAAATGTTTTCTGATGTAAAAAAATTATGTAAATAAAATCTTAACTACAAGAGCCTGACCTAGTTGTCATTTATTCATTGTAACCCCCCCATCCCCTACCCCCTACCCCTAAACCCATAACCCTTAACCGCTCTGTTAACAGTGGATGGGTGCAATTCACATTCATCAAACCTAGGCAGCACACTTGAAGGAAAACGGCCTGCATGCTGCACTCTGGAAGCTGCAGTCGCCCGTGCACCCTACCAGCATTCTGCTGTCCTGAAGGGCATTCCCAGATTTCCATGGCTGCTTCTGAATACAGGAGAATTTGTCCACTGAGCTCCCTCTTTTGTTATCCAAAGAGAAATCAGAAAAGCTGCGGACTGCGACATTCTGGAGAAGTTTTAAAAGCCCTCCTGTCTTTCTCTTGCCTGCAAACAGATATTAATGGGTATCTTACACCCCCACACTAGAGCAGCCTGAAGAGATTGTCTTTCCTAAAGCACCAGCCTGCGGGCAATCCTGTCATCGGTAACCTGGGGGGAAATGCCCTTTTGAATTCTACCTGGATTTTTTTTCCAAGGTCACGTTAAATTGTTTTCTGCTCTGTTCTGATTTCCAAGCGTTTATCATAAGATGTGATCTTAATAATCCAACTTCACAGAACTGACATCTTTCCTTACCTATGTATGAGTTACTTCCAGGTTGAGCTTTATACAGTTATAAAGAAACCGCTAAAGACTAAGTGGATCAGGGTAGCTCTCCTGCCATATACCCACAGGGTTGGGGGTCTGAATCCCACACCTGCCTTCCTCTGAATTGTTTCTAACTTGCCCACAAAGTATCACTAGCTGCCTTTATGGGAACTACGCTTTTTGTGAAACCTAGAACATCATTATTAACAACCATCCAGAGGCTGTATTATCAGGACTGCCCTGCAGAAGGGTGGTTTAAAGGTGGTCTCTGATGTGCTGGTCGGTTTGTAGCCACGGGAGGCAGGGCCCTCAGATGCATGACCCCATGTCGCCACAGGAGGTGGGGCTTGCACTCAGTGACAATCAAAGGGCCCGCCTAGGGGAGGAATCCAGGATGGAAGGCAGGCAGGCCACAGCCGGGAGGTGCCCCTAAGGTCCAGTTAGGCTCAGGCAGCCACCGTGCAGGTGAGAGCCACTCTGCATGATCCCTTTCATTTCCTCTGAACACGGGGCTGTGGGCAAGCTTCTGTGGGACTGAAATGGGCGGTGAAGTTTCCCATAAGATAATATGACAGTATGAATTCTTCACCTTCCGAATCGATACTGAGGAACAAAAGGAGTTGAGTGGAGGGACAGTCGTGTTCTCATCTTCCAAAGCCCAGTCATTACCGCAGAGACGTGAAGGTGGATGTTTTGGCCGCGGTGGAGATTGTCTGCCATTACATGCAACCCTGCTTCTGCAGACAACAGGTAATGGCTTGTCCTTGTTAAGAACCTGCTTTGTGATTAAAGACATTAAAAACTAGCGGGTGGAGGTCCTCGCTATGCTTTTACATAACCTGAATCAAACAGGAGCAGTGGGGGGGGTGGAGGCCATCAGCTACGAGAGGCCAATCAATGGTCCTGCCTTCACACACGATCGGCCCCTGACAGCTGTCTCTCCTCTGACTGGATGGTAGATTGTTTTCTAAAATAAATACAGGCACAAGACAGGTAGGGGATTACTGGGGGGGCCACAGAATCCTGCAGGGCCTTGCTGTAGGCTGTAAATCCTGTTTGTTTTGTTGTATTTCAGCACAGCAACACTGAAGGACTGCTGATTGGTCACCATCACACCATGTTGATGCTGCTGGAGAGCCAATCAGAGGGAAGACCATACAAAACCAGTGGAGTATCTGGCGGGTGAAAATTTTTCATTTTATGTCCTGGCGAGCAGCATAAAGGGTTATCCTGATGGCGATGGGGTGCCTGTTTGGTCTACACTCACAATACTGCAAGGTTACTCTTCTCTCTGTACATCAGTCTATCCCAACCACAAAAAAAGAGGTAGGAAGAAAGAACACATCAGTAAACATATGCATTACTATAGGTCAGTGTTTCCCAACCCAGTCCTTGGGGAACCCCAGACAGTCCATGTTTTTGCTCCCTCCCAGCTCCCAGCCAACACCGAATACCTGGTACAGGTGCGCTGGGAGCCGAGAGGAAGCAAATCCGTGGACTGTCCAGGGTTCCCCAAGGACTGGGTTGGGAAACACTGCTATAGGTGCATGCATAAAAATCTATAGCCATTCTTGAATAATTCTTTGCTGACTTACACCCTCCTTTTCTATACGGAAGGACTCACGCAGGACTGAAACAGCCCTAATTATGGGTCCGCAGTTAACAGAGCCCATTCAGCACTGTGAACAGCCCTCACCGGACGTCACTGATTCACATTTCCGGAACTCACCAGCACCATACATGCCTACCCATAATGCATCCTGCTTAATTGCCAAAGGGTGAAAGAATGTCTGTAGCAAGTCTTAATTGGGAAGACATGTACACACAGAATATGTGACTCACAGGCACCTCCACAGGGGGATCCACTGAGCAAAGTGGGGGGATAGAGCGAGGCCTTGGTGTGTCAGTACAATGCAAGAACGCCTCTATGTGAACCCGCAGTCAGGGTGCATCAGTCTTATTAAAAATGTGGCCCGTGTGTCCTTCTCAAATGGCACTTCGGGCTCTAGGGCCAATGGCTGCAATTTATGGCCATGCGGGGACATGGGGGGGGGGGGGCATGCTCTGCTAAAAGGCGGGGACATTCAGGTACATTTACACTATGGTGGCATTACAGAGGGAACGACGTGTCCCTAAGATACAGGTGCCATAACCCCACTGTTGTAAAGGATCTTCGTAGAATCAGTACGACAAGCAGACCACCTCACCAGTCAGCCTCCAGACAGTTAGCAGACCTCCCCATCTCACTGTCAGCCTGTAGATGGCCGGCAGACCTCCTCACCACAGTCAGCCTGCAGATAGCTGGCAGACCTCCTCACCTTACTGTCAGCCAGCAGACAGCCAACAGACCTCACCTGTCAGCGTGCAGACAGCCAGCAGACCTCCTCACCTCACCGTCAGTTTGCAGATAACCAGCATAATTCCTGAACCACAGTCTGCCTGCAGACCTTCTCACCTCACCGGTCAGCCTGTAGACAGCCGACAGATCTCCTCACCTCACCATCATCTTGCAGGCAACCAGCAGACTTCCCGAAACTCAGTCTGTCTGCAGACCTTACCTCACTGCCAGCCTGCAGATCATCTCACCTCACTGTCAGTCTGCAGACAGCCAGCAGACCTCCTCATGTCAATGTCAGCCTGCAGATGGCCAGCAGTAATTTTTCAAGCACACTTCTCACTAATAAAGTGAATTTAATTAAATCCCACAAGTCTGCCAATTATACTGACTGAGCCTAGCAACCAAAGAAACGTCTGAATTACATACAGCCACAAAGCAGTTTAAAACACGACCACATCTTTAAAAGTTACAAAGCTAAAAATACCGCAATATAAGCAGGAAAATAGGAATATCAGGAACTCTCAATATAAGGTCTAACTGGAAAAAATTACATGGCATAGACATTAACATTAACACCCTGTAAACTATCTGACAAATATTTCATGGAATGAGGTGGTGATTAAACCAGCAAAGGGAAAGAAGACTAAGGGTTGAAAATCTGTTGAGAGTATTAAAGCATTAATTTAACAGAGACTGTATTTTATGTGTATGAGAATCATAATCAACACCCATTCTGCTGGGAGTGCAATATTAATTGATTATTTAATAGTTTGTTTCTGAGATTTGACCCCTTTTTGATAAAACGTTTTTACAGGGCACACCCTGGCATGTAACACTCCAAGGGGTAACAGTACCTTCCTCACCAGGAACACGCATTGGAGCATTAAGACACTTCTCGCCTGAATTAACGGAATCCTGTTGGGTGACTAGTAAAAAAAATAAACAGGCAAAAACGCAGGCAGATGTATTTCCTAAAACTTCAAGGGAGTTAATAAGAGAAAAATTCATGGCTGCAGTTTTGTTTTTTATGGTACAGTTTATTTACACAAATGCAACATGTGGACACAGGATGGCCTCCCACCTGGGTTCACAGTTAGTTACCTTTCGTGTGATGCCCATTTTAAAAGGCAGTGCAAGGACTTGCTATCCAGAAATCAACTGAACAAGAACTGCAATACAGTGCAGGCTAGCAGGCCATGCAGCCTCTCCCGCCAGCACTGTAACGGGGACCTGCTGCTCGCCGTGACCCCACCAGTGCTGAACCGGAGGGGTTCCGAAGCCGTGGCAGGGCCGATGCCTGGGGTTACCGGTTGTTGTTATTCGGGCTCTGCACAAAGTTAATCGAGTAGGATCCACTGGCGGGGTCCTGGTTGACCTGGAAGTTGGAAGTCGACAGGCCAAAGGGGCGCAGGAACATGTTGCCCAGGTCCTTCAGTTTGCCTGTGCAGCAGGAAGACAGACGCGTGAAGGAGGAAGTCAGCATCCGGCCAAACTGATCAGCAAAACCGCTAGCTGGGGAGCACAGCAAAGCCGGGCCAACAGAAGCTCTCATCTGGCTCAGATCAACACAGGAAAAACCAGGTTGCTCAAAAGACCCAATTCATGTAAAAACAAATGCAAACGACTATATTAATATCCGTGTCCTGAGACAGATGTGCTATAGAGACACACACAGACTCACACACACACACACACAGCCACAGATCATTCTTACTGAGAACAAAACTGTCATTCACAATCCACCATCGGGCAAATCATCAGGAGTGTGAATGGCAGGTATTAGGGCAGGTATCAGACCCCAACCATCGCCCAGCATCACACGCCTCCGACGCGCGTCTCCCAACAATACCAATTCTGCCTCCTCTTGCCTTCTGAGCCGTCAAGGGGAGCAGCACAGACTCATCAGTGGCAAGCTTCTCAGCTGCAGTCAGATCGATAGGAAACGCCACTGTGTTGCTAAGCAGCTGACACCCATCCCCCCCCCCCGAATGGTGCTTCGCAGCTTCACTCGGCCTCGTTGCGAGGCAGACTCGCTTGGCCCTACCAGCCGCAGGTCTCCAACACTGAACAACCTGCATCTAAGAACAGCTGCTGAAATTCCCAGAATGCTTTGCCCTTTTCGCTTCCCGCTAATCCACATTACCGTTTCCTCTCCATGGACATTCTGATAGTGCTGACTGCATAGGCTGTTGGGCCATACTGGGTTAATTTGGGTTGTGCTGGTCGAGACTTTACACAGACTACAAAATGGGCATTTCTCCTTAGTAGGGCTATAAAGCGTCGACTCCAGGCCGATTGTATTACATTATGATTATTTAAGGAACTATTAGATACATGATGCATCTGATATCTCTACTTTTTTCCACGATTCGATTTGATTGTTTTGATAACCTCAATCCAAAACTTTTTATAATTCAGTGAAAACATTTCACAAATATGATCATAGAAACTTACAAACAACAGATTTCAAAGAAAGTAGAATCTCAGAACACAATTTTTAATTATTAAACTGGGTGAACAAGCCAGTCTACAACGTCAAAAAGTCCAACTACTGATCTGTACAAAAAAAAAACACATAAAGTAAGTACTGCCTGATTGGCCGCTTTCACCCAACTAGTGGTGCAGTGATGTGGAAATTTTGACTGATGGCAACAACCAATATATTTTTGTGTAATATGTCTAATATTGCTGATTCTGATGACAGGCCAACCTTGAGCAACTTGGGTTTGATCGCCCAATGCAGCCATCCCCATCATCTCAGTTGTGTCTTTAGCTCTGGGGCTGCTAACTTTGAAAACTGAGAAAGTTTAAATATATAAATGACACGCCAGACAGATGCTGACATTTTTATATTTAATGAACATCAGCCGATACCGATTTGTTAACCGATGTGACAAATCCCATGCATCTCGAAGGCTAACATTACTTTTTAAGAAACTAGCTAGTCAGCTACCTCAGAATTGCTGACTAGCAAAATAAAATGACCTTTTTTGCACTACAAAAGAGGGGCATTTCCCAAAAACATCATAGCACAATGAGCCTCCTTTATGAATATTAATGAACCTTCCTATTATCCTGGGCTTCAGAAATTCACATGCCAACCCTGCAACTTTGCACGTCTACCTGCAGCCCGTGAACACGAGAGCTCCCAAAAATCAATCATAACCAATTCTGATGTTACAGATCGATGCAGTTGAATCGGCACAATAAAACAATTCATCACGATGCATCAATGCATGTTTCAAACCCCTACCCCAGAGTGGACAGGAGGAAGAGGAGGAGGTAAGGAGCAGACGCGTTGCCACACCCACCACGCGACAAACCACCTCAGGGATGAGATCCTGAGTGCAGCCTTGTGACAGGCGATACCTCAGCAGCACACCAATCTGAAAGGACCAGTGTGAGTTTTTTCTAGAGGCTGGAGAGCCAATCCTGCCACCAACCCCCAAATTTCTCTATAAGGTGGAGGACCTCCTTGCAGGGCTGGAAGTAGATTAACGTCATACCCAGGATGAAGCAATTGCAGGTTAAGGGCCCAATGGAATAGGATCATTCGTGGCATTCACGGTATTCAAACCAGCAACCTTCCGAAGTTTACTAAGGTTAAACATATGTACCTCTGGCCTCGCTAGAAGGAGTACTGCAGCCAAATCACGTTCATCCTCCATGAGCCCCTACGCACCCAGCCCACTGCAGCCCACAAGCAGACACATTGCTCTGTGGGAGACTCAAATTCACTGGATAATCAAGTCGGAAAAATTCTCCTACACTTTAGAGTCAGCCCATCGGGTCCCACTGACATCCCATAAGTAAATCTGCACAGTGCTTCCTAAAAATAACCAGTTTCCCAGAGCCAGCTGTTGGAAACATTAGTTGGAAACATTCATACATCTGCATACATCTTATTTCACCCTATTAAGAGCATTCCCTATTATCTGACTATTCTGACAAAGTCATCGCTCTCCCTAACTGCAGAGCACGACTCAGTCGGTCAAATTAATAAATTTTCTACTTCCTGTAGAGACTCATCTTCACAAAAATAGATGTGAGGGGAAAAAGGAAAGCAGGAGAACAAGTGAAGATCTCCAGCAGTGTCCAGCCATTTCACGTCGTCACGCTCACATGGAGGCAGAGCCCCGTGTCCCGGCCGACGTGCGTCCTCCTCCAACAGCCACTGAAGCACGCCATCATTTGGGAGATGTTAGACCTGCTTCCCAGTAAGCGCCGCAAGACACACGGCACATCCTGCCACCGCTGATTTATGGGCACCAGATGCGAGCGGGGTGAGAAAGCCCGGTGTGGATAGCGTGAGCGGGAACAGAACTCTCTCAGGTATGACGGTGAGCCCCACTGGGCCACAAGAAGCCTGAGTAAATGTCCTGTTTTTAAAATATCATGTTGAACTGAGAAAGCTGTAAAAGCCGAACCTACGCAGGCCAATTTCACAGGAGTGGGCCAAGATCCAAAAAAGCCGTGAGCACCCTCGGCTGCTCGTGAACAACGAAGACGAGGAAAAGACTGAGGCAGTGTAAGGCCCAGGGCCTACATCACAGCCCCAGCTGCCCATTTCCACCTCTCGCTTCTAGAAAATTCCATTATTTGTGAGACTAGGGGGATCTGTGTTGTTAAAAAAAAAAATGGAAATGCACAAACAACATCAGTGAGGATGACATCCAGTCTGGCCCCCCTGTGCTGAAATGGGCTTCTTTGTTGGCCTGTATTTATTTTACCCTTTGCCAGATTTCTTATGACATCATCCCTTAGGACAACTGAGATCAGCAGCGGGGGGGAGGGGGAGTGGATTCAGCTCTTTTCTACAGTTTCTCATCCTGAATTGGTGCATCCTTCAGGAATTGTGCATTTTTCTGCTTATTTGCCTTTATACCTAAATCACTGGACTGACTGGTTATGCACAAAATAGAGATTGATGAGCCAGACACTCCATTACACAGCTAATGAATCGGTTTAGCGTGTGAGCTGACATTCCCGGTCCCTTCTGGTTGCAGGGGACCCCATCAGAGGTGTAATTACTGGTCCGGATCCAGTGAGGATGACATTTATGAAGGTCCTGGCCATGGAGGCGAAAGCCTCGCACAAGCAAAGAGGAAATGTCATATGCACAAGGGGCCCGACTCTCCTGGGCCACGTGGATTGAAATGGCCCCGCCTGTCTCCCCATGCGGGACTGCCGACGTGAGACATCACAGTCAGACAGCTGCGTGAAACTGGGGGGTAGTGGGATCTCGCGTACAGCCAGACATACGCAGTACAGCCATGGAGCACGAGACAGCAGGGGCAGGGGGAAGAGGGTGAGCGGGGGCACCCCAGCAATGCACCAATGATGGGAAGACCTTCCCCTTCATGAACTTATCATTAACTATTAAGACATAAAGCATCTCGATCTCTCTCCCTCACACACAGACACACTCACAGAAAGCAGACAGAAAGTGGGTGGGTCTATCCTACATGGACACACACAGCGTGGCCTTTTCCTATTTCCGAACCCCCCCCCCCCCCCCAAGGGATGACGGCGGCAGGGACAGGCAGGAAGGGTGACATACCCATCATCTCCTCCTTCAGCCTTTCATTCCTCTCGTGGATCTGCTGCGGCAGGCGCTGTGGGAGGGGGGACAGCAGAGGGGCCTCTGAGAGGAGGGGCTTCCACTGGAGAACAGGACCGCAACCAATTCCCACCCGCAGACTTTGACCCACTCAGGTCTGAGATCCATACCCATCTCCATGCTCGAGTGGCATCCAAAGCCCCCCCGCCCCTATCCCACTTAAATTTTCATTGCCCCATTTCCTTTTCATGCCGTGAAAAGAAAACTCAAGGATGGGACCGCACAGCAGCCAGGTTGTCTTGACGACGGCCATAGTGTGTCCTTAAGGAGAATGTCTCGTGCGTGATGTGCGTAACCCTCGGATGAAAGCCACGGACTAAACACGGGAGGCCAAGCAGACGCCCACGCGCGTCTCTGACAGACAGAGAAAATTAACACAGAAGGCAGAACCTTAAAAAGATTAAGAAAAGGTTACTGCCAATATCCAGAGGCAGCACAGGAGGTCTGAAGGTTGCGCACCTTGCTCAGAGTTGGGAGAATGACTCACTATGTCAGGAAAGGGATTCCCTACAGGACAAATATTTACGGCAGTAAGGGATGCTGGAAGTTGGTTAGATGCTGGAATTCACTCTAACTTCCTAAAGCCTGCATTTACTCATGCTACAATCCCAGTGCTTGGGAGACAGAATCCTCTTTGCTTTATGGCTACCTCATTTTCCTTGAGTTGAATCTGCTCCCATACACCGTACTAAAGAGCAGCTCCAATCCTTCATCCCTCTTCTCATCCCAGCCCCCCCCCCACGCTGTTCCGGCACACTCAGTGCTCTACAGGAAGGAAGCATCTTGCGTAACCCTCCCCCTACGCAGTTCACACACAAAAGCTCCCCTGACAATATGCTGCGGCGTTGGCGCGGGAACACTCGTCTCCACCAGCTCACGTACGCGGCCTTGACTCCGCTGAACATCCTGCGTCAGCCCCCCGCCCCAATGTCCTCTCGTTAAATGCGCTCTGCGCGGAACGCTGGGTTTATGGGTGGTACCGCGCCAATCGGTGAGCAAGTGGACAGAAGGACACTGACGAAATGCGTCAGGACATGATCACACGAGGTCAGGCTACGTCATGTTATGCTTTTGGGGCTACAGACTGCAGATGCTGACCTCGCTGCGCAGACACCAACATGGCGGTACGCACGGGGACCAGACGGAGGCTCACCAGGGTGGCCTCCCTGGCCTGCTTCACGCTGGGGTCCTTCTCCAGCACCAGCTTGTAGTCCTCCAAGGCTTCATCCAGTTTGTCTGTCTTCTCATACAGCTCTGCCCTCCTCAGGATGGCTCTGATGTAGTCAGAGTTCAGCTCTATGGCTGGATAAGTCGAGACAGGGCGGCTCACCATCACCACGATGAAGTTACCTAGCGGCCGGCCTATGGGACTCTAATCAGTCCCTATCCACACATCGCGAGACCGCGGGCATCATTACATTTGCACAACAATGCTTACTGCACATTCCAAACATTAAACATCTGGCGGGGGCGGACGGCTCTGCGGCTGAACCTTTTCTCATCTCACCTTTGGTGCAGTCGGCTATTGCGCCTTCATTTTTATCCTGAAAGAGACACGGGGGGGGGGGGGGGGGGGAACCCTTAATTAAGAAAG
>JAODLD010000002.1:18951914-18977055 GCA_026781065.1 Mormyrops boulengeri
GCGCCCCCCCCCCCCCCCCCCCCCCCCCGCCCCCGCCCCGCGCCCGCCCCCCCCCCCGCCCCGCCCCCCCCCCCCGCCCCCGTTTCACACGGCCCGGGGGGCGCGGCCCCGCCCCCCTTCTCCCTCATCCCAGGGCACATTAAAGACGTCACTCCACTCTCGTAGCACCCGTGTCACGTTTGGCGGCCCGGCCGTCTCTAATTGGGAAACTTTTGCGGAACATTAGCACCGATCGTACCTATTAAATGCCTGTGAAATCTGAGTGGGAAAAAATAACGTAATTATCCACAGAGGGCTAATGATTTTTTTTCCCCCCCCACTGTGAGGATGCTGGGGAAGGGAGCATTCGGGCTTCATTTCCCACAGCCCTTTCTGGGTGATGACTGCATGCCACGGTGCCACTGTGTGCGGTGCATGACCACATGCAGAGCCTCGCTCTGATGTTCAAACCTGTTACAACCCTGCTTACAGAAAAACTTAATAATATGTAAAAAAGATCAGCTCTGGTATAATCTCTGCCATCATTATGGGTCTAGGAAACTGAGCCATATGTCTCATATCATTACCTCCTTAATGTGATTCACGTAGACATGGCCTTTAGTGGAGACAGTTCTCGCTGTGACAGGACACCACGTTTCTCCAATGTTACAAGCAGGTTTCTCCACTGTTATGGGCACGTTTCTCCAGTGATATGGGTACGTTTCTCCAATGTTACGCGCACGATCGGCCCACTCTCCCTGTTCTGAGCAGCCTCTGCAGTTCCTAATTTCACTTCCAAGTGACTTCTATGGTTGAAGGACGTCGGAGTAAGCTAGCTCACTATTTTTGTGTATCTGTGTGCGTGCACGTGTGTGTGTGTGTGTGTGTGTGTGTGTGTACATTTTCCCCAAAGCACCCAGCTAGCTGACCCTGTTGTTTACGCTCAAATATCCGCTTTGCTTTGCCTTCTCCCATGTGACCTCCTTGCGACAGCGATCCCCACCACAGCAGACTCCCGATTCTGTTCACTGTGGTCCAGATCCTCTATTTGCCCAAATCTGCAGGTTTACCGCTGACTCTCAGAAGAAACCGAGCAGGAGGGGAAAACAATATAAATAAAGAGTGGAGCCTTTTTTCTTGCTTTTCGTCTATGGTGTATAAGGTCAATCTAGACCCTTTTTAACATCTAGCAGGGAAAAGTGGAACCACAAAAAAACAGCAAACCGCCTAATAACTCTGTTATCAAGCACTACTCAGCACACAGAGCAACGTGGGACCAGAATAATGACAGACAAGCACGTGTAAAGGAAGCACTGGTCGGGTGAGAGGATGAGAGAAGAAGGCGAAAAGCCAAGAGCTCGTGTAAAAACACCAACGTGTCCCTTCCAGGAAGGGGAGGGTCCTCTTGGAGAAGGACCATGACAGGAAGAGTCTGAAGAGGAGAGAAAATGTTGTATCACATGACATCACTCATACCGGCCCTGAGTGGAAATACAGACGTCTGAAGATCCTTGGATGGTCACAGAAGAAGAGAATTAACTGGAGAACACTCCCAGCAAAGTCAATGCTGCATCCTGGCGCGATATGAGAAAGAGAATGGATTAAAATTGCCCCACATGTGCTAATCCTCCCATTCAGATTCAACATGGGAATCCTTTGCCCTTAGCACCTTGAGACTATGGTCTTCAGCTATCTGTCATTGTCGTCTCATGCTCAGCATGCCCTTCAAAATCAAAGCGAGGGCTTAAGTAACCTCTTCAGTTGATTAAGAAACTTAAATTCCCAGAGTTTATCATTATTCACAATCATAGACTCTTGTTACCTTTGGTATCATCATAGCAGAGCAGTCAGCTGTGATGGTTAAAGGGATTTGTGTCAGTTTAAATAAGAAGGTACAGGTCGGGCTAAGAGGGTAATCAGTCAAAGATGGCCACGTAAGATTACTTTTGATTGGTTAATCAGTTCCTGCTCGACAACTGCGAGAACCCAGTTAAGCCGAGAAGACACCACAGTAGAAACAGGAAATGGGACCCAAAAAGGGACGCATTTGTCCGCTTGTGTGGTGGCGTCACTAGCCGGCGGGTGAGCTCGATTGAAGAGCCGCGAGCCGGCAGGGATTGCCTGAAATGGTAATTCACGTAATCCATGTGCTTGCCGACCACAGGAGCTGTCAGCACATGGCTGAGAGTCTCTTTCCCCTGGCTGGACACAACCACTTGGACTAGTCCCGCGCGTTTCCTCACACATCTGCCTTGCCAACAAAAGCCACCACCGACGTCTCCCTGACGATACCTTTCATGCAGACACCCCCATAACTCTCAGACATCTTTCACAAAGGCAGTTCATTATGCTCACATTGGGGAGGAACTCATAAATCTGACAAGAACATTGCTGTCTTACAGCTGGATAGGTACCTGGGGTAATTTTGTCTGAGTAGCATAATGCTGTACTACAGAAAGACTCATCCTGGTACTTCAAAAACCTGCAACCATTGGGAGTTACAGTCCACCCCAAAACCACTGGGCTAGCCACCCTCGGAATTCAGTCCCAGTTTTGCCGTCTTCCTCTTGGTCCACACACTGTCGGCTTTCCCTTTAACTGACGTATGCCACGAGCAGGGCAGCGTGCGGCTCCGTGGGTAGGATGCTTTTCAAATCCCATGGCTGGCAGAGTGATGTCACTGTTGGCTAGGCCCTTAACCCCAATTGTTCCTGGGAACAGTTGACCCAGTCTTCTCAATTGTATGTTGCTCTGGATAATGTAAATAAATGAATGTAAATGCAGCCGTCGGCTTCTACTGGCCCGTTCTGGTCTGGCATGACCTGCAGAAATGTGACTAAACTCTTGTCAGGTTTCACTCCCCGGATCAAAAGATCACCTGGAGCGTGTCTGATTCTGGGGACCATCCCAGTCCTCATCTCCCTCCAAAACCCATCAAAATGGAAAGTTCTCACTCATAACGAGGAAAGCCTGGGCTGTTTATGAAGACCTTGCTGTCCAGATGCCTAATATTCCATCACTGACTGGGTCCGGCATGTGTTCATATCCTTGATAATTCATAATTCTGACCCGTATTGAGAAACCATGCTGGACGACCACATCTTCTCACTGAACGTTCTCACATGGTCAACATATGGGGCTCCACGCAATGGGAGAGAGGGATACATTGTATGTGTTCCCCACACCGTGCTTCCATGACCATGGTGAGGAATTGGTGATGCCGTTACTGCACTTGGCACGACATTTTATTTCCACTAGATGACGCTATGCATAGAGCGCGGGGGCAGTGGTATCATGCATCCCCCAATCGTGCCTGGGCTACAGGAACCCACTGGGGGGCCTGGCATCAGTTTATGGGATGACAGAGCTCTGGAGACTCTTCGGGAAGTGGCTCTGATTTCCCTCCGGTCTCCTAGCAACTGCCTTTGCTAGCCCAGAGCCTGCCCGTGTGACCATCCTGTTTATGCAACACTATAATCCTGTCAAACGTGGACGGGGCACTCATTCTTACCACGTGGAACACGGTGCGCTTTGAAAACTGGACTTCTGTGAGGGATGGACCCTAAAGTCTCTAGAGCCAGAGAACCCTCTGACCTGCTCCAGGTAGAAAAGAAAGTCCAGGAGCAGCGGTCCCAGGATTCCATGGAAGCAGCCCTCTGTCCACAGGGCTTGGCTCTGCACAAATGGTACAGATACCCTCCTGCCAATACGAAGTGTTTGCGCAGTCAAACAAACCACTGCATCACATATTTGCAAGATCACCATCAATTTGTGCTGCTGCACCTGTGCTCTCCCTGTTTTCACATGAAATATGTTGTTTAACATAGGAAATATTCATCACTGGGACTGTTTTCAGACATGTCTCCCCAGCTGTAACAACTCTTGCTAAACTTGGGGTCACACTTTAATGGCATAAAATATTGTGGATAAAATTCAAAAACATGCACAGACAAACCAAACAAAAACGCATGAAACATCGAAGTCAACACTAATTTTTTTTTATCAATCTTGAGCATTTATATCTTCAAAGGAGGAAACATTTAGTTTATTCCCATGGAGATTATAGTAAAGAATGTATGTAAAGATCACTAACAATCACTAACAATCCACAGTGAATCAGATACTAGGACATGGCTTTTCAGCACAGTGTAGGAATGTCAGTGAAAAAAGACCTGGGTCAGTCTGACCAATATCGGAATTAAATGAAACGTCCAGGACATCAATTGGACATCAATCTCTAATGTGTCCTGATTTAAAGCTACACTAAACACTAAGTCTACAGTTGGTGTACTGCCTGAGAAAGGGTTTGACTGGGAGTCGAGTTTGGACTAGGGCGGGTAAGATCCATACACATGGAACAGGAAAATTGATATGCTGGGAACAAATATTTACCATGTATACCATTTACATGCCAGACATGGAAAAGTTTCATCTTGAAATGTTAGATTATTTTGCCGGAGAGACACCAGTTAATATTTTGCTTGATGATCTCACCTTATGTGGTCTACCTTAATAATGGTCCATTAACAGTGAAACGTGGTTAAAACATTTACAGTCGAACATTAAAAAAAACACGGGAACTTGCCCTGCCTTCAGCAAACTCCACCTAGAGTATTTTGTTTTTGGTCTTTTTTGTTAATTTATTTTATGAGGTTTTAAAATTCATGCCTATCATGCCAAAATTTTTAAGCTAACGTTATTTCGATTTTTTTCTTCTCAGTCAACTAGACAACTGTCAGACTAGATAAAAAAATATGCGTTAAATTATGTGAAATCTCTGTCATGTAAAAAGTTCTGGCATGTAAAGTTAAACACACTTTAGTTAAAATATCCCGTTTGTATTACCACAGCGCTAGAGTCATAATAATGTAGCATCCGTGGGATTGAAAAATTAATGCCAATAATAATACAATTATTTTATTTTAGAAATATAGAAATCACTTCAAAACAGCAGCAGTTTCGTTAGCATTTTACGTTATATTTTCCACTATTCAATTTATATTTTTAAATATTCGCATCAACTTTACAAAGTATGTTATATATCACGTTAATTACAACAAAATGAGATCCTGCCTTGCGAAAAAAAGAGTATTATTTTGATATTGCTGAACTTGACCGCGAATAGATATTTAGATAAAATCGTGCTTTTATTACTTTTGCCGTATTATGCGAAAAATTCGGAAACATATAGTTTAAAATTAAAATGCAACATTCATTCATAGAAATCATACAGTTCATGCCACTTAAATTTAATCTTCAAAAAATATTAGGCCTAAATATTTCAAGAAGTGTACATAAGATTACAGTTAATGATTACAGTTAAATTCGCTGGAAACATTAACTCTGACCATTAGAGGTTTACTTTAAGAGGTGGCGGTACATTTATAGGAGCAATAAAAGAACTGCCGCTTACCAATGGGCAGAGCGATGAAGAAGGGCAGCCAGCACAAGGTGAACATGCCGACCACAACGCCCAAGGTTTTAGCAGCCTTCTTTTCCCGTGAGAACTTGAGCAGCTTGACGGTGAGGGAGCTCCGGCTTGGTTGACCCCGGCCCTTGCCGGTGCTCCCGCTATCCTCGTGAAGCTGCGATCCCTTGTGGATCCGGAGCGTGAGCTCACTGGAGTCCGTCCGTTCCTTCATAACGCCGGCCTCCAGGTTCTTAGTAGTCTTTTTGGCCACTATGTACACTCGGCAGTACATGGACAGTATGACCACCAAAGGTATGTAGAAGGATCCCAGGGATGAAAACAGTGCGTAAAAGGGCTCCTCATTAATTCTGCATACCTTGTCGTCAGGTGAGGGCGCCTGCTTCCACCCTAGCAGAGGTCCGATCGAAATGACCACCGACAGAACCCACACCCCGAACATGGCAAGGAGAGCTCTCCTCTCTGTAACGATGCTGGGATACCGTAGCGGGTAGCTCACTCCGATGTAGCGATCTATGGAGATCACGCATAAGCTCATGATGGATGCTGTGCAGCATAACACGTCCACCGCCGCCCAAATGTCGCAGAAGATCCTGCCGAACACCCAGTAGTTGAGGATCTCCAAGGTGGCGGACACGGGGAGGACCGTGGTGCTCAGCAACAAGTCGGCGATGGCCAAGTTGATAATGAAATAGTTTGTGGGGGTCCTCAGATGCCTGTTGCACACCACAGAAAGAATGACAAGGATATTGCCCACGATGGCGAAAACGATAAATGCGCCCAAGACCATACCCAGGGGGACCGCCCGAGTGAGGTCCAGGGCATTCGCTTCGGACTCATTCCCCGAAGTCAGATTTGTGCTGTTGGGCTCCAACAGTAACCCGCCGTACAGCTCCGAGGATCCGTTACTCCAAAACTTCGCAGCATCATCAGTGTCCGAACTCATTTTGGCGACACAGGTCCTCCATAGCAGACTAGCATTTCTCCGACATGCAGTAAACCTATAAAAACATCAGGGACAAAAATCTCAACAGTATGATCAGCGTATAAAAAGCCAATTTGTGTTCGTACAATGATTCAATATAAACAATAACACATTGTTGAAAACTTTTCTTTTGCACTTCAACTGTGAAATCTACAATTCTGTTTGCAGAAGCGCGGCATATTTTTGTCCGTTTAAATTCTTTTTCTCCGTGCTTAGCTTGCCTGTAGACGTGCTTTGGTTCTGCAGCACCCTGTGCACAACGTGGGATCCTGGACAACCACAACAGCACGCGCGCTCCCTCTGCCACTCCGCTGCCCGCTTAGTGCTATGAATGGGGAGCCGACAGCGCTTTTGGGGGGGACGAAACGTATGGCGTCATCGACTATACTCCACGTCGCGCATACTGCGACAGAGGACACGCGTGAGCTGCAAACCAACGCCGGGTCCGGGAGCGCATCTCTTGCCCCACGACAGTGGAAACCCGTAAGGACTCTCTCACATCTAAATGCTTAAGTGTATAAGAGGTGCCAATCAGTCTGTCACCGGCGTTAATTAAACGGCATGACACGCTTAAAAAAAAATAAAACTTTCAATGGTGTAGTAGTGCCTAATTCATCTAAATTCTAGCTAATTATTATCCAACGGGACGATCTAATCTCTCATTATTAGTTAGTAACAACAAGAGGAATATAGCGTTATACGAAAAAGAGTATTGATACTGCTATTGCTACATGTGCTGTTATTTCTAGCCTATTATTATTAGGGGTCCAAAGCACATAGTGCTATGGACCATTATTATTATTATTATTATTATTATTATTATTATTATTATTATTACACAGTTAATAGACAATCGAATACTTTTCATTCCTGTGGTAATAGCCTGTAATTCTGCAAAAAATGTTCACAAAAGTAGAATCGGTTAAAAACAGATTGTCCACAGGCTTAGGACTAAAATAAGCGTTATGATATTTAAAATATTTTATGCACGGAATCCTTTTTTAACACCATGACATGACTAGGATCCGTTAATATAGATGACGGACTCCTGTCCGGACGGCCTCATTATAACACTTCATCATAAATATTTCTATACAGTATCGCTGGTTTATATCTACGTTTAATAAAAGTTACATTATATTTATATTTTTTTATAGTGGAAAGGCATTACATATGCATAAAATACTACATTATTTAAAATAAAAGTTTAATTCTAAATATAATTATAGGCTACATAGATATTTTTTACTATTGGAATTAAAGCCTGGACAACAGGCTGATATTCTTACAAAAATCGATGCAACAGCCAAATATAACCTATCCACTAAGAACCCAAACGAACCAAATAGCTCGTATCCATACGCAGCTGTCCGGTATGTCTGTCCAGGCATTGTCGCAGACACCGGAATGTATCAGAGCGCTAATGTACTGTATAGGGATATTTTTAGACAGCCCTCAGAACTTACCCTGCCTTCATCAGACTGGCATGGAACTGCAAGTCAAGCATTGTTTACCCTGACCCTGCTGACAGTAGCTTTCAACAGATAATGATTTTCATTACGACACTTAGAAAGTTTTTTTTTTTTCCAACAGGAAAACAAACACATTTTTGTTGTTCTGTGACTTTGAAATACAACTGCATGATTTGAAATTTGACCGATTATTTCAGCAGGCAGATTGATGAAGTTTAAGTTCCCACACAAGGGTACAACAGCAGTGGTCCAAAGGCGATGTGGAGCTGCAGCTCCATAATGCGTCTCTCTAACTCACACAGACCAGGCTGAGCCCATATTTCAACGCCGCCTTTCCAAACCTTGCAGTGAAGTGGTTACACGGTATTTCTGCAGATTACACTTTGTTTTTACACTTGGGGAAACCAATATAAATCCAATACCAGCACTGACAGATATAATGCAAAGTACTGATTTCTGTGGCTGAAGTGTTTGTCAGTCGGAGGTAAAACAATGACGGCAATCAGTAGGTTTTTTCTATTGTTATTATTTTTCCGAGACGTTTGGCATTAAATCTTTTTTTTGGGAATCGAGACGGATAAACACGTCAGATGCGTTCCACTCCACAAAGATTTCGTTTTACTCTCTGAGTTACATCGTACCCCAAAACGGGGGCGATACGTCTAAGATGAACTGGACTTCTGTATGTCTTGCCACACAATAAATCCCAACTGCACAGATGTTTGTAGTCATAAAAACATTTCCTAAAAATTCCTGAAAGTGAGGGGTGACAGCGAAAGGAGTCAGGAGCGTTGATTTCTTGCTCTGCTTTTACTTGGTGGAAAACTCATATATATTAAACATTCCTCCGTGGTCCTTTTCCAACCAATTTTAACATTAATGTATATTTATTAATCTCGTCGGCTGCTGGTAGTTAGCATCTCATAAAATGATAATAAAGCTATCGTTGTTGGAAATAATTTATCGCCATTACCAAAGGGCTATTTATTCGCAGTACGATTTTTGGGCATCTGTTATGGCTGGGTGCTTTGGGACTGATATGTAACTGCGAAGAGAGTTCTTTGGACGTGCGTCGAGTCCTGCCAAGGCAGACCGCGGCTTGCTGCCAGCACAGTTAAGCAGGACGCTTAATTTCTTTTCATTAAGTAATAACGCAGAGAATGAAATGTCTTTTCAAAGGCTTTTGAGCAGGATAAGTTCCTCCAGGAAAAACCCAATTAAAAAGCAAAGTTGCAGGGTCTGATGAATGGTGGTAGGAAATGTTAAAGGGTGATTAGTGGGGATGTGTTCCTTCAGGTAGGCTTTGGGGAAAGGTAGGTAAAGCCAGACTGGAATGGTCAGACTGCCATAGAGTCATCTGTGCCTTCAAATCCAGGCCAGCAAGTTGGGACAAAGCAGATCAGAGGGCAAAATGCATGCATGAAAATGAACTACCCTTCAGATGGTTAGATATGGTTTCAAGTCTTACATCTGGAATTCTTAAGGAAACTTATATTTCCTCTTATGTTTTATCAACAATCCTACATATTTTATGACGAATTAAGATTTCATAAGCCTTTTACAAGAATATTAAACTCTTACGGCTTCACACATAGACTTTTATTGTGGCTCTCGGTCACCCTATTTCCACGTTGATGAGGACTGTCCTGCAGTCTCCCTCACGCCGATAGGTTCTTATTCCCAAAATCATGGTGTTGAGTTTGGTTAGAGAATCCGAAGCGGACAGCAAGTCCCGTCAGCAGGACACACCAGAGAGAAACGGAATGACTGTGATTTGAGTGACAGAAAATAAACAACAGCAAATGGGAAACAAGGAGGGGTGCTGCTCTGAAGCTTGTGGGGTGGGGGCAGGGTGGGGAGTGTGCTCGATATCTGCTGCTGCTTTTTCTGGGAAAAAAAAGATTCACGTTCCGACACAAAGTTTTGTATATAAACATGCTGTCGACAGCCGGAATGATGGTCATTTAAAAGCGCTCTGTGCATCACGGCAAACAGGATCTGTTTAAAGGACAATTGTGAAAAATGAGGAAACGGCGGGACGAGTCACGCGAAAACGGCGCCTCTTTCTGCCGGTGAGTCAAAGCGAAGCTGAAACGGGACATGGGAAGCCAGGACATTGTGTTCCCTCCTCTCTGGAGAACAACGACCTTGCCACGCGCCGCTCGCTCGCCGCTCGCTTCTGGAATGGATTTACAAACGCCTCCCGGACCGGGCCGCCCTGGGCAGTGACATCGGCCTTCTGGGGCCAGGCAGGTTTTCCTGCCTTTAGGTCTAGTGTCCTTCACATGGCGCCCCTTTTAGCTATTTGCCACACTCTTACACAACAGCGTTCGCTGAGTCCTTCCGCATTGGCTAACGCACAAGATGCTAAATACGGCAAATTTTAAAATAACACAGAGAGCCCACCGTCATAAAACCCTCTGCCATGGCCACTAGTCCAATAGCACAATTTTACCGTTTATCGTTTTAGCGGAGTACTCAAAATGAAGGCCAAACTTGTATCTTTGATCTGAGCGGAAGTTTCGTCCGGCTAGCTCAAGCTGGCGTTTACGTGAGCCTATAGGCAGCTCAGAAAATGTGCAGGGCCAATGACACGAATAGACCCCTCCAATAATCCCTTTAGTGGGATCTGCATTAAAAGTCGCCATAACTCACTTACTTGGAACATCTCCAGGAGAACAGGAAAGGGAGCATCAGTGCAGCAGCGAGAACAAGCTAAAAGCTAATAAATACATAAACATTTGGTGTGACAGAGAGGGCAAAGTCCAGCTGGAAGGAGTTTTAAATACATTTTGATTGGATCCCTCTAGGATACAGGAACATCCTTTCCCAATGAAAGGCTCCGATCTTC
The DNA here is from genome assembly GCA_026781065.1 of Mormyrops boulengeri. Lineage (NCBI taxonomy): Eukaryota > Metazoa > Chordata > Actinopteri > Osteoglossiformes > Mormyridae > Mormyrops > Mormyrops boulengeri. The sequence continues at coordinate 18,962,630 of JAODLD010000002.1, forward strand.
CTGTATGCAGAACAATCTGTTCTCCCTAATTGTGATGAATTTGTATCTTATTGCAGTTCACAGGTCAAATAACATGCACTTATGTAGACTGGAAATGTTTACTAAACTCTAGGCTCAAAGTTTCAAAGAGAGGCCACTGTTACAGGATGCACACATTCGGTCCGAATCTCAGACAGAGATTTGCAGAACTCAAGTCTGTCATACAACATCCATCCATCATCCAAGTGCTTCTCCAGTACAGGGCTTTGCGGAGTCTGTCCTTGGAAGTACAGGGCATAAGAGAGGAGGGCACTGTGTGCAGAGTGCCAGTCAATCACAGGGCACATACACAGAGAGCAATTTTAACAAACTGCATGTCTTTGGATTGTGGGAATTTCTGCACATTTCATCTGTCATTTAATACCTGTCATTTAATACCTGTCATTTAATACCTGTCATTTAATTACCCACCTGCATTGAGGTATCAACTGGAGGTGGTTCAACACATGTTTTTTTCATCATAGAAATGTGATATTTTATGGTGATTTTTATTGATAGATTTGCGTTTTAAGTAATATTTGGGGTCACGCTGAATTTATAAAAAATTCCTGCCTTTCCTGGCTGTCTGGAACCATAGCGGTTTAGATTCTTAAAGGATGTTTGCCTGATAAACGCAATCCTGATCCCCATCTATACTCAACGGAGGACCACCACATCTGTCATTGTTTTCAACAAGCGGCCCTGTGGGTCACCTCTAGGGGGCACTTATGCAGCAGTCAACAAAGACAACCCAGCAAGCTTAGAGGAATGATGGGAGATTTCAACAATAGGTGGGATGATCGTACGCCATCAATGACCAGCTGGTTCCTCCCACTTCCCGTTAGTCACGTTACAGGTTTCCATTGTGCCTCACCAGGTGATCTCTTTCCTCCCACCATCAGCTGAATTCCAAGCTGAATGAAGGATTATCCTAGATCAGGTTGGGGTGTACTCTACCCTGACTTCAGAAGGTTCCTCTCTGCTGCATGACACAAGGTTCCCGGGTGTATCACACACCCTTGTCCTTTCTGTCCAATCCAAAGTACTGATCCTTTTTTTGTCCTGTTAGCCACTGTGTATGTCGTGTGCTCTTCAGCAACCTTATCCCTCTCAATCTGATCTCAGTGGTGACAAACGATTGGCTGATGAGTCTTTGTCTCATTGATGTTTTGCGTAGGCCACAGAGTCACTGGGTAACGTGCCAAGAATCCACCACGGGAAGAGGCCCATAGCCACCCCTCTTGGATTTATTTCCTGCCTCGGTGCTCTTTGCCAGCTCCCGCTCTGCTTTCCCACTTCCCAGATGAGCGAATGAAGGGGCAGAAGCAGAGGTGGATGGTAAATCTTCAGTCCCATCAGGTTTGCTCAAAGCCCATGAGACTGAACGTTGGTGGATGTTGAATACTTGGATTCTGGCTCGCTGGTGAGCAGTGTCCCACCCCTTTTAACTTTGTGATGGTCAGGATCCTTTTGAAGACCCATCTCTCCAAGGTCAACATCAAAGAGTGCAGGACATTGCAGTCCATGTGGATGCCCCAGGGTCCTACTGCGCACCAAGCTCCACTAGTAACCAGTAAAAATGAGGTTTCCTCCAATCATCCTCTGTCTGAGTACTGAGGGCTTGAAGTGTTTAACCCACACAAGCCCTCTCATGCTGCCAGTCCATGCCCATCTCTCTAATCTACTTTCAAATTTCTCACCATAAGCTTAATGATCTCAGTGTGATTCCTGGTGCAGGTTAAAAGGTAATCCCTACTGTAATCCTAAAGAAGGTCAGCATGCTGAAAATTCACCCACGAAAGGTCAGAACACTGCATGGAACGACACACTGCTTCAGCAGTTGATAACGCACCAACGGGGCCAGGTTTGGGCTGAATCCAACAGCCACGGATACGTAACGAGCGATCCACAGTTAATGGCACATCAGTCCGATGCAACAGCAGCCTGGCTGTCCAATTAGGAAATTATGGTTTGGAATATATACTTTTAATTAAAAACACCTGCTTTTCATGGGAAAGTAGGATCCTGGTTAGCGTTTTGCTTTTCATTGGAAACTTAAGGTGACATATATATGTTTTTCTTTCTTTTTTTTTAAAATCATGTCTTAGCGTCTCGCTGGAAAACAGGAGCTCAGTTCACGGTTCTCACAAAATTTCCACTTGATTTATTGGCTGATTTTCACCGTTACTAAGAAAAAGCCTTATTAATGAAAACAGCCGTCTTCTCTCACTAAGACTGGTGTAGGGATTAAACAGTTATTAAGACATTATTAAAGTATGTTTCCACTGTCTGGCTTACAGACAGGTGCTATTACCAAAGATGTTAAGTGTGTTTCGGTTCATTTTCCACGACACTTTCTTGTAAATGAGGACATGTAAAACACGGCTGGCTAATTGGTCTTAACATAGTCTGTGTGAGTCTATTTAAGCGAAGACTAATATGTTCATCAGATTGGATCCATCGGTCACTCCTCCATCAATATTGGGCACTTGTTTCCATAGAAACAGATCCCTCACCTGACCCCCCTTAATGCAGGAATGGCAGAGAGGGATAATGGGTGGAAGGAGCTTGCCCGCTGCCCTCGGGGTTTAAACAGCCTGGGTGAGTCCCTGTCGGCGGAGTCGAGATCGACTAAGCACACACAGATCCCAGTTCCCAGAGTTCCCACCGCACTGCCCTCCTGGAAAATACATCTCCGACAGAGCGGAGGAATGCAGGAGAGGAGGATTAAGCACAAGATGTTATTTGTTCATTATTCATCTAGGAGACACATCTTGGGTACATTTTAGCTCACTGCACTGAAGTCTGGGGGGGGGGGGGCATGCAAGTGGGCTCACAGAGACACACAGCATATAGGACTTACAGTATACATCACTCCTTGGAATGAACAGGACCTTTTTCCAGAAACCAAGAAGTCATGCTTTTAGCAAATCACACTTTTAATGTTACTTTCCTCCTATAGCCGACTACCCACACCCCCATTCCCGCCCAAACGCTCACCCAGTACAAGTTAATCACACCTTTCATGGTATTAAAGCACCAGCCAGTACTGAATGAAGGAGAGGCATGGCCCCATTAGCGAAGGACAACACCCCAGAATGCTGGCACAAGTCGGATTCGAGCCATGGGACACAGAGTGTACTAACACTGAACTTACAGGATGAACCAGGCAAGGCAGCGCTTTTATAAGTAATGTTTACCAGATTAGGAAGTGAACACTATAAGTACAGTTAGAAATGAGTATTATGAGTACAGTTATCAGTGAGTATTCTGAGTATTATGAGTGCAATTAGTATTTAGCATTGTATATTGTACTATTGTTTATTAAATAGTCAACTGCTATTCCCTGGCCTGAAATTTAGAGTCATTTGACACAGACACACTCATACAACCTGCCGGCCTCCCTTGATCCATATTAGTTTGCATACCACCCAAACCGGTCTACAGAGGATGCCGTAACCTTGGCCCTACACAGTGACACACCTGCACAATACAAACCCTTATGTAAGGATCCTGTTCATTGATTTCTGCTCAGCATTCAAAACAGTAATTCCACAAGAACTTACCGAAAAGCTGTCCTAGTTAGGCCTGAAAACCTCACTGTGCCACTGGATCCTGGACCTTCTGACGGAGACACCGCAGTCTGTCAAGGAGAAGGCAGCACTTCCACTTCCTTCAGACTGAGCACAGGAACTCCGCAAGGCTGCTGCCTCAGCCCCCTAATCTTCCCACTGCTCCGCCAAGACCACCTCTCCCCACATCACAGTGTGCAGACGACACCTCCACGATGGGGCTCACAAGCGGTGGTGATGAGTCTGCGTGCGGACAGGCGGTGAGCGAGCTGGAGGAGTGCCGCAAGGCCCACAATCTGCTGCTCAACGTCAACAAGGTGAAGGAGATGATTGTGGACTTCAGAAAGATCTGGGCACGGTCTCGGTGTGCACCTCACTGAAGATCTGTCCTAAAACCAGCATGTGTCCTCCCTGACCAAAAGCCCAACAGGGATCTCACTACCTGCAGAGTTTGAGACAGCTACCTCCAATCCTGTCCTCCTTCTATAGAAGTATCATTGACAGTGTCCTCAAAAAGTGCATCAAGGCCCTGTTTTGGGTCCCGCAACACCTAAGACTACCGCTCCCTCCTGTGGGTTACTAAAACGCCAGCGAAGATTGTTGGGACCACTCTGCCTTCTCTGCTGTTGTCGACAATGGATGCTGCATTCAGGGCTACTAGCATGATCAGAAACCCATCAAACCCCACTCAGTGCCTCTACCGTCACACTGCTCTCTGCTAGGAGGTTATGCAGCCATAAAGCAGGACAGTGAGGCTTAAAAACTGCTTTTTTTCCTCAAACTACTGAACAGTCTGACTCCTCCCAGTCTAAGACTGAATCTGTTAAAGGATTCTAAACTAAACTAAGACATATGGTCTCATAACTCGGAAACTAAATCTATTTATTTATGGCACATTCTACTCATCCAATTCCATGCCAATCAGGTGTTTAACCGTATTTCTTTATGTCCATGTCCTAAAATCTCATGTTTTCTATTATCGGACTCTACACTAATATTCTGCTTATTAGTTTTTCATTGCGCTATGACAAATGAGAGCGATACTTCAGCTCAAGAGTATGACTGCATGTAGGGGTGGGCGGTACATCGGCGTAATAGTCATTACCGGTGTGATTGTGCGCCAGGAGACGGATTACACTATACCGGTAACACCGCGAGAAGTCAACAGCCTAATTATACAACGTCCTATTTCTATATTTAAAAAGCATTTTATTTTCTTTAAAGCTTCAGTTGTAGACTGAATACTTGTCCTTATATAGTATATGTAACCGGTTCATCTGCGTTGTGTGAATTTTCTATTAAACACTCTGCCACCGTGTATTTATAGCAAATTAACAAATGCATAATAAACAGATTTTGTGTAATTATACATATTTAACGTAAATAATCCGGTTACATATACATCGTAGCAAATTAAAATGTTAAATATTCGCTAAATCAGTATATAAATGCGTCATTGCCTTCATGCAAGGTGCGTGGTAAAAGGCACAACGGCCCAATTAATGTGTGGTGATGTCGTGCCACTTAAGATAAATATAGGCTAATAAAGTTAATAAAGGTTGGGAAAGAGGAATTAAAAAAAAACATGAGTGGAATGTCGGAACCAGTCGAGGCCTCGACAGGAGAGGAGACTCGTTCCAAAAAGGGGGGCACCTCTGTTACTTCGAACTGGTACTCAATATACCATAAAAATATTTTTATTTACATAAAGGGACAGGATATGCTACTCCTCCAAAAACTTTGGGGAAAAAAGCAATACCGTGATATAATACCATCACTGTACAAAACGTGATAAATACTGTGATAATAATTTTAGGTCATATCACCCACTCCTAACTCCATGCATCATATAGCTAGAGTTGACAATAAAATTAACTTTGCCTTTGATTTGACACATACTAACACCTTCACACTCAAGTCAACACGCTCGCTCTTGGAATGTGTCTGAGACGCTGTGCTGTAGGACTGACTGCGTTGTCGGGGGCAACTGATATTCGTTGGTTTTTACACCTTCAGCCGGGCAGATGCTCCGTAACCATGCACAAAATTCATCTCACCAGCCCACAGAGTGACAGTCACACCCCTCGTGGTTACACAGAGTACCCCCGTCCCTCCCCCTCCTCACCGCCGGTGATTTCCGGTCCTGTGCCAGGGCTCCAGGAGAGCTGGTTTGTTCAGCTGCCTGTCAGGGAGGAGCAGAAAATCTCTTCGAGAGCCTTACAGTCTTAGGAGCTGCTGATTTTAACGCAACAGCCATTAGATGGGAGATTAAAAGAAGAGAGGAGATTAGACGCCATACCGTGACTTCGCAAGATGCACGCCTGTGTCTGATCCATCTAAATCCTACCCAGCTGGCACGGCTGTTCTGCAGATGCACGTGTCACCGACAGGGTTCACTAGCCAGGCCTCACCCTCGTCGCATCACTCGTGTAGACACTAATCCACTTTGGGGCACGCGACTGCTGGGAGGCTGGGGGGTGTCTTCCTCACAGAGACATTCAAAGGAGGGTCCCACTCTGGATATTTTCACTGGGGATGGAGGGGGGATTACAGTGCAGCTGACTAATGCTCATAGCTGTTAACACTCCTGTTAATGGTCCCCGCTGAGAGGAAGACCAGGCCTGGTCCATGTGAGGCTCCCTATGGAGAAAAACCACATCCAGATGATAATACTCTGTGGCCTGCCTCTTAGAAGCCTGGCACCTAAGGAGCGGCTCTGATCTCTTAACTTTCTGTGCCTGACAGTTATCTAATACAAACTGCAAAAATAGAGAATGATACCACCAATTCTGCATGGCATTTACAGCGTTTATATAAAACGCTCTGCCCATTTATAGTCATTTATTTTTTTTCCGAGCGTGCTCCCACATCCCTTAGCCTGGAATGCGTAATCTGGCTGTTGTTCAGCAAAAGTGCAGCAGAATTCAGACCTGAACAAGCACGGTACACAAACTCGAAATGACACACAGGATGGAACGTTCCCCGTGCACAGACAGGGGACAGGAACAAAATGACATTAAACTCGGGAGAATGGCATCATAAGCAAATGAAAAAAATCCAAATAAAGACTTTCATGGTTTTTCCAGAACGTTCTCATATGCAAAGGGACAGAAGCAGCGGCTGGATGCTATCGGAAATGGTCACTTCATCAGGCATCCCAATCCTGGCAAATTTGCGGACAGCGTCTGTCTTTTGTTAGGCAGGGTGCTGATGTTGCCTTTCTGGGGGCCCAGCTCATTAAAAACTCATTTTGAAGGCGACATGTTTTCTTTTTCCTCTAGGAAAGTTGGAGAGAACGAGTATCCAGGGGCCTGATAACGGGCTGGTCAATTCTTCTTAATCAATCAGTCTCAGTGAAATAGCTTCACTCTGACCACAACAGCTGTTACTAAGAGAATGGACGCATCCTCTCTACAGACGGCCAGAATGCGGAGAATGTTCTCCCCAGCTGGCTGGGGATTCCTCTAGGCACCTGATCGTCACACCTGTGTAGTAAGTGGACAGACGTCTCTAAATTGCCCCTGGTGTATGAATGTGAGTGTGTGTCCTATCAAGATCAGAATTAGAACTCGTTTAATTCATCTGCGAGTATAACAGAACTGTTTGTGGTCCAGTGCCAAACATGGAGTACAGGACAGAATTACAGGAGAATCACTTAACAGAATAACTATGTGCAAAAATACAAATGCAAATATTTAGTTTACTTGTATAGAAGATACAGTGCAAGACATCTTAAGAGAATAGATTAAACTCTAGAACTAGTGCTAGAAGCATTCTAGTGCAAGCTGAAATGATATTGCACGTATAGGATGAAGGGGAGATGTCAGAGAAGGGGAAAAGGGGAATTATTCCTGGATGATGATTTACTGAGGAACTAGGTGAGTTTATCTAGGAGCTGAGTGGCCATGGGTAACTTGTAGTCATAATGCATTTGAGCCTCCTCTGTGCTGGCAGTTTGGTGAAGAGGTGACTCTCCTCTTTGCCCTGACGGTGAACAGGTCTTTTAGTGTTAGCCGCCGACAGCCTGTGATTCTCTCAGCTGAGTGGACCACACGCTGTCACCTGGCCTTGGAGAGGGTGAAGGCAGCAGGAAACCAGGAGGCGATGGAGGACGGCACAACGCTCTCAATGATGGCAAAGTAGAAGTTTGTTCCCCTTGTAGCCGAATGGCATCCCACCCATGGGGTCCTCTGCCTTGTACTTGTGCTGCTTGGGTTAGCCTCCAGGTTAAAGTCAACCCTGTACTGGAAAAGTGGATGGATGGATGAATGAAATTCACCCAGACACAGTACCATCCTCTTCCTCGCTAAAATTGTTTGTAAAATCAATTTCTGAGTAAACAGCATACGGATTTTAGTCACCACACGCACCACACACACGCTACTTAATTACCATTCATTACGAATGCAGCACAGGAAAATCCTCAGTGTGAAGTCAAACATGGCTCTAGGTCACACTGTTCGCAAAAACGGACCATGTTTCCACGCAGGCACGCAGCCCTGTTCCACATCCCTTATCTTTTACGGCTTGGTACTGACCCGGTCGGCTGTGGGGAGAGCTTCATGTGGCGACACAGCTCTGTCTCAGTGCTTGCTGTATGCAGATTCTCTACTACAATATGCAAAATACACCCTGCGAACACAATATCTTTATTTTCCTTTAAAACTAGTCAAATATCATTTACAGTGTGCATTACTTTCACTTTCCAGTAGCTGGTGGAAGACGAGTGCAGGATTACAGACACACAGATTATGGCCAAATGGAAATGCCTTTGTCCCAGGGTAAGAAGACTCTCAAAACTAAACCTGTCATGATTTTTCTGCATCTGTTCCATCCTAAAAGAGGGGCATCGTGGGTAATAGGAGCAGGGTTATGTCGAGTGGGCAAGTAGGAGTTTGTGGATCAGAGGTCGCAGTGTGATGCTCTGATCAGAACCAGATGGCCATCCAGCTGACAGACGCCACCTAAGTTAAATATTTTCATTCCTGCATGGTCTGAGCAGTTCTGCACCCCGGGATTTGTCTCAGCGGTCATGAAAAAAGTGACCAAGCCTCGCCACGTTTGTAAGTTTGGCAACCATGTTAGCATAATATGTGCATGCTGGCCCCCTTCCTACCCTGCTGGTATGAAGACCAATCTACACTCATGGTCACCCCCTATACATCCTCATCCTCATGTATACAACGATTGACCACTCCCTCTGCATGTGCAAAGTGCCTTAAAATGACTACCATACTCCCCATAGTTAAATCCTCCAAACCCATTAATGATTACCAACCTGTTGCCCTAATGCCAGAGGTTATGAAGGCTTTGAACATATTATTCTGTCTCACCTAAAATCCTGCACATCCACATCATTGGACCCACTGCAATTTGCTTACCGCCTCCTACAGGTCTGTGGACACCATCAATAAAGCACTTCACTCCATTTTGGAGAGACCTGGCCCTATGTCTATGTGCTGTTCATGGATTTCGCTTCAGCTTTCAATACAGTCAACCCCCTCACACTCTTCACCAAGCTAATGGAGATGGATACTGATGCGATTCTCCCCTCCTAGCTTCTGGACTTCCTGTCCTGCTGACATCTGTCCGTCAAAGTGACCAGTTTACTGCACACCACCCTGGTCCTCAACAATAGAGCACCACAAGGTTGCCTGCTCTCTCTGCGTCTCTTTTCCTAGTTCAATGAGCTCACATCAGAGGACAGCTGTAAACAAATTCCCAAATGAACAGATGATACCACCAGCATCGGCACTATCTTTGACAACAATGAAGCACAATATCACATAGAAGTGGACAGAGCAGTCGCCTGGTGCACTGACATAGTCCATATCAACGGTCAACAGTAATGGAATCTCTCTAATTTCTGGGCACCTCCATCTGCAGTTCCTTCAAACGCAGATTAACTCAGACCAGCACAGTAAGAAGGCAAACCAGAGCCTGTATTTCCTCAGGCAGTCTCCTCCTTATACAGTTACACACCTCATACATCACCGAGAGCATCCTGACATGTTCCATCACGGTTTGGTCGGGTGGAATGGATTCTGACACTAGGAAAAGACTTCAGTGAATTGCTACTAAGGCACCTAAGATCTCTGGGTCTGCCCTGCCATCTACCGAACGGCTTCCACATTCAGCGCGCCACTAAAAGTGCCACTCCTCACATCTTGCACATGATCTGTTTCAGCTGCTTTCCTCAGGCAGACGACTCACCACAAACAACATGCTTCAAAACCAGCATCTTCCCTGGTGCCATCATACTCTCCAAGTTCCTTCTGCTTGTAATCAACAACAATGCAACAATTGCACCATTTAAATGTTTACATTTTCTTCAGCACAGACCTTTGACAATCTGTTTGCACATTGCATGTGATGTATGTTATGCTCTACATCAGTTTGCATACAGTACTGTGCAAAAGTCTTAGATAGCCATAAAAAATGTTTTTATCAGAGTAGTACATGAACATTTGCCCAGATAAAAACACTCACTATTTAAAATATGTAAATTAATAGTAACACAATAAAAACTAACAAGATATTCTCCTGTTCTCCAAAAAGTTTCTGATATCTTACTGGACAGTTGGAAGAACATCGTTTTGGTTCCGAAACGTCTCCTCGAGGGCACTCCATAAATTATATATACTTTTCACCACCAGCTCATTTAAGTAATGAACCCAATTTAGTAAATAACTCGTTGAGGGATTGATTAGGCAAACATGGTACACTAGCGGTCAAGTCACCATATACCTGAATATATTACAAAGGTTGCAGGAAATACTGGGGAGAGTTCAGAAGAGGTTTTGAAACGGCTAAGCTAACACGCTTTGACAGACATAATGTCATAGTTTTACATCAACATGAAGATAATTTTGCGTGACTCCCTATGATTTTTGCACAGTACTGTATGCTGACTGTATTGTGCCTCTGTCAACTTTCTGCATTGTACTATTTAAATTTGCATAAACTACGGTGTTTATCGTGTTCCCTGCGTTTGCTCCTCTTTGATGTGTGTCCTTTGTCTCGTATTTATTTTCTGTGTGTTATGACCTAATTGGTAGCTGTGCCAACAAAAATTTCCACCGGCCTTGTTCGTGTTGCAATAAAGATTCTGATTCTGATCTGATCCTAAAGCCACTGAACACAAAATAGGTCTCATTATTATCTAACTGTTGAATCTGCAGGTCAAAGGTCGACACTTAATACTCTGTCCCCTGCAGACAGAATTGATTGTGTTTTTCTTTGGGGGGGGTCAGTAAACCAATAATTTTTATGACATTTTGATTTATTTTCTTTTCTATTTTCCTTGCACTTACTCTATGATAATCTATGACTCCCCCACACTGATCTGAGAAAAAAGCGGCAGTTTAGAAAAAGTAAACTTTAATCGCATTCTCTAAACAGGTCCCAAAATAAAGGCAGGGGCTGGAAGGCTCTTGTGGAGCAGGGGGCCCAACAGTGAGGGGAATTTTTCCCATCCTGAGAAATGTTTAGCATCCGGAGATACGGAGTGGGAGATGGGAGACAGGACAGGAATATGAATTTTTTAATTCAACAAAAAACAAAAAAAACAAAGACGAGAAACTAGTTGGCTAGAATGCGGAAGAGCGGGGTTGGGGGGGGGGGGTGTGTGGGAGACCAGGAATTGTACAAAAGCTGTGTTTGCGACGTTTGATAAAATGGTTCAGGAGGCGAGATGGAAGCGGAACCTGATTTTGATTCCATCTAAATAAGGGGTTTATTTTTTTGTGTCGCGCTCCATCGTCGGCAGAGATCAAAGGCTGAAACTTGAAGCCGTTTCAATCCCATTTCGGCTCGGAATTGAAAACACGCTTCATACTGAGTCTGTGCCCTTACACGCAGGGGCTGAGGGCCCAGCGGGCATCTCACTATCGTTTCATCCACGTCCTGCTCTCGGGGCATTGGGTCACATGTGTGGCTATCAATCTGTCCGGATGGTGAATCGGTTTCACCCATAAATAAGCTGCGAGTGGACCTCAAACACCTAAATGTTTAGAAAAAACCTCTTCCATGGCTTACAACACAGTCACAGCGCTGAGGAGAGATATACAAGGCTAACGTAAAAGACAAACGATATTTAAGGACAGGATAAATAAATCCAGCGCTTGTCAGTTCACTTTAGAGTTTCGTTAGCAGCTACTCTTCAAGATTTTCACACTTTCTCAGCGAGCTGCCTGTTCCACGGCTTTCCAGAAGGGACCGGGCCCAGACCTCGATGGACACCGGCTTTCCGTCCACGAGACGGAGCCACACCAGTGGGTATAGGATCATTAAAGGGCCTTTTTGTTCTTAGTGGGAACAGCACCTCCCGGGGGTAAAAAGCAAGATTTTTTTGTTAAAATAGAAACTCCGTAAAGATGTTTCGATGACCAAACAAATGAAGTGTATGTAAGCTTCACCCAGAAGACTTCAAGCCTTTAAGAACACGCATCATCCGAAGATCACATGCCTGCTCATATCCTCCGTTTTAAGTTCTCAGAGCAACTCTCTTGGTCAGACAATTAGATCTGCTGACCTGCACACCCGCCTACATCAATACAGCACTTTTTGCATTAAAAAATCATGGCTTAAGTGTGTATAGAGCTTCCACCAGGGGGCTGAGCTCCCCCTCCACCTACACAAACCAGAGAAACCGATTCTGCAAATCCACTGCATGATTGTTCTTGGATGACACCACTGCAGATAATAACTTACTGTAATCATCTCTGGTCAAAGTCCAACTATGCAAGCAATATAAAGGCCTTATAAAGTTAGGAAGGCAGATTCAGAGGCATCCCGCAGTCTGGTGGTCGTGGATATGAACTCTTCACCTTAAGCATTCAGCTGTTTCAAGGGGTGCTGCTTTTATACCTTTAGGTGAAGCAGATAACCTGAATATTCAATCAGAACATTCAGCTGTATGAATGGGTTAAAAATTCCGTTGAATAAATTCACAGATTATACGCTTTAACGGATTTTGCACGTAAGTACGTGGCATTACACGACATACGTGTGAAGACAACACTTTCATCCAGAGCCACTTGTAAGGCATAAATATCTCCCATTTCCACAGAGGTATATTTGTAGAGGATGTGGGACATGTTCTTAGGCTAAAAAATGTTAAAGGGTACAACAGAAGTGACTCCCCTGGGATCTCAGCTTTCTGGATCCATGACAAGCCTTCTGCTGTAGCGAGCGCAGTTCAGGGCGAGCGTGACGTGGGCTCTCCTCCCGTCTGAGTTTTACTCGAGCGTAGTACTAAGCACATTTGCCGACACCCTAAACCCCTTGTTGGCCCGGCGTAGCCTGGAAAGTTGGAGAGTTAAACACTATGAGATATCCCGCCCTCATTAAAATGCAAATGAAGTCTTTTGACGCAGTGGTGCCACAAACTGGGGCAGTATTGACGGGGAGAGGCTGGAGCTGGGGGCGACCGGCGGTGAGGTAATCTGAAGTATATCCCCTAGGCCCCGCGATTCAGTGAAAGCAATTATAGCAAGTCGTTTATCAACAGGTAATAAGGAGGAGCTGCAAACGAGGGTAGACTCAGCACTTCAATTACACCCATAACGAGCCGTGCCGGGGGCACTGGGATGGGACTCTTCACTAAATGGTGGTGAGGCGATGCAGAAAAACAGACGTAATACCCCTGAAACAACTGATGTTTTACTGAAAATGCATTAATAGCAACCAAACCGATGAAGTTGCCCAAAACGTCAATTCCAATCTTCAGAGCACAGCTTTGGGCTTAATTTCTGCTTGATAGCAGATCACCCGGATTGACTAATGGACAGTTATTTATTCTACACACGTTCCTGCTAGCAGGCAGGCTGGCGGCGGACTATATAAATTATCCCAATATCAACCACATAACTAGAGCAGATAAAAATCTGTTTGATAGCAGTTATTTTTCCCTGCAGGACGGCTGCAGCTGTATGCCCCCTTCCCTGGATAACCTGGGTGGGGTGGGGGGGGGTTCAGTTTGAGGACCACCGAGATGCTCCGCATCCATCCAGGGAATGACATACGGTCTCCTTTTTGATGACGTCTGAGCCACACTGGGGCTTTAGTGGGGCTTTGATTGATTAATCTACTGCACAGGGGTTCATTTAAAGTCCTACAGGGGATTAGAGCCAGAACGGTTTCAATTTAGAGGAAGACTATGGCGAATTTGCGTAATTTTATACATGCACATACGTCAACAATATATATGTGGATCCTCCATTGTGCTCCAGTTCATGCCTCACTTGCATCATCTGGAAGTACGGTTTATAAATGGATTTTATAATATTTATAGCTGTAGAATCTCTGGAGGTGATTCAGCATTGATTTATACCCATTTTCCTCTAGAAGAAGGACAGGCATTCATTCATTTATTGCAAGGTTCTGAGAGAGAGTATTTAATCCTTAAACTCTGACCTCTTCTGTCGCTCCCACTTTGAATTTTTGAATGTAATGGGGCTCACAATTACACTCGGCTCTGACTTAATTCCCGCTGACATCATTCTCTGGCTGGCAGATGGCTGGTACTGACATCACAGTAATGCCCACTGCCAAACAGGTGAACCCCACTGACATCCCCGTGCTGTAGACAGATGGATGGCATTGACACTGAGGAGAAATGCCAAGACGGGCAGCCGGCGCCAAGATGGCCGCATTCTCCTGTCCTTTGGATTTTGTGTGGATGCTCTTTTGCGCTTATTTGTCCTCTCAGATGTTTAAGACTCACCTTTGACTCTCAGATGTTTAAGACTCGCTTGACTTTCTTCTGACCGGGGGGCGGGGGGGGGGGCAAGGTGGGAGTGGGGGTTGGCCACCTCTTAACTGAACCCTACTGAC
>JAODLD010000002.1:18982099-19005899 GCA_026781065.1 Mormyrops boulengeri
GCTGACTTTACTTTATTGCTGCATAACGCTGCTGAGCTGTAATAATGATCCAGTCATTGGCTCTTAAGTATTTGCTGATATAAATTCAAATTTTCTTTTAGCCGGGCAGTGTATAATGTAAACAGAAAAATATACAAATGTCTATAACTCTTCAATAATGTTGAAATAGAACATATTGCAAAATAGAACAATAGCGCATTTGCGTGCTGCTGGATTTGCATGAATGCCACCGGGGCATACCACACCTGATGAGAAATAGCGAGGTGAAAGGGCAGGAGTGGTTATTTTTAGAAGTAGGCATACTCCACCTGCCACAGGGGACCAATCAGGGCACAGGGGTCCCGGGGAAGAATGCGATGTGCCCCACTTCTATACACGCATGTTTGCGAGGACATATCGGGTATCAGCAAAAGCGACGCCCTTCACTAGGGGTGACCCCCGCGGGGAGCAGAGGGCTCTGGACGGGGCCCTTATGGCATATTCACATGAAGTGGGAACATCTCCATATACCCCCCCCCACCTCGCAGCACCGGGAGAATGGGAATGGGGGAGGGTGGGGTGGGTATGGGAACGACCTTTAGTGGAAGAGCGGCGACAGAGAGTCATGTCTCCCCTGACTCAGCCTGTGACTCAGAGAGAGACGCTGGGGGACTCTCTGAAATATGCACGCACATAAACAGTCTCCATGTCTGACCGGCTCCCTGAAGTCCTAGCAAGCGCCCTGTAGCGGGTATTAGCACACTGATCCGGCACATACTGAACGCCCTGTGAACACTGCGTAACTGGGGAACAGGAGGTTGCATCACACCAACAGGGAAGTCCCAAGCACTGCTCACCACATTGAGGAGATAGGTCACGCGGACAGAGACCACGTTAATAAAACATATTGCTTAAATTGTACTCACGTTTGCTTCGCAGTGTAGCATCTACATAAAATTAATTTTCCGGAGAGCTCGCCAGGCATTTGACAAATACAAATTCATTTGCGTTAATCCTATATTAATCATAGTTACACCCACAGGAAGGAGAACGTGAGCTTCAGATGAATGCAGAATGCAAAGTTGGCAGTATAATGTGGGTGTTGGGCTGGGGGGGTTTACACCAAAGAGTGTTCTTTGGCAATGCAACATCGGCCCAATGGGAAACAAAGACCATCAGCAGAAAAGCATCATGGTTGCCGGTGGAGACCTGCTCAGACTAACGTCCAACATCAATGACTTTAATCCAGTCCCCAAGTCACGTCCAACTTGCACCTCATTCAGTAGTTCACATCCCCCTATTTGCAAGAGACCCATGAGATGGACAGGACTTCGAACCCTGGCTGCAGGAAGCACCCTGCCCATCTGCTGATGCCAGAGTAAATTTGCTTTTCAAAAAAAAAGAAAAACGTTGCCTCATAATTTGCACACCGATACTTCTGGAAATTTCTCTACCAGGGTATGGGTACCTCGCTCTGTAATCGGATCCCTGCGGGCTGCCGCTGAACACTTCGAGACGCTCAGACATAACTGGCCAGGCCTCGGAAAAAGCCGCAGCGGGAGACTTCTGTCTTGTGGTGGGATTATGGGATGTCCCGTGCTTCAAGCCTGCGGGACGAGACTTTCCATGGGTCTGGCTCAACCGCTCCTGTAGTGGAATATGGAATATTAAAGCTGGAGTTATGATTATGTGGTCTGAAAGACAAGGCGCATGGCGTTTGGCCGGCCTGCAAACGGCTGCCGGATCACAGGCTGAAAAAGTAGGAGAAGAAAGACAGGAAAGAGCCATCTTGCTGGGACGTATGTGCAGATGATCCCAGCATGCCCCCGGAGAGCACTTTAATTTTAGACAAAAAAATTTTCCAAAATTGTGGAGCCGGATGGAGCTTTTCGGAGTTTCTCGAGATGCAGTGCTGAGAGGCACAGTTATGCATGCAGAGGCCTTGATCAGACAGAACACAAATTAGCTTAGGGGGGCTCATTGGTGTATAAGAATTCCACTCATGGCTCTTGATCGATTATCTATGTTATTTTTCAGTTTAACATACAGCATGTCTCTGAAATACAAGCCTGTATGCATAGACGCATTCAAAATACGCATGCATTTAATATACACTGCGTCGTCGTGTCAATGAGAGGAAGTCCGAAAGTGTTTTTTTAATGATACAGCGAATGACAAAGCAGCGACTGGCCGTCGGTCAGAAGTGGCGACTTCCTCCACGGTGGCCACTCACTGCGAGGCAGAAAAATGTGAGATCACGAGGGTCACATCTGTTTAGGAAAAACAGGAGTCTAAAATTAAATGCCGAAGCATAGCATAGATTTACAGTTAAAGGTGATCTTTAAATAGCTGAGATAAGAGACGTATCATTTTCGAGGACAGGCCAAACCAGCCTGTGCTTCAAGGCCGTATCTCAGGCCAGTGTTACTATTCATGCTTTAAATGTATGGGGGGGGGTCATTAATACAACACTGGGACGACTGAGTACTGCTGGGAGTATCAGACCCATAACGTGGTTTTGAAGGACAAAGTCTTGCCGTTCCTTGTGAAGGGTTCCCAGCAGAGATGTGCACCACTGGTGCCAACCTGCAAGCTTGCATGTCCTAAACACAGAGGACTGAGCTGACTGGATATTAGTCTCTGAACCGCTAGCTTGGCTGGTGTTGCTGAGTGGGCCGGCCAGCCGAAACCTTCGTCTCCACATGGCTTTCACCAGCATACAGTGTGATTTCACAGGGCCACTTCCAGTCCTTAGTCCCTCCCCCCCACAGGGAACGGCCTACCATAGTGAGCACTCTGCACGTAGACGGACAGGCAAAGGAGAAGGCACAGAAGTGGCTGGGTCACATGATGCTGGGGAAGAAAGACAAGAAGCCTACAAGGAGTGAGGGGTCGATCGAGGGTGGGTCACGCAAAGCAGGCAGCTAGAGACTGGAACAGCTTCTCACTCTCTCAGCACCCTCCCTGGCTTATCTGAATTCAGATCAGCCTTCACACAAATGAAAGGCCTCAGATTTTACATGACAAAAGAGGAAATCGTGTTTCACAGAAATGGAAACAGAATGACGGATTTCTTTCTGCCTCTGAGGTAATGCCTCCACAGCCCCACCCCCCTCAGCTTTGCCCCCTCCCCCCTTTCTTCAACCACCCTATTGATGAAGTGTAGGCCCTTTGTCGGGCGAGCTGGTGCAAGAGGCTGGGCTCCAAGAGCTTACAGGGGACGTTACCCCAGAAAAAGCTTCTTTCTTATGGCCCGAGAAAAAACACGACTAACCAATTATGAGGAAAAGATATCGTGATGCATACGACAAAAAGAAAACAAAGAATAACAAAACAAAACCAAACAAACAACGACATCCCGCTGAAGGATATTCAAAGTGGAAAATCTTCCCAGACTAAAAACAAAACAAACTGGGGCAGATGCGTTCATATCTTCACAGGCCTCAGAGGCATCCTGCTACATCAGAGATACTGCAGTGCATTATGGGAGCAGGATCTCTCCAGTTTTATCCCAAGTGTGTTTTCTGAAACTTTGATAATACCTGGATAATCTAAAGAATCACTCCCATACCATACTGAGAATGCAGAGATGAACGACGGCAGGCACCCTCACTCAGACAGAAACTGGGACCTGGTTGGACAAGGGGGTCAGCGAGGCTTCCATTTCACAAGGGAAGTGGGGGGGGGTCATCACATAAGTGGTGTCTCCCTCCCATTTCGCCTAAAAGAGGTGGGGGGAGATACAATCTCTGCAGTTGGATTACTAGCAAGATCTAAAGGTCTCTCAGTAAGAGCAAGATCTAAAGGTCTCTGAAGGTCTCAAAAGCACAAGAACCTTGTCTAAACTGGAGACCAACAGGGCCTACACTGTAGACCTAAACTGTAGACCTACACGAGAAACTTACACTGGAGACCTACACTGGAGACTTATACTGAAGACCTACAATGGCAGCTTATACTTATACTTATACTGCAGACCTGCACTGGAGATTTACACTGAAGACCTACACTGGAGATTTACACTGAAGACCTACACTGGAGACTTACACTGAAGACCTACACTGGAGACCACCCCACACCAAATGTCCTAATGCCACCATCCCAGCTGACCACAGAGGACAAAAACACCTCATGCCCCTTATCTGGAGCACATGGGGATGGTCACACATTGCTTAGTTTCCTGGAAGCAGAATATAGCTTCTCTTTCCTCCCCAACATTGACCAAGGAGGAAAAGGCTGTTACCTGTTTATCCCCTAAGCACCACCATGTGCAGATATTTTTACTCATATTGGTAGAGGTTTTGAGAAGTACCCGGTGTCCTAAAAGTGTATAACAGAAGAACAATAAAAATGAAGATGTCCTAGGCTGCTTCCCAGTGATGACTGAAATACAACACACACTGCAGCTTGGTGCAGGCAAAAGCACAGAAAACAAGGATATCATTTAAGATAAAAGAACATTTGTCCCTAAATTAGTTACGTTTATATATACATATCCTCAAGAGGGAGTGAGTCATACTGTCAATCAGAAGCAATTTAATACTGAAAAAAATGCACAAAACATTCATTATTGAAGACAGATTTTGCATACAGATGTAAATAATGTCAATAGAGGCCTAAAAATGCAACTGACCACAAACACACTAAAGCAGTCACAGCTGCAGTCCTTTGTTTGGCTAAGGAGACCCGACACACAGACGGTGTGAGGACCTGAACGCAGGCATGACTGTGGGCGAACCGTTGAGCTTTATGAGTCATGCAGCTGTGTCAAAGCTGAGGTGTAGGTTCAGAGTGCAATGGGATGCAGTAAAATACTCTGTACTGACTGACTAATGCAGGCGAGCTGCCATTGGCTGCACATACAGCCTATTGACAAGCAGGTCACAATAACAGCCCATTCTTTAATCATGACTGTGATGCTTCAATGATTTTTTTCAAGCAATGGATGATTGTTAGGTGCTCCTTACTGATGACTTAAGATTTCACTACGATCTTTAAAATCAATGATTCTGCTGAATGGTGCTTTGATTTCCCGTTCAGGATTCTGCGGTCCTTTGCAGCCATTCTGCAGGTTATTTCAAACAAAGGTACAAACAAAAATCTGTGATTTTAGAAGTCCAGCAGATGATGATCAGAACGGGAGCTGTGAAGCAGTGGTTTGGAGGGAATTAAATTCTTAAAGACAGAGGAATTATGTGTTTACACTGAGTGATTACAGGGCCAGAAAGTCCATTGATGTGAAGTTGTTCATAGATGCCCAAACAAGAAATAAGGAGAGAAATACTTTGCACACATAAGCGCATGAAAGGCTGCTTAAAATTCAAAGCTTTCGGCCTAAAGTTACGCAGTGCATTCTGGGAGGCCTTCTACTATTACCTGGCACCAGAGTACAGTTGCTCTCTAATTACTAAGAGAGCTCAGCATTTGCGGGGAATTAATGTCACACACATACACACACATGCACACACACACACATACTGCAGAAATGTTTTACGTAATGTGGAATTTGGAAGGAATACTCTGTTCGTTCATTACTAATGAAAAAAACCATAATTGTATCCCTCACTGCAGCTAAGCTAATTGGATTGACCATAACAAGATTGCCTTTGGCCACTGAGATGGAAAAAAGAATCATCAGAACGTTTGTTTTGTATTTCTCCCACCATCTACACTGATGCGACATCCCTGCGGTCATGGTAACTGCGTCCATAGCAATGCCAAAGCCTAGGTGAACTGGATGGGATCGGAGGAAGAAAATCACGCGAAAGAATGAGCCATGGTTCCAAGAAAACATTGGGCACAAGGAGTTAGAATTTCACAAACAAATTTTAGGGAGGCCACATACTGTACATCTGGGAAAACATGAATTATGAAGGGATCCACATGAGAACTTTATAATTGAACAAACCAAAATAACCATTTTGAAATGTCATGTGTGTTAGCATGCATGAAATCAAAACAAACGTTCAACAGCATCATTCACGAGTTCTGAGAAACGTTTTTACCGTTCGCGACGGAGGCATATTTTCAGAACATCATAATTAACCCAAGGCAAAATGCTGAAGCCATTCATAGCACTTACATGCACTAGCATGACATTTTCAGCACAGCTTCAGTGTGTTTCAGTTACGTCAGGGCACAGAAATTGTCTTCAGATGTATCCATTTCATTATCTCACGCATTTCCTGCTGAAAGTCACGCAGAGATAAGTCAAGCCCAGAGTTGCCTTATGAAATGATTTCCCCGTGGAGGAAATGAACGCGGACCTCTGACTCGATATGTGGCACTGGCCTATCCACTTGGTTATCAATCATCTCATTCTGCTGCCATCAGGAACCAGAACGATGCCAAAAATATAACTTATCATCAATTCCTCTAAATGATACTCCTCCCCGCCCACTTTGTTTGGGTTCTCTGAAGTAGGACGACATAACCATGTAAAAACTGGCAGAGTGGAACAGGAAAGGACTCTAGCCACAGTTTAATTACTGCCATTAAAGATGGCTGCCACAAACATCCATTTTTCTTTGCCCTTATGTTCCATCTTGGCTTTTTAATAATCCTAGTGTCGATGCTTTGAAGCCTGGACTCTCTCTGTGGGGACCATTTTGTTAAAGGAAGAGGGAAAAACTTGCAAGGTCATGACAACGTCTGCAACGCTCTGATTAATATTTCCTTCACCACTAATCTGATTTCCAATGAACTTTAGGTCCATAAGGGGCAGGGGAGTTTTGTGACTTTTTTATTGAATTACAAATTTAGAGAAATCTGCAAACAGCATTGAAAGAGATACTATACTGCAATAAATATGTTTACAACATTTTATTACGTATACATAAAAAATATCGTTCGTGTTTTGGACCCCATGAAAGCATATCATATCGGGCTCCCAACCCAGACAAATCATGTTATGTTCCAAATTTTTTAGGGTCCCTGACGCTCAGGGACCCTTGGAATCGTTCTAACCTCCCCCCCCAACCTCCCTTTATGGCACACCTGTTAGCATGTAGTCCCACCAGGTGCACCGATTTAATTCTGTCACTAAATGGTCATTAGGAAGTAAGTGTTGGATGCATATGCGCATGACACACAGTATTGTGCCCTGCAGTCCAGTTCCTGGGATGGGATCCAGTCATCCTAACTGGAAAAGAAGCTGTTGAAGATAACTGGTGATGAAAGTAGGGGAATGATGAATGTATTCGATTCTCGTATGATCTGTGTGATTTATGCTGTGAAAAAGTAAGTGTAGGTCACCTCACTGTCGACTCCTCCAAATCCACAGCCTGTCATGCGCTGACGTGCTAATATTTCATAATGGTTCCCATAGTGGTTCTTATGACATAAATTACCTCAATATTATATTTGTTATGGCCAAGATTTATCCATTGGTACTCATAAATTCTGGGCTTGGGCCCCTCACTGTAGCCCAGGCTGCTGAATTTAAAATGCTCTGGTAGGTCCGTGTCGAACAGACATCGCTGCAGGATTAAGCTACTTCTGGAGCTAATAAATGTCTGGAGCAATTAGAAGACTTTCATTACAAAGGTATCTGGGAGGAAATCACTCCTTACAATTTACAATAAAAAGATCAAAATAGTTTTGTAAACTCAACAACATAAACCAAGACAGTGAGATCCTGTCTGTCATTTGGCGATCACGGGCGAGCCACACATAACACCGTTTGCTGGCCGTAACTTGAATCTGAACGACTCTCCCTCACAGTTAAAGATTTTTTTCTATCCTGTGGGAAAATGAGGAACACATTTTGCTACAAATGGTTGGATTTTTTTCTCATGCTGGATTTTTAAAACTAATTGTTAAAAAAAAAATGAATCTGAAACTAAAATCTTTTTTGAAGTTTCAATTCTCTTGATGTCTTCATGGCTAAGACCGACCCCTCCTTAAAATGTTTCGCCAATCTCATCACCTTCATTACATAAACACCTTTAACAACAGGTGGTATGGAGGTATTGGAATCACATAAACAAGCCCCTTGCATGAACCAAAAAACAAACTTAAAGCTTTAATTTTGCAAACAATTCCGTAAAGCCCAACGCATTGAGAAATCACAGATGTGACTTTGATGTTACAGCCAGGAATTACAGGGTTAGGGTTAATAAATTCACACAGAGGTTTCTATCAATTTTCTGCTTCTGATTTTCCATGCACTGGTCAAAGGCCGTCATTACAAGAACTTCTGGCAATACTTAGAGTTTATAAAAATATAATAAATCCTGGAAACAAGTTGTTTATGCTTTTGAGATGTCCGTCAGGAAAATAAATACATTTCTCAGTGCGGAACTGGCACATTGTTGAGATCCGTCTGCCCATTTTTCATTGGTCGCTTGTGCGGTCCGTGATAAACAAGCACTCTTCTGTAAACTGCAGCCTTTGGTCTGTGCCACACTCGCGGGATTAACCTACAGGCAAAACCGATCTCAAGGAGACTTGGGTGTGCCGGCTTGGCGCACCAGTGGGGGAGGGCGGGGGGCCTTATAGAGTCATTCTTGTCTGCAGAGACGCTTTTCTTTTCTGCTTATTGAAATGCAAGGCCGTTGTTGGAGCTCTCAACAGCCTCTCAGACCCCGCCTCATGCCAGCTGGGCTGCAGTGTTCAGCGCAGCTTCCGGGGAGTTTTCCGGGAGACTGTAAATCTCTCTTCAGCACAGTACCAGTGCCACGTGCTTATGTAATGCCCTACCCCACAGCAACTGCCCTTCAGTTCGGGCAAATCTGCAAATGGACGAAGCCTGGAAGGAGATTAACCCTTCCACGATTAGTGTCTATGTTTACGGACAGTTGATTAAGGCTAATTTAAGTAAATATAAGATGTTCAAAACCATTGGGTCCATGGAAAAGTACAGCTGAGGAAGGCCACATCTTACCCACATTCCCAAGGAAGTGCGCAGGTTTGGCTTGAACCCCCCGCCCCGCTAAAGACACATGATACTCCCGTAGTATTGATTAGGACATGTCCCTATTGTCCATACCCAAATCTACGCCCTTGTTCTCAAGACTAGGAGCCAGATCAGTTCTGTGTGTGGAATCTGGCCCAGGAAATGCTGTCACCAAGAATTCTAGGAGACGCTGATATGAATTGTACCGATCGAAAATGTTAATGAATAAAGTAAAAACTCTGAGATGCACATTGTAAGTGTGCTTCATCAATTGCATTCCATTAATGCATGGCGTCCACATGTGTGGACGTTGTCCTGATTCCTAAATGAGAAGTGGAAATTCTTTGTTTGCAGTTCTGAGTAGGAGAAACCATCTATGAAGTATCAATTTTTAAATAATTTATGCATGAAAGGGTTAAGGTCCATACAAATGGTGCAATCCCTTTTAATTTAATTTTTGACTTGGTAAAAATCAGGCTGTATAAAATATTTATGTGGGTTTTTGTTATTCTTGTACACAACACATGTCCAAGTGGGTGCCTGCATCTCACATTTCCCTGCCTGATTTTCCGTGCGGCCGCTCCAAGCTGCCCGTCACCAGGCCTGTGGTCCCCGGGGTGTTCCCCACCAGAGTGTGGCATCCCTCCCCACCCTCGCATCCCTTTGCCCTCCCATCTGGTCTTCATCAAGCCGCAAAAGCGCCAGGTATAAGGCACTTCTCATTATCGTTCCATTGTGAAGACGGCGTTCCAGAATGGTCAGCGGGATTCATTTGTCTTCAGAGCTGCCAAACTGCCGCCTTCCCACGTCTGACAAGTGGAGCCAGCTAACTTCAGCGCCTGCCCACCTGCCTGCCACGTCCTATGCAGAAAGAGCACCTGTAGTTCTGTGAAAATCGTGAAGCTTACCATCAACCAAAGGGAGCCACCCCGTTCCATTGCCTGTCTCTGGTGGTGCTTCGAAAGACTCCTCAGCTCTTTCCCTTGCCTTTTTTGTTGGACCCAGGCCACCCTGTGGGAAAAGATGTCTCTTCACCCAGCTCCTGAGTTACTCTGCTATTTATGGAGGTCGCTGTAATTTCACGTGTGGGATCGGCACCAGGGACAGTAGAGGACAGACCACGGCCCCGTCACGGACTCCTGATGAGCTCTGAGGCAGCTCAGGAGATGCTCTTTCCCACAGTGCTCTTGGGAGGGATGTGGAGGGGGGCAGCCTCTCAAATCAAGGCTAAAGAGGAAGAACATATGCCAATCGTTGGCTTTCCCTTTCATTTCGCTGCCCCTTTTTCAAGGCTAAACAGACCCATATTTCGCATATTTGGACACATTCTCACATAATACTTAAACTCCCTTCAAGCCCCATAAGTTCCACTCTCTTTCCTCCTCCGCCTTCCCCCCTTACTTCCCTGGAGAAGAAGATGAGAATCCTTCGGGTGTGATTTACACTGGACTGCAGCAGACTCAGGGCTTCTGTTGCTGAACTAAGTGCAGACTGATAAAAAAAAAACATGGAGAGCAGCAGAACTGGCAGACCATGGTTCTTGAGAGTTCAGAACCAGCAACTCCATCACTGGATATGGCCATCAGGTGCCTTGAAGCTGAGAAGGTTGGCTGCCCATACATAGCTGATCGGACATGCATCTTGATCTTAGATCCATGGAAGAATTCTGCTCCCCTCTCTGTTCTGGGAGGCGGTGGCCAGGTCTTGGTGCCTTGCTACGCCAGTAAAGGCCTCTCCAAGGTCCCTCTTGGGTGACATTAGGGAGAACCTTGGACAAAATTTTTCACAGGACTTTCTCATCGCTTGGCCTCTTCTGCCAGCATGGCCATGTGAGAAACAGGCATCTGTCCTGGTTCCCAGCGGAAAGCCAGCACACATTCGGTTGAGAGCGTTCCTCCCCGTCCTCGTTATCTGCCTCGTTTTGACCTCTGTTTACGTTACTACATTTTTCCCCTCTGGAGGAGCCTGAACATCTGTAGGCCCGTATTTCTGTGGGTTCTGTCCTATTTTAAACAGGATGCCATTTGCCATATGGATAGTCAGGGTGATGCTTGCTGTGATGAGAATTCTTGGGTTGTGAAATTGTGTCAAAAATATGATGGATTAGCTGCCTGTGACAACCTCTTCTGGAAAAAGAGGCACCGGTGGTTGCATTTTCATCCAGCATGTCTGACACGCCAGTTCTCTATGAGACAGGTAACTGTTAGCCGTCATGACATGGTCCTGCTTTTGGTGTAGACACTCCAAGCGTGACTGGTTCTTAAGTACCATGAAGGGACACGCATCCAATCAAAACCACACAGTATAAGGTCATCCTTAAAAGGTTCTATACTTTGATTCCCTACAGGTCCAGGATTGGCACACTGCCCTGTAGACTCCCCCTGTCTTTTTTGACAACTCAGCACAGAATCCCTATGCACATCTCTTCCCCAACCAAGATCAATAAAAAAGCATGGTTTCAACCAACCTGACAGCATTTCTCTCTGAAGTATGTCCTGCATAAAGGAAGGATTTGAATGCCAATAAAAACAGGGGCAAGTGATCAGTTTCAGACAGAGAAGTTCCATTGTTTTGTATAGTTGCCACCTCAGCATTTATAGAATAAGGATATCCAACAGCAAAGAATGCCAGAGGTCATCCAACCATTTCCATCACAGCCAAACACAGACATTAACAAGTTTGCGCATATATCTAAATGAGACATATAAATGGAATATTAACTGCTGTGGTCAGTGATCATCAGGAATCAAACAGGTAAAGGGAAAAGAAAACAGACTGAAACTGGGTAGCTACTTGATGATAAGATTCTCAGGAAAAAATATTGAACAGACCTAAGAGCAACATACCATCGTCATTGTTTTTCAAACAGGATGAGATTTTTGGTGTGATGCTGGATAAAATCTACTTGGTCCGAGAAAAACATTTTCAATTAAAATGAAAGGAAACATAAATCATATATTTGCTTGGAATGCGTCCTTGTCTGGGGAGAATGAAATAACTACAAAAATTAATAAACGCAACTCAATATTTACTGACAAAATCCAGGCTGGTCTGTTGCACAATGATTTCTGGTCATTCCATAGGAAAACCTCGCCTGACATAGCCTAATGTTAACCATGCGAGTGCCTGCGTTTCTCCAACTACGGTCTCCCTAAGGTAATACTCGGTATTGCCAACTTTGGTCAGCTGCTCGTAGTGAGATTTTCTGCATGAGACAATTCTGCATACTCATTTATGCATGTAAGAGCTGTATTGCCTTGTAAATAGTCTACAGAGTTTGCAAAGTATCCCAACGCATTCGATGTAGCTAATTTTAGGTTTATGATGGAATAATATAGATTTGCCATAAGGTTTCTTGCGTGAGAGTCTGAAAGCGAGTGTCACGCCAGATGTGTGTGAGCTGGCAGTCGTGAATGCTTCCTAATTAGCTTCCATTCCCAATGAACCGGCAAAGGAACGCTCCCTGGAATAGCGAGCTTTAAACAGCCAAAAGCCTCCAGAACACTTTTCGAAACAGCATGATGCACGTCGAGCTCGGCTGCCCTTTCTCCTTCTTTTTTCCCTGCTAACTTCACACATTCCCTCTCGTCTCTCATCGACATAATCTACATCCTGGAACATTTACAATATGGGCCGGGAATCCAGGATCACAGGATACGGAATGATATCTTTTTAATATGTCCTGACCCCAAGCTGGATAAGTCGATTGAAGGGTATTTCTAGATATCACATGAATTTCGCCTGTAGGAAAATGTGTACTTATTAATGTCACCCGCCACAGGCAATTCACTGCTTAAGTCTTACACATGCAATGACCGGTTAGAAATGTGAATTGATTCCACACATGTTTCACTTCCTGTTAAAATGTCAGCGGCATTAACGGACCTGTATCACCATTGTCCAGATCCACAGCTCACAATGTAAAATCCACCTGCAAGCGTGTCACTTTCACGCATGTCACCCAACTACTGTACTGACCCGCACAGTGACACTAATGTCTGTTCAAATGGTTTAAAAGTTTGAACAGTCCACAGCGTGGTGGCAGAATTTCAGCAAAGAGACGAGGACCATATGCAGAAGATGGCTGTCGAGAACCTTTATCATGGTGTTAGCGCCTTGCTGGTTTGTGGGAAATGCTAAGCTCTGCGGCTATACCCCCCCCACCCCCGCCCTCCAAACTGCATTTTCCTGAACCAACTTGCAACAGAAGAAGTTAAGCTTGAGCCTACAATGTGGTGAAAATCCTGCTGATTAACAGATTGGGGCATTTTCACTTTCTGTCACCACCTGTAGTTATGGCTTTTGCAGGATATGGGTCACTGAAGTACTGACCAACTAGTGGGAATTTATTACCAATAGTTATTCCAAAGCTGTAATGACTATTGGAAAATACTGGAGACAGATTTAGGGTGGTGCAGTGGTTAGCACTGTAGCGTCACAAATCTGGGATCTGGGTTTGAGTCTCTGTCATGGCTCCATGTGTGTGGAGTTTGCATGTTCTCCCCGTGTCATTGTGCTGAAGCTAATTGGAGTTACCAAATTGCCCGTAGGTGTGAGTGTGTGAGTGAATTGTGTGTGGGTGCCCTGCGAAGGATTGTCCCATAAGGCAGGGGCGATGTGCTCCTGAGCCTCCCTCCACCCTGAATAGGATAAGCGGTTACAGGAAATCGACAGATGGAAAAAAGATTTATTTAAAATTCATTAATAAAATGAGATTTGAAATAAGCAGCTGTCATTTGGAGGAAGCAGGGTGTGTGTACAGTGTGCACAGCTGTGAGTATCGCAAGGGTGATTTTCTCTCATGATGATCTCTGTGCAGTTACTGCAGAGTTACTGCCGACAAAGATAGCAAACAGTTACTGGCTTAACGGGGTAACTTGTCGGAATTAAGGTACCACAGTTTAAATGGACTTCATATTCGTTCACTTACATTTTGCCCAGACTACCTTAAATCCAACAAGTTACCCCGATAAGCCAGTAACCCCGCTTCGTAGTACAGGCCACAGATCTAAGAATAGCCGGCTTTACCATAAAAATAAACAATGAAACAAAAATGGTAAACAGAGAAAACAAAGATAACAGTGCACCTACTGCACTGTGCTGAAATCCGTACTGACCACTCGCAAATTAATGTTTCTCCGGAGAAGACAAAACTCCCCCGATAGCAGTCAAGCGTTAATCTTTCCAGCCATATTTTATACTACTGCTCCCTCTACTGGCAGGAGACTCAAAAATTTAAATTTAAGTGGCGTTTTCTCACTTTACTCCAGGCATTTTTTTAACACATTGAAAATGCTGTCGTTCATTCTCTAACGTCACGAATACAGCGTACGTTCCTATGACAACTTATGACCTACAGATCAGCGGCTCAGAATATTTGTAGGAAATCTGGGATCAGACATGCAGCCTTGGTGAGGCTGTATCGAAATAGACACAGTCCTGACTGCTAATGTTCTCCCCAGAGGTGCCTTATTTGAGATTGGGAACAAAATACTCCTGCTTAGAGACACCTACCCTGTAGTCTACAGGGAGAGACGTCATTTTGGGGGCTGTTACATTCTAAGCCACTCTTCAGTACGAGTGACCAGATTACACAAATGGGCTGTTTATCTCTTTGTTAGACAGCTGACATGATTTCTAAATAAAGAATCACATTCTCAGACAATCTGAGCGATTTTCCAGGGAAAAACGTCAGCTGTCAACAATCCTGATTTTAACTGAATTGCTTGAATTATTGCTTGCACATAAATGATACAACCAGCAATTTTCCCACTTCTGATAATTGTAATTTCCAATTTTCATATTTATTCATATTCTTGTACATTTATTGTATGCACTTTATTACTTATTTTCTGTAAAGTACTTTGAATGACCTTTGGGTATAAAATGCTGTACAACTAAATTTAACTTTGACTTGACTTTGAACTGTCACTTTATTAGATTTACGCACACTTCACTAAAGCAAAGGACTTGTTTCTGAGCCAGACAATTCCCCCAAATCGTGTTAGTACACCAGAAAAAGTACAGGATGAAATTTTTGGAGCAGGAAGGTCCTCAAACATGACCACCTACTATACAAACCCATCTTCACATACTGGGCTGATTTTTGGCCTTAAATAATGAAGACACGCTAAACATCAGGACAGCGATCTTTTCCAATAAATGAGGAACTGGCCGGTCGGAACGTGAATCAGCCTCAGTCACTCTTTTTCCTGCATTTCCTGCACCCTTTCTTCTTATAGATTTCGCCAGTCGAGGGGTGGAGGTGGTCCCGCCTCGACAGATTCTGGCAGAGGGGGTGACCTCGGGAGATTTCACCTGGTCCCCTTTCTGCCGACCGGCATATTGGCTTCTGCTTGATCTAGCCCTGCGCATAAGGTCGCCATCTTGTGGTAGCAAACAGGAACACTACAAAAAAAAATCACAATTACACTGGGATTTCAGTCACAACATTCAACAGGACGAATGCTCAATTCAAACTTGATACTCCATAATCATACAAACAGCTGCGTTCAACTGCTGTGACTGTACGACCTGAATTTGCGTTTTCATTTTTAATGCAGTCAGAAAATGGATGGGTGGATTTCTAATGCTTTATGAGGACGGCTTTCCACTTTATAATAATAACTATTGACCCCCACAGGGAAACTCTCTTCTTATACCTCCCTCAACTTACTCTTTGCAGTGTAAGCCGTCCATGAAGGGCTGCCCCCTGTAGAGGCTGGATTTGAACCAGTGACCATCTGATTATAAGCACACAAGCTTAGCCCACTGAGCCATACATTGCCCCCCTGACTCCCATACTTGTATTCTAACTTGTATTCCTAACTTATATTGCTTGGTGGCCCAAAATGGATGATGTCTGCAATCTTGTGGGGGGGGGGGATAGGAAGTGATGAGAAACCCTTAAAAAACTTCTGTTCTGTTATTTATGTCACAGCAGTCTGGAAAGGGATATTATTCACCATCGATGGCTTTGCTTCTAGCCAAAATGCATGCTTTATTCCTAGTGCATTACTGCTTCATCTTTAGTCTAGGGGTCGGTAAGTTGGAATTAATTATGCCATTTTTAATTAACTTGGAGTGAATAAAATACTTACTGTCTCAGGTGGGATCATCATGCTTCTGTTTATTTGCAGGGTACAGTGCTGCACTAGAGTTGGTGGTGGGGTATGCTGGGGACCAAGTAACGCTGCACTGCAAATACAGTGTTGAAACGCACGGTGCTGTAAGCATGTGCTGGGGACGAGGCTGGGTGCCGCTGTTCAAATGCCAGGACACCATCATCTCCACCGATGGAGCTAAAGTGACTTTCAGGACATCGGGGAGGTATCAGTTACGGAGTGGAATGGAGGGAGGCGATATCTCCCTCACCATCGTCAACATCACAGAGCAAGACTCGGGGAATTATGGATGCCGTGTGGAAATACCAGGGCTGTTCAACGACGAAAAGTACAACTTCCATTTGCTGGTCAGCGATGGTAAGGACCCCCAGGCGTAATCGCTCCAGTGAGCAAACAGCATGCTTATTAATGCTTATTTTCACAGTTTTTCTTTCTGTTTCTTTATGCCAGACAGCACATTTCTGCTAGATTGACTCAAAGCTGCTGTGAACATCACCATAACATAAAAACAATAGTTGAAAAGTCAGGATGCTTTATTTTAAACGATATACGTTTTAATTCCAGTCCTTTAAAATATTTGCAAATTTGTTTGTTTATTACTGTGAAATCTTCCAGCACCTGGAAGATATATACAAAATAGCATGAACTTTTACTACACTACAGTCTGAAAAAGCTAGATGCCACTAACCATTGTAAGGATCAACCACAACTGAAAAGAATTTACAACAGAGTATCAAAAGCAATAACATTTTACTTCCATGCCTGGATCATCAAGACCCTAAATCAGTGTTTCCCAGTTGGCTGAAGAGTCCTCATCATAGACCCACAGCCGCTGGGAGGGAGCAAAAACGTGGACTGTTTGGGTCTGTGAGGATCAGACTGGGAAAACCTGCCCTAAATTAATTTCTTGTGGTTTGCAATTGCTGAGAAGAGGTATATGCGCTGATGCCCGGATGTGAGTGGCTTGCTGAATGGATGGATGGATGGTTGGTTACATAATGCATGTAAATACAAAAAACAAACAAACAAATGTCTCAGAATGTGACATTGCATGTTGGGTAATGCAGATGTGTTCAGATTTGTTTCCGTGTTCTGATTTGTTCGTTTTATCTATTTTGTTTGTCTGTGGCCCTAGGGAACAGGGAAACTCCAGCTGTCACTACAGAGGGAACCATTGTAGAACCTGTTAGAGTCCAGACTGAGGTGCTTTTATTAATTATTAATCCTTCGTCACATTCATCCAAGGGACAAAAATCAACAGCTAATCAGGGGCTTAATAGTAGGCAGCCCGACCTGTGATTTTTCATTTTGTACCCAATGTCTACATTCTTCTGTTCATTTTGACGTCTCTCATTTTAGCAAGGAGGACGCGTCTTCACAGAAAACACGATACGGATTATAGCAATAATAGTAATTTCCGCATTAATCCTCTGCATTATTACAGGTATGTTCAATCAGTCACTCAACACTGAAAACTGAATCCAAGCTCTTTAAAAACTATAATATTTAGACTGAAGTACAGTTGGATGCACTGGGAATACATTTCTTCCCTGATGAAAAAAACATCTAAAAACCAGCTTATACAGGTTTTAGTTGGTCTAAGATAGACTTTGATGTTCATGTCCCAGTCCTTGCTGGTCTTTGATGGTTTCTTTGAGTGGATCACCAGTTGGTCATGCTGGTCTGACCAGCTTAAACCAGCCAGAATGAGCAGCTAAACCATCAAACCATCGTGCAAAAATGAACCTTAAGCTGGTCGACTACTATAATTCCGTCAATCAGCACCACCAAATTACAGTGATCAGGCTGTTTTTTTTTCTTTTTTAGCAGAGTTCTAGTAAAGAACTTAAAAATAACTTGTTCAAATTGCAGAAATGAAAACTTGAGACATAGTTTCCATGATCACTTGGCTTTTACCATTCTTCCCCACTTTGTGCTCACAGGTTCAAAGTTTTCCAGGAGATGCCAGCTCAGCAGAGACATACAGGAAGATGCCGTGCCCACTGTCTGACCCAAATAAGCACTGATCCCTGGCTAGGAAAGCAGTTATGGAAGGCGACCAAGACTGAAACAACTAAATGAAGAAGTGCATGTACCGAAGGACACCACCGCGATGGGAAAGTCCCTTCATGCTCACATTCAAACAGGAGGAATGATTCTCAAACAGTATCATATGCTGAAAAATATCAGTGACAGCTGCTATGACACACATGCAAGATGTGTGATCATTTCTGACGCTCCCAGACAGCTGTAACAGTAAAGGAAGTGGTCATCATGATTCTCCCCTTATGGGTCACAGAGGAAGTAGAGTCCCTCTCGCCAATTAAAATCGACGAATGAGAGTCTTTTAAATGAAACTGGCGATTCATGACACCATTCATGCGAGTCTGGCTTCAGAAAAAGTACTGTGCTCTTCCTCTGTGAATGCTGGGCTTATCCAATTCCAAGAGGGGAAATCAGTGACACTCAGTAAAGGCAGTTATTGCCGGACATGCCCGACTCCCCCAGAAGCCCTGGCTGACCAGCAGCTTCATGGAGAGCCTTCTGTGTCGCGGGCTGCCACTCCGCGCATAGACCCGGCTCACAACGATCTCCTTGCCACTCTGAGTTTTTAGGAAATGGTTTCAGCTGCCGATGGTCCATCTCCTGACTGTCATACTAGCAGACAGTGTCGGCACACGACAGGACAGCCACACTGGAGCACCCATACGGATGGGGCGGGGGTACGTAAAATGACCCTCCATGTACCAGATGTAGGTAGACAAAGTTCATGCGTTCCTATTAGCCTACAAATAACTTCAAAATTTTCCACTTCCACCATAACCTACCGATTTAACAAAGGATAAATAACTCAAACACCGATGCTACTTTCTAAAATATTTTATCCAAAAGCATCTGTACTGCATGTAACTCTGCGGATGTGTCTTTGTTTTCAAGTAAAAAGAGATAAAAACAAAACATCTGATCTCGTCGCATTTTTGCATTCTGTTTGTATCCCTCCGTTGCTGGTTTTTTCCTGGATAGATTGAGAAATGTGCTTAAATTGTGCCGGATACAGTTTAGGTCACACGGACCAAAGCGGTAAGCAATACAGAAAAAAATGCAGAAAAACAGACATAGATCCATCATAGACTTCGTTCAAACAGTAAGCAATGCAAATAGATGTAAATTCTATGCTGAATGCAGTTGTCAGCATAATTTTTCCTATATCTCAGATTGGCCAATTTATGTTACACAATAATCTAAGAACTCTTAGTTTCACCTAACGTCAAATTATGTCTGTTAAAACAAAGCTAAGAATGTGTCTTCACATACCACGTAACAATATACTGCAACTCTGTAAATTTAAAATTGAAACACATTGTAGAGAAGTCTCTGTAGTTTATGCTATTGTCCAATAGGCCCATTGTGGATGACTGGCAATTTGATACCAGACAACACTGTAACACTGTATGTATGTCAGTGTCAATGAAAACATCAAGTGTATTAAATCACTAATCCAAATCACGCCAAATAGCTCATCAACCATGGCTGGATAAGTTTAAAAGTTGAGACCTATTGCTCACTTTTTGGTTCCCCCCCCAATTCAAAAATTGCTTCTGTGCCCCTAAAGTTCAATATAACATCTTACATTTATCACATATTCCATTGTTACATACACTGCCCCCCTCCAAGAGGTCAACCATCCCAGTGACCATCACAGAAAGTCCTCTGGCACATCCTCCAACAAGTTGCAAAAAACTGGTGGCAGCCGCCGGTGTTCCCTCTCTAGTGACAGCTTACGCGTGGAGCAGGTGGGGACCGCTGACAGAGCTGGGCTGCTAGCGGTACTGGTCCCTCCCCCACAGCCTTGTGGGGATTTATTTCTGACCATCAGGCTGGCTCTTAGATCAGATCATGTGGCGTCACATAGCCGCTCTAGGTCCTGCTGGTAGTGGCCGTGATGCTCCTCCAGCTGGCGGTACTCCCTCTGCAGCCTCAAGCTGCTGCCTCTGGCGGTCGTGCTCGCAGCTGGTGTCATGCTATGGTTTCTTGCTGCTAGCGGGCTGAGAGCCCTCACTGGCCGATGAGCGGTCCCCGGGAGCTCCTACCCTTCTTGATCATCAACATCTCGGACGGCGGTCCAGCAGGCTGACACTGGTGGCCTGAGGGCACGCTGCCCGGGCCTGAGGTGCTATGGCAGGACCGGGGGTCCAGCGGGTTGGCATGGGTGGCTTGAGGGCACGCTGCAGGAGTCTTTGGCCTTTTGGAAGGATGAGACTGCTTGTCTCCTGGTGACTTTTTCACAGGCTTCAGGGAAAAACTGTACCCAGTGTCCCCTCTCCCTGCAGCACCAGTTAACCAGCATCCTATCTCAGAGCCCGCCGTCCCAAGCCAGCATCTATGTGAAACAGCTGATACCACATACCATTCTGCTCCACAGCCACCCACAGGTCTGCCAGGCTGGAGCAGGCTGTCAGAGCAATATCCTGAAGGAACTACTCCAGTAGCACCAGTATAATATCTGGCAGACCATGGCATCATGGCAGCAAAATGAGATAAGGCTTGTCTTAAAAGAAGAATGCCCTTTCATTAAGCCCTCAAAAGGACTAACTTCCTCTTCTTGTGGCTGCTCCCGTTAGCGGTCACCACAGCAGGTCACCTATTTCCATTTCTTCCTGTCTTCTGCATCTTCCTCTTTCACACCAACCACCTGCGTCTCCTCCTCGAACTAACACAGACACCAAGCCACCACCAACTACACATAACAGGGAAATACAGGGAGGTGTGATACCAGACAGTAAGGTACACACATGGTGGGTAATTCAGACAGGATGATATGAGTATTTCAGAAACTGCTGATCTCCTGGGATTATCATACACATCCATCTCTAGGGTTTACAGAGATTGGGCCGACAGAGAAACATCCAGTGAGCAGCAGTTCTCTGGATAAAAATGCCCTGTTGATGGTAGAGGTCAGAGAAATTTACCAGACTGGTTGAAGCTGATGGAATAGCGACAGTTACTCAGATAACCACTCATAACAACCAAGGTATGCAGAAGAGCACCTCTGAGCAGATAAAGCACGTCGAACCTAGAAGCAGATGGGCTACAGCAGCATTAGACCACACCGGGTGCCAATCCCGTTAGCTAAGAACAGGAAATTGTGGCTACAGTGGGAATGGGTTCATCAAAATGGGACAATGGAAGATTGGAAAAAACGTTCCCCGGTCTGATAATTTTCAATTTCTGCTGCAACATTCAGAATTTGGCATAAACGACACATAAAAAAGCATGTATCCATCCTGCCTTGTATTAAGAATTCAGCCGGGTGGGGGTGTTGTAATGGTAATGGTGTGGGGGGTATTTCTTTGGCACACTTTGGGCTACTGTACCAATTGTTCATTGTTTAAATACCACACCTCAAAGTGATTCTCCTCGCTTCTGCCATGGCTAACAAACAAAAAAAATAACAAAATTAACTAGTCACAGTTCACTTTTCAGAAGAAAATGATTTATTTATTAGTATTTAATAACTTTCCAGTATCGACCAATGAAATTTACTCTCTATACGGATAGAACGTCTGGTCAGGCTGCTCACTGGAAGCAGTCCGTCACGTTACCATAAAAACCGTCAACAGACAGGCAACTGCGTTTTGAAAACCAAGGAAAAGACACGGATAAGAATGACTGCTTATTTAACATGCTTAATAAAACATTAAAATGCATTAATACTGAGCTATTATTACACTGCCGGAATGACCTGTGTGGTTACACAATAATAATCAACACCCACGTGACATCTCTGGACCAATTAGAAAATAGTATTTACCAAATCCATGATGTAACCAACAGTATCACACATCAGGGTTGCACATCAAAATGTCACAATGAAAGAATCGTCATCACAAGACATAAAAAATAAGAAGTAAATAAATATCCCAATAACCGCTGGGTTTAGAAGCCGGTTTTAAAGTTACTGTTATACAGTTTTTCATGCTGCTTTTGCACTGACTGGGACAACATACTGGGGGAGAGGACAGCTAGGATACAGCAAGTGTCCTGATAGAATCATTTCCAGCAAAGGAAAAAGTGAAAAACAGAAGATGAGAGAGGTACCAGTTACTGAGTGGACTGAAAATAGGTATCTCACTAACTATCATCAGCGCCACGATGGTAGTTTACAGATGTCACATGGCCCATATCTTTAATAGGCCTATTAAAAGTCGTGGTTTGGGTATCGTAGAATCTCACGTTTCTCAAAGTAACTTTTAAACTTTTCACTGCTGTTAATTTTGCACTTTTAATAATGGTGTCATGGTTCGGTTTGACAAGAGAGAGCATCCACGTAATGGTTGAACAAAACTGGGTGTCACGGCAGTCAGGTCAAGAAAACGAGGACACTGGTGGGGGGTATCCATACTAGAAAAGACAAGGAACACAAGTAAAACAGAACATAACCAAATTAAGGAAAAGACAGGGTAACCATTAATAAGGACAAAAAAGCAAAAGACTTAACAATACAAGATATCAGGGGATAAAATAAAACCATTATATTAAACTAAGGTGGGGCTGGCCTCAGGTAAAACAGGCACTCAGTCCAGCATCAAACTCATGATGGAAGGGATGTCTGGCTTAAAGCCACACACATACTGTAGCCCATTGAGCCATGTGGCACCAGGGTAGCAGGGGAAACACTAGGGCAAGATCAACTGGGATAGCAGGCAGGATCTGCAGGCCAAACAGGGAAAAGGCATACAGGACAGGGGCAGACAAGTACCATCCCTGACAAATTTGTCCAAAATGTAGTGCTCACGGAGCACACATTAGTAACTTTGTATATACAGGGGCATCATTTAAATGGTTTGTATATTATATGAAAGATCTAGATAGGGAATGATAAAGCAATCTGACATGCAAAATGTACTGTACAGTTTGTTTATGGTGAAATAAGTAGAATTTTCATGTTACACGTACCGTACAGACTAGCAGACCGCTAATTAAGGATTGAGGTTAGGAATGCGTATAATACTTTCAAATTTTTCACATTCGCTGGGATCTTCCTCCACTAAACGTTGCGCTTGTGACTGGGTTAAGGTATTTTTAATTAATCCTAATTTAAATGAGAATTTAACTAATGCTTTACTTGACAGCACAAATAACAGTATTATGCTATTACTTATGTATTAATTAACTATAAACTAAGCCTTAGTTACACATATAATTCATGTTAATTCATCAATGATCTGTGACTTTATCTCAAGCAGTAACTATATTTTACTATGATATCTAATTCTATAAACCTTTGTGAACTACTGAAGGAAGAAGTCATTAGTAACACAAGTTAAATCCCGATCTCATGTTTGTACATCACTAATGAATCATAAAATCCTATTTACATATGCTAATTAGGGATAAATAGGGTGCACTTTCAATTTATGAGGACAATGAGATTCATCATTATAAGAACAAATTTGCGAGCAATACTGTGGTTTAAATATGATGTAGACTTTTCTTAGGATCTTCTTAGATCTTTCTCAAGAACAAATTTAAAGAAAAACATTCCTTTACTTCATGGTGGTTTCGGTAATGCCGTGTTAACTGAGGGCCTAAGTGATCACTAATAAACTCAGAAACCATGTCAAGCAGTTTGTCTGTGCCCTTTCCTCCATGTGAAGGGGATAGAAGTAATCCAGCTAACTATAGGCCAATCAGTTTAACTAGCATTACTGGGAAATTAATGAAAGCTATTATCCAAGTGAAAATGGTAGATTACCTGGATTCTAATAACATTCTGAGGGATAGCCAACATGGATTTAGG
>JAODLD010000002.1:19018224-19031201 GCA_026781065.1 Mormyrops boulengeri
TCCAGCAGCACTGCATCCTAGATGGCCGAACATCAGAAGAGTCCGAAAGAATGAAAAACAGGCAAAGGAGAACCAGCGACGCGGCTACAACCTGCGTCACAGAGTTCGCTCCCTGCCACAGCTGCAGACAGGTCAAGTTGTATGGCTACCGAGAGAGAACAAATATGGGACGGTCATGCAGAAAGCCACAACACCTAGGTCTTATATCATTCACACTAACGAAGGACCAGTCAGGCGTAACCGCACACATATGCGCTCAGTACATAATACACAGCCCCAGACATCTATGCCTGACACAACTGAAACACCTGAGGTAAACCCAGAACCAGGTAACACAGATACACACATACAGATGAAACTGATACATATGTGACATCTTCAGGCCGAGTGTCACGCCCTCCCAATCGTCTGGATTTATAAGGGACTGGTGTGGACGAAAAAAAAAAAAAATGGAGGGGAGGGAAAGAGAGAAAAATGGAATTGAGTTCTGTTAATGTGTGGGAAAAAAAAGACAGAGTAATACAATTCAGGTTTATGTAATTCAGATTTATGCATTTGGGATACCTGTTAGAGTGTGTCACCTGTAAACTCTGTTTTGGTGTTTAGAGGAATTTCTTACTTAAGAGGGAGGTGTTCTGTAAAGAATATAGTTGAGTTATAGTGATGTTGCAGGTGGGACCCTTTTGGATGGGACACAGGGGCGGGCTTCCTGTTCGGGTTCTAGAGTAAAACAGGTGAACGTAACTCGGCTCTCTGTCTATTTCTTTCAACTCGCATTTACCGGTTACTTACCCATTATGGTGATAACGTAACAAGTAACAGAGGTGTTAGACAACAGTGCTAATCACTGCGCCACTGTACCGGGCCTACTAGCAATCACATATAAGGAATACCTCCATTCATAAAAAAACTAATCTGT
The DNA here is from genome assembly GCA_026781065.1 of Mormyrops boulengeri. Classification (NCBI taxonomy): domain Eukaryota; kingdom Metazoa; phylum Chordata; class Actinopteri; order Osteoglossiformes; family Mormyridae; genus Mormyrops; species Mormyrops boulengeri. Next base: position 19,019,144 of record JAODLD010000002.1, read on the forward strand.
TTATAAATATGTAGCATGATACGTAAATGCAGACGCTCCTCTACTTACGAACATTCAACTTACGAACTTTCAGATATACGAATGAAGAGGACTGTAAGTTCAAATTGTGTTCACTGGGCTCCCGTTTCCTGTCCGCAACATCAATTTTTTTTCTGCGCTCCAGTTCCGGCTAGTAAGACTTCTGACCGCTACCCCCGACACGCAGCAGCGTAGCGTGCGCACTCCCAGCATCCTAGTTCTTAGTACTTGCGTATACCCTTAAAATGATGTTGAATAACGATTTACGAACATTTAAAGTTGCGAACGGCCGTTTGGAACGTATCTTGTTCGTAAATAGAGGAGCGTCTGTATATCATTCGGCACATATGTACCTTAACAATTTTAGCAAGTGTCTCTTTAAGCACTAAGATGAGGTTCTGTTAACTTGCTTCCTGTCTGTTTATTCAGCTATTTTTTCTCATATGGTCCAATTTCATCACAGCAGGTTATATTGAGTTAGCTAGTGCATCAAACATTGAAAAGGTAGCAGTTATGGCCCCCCTGCCCTCATGCAGCCTGCCCCTGTTTCACAAATATGAGTTCTGTTCAATATCTGAACCCTACTTGCCGATATAGAGGCGGATGTAGGGAATGCACCTCAACTCATGTCATACAGATCATCTTATTTTCCTTACCAGTTATTCCCATGAGCCTGAATTGCCATCAATTATGTTGTTACGTCTACAGCACCTCCAACAACAACACAGGCTCCTGTGACATCAACTGCACCAACAGAGCCTCAGACCACTACAGGACCTCCAACGACAACACAGGCTCCCGTGACATCAACTGCACCGACAGAGCCTCAGACCACTACAGGACCTCCAACGACAACACAGGCTCCCGTGACATCAACTGCACCAACAGAGCCTCAGACCACTACAGGACCTCCAATGACACCCTGGGCACCCATGTGGTCTACTTGGCCAACAGACCCACAGACTACAAGGACACTGACCAGTACAGCCATGGACACTCATGGTATAACTTCCAGCACTGCCTCCTTTGCACTGATATATCATCAGCATGCTTTGGATATATACCCATCTGTTCTCTTGGCCCTTCTAAAGGCGCACACACACAGACACACACAAACGTACACTCAGTGGCCACTTTATTAGTTATACCTACAGTATCTAGTACTGGTTGGGACCGCCGTTTGGCAGAACCACTTCAAGATTCAAAAAGTTGTTTGAGCTGCCTTTCTGCATACCACCGTTCTACTGAGTTGCTGTCATTATGTCGTTATTTCTATAGCACCTCCAACGACAACACAGGCTCCTATGACATCAACTGTAACGATAGAGCCTCAGACCACTACAGCACCTCCAACGATACCTTGGGCATCCATGTGGTCTACTTGGCCAACAGACCCACAGACTACAAGGACACTGACCAGTACAGCCATGGACACTCATGGTATAACTTCCAGCACTGCCTCCTTTGCACTGATATATCATCAGCATGCTTTGGATATATACCCATCTGTTCTCTTGGCCCTTCTAAAGGCGCACACACACAGACACACACAAACGTACACTCAGTGGCCACTTTATTAGTTACACCTACCTAGTACTGGGTGGGACCATCGTTTTCCAGAACCACTTCAAGGTTCAAAAATTTGTGTGAGATGCCTTCTGCACACCACTGCTGTACTGTGTAACCATTGCAGACCAGTTACATCAGTAACAAAAAATTGAAATACAAATTTCTGTTTTCATAAGTATTCAGAATTATTTCATTAATCGTTTGGCCTGTGATAAGCAACAAAATGCCAACTACAGGTTGGTCATAGAGTTTTAAAGTTACCTGAGCTCCAGATGGGTCGGCCAAATATTACACACTGTGCCAGGTGATGCACACATTATCATAAAAGGACTTGTCCGATACTCACAGTCCAACCACCAAAAGGCTGAAGTAGCTGTGAATTCTGGCGTTCTGTGCAATGTCACGACCAAAGCTCTCAAGTTGTTCACAACCAGGAAGGAATACTATGGGTTTCAAAAGTCGTGAACAGAGTCTTAATTTTAACGCACGATAAAAGTATATCTATATAAAGGGTATTCTATCATCCCATATCTCATTTTGAAAATATATCGATACACTGTAAAAATTTAATATGCCACCTAGCTCTATTTGAAATTGGATAAATCACTCAGTGTGCTAAAGTCTTGTGTGTTTTTCAGTCATTTTTTCTCCAAATTTGGAGTTTTTCGCTACTGTTTTTGCAGCCGATGACAGTACAAGTTCTTCCTGCTTTCCTGGACAAGTATGTCAAAGTAACGTAAAATAATATATTACACTGTGAGGACAGCTTCCATTCACACGCATGTATACGTATTTGTGGGGAGATGCCACTGCAGTAATGGTGGTTGTTTTACTTCTGGTACATTGCCGGATTACTCTATACCAGTGTTTCCCAACCCGGTCCTCAGGGACCCACAGATGGTCCACGTTTTTGCTCCCTCCTGGCTTCCGCAAAAATGTGGACTGTCTGGTAGGAAGCTGAGCTTAAGCAAAAATGTGGACTGTTTGTGGGTCCCCGGGAACTGGGTTTGGAAACACTGCTCTATACCTTTCAGAGTGACCACTGAATATAAATCTCTTTTACCAATGTCTCTCCAGAAAGTTTAATGACAATGCAGCCAGTGCTTACTACAGACTGGCTGACAGACCCAGAGACTGCGAGAACCCTGACCAGTACAGAAACAGAAACCCATGGTTCCAGTGCTGTCTTCATTACAGTACTTACTGGTATCCATTTTGGAGTTGGCTAAACACCTTTCTTTAAAAATATGCCTGACAATTCACACATTAACTTGATCGTTGTCTTTGAAACCTGTGTGAGACACATGGTTTAATTCAGAAAAATGACAGAGTTGTATTTTAACACGTATATTAAACTTTTAACTTGATTTGGGCAATTTGGATGTGACGTTGGAATAATATGAACGATTGAGTGTGTTTGTGTTAACCCATATGTCTCTGCAGAACCACCAGCCACAGCACCCGACCCACAGGCAAGGACACTGACTACTACAGCTGTCAACACTCATGGTATAACTTTAATTATGGTCATATATCAGCTTTCTATGGATATACAGCAATTCTAAAGGGTCACCTGACTCTCACTGTGCTCTTGGACTTCCTGAAGATATAAACTCACTCAGATATGTTAATGTATTGCCCATGGATTTTATGAATATATATGGATTTTGTCAATATCGCTACAGAACCTCCAACAACACATCCTGGGACATCAAGTAGGCCGACAGACCCACAGACCACAAGGGCACTGACTACTACAGCAACAGGCACTCATGGTATAACTTCCACACTGCCTCTATTACACCAACATATCATGTATCTATGCACTATGTAGTATACACATTCTTTTGGCATCTGTTGAAAACATATTATCTTCTGAACTATATTTCTTGCAATATCGATTTCCCAGCATCACATGGTGTCTCACATGCAGCAGCACTATCTCCTACAACGTCGCTCCGACGATCCACGAAAGAAAATACTGAAATGCAGACTATCGCAAACATTGAGAGAAAAGGTATTTACCTTACTGGCTATATTGCATTAGAATCATGAAACTTAAGGATTCACTTGACTATGGTTTATTCTAAGGAAACATTATTTAATCTTATGGGAAATACAACATGTTCCTTTCACTTGCTCATTGCAGAACTAAAGCATCCGGATGTGAGTATTCAAGAACCATTCATACCGACAGAAGAATATTTCTACAAGGAAACACAAAACAAAGATGCTGTGTTTTTCAGGTTCTAAATCCCAGCCTCTGGATTCTGGTACTGGGGTTAACCTTGATTCTGGGGGCTGCGGGCCTGATCTTGTGGTGTAAGTATGCAGACGTTCGTGTGCACACTCACGCAGTTGTATACGGAGCGCGCGTCTCAGAGAATCCATGATGATGTGTATGTTTGCTAAAGCAGCGGTACCCAGATACTGTAATAGTCATTTTGGCTTTGAGGGCAGGCCATAGTAACATTCAAACCTCTTTTCTATCAGTTTTTCATCATGGGGATATTTACGAAACTTATACTTAGAACATGCAATGACAACTGCACGACAGTTAAAATAATAACAATTTTACTTTCATAGCTACCTATTAATAAAACTGTTTCTCAGCTATTTTCTTCTTCAAAATTTCATCTAACAATCCTTCTATGAAACTGGCCAACTTGTAAAGAAGCAAAAATATATATATTGCTCCTTTCTGGTGACTGTGTTACAAACTGTAAGTGAAGAAATAAACATATCAGGTTTTCATTTTCTTTTAAAACAATTAAGAGAAATGTTTGCAACTGCAAATTGCAAAACAGCATAACAGGACCCTTCAGCTGAGGTTCAGTGAAGAGGTGTATGTATGACTTAGAAGGTTAGGTTGCTATGCCTCCGATCAGAAGGTTGCTGGTTCTAATCCTGAGGTCAGCAGAGAGAGCAAGGCCCTTGAGCCCAAATCGCTGACCCTGCTTTGTCAACTGTATGTCACTTTGCAAAAAAGCTTCTGCAAAATAAAAAATACATACATGTAAGAGGTTAACAATACCTATTCCAACAGAGTGGCAAGGGGATACAACTACAGAAATGATGTATTACTTAGTCCTAATGTAAACACTGATAAAGAGCATTGCTGACTCCTACCTGTCAGGACACCCGTGAGATAATTACATAGTAAGCCTGCAAGGTTAACCCCAGCAGTAAAAGCTTAAGCATTCGCAAGACAGTTACGTTTTCCAGTTCTACAGTATGTGTACCCACCATATCTGAAGTGTAGTGCTTCCTGTTTTCATGTGTTTTCCGCAGTCAGGTTCAGCCGATTTCTCCATACTGCTTTACAAGTATGGGGTCATGATGGATGATGACAAATAATTATCGTAATATTTCAAATTGCATGAAAGCTTTAGAATTACATTTGTTTTAGGTATGAAATGCAACAGCCTGGAGCCTATTTCAGGAATCGCGCGGCAAAATACAAGGGGCATGCTAACGGAATGCCAGACCTATGCAGTGCATGAACACACACACACACACACACACACACACATACACACACACACATGCACACACACACACACGTGCGCGCAAACACACACACACACATATACCTGTAATCATATCTTTGTGGGGACCACTCATTCATTTCCATGATAAAAATGCTAATGCTAACTACGACAACCTTAACTCCTATCCAGCCCTAACCTTAACCATAAGTAACCATACAAACCAATACATTTACATTTTTAGTTTTTTAATTGCAGTCTAGATTTTCAGTCAAAAAATGGGTATTCATCAGGTTTTGGGGACATTTGGTCCCCACAAGGTAAGGTATATCTGGACCACACACACACACACACACACACACACACACACACACACTGACACGTGATGGATTGTTGCCTGCAACTGGAGTTTTGGATTTAGGATAATTTTACAGTGAAACAAAATGGTACAGAAATGCCAGTAAATAAAAGGATTTCCTCACTCATTTTCTCAACAAAGGTAAACAGAGGAAAACGGGCAGCTTATCCATTCCGTAAGTACTCTTCCTTTAACTATTTTAATGGGAGAGATCTGACAGAGGGTTCAGCAGGATTAAATACTCTGAGATATAAGATAACCGCCTTTGTCTCACAGCATGCTAGTTCCCTCGTGTTTATCTCTCAGGTCTTCATAAATGCCGTTGAAGGTTATTTTCATTGGGTCAACAAATGCTAGAGTCTGCATGGCGCTTTTTTAAGCCAAACCACAGGCCATGTTCCAATATGCCGTGTCCGGTCCTTGGTTGAAAAGGCTAACTGCACCTCCTTTCCTTTTGCTTAGGTCACTGATAGTGCACAGTGCAGAAGACTGCAAGACCCTGGACACCGGCTGCAGCCATGAGACTTCACACATAGTAATGCAGGACATGGAGAATAACGGGAAGGAGTCTGACCCTATGCTGCTTCCATAAGGCCTCTGTTACTCGAATCAGAGTCGGCCTATTGGATTACTTGTTTCGCTTAATGCTAGTTTAATTGTTTTGCTTAATGCAGTGACTTTGATTCCCTCGATGCAAATGCTCTGAAAATCAGTAATTGCCAGTAAAATAACTAATTACCACTAATTATATTTACAAGCTAGCTGTTCTACTAGAGAATTCCAATACTGTAACAGATGTTAAAAGTAAAACAGTCATTATCAACATGCATAATCTCTTTTTTTAATCACGATTTTGTTACACTCTGGTCAGCCCTCCAGGAGAAGTTGGGGTTTAGGGCTGAAGGACCCAGTGGTGATAGGGTTACTCTAACCTAGTGTGCCAAACACTACCCCACATGTGTTTTTCATTGGGATTACAATTGGAAAATATATAAAGGAAGCAGTAAACTACAATAAAAATGTTTAACAGTGAGGGAAGACAGCACAATTAGCATTTCCACCTGTCATTTCCATGACCTTAAATACTTATATACACACACACAGGTTTGTAATTATATATTTGTGAGGACTCTCCATTCATTTCCATGGGGAAAACATTCATCTCAACATAACGACCTTAACCCCTACCCAGCCCTAACCTTCACCATAAGTAACTAAATAAAATACTTTTGGCAAGTCTTTTGGCATTTTTAGTTTTTTAATTCACAGATCTTTGTGGAGACCAAACATTTTTTTTATCACATTGTGGGGTACATTTGGTCCATTGTGGGTGTATATGTGTGTGTGCGTGCGTGTGTGTGTATCCATCCATCCTTCCATCCATCCAGATCCTATCCCACAGACTATGGGCACAAGGTAGGAAACAACCCAGGACGGGGCGCCAACCCATCACAGGGCACACTCACACACCAGTCACTCACACGTTCACATCTAGGGGCAATTTGGTAACTACAATCAACCTCAGCATGTTTTTTGGATTGTGGGGAATTTTGTATACACACACACACACAGACACACATCCATCAAATGGCCACAAAAAAACGTTGCAGAGGAAGGCCTGTGGGACGAACCAAATGAACGGTGGAAACAAACCACTTGTGTTATGCAATACTAAAACCAGTCCACAGCCCGCGCCTCTGAGAACTATGAGCACGTGCTACGGAGTTAGAAGCGAAGGCGAATACACAGTATGGAAGTTCATTCGTTATTGGGTTTTCCTGCTGCTTATCCTGTACTGGGTGTTGGTGAGGCTAGAGTCTATTCCAGGAAGCACAGGATATGATGCAGGATACACCTAGGCAAGGATGCTGGTCTCTCACAAGACATGCACACACAATTGGGAGAGTTTTCAGATTGCCAAGATAATCCATATAAACAACTGGAGAACATCCAAAACCCCACAAATACAGCAGGGAATCTGGTGTGGTGCCGTGACCTCAGCAGGTATCTGAGTTGGCGTCCATATTGACTGATGTCATCAAGGTGTTGCCTGGTGAGCAATGCTACTTTTCAAGGACCCGTGTCGAAGAGCGAGATGTGCATGAAATTTATGTAACCATCTTCAAACTAATATTTAAACTACATTTTCTTCGACTCTATATGCAACATTTACAGCAGGAAACTGGGGACATTAAATGAAAGGTCACTCAACAGCTAACACTGAGCTTGTGAGTGAGTTGACCACAGATTATAGAGGTGACATTTCTGAAGCCTGGGTTTTATTTGACTCATCTCCACCTGGTGGGTACTATACGATTGCTCAGATTATCATCAGTCCTGTTCATAATCAGGGGCTTTTGAAACACAAGTGTGGCTATTGGCTCTTGTATTGATAGACGACCTGCTTTCTATCAGACCAGCTTCTGTTCTGCTCCAATTGACTTATCGATTGCATCGCATCTCCCTTATCTACCCTGATAAACATCAACCAGATCAGCCAACTACAGTCGCTCATCCATCCTCAGCGCCACTACAAGAGAGGATCAAGAGTTAGTTTTCTCACTAGTATTTCACCATTTACAGGTTGTGTATTGAGGAGCATCATTCAGTCACATTCCATCAGGGCCAAATTACAGTTTCCATTTTTCCCCTGTAGGACAGTAGTTTATATTTCACGACTGACATGGATCACTCGACTCCAGTCAAAACACTGTCAATCACTGGAAGGTCAGGATGCCCGAGTAACCTAATTACGATGCAGGGAAACTGCACAACGTAAGTGTCTCAGGCTGTGATTGGTTATGTGCATGTCCTGCCTTTCAGCTATTGGATGAGAATCATTGTTCATTGCGAGTCTGGGAGTACAAGTACAGGAGAGAAACCTAGTATTTTGTGGCTTTCTGCCATCAAAACTCTGGGTGTTTATATAGGTAGACACCATATGTATGTTCTCGTGTACCCGTTTGATGTCATCTTCCATTGCCAAGGTACAGTCCAATACTCAAGAACAGAAATAAAGAGTACAGAAAAACTCCCCAGATGTCATTCTTGTCCTGCCTCCAATATCAAGGATGGATCAGTTGCATCCTCGATAACAAGACCAATCCCATGATTCATTGCATCCCAGATTTGTTCTTGGGAAGTAAGTTAGCAAGACCGCTAATCAAGAACACAAGAACGACCTTTGCTTTCTTTGTATTGATATACACTTGTTATGTTCCGAAAAAAATTAAAGGGGTGGTTCTCCCCCCCTTTTCTCCGCTGTCTGTGTCTCCAAGGTCCAAGCTCTCTTCGGGGTCTGCGGAGCTAACCGCAGGCAGCTATCACAAAGCGAGGTCACACAGTATTCAAAACAATCTCTTCTTGCCTAAGGCCTAAAACAGAACAGACCCAATGTGCCTCCCCTCCCGGGCCTACCGATGTCCAATTCTACATCCACACCCCAAAATTGTAAAAGATGTGTTTTAAAAGGGCTTTAGTGCTATCTGTCAATCTATGTTATCCTGCTGGGAGTTGACAAGTTTTGGAGATATCGGCCGTAGAAATGTCTTCTCTCAAATATAATGAGCCTGAATGGCATTCTTTCTGTGGCGATTAAAGTGCCAACAATATATCTGAAAAATTCAACAGCAACGGGTGTTTTTATGTCATTGGATGGGGGAACCACTGCCGTGAAGACAGGTGAGTATGAACATCTGTATATTTTATTTGTGAGAGCACTTTTGAGCACATTCTGTGCAATAAAATTACCAATCATTATGTTCATCATTCACCTCCTGTACTTTCCTGTATATGAATAATGAATTTCCAAGTTTCTCGCATCAAATGGGGAGCTGGGCGTGGAAGGGGGAAGAGACTGGGATAATAGAAGCCCAAAAGAATAAAATGAGTCATTATACTGTACAGACAAGTTACTATAAGTGTGTTTTTACTCACGGCTGGAAGGACGGTGTTTGTACTGGAAACCTTCCAACTTTTATGGGAAAAACATGAATAAAAGAATCAGCATCTTCTACACATGCGGACTCCTCTCACTACTCACAGGTAAACTCCCGCTGAACTAACACCGATCGCGCAGTTTTGTTTGCGGTCGACATGAAACATTTACTGTCTCCTTTCTTATAAAGTGGTATATACTGGCTGCTTGTGTTTCATATCATACAAAGACTTTCATGACCTTTTAGGAAGGCACTGCCTACAAGTTTTACTTACCGCTGGCTTATGGAAATAAAATTCCACTTTTTTAAAAGCTGTGTATTGCAGTATGTGTAATTGTGTAATATTTAAGCAAAAACTGTATTAAAAATACCACAATATTGGCGTGCAAATGTTGATTTTATTTCAGGATGTTTCTATAACGGTATTTTTTCTATTCACAGTATGTGGGTCACAACACACGGATATCAATGAAGCTTCTGGGAAAAATGTTACTCTGCACTGCATTTATGAGATGCTCAATTCATGTTCCGTAGAGATAAAATGGGTCAGGTGTCCCTTGAATGGGTCTAACTGTTGTGAAAAAATTTTGTTAAGCGCCAGCCAAAACATGATTTTAAGAAAAAGTGATCGATACCAGTTACTGGCCGATTCTTTCAGAGGTAATGTTTCCCTGTCCATTCGCGATGTCAGGGAAAATGACTCTGGGAAATACGCCTGCTTTGTGGAGACCGCAACAAGTTTTTGCTTTCAAAGATTTACGCTGAAAATTGCAGAAGGTAAGTTCAAATCTTATTTTCTAATATCTTCTGGGACTATGGGCGGTCAGGATGTGTTCCTACCAATATCGTGGGAGGACGGGACGGGATGGGGGGGGAGATTGGGGCTGATTGAGTCTCTGCCAAGGTTGACAACAAACTTGTCCCATTGTTTTTCAGTTTCATTTTCTATCGAAACAACCAGGGTAGGGTTTGAAAAATAGTGAGGTGCAGGACCTGGGGGTGGGAGGGTTGGTAGGGGTGGGTCTCACCAATTACACATTACATACATGAGGCCTATTTCTATTTGCAAGAAACACATTTTTGTTGGTGTTGAAAATCTGGTTAGGTTACTGTAAGCTATGTGGACATGGATGTTTATTGCTTAATGAATTTCTATATCATAAGAACATTACAGAGCAGTAAAATATTATGGGTATGAAGCATGTAATTTAAGATTATTTGTAACCATATATAAACATTAAAATGAGAGAAATGCTTGATATTAACACACCATTACAAGCCAACATCAAATACACTTGCTTTGATATCCAAATTTGGCTTTGACATGTTTCTATGGACACTATTACTGATACTGTCCCCTTCATAAGCTTTTTATTTTATTTTTTTTTATTAATGAAATATTAATACTGAAATATTAGTTAGCCTAATCTAGCCCATTAGGGGTAATATGAAAGAAACCCAAGTTTTGCCCTGCCCAGAGTAGCCTAGTCTATGCTTACATTTAACGTTTCATACAATTATCTTTACTCCAGATGCGGCTTCAGAACATTTTTTTTTTTTACAAATCATGATCATTTGGTCTAACTGAATGATACGCAGCCTGCGCACCCTTCCTCCCAGTGCTACAGGATCACACGCACACAACGTGAATTCAAACTGCATTCAGTGAAGTGTGTGTGTGCAGTTCGGGAGTCGCGCATCCTAGATCGTGCTGATACTGCATGCTCTAGCTCTCTGTCACACACACACACACACACACACTCTCTCTCTCTCTCTCTCTATTAATAACACATTCAAACTGAATTAAGAATGCACTTGGCCCACAGACATTTTCAACTGCTTAGATTTTTTTAATTCAGGTTAATATTTAGCTTGAAATTTTATTTTTATAGCAATATAGCCCAGAGACTTAATCTGCTGAATTACATCTCTCTGAAGTTAAGATGATCGTAGCATTACAAAGGTTTTGGGAAACGCAGCCCTGGACTGTTGTGATGTATGGAATTCTCAAACTGAGAGCATGGTTGTTAAAACATCTGAGCTAAACAAATCATTCAGAGTTTGTTCAGATAAATCCCCAAATGGGCCAGGTTCAAGATACAGCTCTACAACAGATTTCAAAAGCCCCAAAACTTGCATATAACCTAATGTGGCCGTTTGAGTCACTGGGGACCTCCACTGCTGTACCCTAAAGCCAAATACTGAATTTCTCCTGTGAAATATCCAACTGTAAAAATAGGATAAACATTTGTAAGGAGCTCTTTAACACCAAAAATAAAATATGAAAGGGATTATCAGGACATGGATTAGTAATGAGAGTTTCAGGCATGATACAATTCAGTCTTTCAAGAAATATGCAAAAGACCCTTATTTCTCACAATTAAAATATGTTTTTGAAGACTTTTCTAAGAAACGAATTCAAATGTTTCTATGTTGATATGCAGTAGGACTGACAGCTCCCAGCAGCTGTTAATTATTATGGACAATAATTAAATTGTAAAGGCATTTGAAAGTCTTTGGGATTCCGGCCTTTAATCTCTCCACAGCGAGTGAATCTTCAGCACGGCCGATCGTTGCGTTCGCTGGGAGCAGTGTCACGCTGCCTTGCAGTTATAATGCCAAATATTACGGCCCTCTGCCTGCATGTTGGGGGCGAGGTGAGGTGCCATTACGAGGCTGCAATGACA
>JAODLD010000002.1:19055769-19068055 GCA_026781065.1 Mormyrops boulengeri
CCCCCCAAAGACACACACACACACCTTGTCAAACCCCTGTTACCTTTATTATAATTCAAATCCAGACACCCCCATAACATCACTCTTCAGCATCTGGGAATATAAGGGCTTCGTAGCTCAAACCCGTGCCGTCGGCTGCCCGTATACCGCAGTAAGGGGAGTATGCATAATCCCATTAGCGGATTAGCGCTCGTGATTAATGGGCATCACCACGTTCGCGAGCCGCGACTTCCACTCCGGCACGGTGTGAGCGGTAATTCCCCATTTCCACATACAACATTCACCCCTGGGCAATAATGCCTTCGTACGCATTTTTAATATCCGATTTTTCGTTCCCTCCATTTTTTTCTCTTTCCGAAACATTTCACCTTATTATCCTCGCAAACTCCCTGAATGATGGCTTTACCACAGGACCGTGGGCAAATATGTAAATTACCCTTCGCTCCCTCAAATGCTTAGCATCCTAAACTTGTAGGAGGACGTATAATCACACCGGCTGTCCAGGCGAGTTTCAATCTTGTAAAGTAAATTTCACACCGCAATTTCCCCCGAGGGTCTTCGTGCACGATGCCGGCTGCTTTTTCATGGCGAGATTCACTAATTGATATTTTTTTTGTATTATTTTTGAGAATGGCAGAGGGGTTGTCTGATGCTTGAGTTGAAACCTATGTGGCGTCTGCGATTTCAGGCCCACAGATACTCCAGGCCGGCAGCAGAAACGTGGGTGACAAAACGTCACCCTTAAGATGGGTCTCGGGTCTCTCTGTGTCACCCTCTTTTATTGGAGAGCTCGCTTTTCCATTTCCTTCCTCCTCGCACCAAACAACCTTCACCCGAGGATGTAGAGAGAGAAAGCAATAAAAAGCCGTCTCTTTCATCAGAAGCAAAGGCTCCAGATGTACGGGTTACAAGGCAGCAACCAGACGGTTACTTTAAAAAATGTTTTCACCTGCAACATAGATTCCACATGCACGTTGGTTACCAGAAATGGCTCACTAATCGCCAGTGAACATGGTGTGTGAGTCAGGTGACTACCAGCTAACAACTTTTCATTCTAGGAACGTTTCCTGAACAATACAATTAAGGTAATCTTAAGGAAATCTTCAAAGTGTGCAGTTATCCTTACATTCCGAGAATGTTCTCCCACTGCTACCACAACAAAATAATATAGGATCAAATAACGGACTTAGGAGAGAAGCAGGTAGCTCCATTACCCCCTCCCCCGGTGGTGTTGTCGACTGCGTTTCAGTACACAGAGTGCTTACATAAAACAGTGTTTTTATTATAAAACAATATTTTTCAACATTACATTGAAAGGATGTTAGGGTAATAATGTGATCATGCTGACATCGACAGAGCCTTTGTTAAAATGTAAAACGCGGAAATAATCCAGTGATTAACGTCATAGTAAGAGCGTTTTCTGCCAGCATTAGGTGAGAAGACCATCGCATAGCATTCCCTGTTAGCTGGGATGGCGTCTGTGTGCTAATCAGCTGAAATTTCTGTCTAAATCGCAGCCTGCCCTGCGACCCAACTATCCACATGAGTCCCTCACCTTTCTCCATCTTTGGTTTTCTTTATTTGCTCTATATCGATTGTGTGGCCTGTCCCTACCTGATCCGCGTTACCCCTGAAAAGATCCCAGGCTCCCCCTCAAATAAAGATCTCATTTTCTGCAGGGACATGGAACGTAGGCTTCTGTTTAATATTACTAACCAGAGATGGTTTCAAATAAAATTTCTGATTTAAAATTAATCAATGTCAGCAAGCAACTGTTATTCTTTAAACGGGCCGATTAGAAGTTCCTCTCTTCAGTCAAAGAGATCATAAGGGCTTAAAGAATATCATAACAGACCTTTTTGGGAGTTTTTGGGTCGACCCATGCGTGGGTGAGGACCCCGAATCGAACGTGACGTACACGCCTGATTCTCACCTCCGCTTGGCTCCATCTGTTCAGATGGCGTCCACCTTACTGTGCGGAATCACACACGGGCTCTCTCACGGGGAAAGAGCACTCGTGCCAGGGAGCAGGGAACAGTGACAGCGTCTGGGGCACATTAACCACACAGGGGCTCACAACAGGCCCAGATGATTGGATTAGCGCTTATTAAAAGCTGAACGGTGGAGGAACGCATGGATGGACTGACTGTGCCATAGAGACACAGCATTACCTTCTTCCTGTACTATTAGCGGACGGCTAACAGAAAAGTTTAAATGCAGATAAAAAGCAGAAGCCACCTTACATATGTTCCTTGTTTTCACGGCTGTTCCTTTAACGTATTTTGATATCCAATTAAATATTTAAAGAAAAAAAAAAACGGCCATCCGCACGTGGAAGATTGTTTCGCGATTTCGTTTTTTTTTCCATCGTTTTTCAGTCAGGCTAATACAAACTGACTGTTCTTGGTGGTCTGCCAAGCAGAAAACTGGATTACCCGCACAGACTGAAATAGGACAAGTTTGTACAAGGCAGATAGAGACGTCTTGTCAAGGAAATATCTGGCTCTTCCAACGGCCATTGTCGGCAGGGCCGGATAGGCCCCTCCCTCATCCCATCTCAGCCTATCCCGTTGGGGTCCCGTGGATTCATGTTACCATGCTCCTCCACATTATTGGTTATCACCACACCGTCGATCTTAATTGCCTGTGTCTCCTGTTACGAGTCTTCACACCTTGTGTTTCATCAACAGCTGGCTAAACCTGTTCTACCTAGAGCTTGTCGCTGAAACCCCCCACAACCCCCCCCCACGGGGATCAGAAGACTTTGTGAATCAAAAGTCGAAGCTGAGATCAGGACCACGAACCCCAATTCAGTCCAGAAGGAGACGATTAATCCACATCGGCCATTAAAGCCGATGTATTTAAAAGGTAGCAAGGAAGGGTAACAGAAAACATCCACACAGCTCAGTGACCTCCTACCTACTGCTCAACAACACTGAGGGACGTACAGTTACCAGGGAAGTGATACCGGCTTTCCCTCCGGGGCCAAAGGCCTGTCTCAGGTATGGATTTGGACATGGAATTTCCAAGATGCCTCGTTAGGGGCTGCGGAACCCGAGAGACTGAGGGAACCGATGAGCCGTTTCTTCATTTTTGTAAAGACGATCTCTCCTCTCTTCTATTCCCTCACAGCTTACCATCCGACACTTATCCGCTTGATGATTCACTCACAACAAGAGAAATTAAATATATCAGATTGGGTGCCCGCCCCCTCCTCCCCCCCCCCCAGCCCCTGGCTTCTCCCAAGATGAGAGGCAATTGAGATCTGCACTTCATCTTTTTACTCATTTTCCCAGCTTTTTTCCCCCTTCTTTTTAATTTACGCCAAACCTACTTTCAGATTTGCCTCTGGAGCCCTTTTTTTTTGGGGGGGGGGGGTGCAGTCCACTTGTTCGGCGGGACCCTGTTTGTTCCAAGGCGAGACGATTTCAGACACGACAGACATCTCAAACATTTGACAGAAATCAACAGCTTCTTTGGAATGTGCAGACTGGGCAGGGCCCTGTGTGGGGGGGGGCAAAACCATACACAGGAGGAGCGGAAGGCTGCTGATGTCACATCTCAGACAGTTTATGGAGTGAGGTCTCAGCGTCCAGCCCGTCTGCCCCTAGCTGTGATTTTTTTTGTGTCTCCACTGCCGGGCCCAGACAGACGTAAACAGGCCCTGACCGCATGCGTAGGCTGCCTGCCAGAAACTTGCAAAAACATCCCAGTAGCGGTGAGGCAACGCCAGTGTAGCGGTGTTTACGGCCAGTCATGTGACCACACCGAGGCAGCCGGAGCCCCCCACCGGCCCCAAGCCGACAGCGCTCGCTCTACTGAACGGCACCCTGGAAACCATCGGCAGTCTGCGCCCAGAGCAGCCCCACGGCAACATGGTGCGGAAGGACACCGGCGGCACATCTCCGGATGACCTCATTCTCCCGACACGCCGCGGGGGCCCGCTCGCACACCCCCTCATCACAATTAGCGTCACATTTACAAACTGCCGATTCGTAATCTCGCTCTATTTTAGAAGTACATGTGCAAACACTTCAGAAGTCTGAAACTCTGAGCCGGCCCGCTACGGCCTGCAACGGCCCGCAAAATGCCTGCAGACGTCTCTAACGAAGCGGGTCGCTGAGCGCAGCACGGCCATCGCCGCCGCCTTTGTTCTGCTTTTTCTTTCATTCTTGCTTTCTTGTTTTCATTCTTGTTTTCTTTTCTTTCTCCCCTCTCTCTCCCTCCTTCTCCTTCCTCTTCAAAGGGCGCCTCCGAAACGGGGCCTCCGCATTTTCTGTGTCGCACGCCCGAGCTCCCGACGAAGATGAGATGCGACGGCCGCCTTCATCTCCGCGCGTGGTGGCGCCGTCGTGCCCCGCAGCCCGGCTTCGTTTTCATCACCACCCCTCCCTTCTCTTCCTCTTCTTACAGGTGGAAAAATCAAACACCGTCGGTGTCAAAGGCAATCGGGCCCAATTAGGGTATTACAGGAGGAGAAAAGGAAAAGTGGGAATAGTAAGAGATAACAGGGACGCCATCTCCATGCCCCTCACTAATTTGATGGTAATATCTTCTTCGGCAGAGCGAAAGCACGTCACCGCCCCCCCGCCCCCCACACACTTCCAGGTGGAGGGGCTCAGGGTCACACATGACACTGCCACCTCATACCTGTCAGGAAGGGGGCGCCGTGTCCTCTTTGGACCACCAGGGGGCCTGTTCCTCGTGCCCTGTGGACCGCTGTGGGTCACTGCAATCACTCGCCACACTGAGTCACCCGCCCCCCGCCTCCTGCTCTGCCTGTCTCTCCGTGAGTCACAGAGCTGCGCAAAAGAGAATGGTGTTCTGGGTAAACGGCAGAGAACTCGCAGGCCGTGTGGCTCGACGGACGGGTAACAGATGAACAACATGTTGCGGCGCTCAGCTCCCAAATGTCAGAGGCGTGCGATCCAGCGGGGCGCGACCTTTCCCCGTGAATGGCGTCTCCAGTCAGCTAACACTCGGCGAGTTTCATAACCCCATTTATAGCCTCTCCCGTCAGCCTGTGTTACTTTTCCCACTTCAGGGGCAGCGTCGAAGCCTTCAGCAGAAAATAACTTTCATGATTTATTGATGTAGGTGAGATTGATGCAGGCAGGGGGGGGAGGGGGGTGGATTGGGGTAGCGAGAGGCCTCTAGGTGCGTGTTTGGCTTGCTGTCCACATGCGATCCTGGCAGCGTGAGGGAGCCTTGACCTCAGCCATGGAGGGGGGGGTGGCTAAGACACAGTGTTCCGGTGGCAGAGCTGGACTGGGAGGCGGGCGGCTGAAAGCTTAAAGACTGAAGAGCGGTAGGTTGTTGGTTCATGTCGGGGGGGGGCGGGGACTGCTGATTTGTATCTCAAAAGCAACAACTGTCGCCTGTTTATGTGTATGAGCATTCTAACTGACTAACATGAAATTAAGAAGTGAAGAGCAATCTCACTGCAGATAAACCACAGACTGGGATGGGTGGGGGGGGGCTGCAGTTCTGTCTGCTGTTCACGCATCCCAATGGCAGTACGACCCCAGCAGATGGACGGACAGCTAAGCAGGGGGCTCAGCACAACACGCGACGATGCAGCAGCAGGCCGTGGGTCAGGACCTTTCACACCGGCCTGGTAGGATTAATACCTGTCCTCACTTCCACCCAAAAACCGGGAAGAGCCGACTCACACCTACCCACCCTGCCTCGGATAATATTGACATAACATGGACTGCAGATACCCGGGCCAGGAGAGAAACTCAGGTCATTTGGCCATGTGTTCTGTGTACTGCTGACCTGCATAAGAACCGTACAGCACAGGACCCAACTGCTGACCTGCATAAGAACCGTACAGCACCGGACCTGTCTGCTGACCTGCATAAGAACCATACAGCACCGGACCTGTCTGCTGACCTGCATAAGAACCATTCAGAACTGGACCAAGCTTCACATAGCCCTGCTTTCTTGACCTCCATCAATTACACCTTTCCACCCATACACCACCTGTTACTATGGTTACAGGACTTGTTTATATCTGAACGGAATGAAACAAGGTTTTGAAACCCACAGAGGATGAGATTATCCCCTGCTGTCGATCAATGACCCAGTGGGAGCTGAGAAATTAAACCAGTCAGTGACTGGCAGCCCTCAGTAATCCAAGCTACCCGGGGTTCGAAGTCTCGCTATGCCTATCACCAGGTCCCCAGATCATCACCCCCTTCTCCGCCCAGCTCGCCCACTTACTGCGAACAATATTCCATACTGCCCCGCAACCCCCAGACACAGCGATGTAAATGGCACCAGCTGAAGGGGCCCCCATTGCAGTGGATTTCTCTGTTTACCACACCTCCTGCCATTTAGTTCTCAGTGCCGCAGACCTTTCCGGGGGCATCAATGATTTAACTACTGCCCCCTGCCTTCACACCAGGGCCGAGCGAGATGCCCCCATCTTCAGGGAGGGCACCCCCCCCATCAGCATGCGGTCAGCATTCACATTAAACTGCTCCCCCCCCCCCCCCACCGTCACCAAAGCAGATTTAGTAGAACCACATCCTCCTCCAGGGCCTCTTAATGCGCCCCTTGTTCCGCAGGTTTTCATTGCGACAGGATATCCCATACGCTTCCGCTTCCGATACGGCGCCGCACATGTGCCAGCCTCCTGAACCAGGAACTGGACTTTTCAAAGCCGTTGAAGGATCTACTAACCTGTAAAACAAAGGTACACGCAGTGCGTTATCCACTTTGCCCCCCTCCCCCCCCAAATTAAAACAATGTGCATTTCCGTGGCGATTCAGCTTCCTGGCTCTCCACAGAGACAGCCAGCTGTCACCGGCTTACCATCCTACCACTGACGAAGTTGCCTTTTATGTAGGCCAACGAGATGCGTTTCGTAGGTTCGTGCCCGTTAAGCTTAGAGTGGATTAAACCTCAAGGTGTCACAGAGTTCATCAGAGAGCCATCTCCCCGCTCCCCGTGAACACCCCCCTCTTGGTGTGTTCCTGTGCCCCACCCGGCCACAGCCCTGGAGGAATAAGGCCTGTTTGTCAGCTGCTGACAGGAGTGCAGAGCAGATGTAGGACCGGGAACAGCAACGGGGTCGATCCCGGTCCACGGTCCGCTACGCGTGGGAGACTTTCCATCCTGGCGCAGAACCTCCTTAATTCCCACCCAGTCTCCCTGGACCCCTTTGCCAGCCCTAGCTAAAAGTGTGAGCCTCATTTGGGGAATAGAAGCCAATGAACTGTTTAGTCAAGTCAAACTTTATTGCTATTTTATTGCTCTTATCTGAGACTTTTAATAGTTTACAAGAGCACATGTACCTTCGGTGAGAAGCCCGAAGCCCCACAGATGTCCCCCCGAACCTCAGTGCCGCTGTTTGCCTCCCTACACAGAATCAAACCTCACACTGCCTGCACTGTTCAGGGTATTCAGGGCAGACTATGGCCACCGGAGCGCCCCCCCCGGGATGCCATCGGGCCTAAACAGGGTGGCCCGCTTGTGACGAAATTCCAGTGAAGGGGTTCTGCACACAGGGCACTAAAAATAGAACCCTTAATGTGTGCGGTTCACCAAAATTACTCAGACCTGCAAAGTCCTGCAAACAGCGTCTGGCTGGCAGTGCCATTAAAGTCAGGCTGATTGAACTAACAAACACAACCATATGTCTTCTGTGTCCCAGCCTCTCGTTTTCTTCTCTGCTGACCCCCCAAACTTATATTAGAACATGTCTACAAGTCTCAAAAAAACACCCATTTGCTACGGCATATTATGTAATTTCGGGGTCTTAAAAAAAAAACAAAAAGATAAAATGAGACAGGCTCGCTTCGGTTTGAATTTGTCTTTTCAAAACACGACTTGTTTGACCCAAAACAACCAAATTAACGACTTGTAAAGAAAGGAAAAAAAACGCAGACTAAACTTTTCTGGGTAGACGCTACGCAGGATTCCAGGGGCTTTCAGACGGTCCCCGCCTCAGCGGACGCTCGCGTCGTGACACGCTGGACGGTAAACATCCTAATATGCACATCGCAGCAGAAAAACCACAACACAGGAGAACAGTCAATGTGCGAACCATCCCATCCGCCCCAAACACACCACACAGATGGGGTATATTTTTCTTTTCATTATAAATACCTTTTCATCTGTCAGAGTCCCGGGAAGCTGAACCGGTGCCCTGTTAACCAACAGAGGTCAGTTCGGTCTCTGTATGATTCGGTCGTTATTTTTAACAACCCACCTGGCAGTTCCTCACACTGGTCACAGCTGCTTCTTTGTGGGTGACATATTCACAAAATCTCCATCCAGCACGTCACAGGACGATTTCTCAGAAGCCCAAGTAATGCGCATTTTTACAATGGCTGAGAAAAGAGGCTACATCTTTGACCAGCGACGCAACTCCAACCTGACAACTCTGCCTGATTCACATCCATCTTCAGGCTTCGGCGGGGGGGGGGAATGTTTGTAGCCCGTCAGATTTTACCTTTCTGCAGAATTGTTGAGTGGCTGGCAGACAGACAGACAGGTATGTAGCACAATGTAGCTGACACAAATGAGGTGGAAACATGCTTGCAAACACTGAAGGACGAGCCTCTCGCATATTTTCGTTATATGGGATGATAGGGCCACTGGTCTGGATCCATTAAAGGCCCTTGGGCAGCATTCTCAGACCCATGGACTATGCCTGTCCTTTCCAGAGGAGGGGGACCTCTTGCTGGCACAAGGACACATTAAAGGGCCTCTCCCAAGTGTAAGGAAAAGGCTTTTAAAGAGGGTGGCTGATTCCACAACAACCAACACCGATCTCAACCCTCCTCTAACCCCACTGAGGGAGACATACAGACTTGGGAACAGATAACAACTCTGAGCTGACTCTTTCGGGAGAGGTTAGCAGAGTCAGGTGCGATACTGGGAGTCCCCCTACGGGGCAGGAAAAAAGAGCCAGGATCTTCCTCACCGCTTTCCACACCTCCCTCATGCCGCTGTCCAGACGCCCTATATTCCTTCTTCAGAGGTGGAAAGTTCAGGTCCAGAAAGCACAAATCCGGACCAAGGTTTTGTTTCAACCAACCTGTTGAGTACTCTGTGACTGGTTGGTTGAAACAAAATCTTGGTCTGGATTTGTACTTTCTGGACTTGAACTTTCCAGCTCTGTCCATCTTCCTCTACCTGGTCTTCTTCTTCACCTCCCTCTGCATTATCCTGTCCTCCTCCCTTCCTCCCAATGCTAAATGCTCTTTTTGTTCATGCTAAGGAGTGTTTTCATCTGCTTTGTGATGCGGGGCATGCTGTATCGGTTTGTGTTGCAGGGAGAGGCTTGAGGCCACTATCAGTGAGCTGGCGTGACCGCGGAGGACGTGACCTCACACAGGGCACTCCCATTGGAGACAGTATTTCAGCGTCTGGCCAGCAGATTCCCTCTTCCACAGTCAGCGAGAGCCTCGCACAGACTACAGGGCCTCTAGGCAAAGGTGGGGTCCGGGGAGTCCCCCCCCGAACCGTGACTCTGGTGGCACATTAAGCTGCCCTCCCTCATTTCCTCTGGCTCCTCAGCAAGGTGGAGAGCTTGTCTGTCTTGTTCGGAAGCGATCTCACTTTCCACTTATTAGCTGCGAGAAGGCAGAACTTGCGGCTGTTTGTCCTTCTCTCTCTCTCCTCTCTCTTGGTGCCAATGCGATGGGGGGGGGGGTCCCCTATGTTGGGTGCTGACATCAATTTTCTGGGCGCTAAGCATTTTGGTGATGAAAAGCCAGAAAAAAGGAGACGAAGGAAAATTAGCGCAAAACAAGATAAGACTAAATGAAAAGGAACATTGAGACAAAAACGGAAGAAAAAACAGCTAAATCAAAGCACAAAACAGGGAACTGCCACACATGGCAGCCAAAAACGGCGCCACCTTGGAACACATTTACATTTGATGTGCCGATTACACGCTTTAAATATTAAATTTAGTGAATCACTTAAGTTCGGTCTGAGCTATTGCGCTGAAAGAAACACAAGTTAGATGTGTCATGAACTGCAAAGAGCATTTTTGGGACGGAGTCTGAGTGAGTCAAGGCAGGGCGTGTGGCTGAAGCGGTTAGGATGGGGGGGGGCAGGTACAGGCCGGGTGTTTGGCAGGGACATGGCGCGAGCTGCGAGTTCACATTTTTCTGTGACATATTAAATCAGGGAGAAGGTTGCGTGTGTCTGACAGACAAAGAGTGGGGGTGTGACCGTGTGTGTGCACACGAGGTACTTCCCAGACTGGTCATAATCTGCCAAGTTGAACCTGAGTCAGCGCTTTCCTACCCTCTCGGCACTGCGGCGCGGAGCGAATTTGCAAAGGAAATATTTAGAAGCGGCTGATGGGACCACGTCCCCCCCCCCCCATTTTGGCGCCAAGGAGACACACAATGGCTGCTAATTGGTGTGGTGACCCAGTCAGCGCTGCAAGCATTTACCGCACTAATCTTCTGCTGCCCCAGGCAGTCTGAGCACAGAATGTAGACATGGACTGAGCCTCTGAAACTCTAGAGAATTATACAAACAAAAATTACAAGTATAAATCTCCTATTTAACAGAACTGACCAATAGTCTCATTCTTCCAAATTATACGTGACCCCATAAACACTGTATATAGACAAATAAAAGCAATACTCAGATCTTGTCCAGTTCATTTAAACATGGTTTGGAATGAATTCATGGAATGAGACCAGGCATCTGTCAAGCACAGACGGCCCGAAGCGAAGCTCGCTAAAGGGCTAAGGGGACCCTCATTACAGTCCCCTTAGGCCTGCGTAACGTCAAGGTGCCGCTGACTAATCCCTCCTGCGGAGCACGTAGCTCTCTCTGCTTTCCCAGAAATCCCCTGGCCCTCACAGTGCATGGCCCCGTCCCAGCTGCGGGCGGCCCGGGGCAGTGAGTCAGTGGGCTGTGGATGACCCCAGCCCAAAGCCCCCTGCCAAGTCAGAGCTCGGAAAGTCCCCGCCGGCGACGGCCACCCATCACAGGCCCTGGGAGAAGCGTCAGGGAGCCAGGGCTCACACCCTGACGTAACAACTGCAATCCACCCGGCCCCCCTAGACCAGCAGGCAAACAGTCCTGCCGCCCCCTGAAAGAAATGGGCAAGCAGAAAAAAACACACTAAATGTGTTTGCCTGTTTTACAACCCTTGTTTTATTCCATGCATGTCAAAACCACGTTAAATGCTGTTTGTGTTACGGCCTGCCAAAGCCGGTTCCCGGCCTCAAACCATGAGCACTGGTTTGCCAGAGCGACAGGCCGACGATACCGTATGACGCACGGACATAGTGTGTGTGGGGGGGGGGTCCTTCAGGAAGAGAGCTGGGTGGTCCACTCTTGATCTCCTGACACAGGAGTGAGCATCTGACCAGGCACACAGTGACCGACCTCAGGAGCAGAGAAACCTCACCCAAGAAAACTATCTGTGCACCACAGCATTTAAAAGACGGTCATGTGTTATACGAGGGTTAAGGGAAACTGCACATCCACAAAATGACGGGTAATTAACGGGGAAGCAGGTGACGAGCAGATAGGGATTTTGGGGGGTGTTTGAACGGCATGACGATCTCACAGCCTGCGTGCAGTCGGGTGCCCATCAGCCATTGCTGTGTGGTGCAGAAACCGTCCGCCCCACTGGGCAGGAGCATGGCCACCACAGGGTCTGGCAATGTCCTCCAGAAGAGAGCCGCTCTCAAGGGGTGGGAGCCTGACAGCCACGCAGGACGATGCCACCTCCAGGCCCTCGCCACAGCTGTCCTACCTGGTGACAGTGTGACAGGGGGCAACCAAAGACAGCCCCTCGAAGGATGCCAAGAGGGCACGAGTCAAAGCATACACAGAGGGTGCCGCGGCTATGCGCCGGGTTCGTGTATAACTGCGGGGATTGCAGGTTCGTGACCCATACGTGACTTTTGATTTGTCATCCCAGCAGTTGTCACACGGATGAACAAATAAATGAACAAACTGCCAGGGGACGTCAGGGACTCCGGTGCGTGTAGGAGTGTGTGTGTAACGGTCAGACTCTGAACCGGGGCTTGGCTGGCACTGGGCACAGACGCATTTCAGCCAAACACCAAGGTGTCCGAGAGACGGCGGCGGCCCACTGACAGCCAAGCACAGACATGCCGGCACCAGAGGTGGGCCGCAGGGCGATGGGGCAGTTTTAACACTAATACGCAGGGAGCAACCGCACCTCTGTGGTCTAGGGCAGTTTCCTAGGCTCCTGCTGAGACAACACACATACAGCATACAGTGTTACAGTGTCCCTGTCACACTGCACAGCCTCCTGCTGAGACAACACACA
>JAODLD010000002.1:19092303-19104577 GCA_026781065.1 Mormyrops boulengeri
TAATTGACACCCTTAAAATGATCCTTGTTTTCATGACCCAGCTACCCCCCCCCCCCCCAATTGTTCTATTTTTAACTTGCCCTTTTCCTTTTTATTTATTTATTTTGGCTCTCTTTCCCAAACAAGAGTAATAATCAGGTTCCTTTCATGGTTGATCACCTTAGTGGTGAGCGTAGCTATGAATAAGTCTTTCTTTTATCACACCATGCTGATGGATGGTGAAAGGCGAGAAAGGAGAGAGAGAGAGAGATCTATTCGTGCAGCTATTTCTGGTATGCAGACAGCACGTAGCCCAGCCTCTGACCTCGTCTTTCTTGTTTGGCATTCTGTCGTTCCTTCTTTCCATCCTTCTTTCTCGTTTGCTCCTCCCCCCTCGCGGAAGCCACCTCCTAATTTAGAAACTTTCCGGTACGCTTTTCTCTCTCTCTCTCACTCTCACTCATCGTCTTAAAGGAGAAGCGAGATCAAAGTCTGGCGCACGCTGCGTGTACAAACACATACAGGATCTACAGAAAAACGTCACCTCCACAGTTAAAAAGAGCATTTCAACAGTTGTTGGTTTTTCCATCTATTAATATTCTAAGCCAGTTTCAAACTATATTGTCCACATTAAGACCAGAGGTGACAAAACAGTTGATAGCATATGAAACGTGGTTCATTGTTATGGCAGAAGACACTTCACCCGTGATGACAAACCTGTACTATAATCATGTCTTTGAACGGCCTGAAATGTAAAGAAGTTCACCTATTAAGTATGAATGTATATCATTCAAGCGATTTATATGGAACAGACAATCATAGACTTTATTTAAAGATAAACATGCTTAATATCTTACAGAGCTCACCTGCTCAAGTTTCTAAGCATGATTGCTAAATTCAGGCAGTTTCCATGGAAACTGCACCTTTGCGTTTAATCAGAGAAAGTAAGTTAGCGTGTTGTGTAAGAAAAATTACTTGCAGGTGTTGCGAGGGGCGTTCCACGATGCAACGCTGTAACTGCAAATGTGACAGTAAACACCACCCTCTTTGCATACAAAAAGAGTTTGTGACTGAAAGGGAGAACTTTAAAATGGAGCGATTTTCCCTTCAGTGACAGATGTCATTCATGTCACTAAGATGGTGTGCATGGGGGTTATGTATATATTACATTGTGGAGTCCAAATGTCCCTATGATACAAGTGTGTGTGTGGGTGTGTGTACACCCTGAGTGTCCTGTTTCTGGCTGGTTCTCATGTGAGGTGGGGGGGGGGGGCATAAGGATCACCCCCACTAGCCTGAGACCCCTACAGCAGCCGTCTTCTGGTGCCGGGTCCCATTCCACTGCAGGTCTTCAGACCTCTCTCTCGCTTCCCATTTCACTAACTGGGACACTTCACCATGATAGTGTAACAATAACACTGACAAAAAAGGATGGACTCATTCTATTTCTGTAGCATCATTTTCCATTTCTGAAAGGGCTGGGATTATGAGGCGGAGGGATGGCTGCCATGTGATTGATTCATCGTGAGCACATCGGCCGATTGCAAGCCGCGAGCCCCCTCATGATCACATACGATGGTAATGTTCTCATCAAAACAGCTGTTACTATCGTTCGCCCCCATAAACATGAACCTTGACCCTGCAACAACAACATCATTTCCTGCCCTTTTTTTCAACCCCGGCTTTGCTACATCCACACACAGTGTCACGGGGACAACTGTCATATGCTGGCAGCCACGTGGCTTGGAATCATACAAAAAAGTGCCGTTTGTGCAGTTTGGCTGATCATTGCATATGAATACGTTACATAACCCTTTAAGTATCTAGATAAGAGCATTATTGACTATGTTGTTGGGACCTTGATCAAATCCCTTTTAAAGTATTGGACCAGAATGGGGTCAAGTCCAGTGCAAAGGGTCCCCCCCATGGTTAAAATCAGGGGCCACATACGTATGACTTCGTGGTGATGTATATGACTTTGTGCTCCGTCATAGTGGGAACAGAACGGCATACTGATTAAACCCCCCCTCACCGCAACGATGCAGCCCAGCAGCGAGGTAGTGTAGGGCAGGAACTTTGGACCCGGTTCTACAGAACCATTGTGAATGGTGATGGTGTACCTGGATGTCGGATCCAGCTGCAGGCCTCCTTCAGAAATTCAACGTTTCCCAACCTTGGTGTTCATCACTCACTGTAAGCAGATGGACCGTACAGGTGAACGGTGTGGATTCATAAGCCTGCAATTACCTGGCTCAGCCTAAAAGCGCCATCCGCAGCGCCATCCGCAGCTTCCCCCGGAGCACTCCGTCGCGTCTGCGAGCCGAAACTCTCCAGCCCATGAGTTGGGAAATTATCGATTCCGCTCTCCCATCTCTTCTAATTTTACTTTGTAATGATCAGGGGGAGCTTTTTCAGTGTCGTAGTTAGTGGGAGAAGATTAGGTAAGTGCCCCCCGCCCCCCCCATGATGATTTATGATATATAAAATGAGACATTTGAAAATATATGTTAAAAAAAGCTTTTTTCTTTTAAGTACCGAATACTCTCTTCATACTCCTAAATAAAAAAACCAGAGAGTTGGCTTTGGAATAAATGTTAGCAAAAATGTCGTATTGCATATTTTTAAACCAAACGCAGCTATACGTTTTGAAAATGTTTGTTTTGAAAGGCAGCCCTGCTTTTTCATCACGATGCTCAGTGCTCCTTTCCGAAGGCCGCACTCTGACCATTACCTGGATTCATTTACAGCTCTGACCCAAACCGCCGCCATGACCTCTGACCTCTCGCCTGTGGGCTCCTCCACGCTTGACTCCATCCACACCGAGCCGCACTATTATAACCAGGAATAAGCTATATGCCTGCGTTCGGCCACAAGTGTCACGGTTGTGCAAAATGTGTATTTCCAGTTTTTTTTATCTTAAATATTTTGCATGTTTTGTTTGAGCTTAAATAACGTTAACAAGACTGTGAGTGAGCCCTAGAGGGCCAGAACACAAAAAACATTAATCTATTTACCCATTGATCCATCTGTCTGTCCTGGCCATATAGCACAACTTGCACTGGATACCAGTCAAAACACCTTATCTTCTACGAAATATTGTGCCACCAGTTATAGACGTGTGACGTAAATTAAGGAGGAAATATATTTTTTAAATATGGGCTTATCATCATATGAAATTTTTTTATAAATGGTTAGTTCAGTATATATATAGTTATTTCACTGTTACGAAACAGTACTGCGGTGTAGCAACAGGTTAATAAACAGATGTGCTTAAAAATAGCTCACATGGTTAAATAAAGTTTGCCTTTTTGCCTAAACGTCTATTCTGAGCATCGTCATCCTATTATTGGCTTCTGGGGGGGTAAATTTAGACCCATGTGGCTTTCTGAGTCGTGTGGAAAGTCTGACAGAGACTGTTTTGCTGCGAAACTTCCTGCACGTCGAGAGACGCGACTCGACTGCGGTCCCCAGTGACGTGCGGCTCGGAAAAAAAGAAAAAGAAAAAAAACACATTCAGTTGTGGAAAATGACATGGCGACAGGGAGGAAGTTGGCCACTTTTCTGAAAAAAGAAGAAGAGAAAGCCTTTAAAGAGCAAGGTTAGTCTTCCCAGACCCCCCACCCGCCAACCCCTCCCCTTCTGTAAATAGGCTTAATGAAACTGCCATGTAAAGAAAAAACAAAGAGTGTCTGAGATAATGTCCTTTTTTGGGGTGTTTTGGGAGCTGCAGCCCCCCCACCATGGTGCACCAGGTGCATGACGTCAGCTGTCCCCGGCTGCGTGAGCCTGGAGCCATCATATTAATTACAGCTATTATTTACAATTATCTCTGTACCGATGGCGATGTCGTTGTTAGCGCTGTCCTGGCCACCTTTCTGCGATGAAGACGCGCTTTCCGTTTTCCGAAATAAAAAATGGCCGTTGTATAAGCTTTAATGTGCCGGGACAGTTGATTCAGGGGATTTGGCTGAGTGATGACATCAAATAAACTGGAGAGACTGTCATACCGGCCATGTACAGGCCCAGCCAAGGCAATGTCGATTTCATCAATGCTGGACTATCTATGATACATCCATATTGGCGGAGCTTGGGGGACACCCTGAACGGGGTGCCAGTCCGTCGCAGGGCATCACTGCTGTTCTCTTTCTTGAGGTATTTTATTAGATGACCTCTGGAAAACACAGAGGGAGACAAAATTATGTAACTGTTTAGAGCTAAACCCTGTTCACCACAGGGGCAAATATAACATGCTATAATTGGATGAAACAAAACTCAGCAAGATACATGGTTTTGTTATTTCCCGTGTTGTGCTCTGTTTAACCCCGTCTGGGGAAAATGCCGCATGGTATTCGTCACACAATGACTTTAAACGCATATTCATGGGTATACAAGCGCACAAACTGAAAATACAGTTATTTATACCCCTAGCTATTCATAGCTTGAGAACAAATGAGTAAGTAGTGATGTTTTTAGAGTTGATTCATACCAATTAGTGAAAAAAAGAGGCAGCTGCAGAAGAGGCAGAGCTAACGAAGATTCCTCTCTCGTTTCCTAAAGAGTGGGAGTCGAGGTCTGGCAGATGTTAAGGGTCGGGGTGAACAGTGACATAGGCAGAGACCGCTGTCGAGCTTAACTGTCCTTCTGCCTGTCCCGTGGGGGAGGGGGGGCTCTGATGATGACTTTCCCCTGAAAGTAGCACAGCGGGGCGGGGAGGGCGGTCTCTGCAAACCACCGCGGAGGAAGTTAGACTAGGTACGGGGGTACAGTAAGGTCCCGACCACAGAATGCCACAGTTAAAGCCCCAGACCTGTGACCGGGTCAAGGGAACATCTCTAACCATGATCAGCCATCGCGCCGCGTCATGAGCTGGAGTGTCAAGCACGTGAGCCTGCTGTGTCTCTGGAGGCTGGAGGGCACCGCTGGCCACACATCTGAGCGTGAATCCAGGCTCTCATTTCAATATTAAGGTATTAAAAATTTTAATAATGAATGAGTGGATGGATGGATGGATGGATGGATGGATGGAATACAATCTGGATATAAAGAGCTGGTTAGCTGTTGGCACAGTGGCTAAGAGCACACACACACACACACACACTTGTTGAATAGTGTTCGTCCTGAATCCCAGGAGAAGCCCTGCACCAGAACCATTAATCGAGTCCGAAAATTGTCTGTTGGACAGCGGGAATAAAAAGCTGCAGGTTATTCTTGGTGTGAATGACCGCCAAGCTGCGGTAATGTTTGCAGAATGCTAACCATGGCATAACGGTGTGTGTCCACATATCCAATAAGCTGCTGAGGTTGCTGCTCCAGGGTCCCCATTGAGATTTGGCTGAAAGAAAACCATCCTTTGGGCAGAGGCTGTTCCGCTCTCCCGCCGTCCCCTATTTCCCCTGGCTGGTAAAACCACGTCCTTCTTCCCGTCTGCTGCTCACAGTCACTCCCAAAGCCGCATCCCCCACAGGGACTTTCCTCAGGCCCCTTGGGTCAGCCGCCCCATCTCATGTTGGCCGTCAGAATTCAATAACGCTCTTGACAAAAGCTCCCCCTAAGACTTGGTATAACCAGACGGACCAGAGTGAGGCCGGAAGCTCATCCGAGGCAGATGCCGGAGCCCGGACAGGAGAGCCAGTAGGTACCCCTTTACGCCAGTGGGTTGCGCCGTCATCGTCGCCCGTCAAGCTGGTTGGTCATATTTCCAAAGGACATGATGAGTCACCAAAGGTTAACTACATCTTGAATTTTTCTTCTCTCACTACAGTTCATAGTTTCCTGCCCATAGCTGATCAAGTCTAGAACTTTTATTACCCATAACTCTGCGCTGAAAAGAATCAAGACAAATCTAAGTACCCAGGATACACATAAAGATGGCAGTTCTCAGCCAGCTTCTGCCATGCTGAATATCTTTAGGTTTAGCTTTCCCTTGAGTGTCCCAAGTGTCCCCCCCTCCCCCCCCATCACGCCCAAACAGCACCGTGGGTATCTGATGTTGGTGTTTTGACTCCGCATTTACTTTCTGCAGAGAACTACAGGGATTATGCAGAAATGAAAATACCAGCCAGTCACTCTTGTAAAATAAGCCTTAGCACACTCCCCACTTGGCCTTTGAGGTATGGGTGACCTTAACGCACCCTGCTCAGTGCCAGGAGCGCCTACTGACGGCTGCTTAATTAGCACGAGCGATCCACAGTAATGAATGGATGTATCCCGGTGAATGCTAACGTAGCGTCATGTTAGGGATGAGGCTCACAAATGCAATTATCACTTCTGTGTTCACTTTCTTTTGAACAAGTAACTGATTATTTGTTCTAGCTAAAAAATGTATTTTATGTTTATTATAATCAAGGATGCAATTTAATATGGTTCTGAGTTACACAGAATGCTTACATTTCTAGCTAATTAATGTCTTCTCTACGAGGGTGCTAGAAAACGGACTGATAAGGAGTCATGTGACATCCTTATGCAAATGAGCAGCGAGCCTCCTATTGATTTCATTGGCCAGCAAGGAGTAAGCTCTTTTTTACCGCTCATGTTTCATTATGGCGGCCCACTGCTTGTGTGAGACTTAAGTGACACATGCTCCCACATGGACACCACATGGTTACCCAACGGCGCAACGGACACCTCGCTGGGCCCAGAGAGCCGGGCCGCACACTCCCCTTACAGAATCGGCTCGGAAGACGCCGAGGTTCGACGCCGAGGTCTTCTTCAGCTGCGGGCTAAAATAGGCAACACGATTGGGGTTGCCATGACAACTGCATTTCGGGCAAATCGGAGAGATCGCCAAGATGTGCAGGAACGCGAGGGAGAGGAGATGAAATGAAGAGAACCAGGGAGAAAGTGTGAGAAACATTGCCGACCTCCCGCCTGCCTCGCCTCGCCTCGCCTCGCCTCGTGCTCACAGCCCCAGCTCTGAGCTGCCCTGAGCACTGCTCACTTCCTCTCAGCATCGAGGCCATACCATGCTCCGTTCCCGACCTGCCATGCTCACACACAGTGAACGGAATAAGTCGCACTCTCGCCATCGCATGGCTGGTTGGCCTCGTTGTGGCGGCCATCTGCCCAATGGTTTCCTCTACTGTGGCATCGTGGTCCGGCCAGGAGGGAGTCCCTGGTGATGCACAAATCAGCCCATCGGGCCTCGATTTCACCAGCTGGGCGGGTCGCTGCTGTTTAAAGTCATCTGGAAGTTAAAAGGCAACGACACGGGGGCTGTTTTTACAGCAGATAAAAGCAACGCGGCGGGACCGGGCTCGGAATAACTGGGAATCTGTGAGTCACAAGCAGATGTTTTCATTACCCTCTGAAGGGGAGCAGAGCGGCCTGTCTCCAGGAGTCGCTCATATTTATTCATGCTCTCGGAAGCTTTCCCAACACCTCCCCCACCCCCTTCATCTGTCATTATCCTTTTTAACACTGAAACGCTGCCCCCACCTCGCCACTGAGCCGTTTTTGGCAGGTGGGGGTTAAACGAGGCATGGGGAGCGGCTAAAAAAATATATTGAATGTAAAATCTGACAGGGATGATGTATTCCTAAACAGAGCTGATGAAAAAAGGCCGCTTTGAAAAACGACACATGTTGTCATGTTACCCGGGGCAGTGGAAGCTTCTCGTGTACCGTGAGCACGAGGGAGAGCGGACTGGGTGTTGCACTTTCACCGCCAAGGCTGTCTGACAGCTCTGATGGAGGGGTGAAGGCCTTACCGCTGTATTTCTTTTAAAAAAAAAATCCCACCTGGTTTCCCAGTTGTCATGTGGCCTGACAGGATAAACAAATACAACAAATACAAATCTGTTTCCCATTGCAGACAATTGAAAGCCCATATTTTAGTTCATTAAAACTACCTGTTGACACGGTTTGCACACCAACGGGCTTCTGTTCCCAAACACTACCCAGAATGCCCCCTATCCACCCCCGGCCCATCAGTTTGGGGCCCAAACCGCTCGCGCGTCGGTGTTCCCTGTAAGTGGGGTGACGTTAGCCTCCGCCACAGCCGGAGAGGAGACGATGTCTATTCCACAGGAAGTTCCTTGACTTGGTTCGTTCTGACCACTTTCCCAAGCCCTCCACACCCGTGCAGCTGTCAGCAGAGGGATTTTAGTATTTAGTAACCATGTGTCACTGCGATGATGACTAAGTGTGTGAGAGAGAGCGCCTTCCGATGAGAGACCAAAAATCAATTCAGTAAATTCATTGCAGATCTCTTTTACTGATGGTTATTGTTTTTGCTCCTGCTGTTAAAGACATTGACTTTAATAAAATAAAGACGGTAAAGATTACCGAGATGACTCATGTGAAGCCATGTAAAGACAAGAAAAAGAGATTTTGTTAAAAAATATGCTTTTAAGATTTGGAATAGCGTGAAGGGAGAAAGAACATAATTTTTCGGCAATCCTTTATCCTCTTGAGATTTAGAGAGCATATCACTCTGTATATAACAGAGCGAGGAAGAGAGTTTGTTGGCCAGGGAGTAATAAACCATAACAGGCTTGAATACACAGATAGAACTACTGTTATAGCATATACTATGTTCCAGATGGACCAGTACAATCACATTACCAACACAATTACATCACGAATGGTGTTCCCCTCTCACCACGTTACCAGTACAAAGAATTCAAAGCATCTCAGAATGAATCACAGGCCTGACTCAGATGGCCAGGCTGAATTCACAACAATGCTGTCAGTTATTGTTATCCTTCCGAATCCCTGCAGAGCTTCGCATAAGGATTCTGATTGCAGAACTAACCACATGTAATCAGTGGCATTCTCATCGCTGAGGGAGGAGGCAACCTTTTTTGCGAGCCGTGTTAGGGAAATGCTGCTGAGGGTCTTTCCACATGTGAAAAGCAGAAGGAAAGCCCAGGTTTGAGAAGTGAGCCATACGAGGAGTCAGGTGACGTTAATCCCCCCCCGCCCGAATCGTCACAATGGATAAGTCGCATTGTGTTGTGTTTCTCCACAATCAGAAAGAAACAATTTAAACAACCCTGTACAATGAAAAATGGGGCTTAATTATTTTTGTTAATAGTTTCAGTCCTTCGTTTTAAAAATATTGCTTCTTCCGCTGTAGCCAGGCGGCCGAGGAGAGGTGTGAAGACGTGCGACGTCCCGCCAAGCGCCGCCGTCCGCGCACCGCCAGCCAGGAGCGCACTCCTTACAATCTGCTGTGAGTAAAACCACACCAGAAACCTTGGGATTGAATGTTGAAAGAGCAGCAAAGGACTTTCGGGTGACGCATAAGCACCAGGGGAACAGTCTGGTGACCCCTGACCCATGGATGGTGGTACCACCCTTTCAGATTGATCCAGATCCAGTCGTCACCCCCAAGACTCAAGACAGCAATGGTTAAAAAAACTAGTCATTCATAACCATTCAGCCCCATCAACAAACTGCCTGACGGAACAATCTAGAAAACCAAGAGTACCGAAAAGATTCAGCTCCTGACATGAGCTTATAAGTCATTTCTGCCAGCTAAGCGCTCATTACCTCCAAAAAAGCCCCACTTTGCAACTGTCACTTTGGGACTGACAAAGAAAATGTTCTCATTAAAAAAAGACCGTCCCGCCGTTTATCCCTATCACGACTCTTATCCAGTTACATAACGTGTAATTTATATAACACAAGGCCCGCACGGGAACGCCAGTAAAAATAAGATTAAAATAATAATCATACAGATCTTATGCTAAGCTGCAGAATGGGTATCCACGGTGTGATAAATGCTCAACATATTGGACGCCCTCACTGGATTCCTCCCCCCATCTATGCTGGCCCCACGACCTGAGCATTTCGATCTCTGACTGAAGCACCATATAGCTAGCACCCTCTATGGGCAGCCGGGTGAATTACCTGGCACGTGTCTGTCTCAAAATCCCTGCTCACTCTTATGCCCCTGTCCTTGATTAGCCTATTGTCTGTTTCCTTAACGAAGCATTCGATTAATTAGGGGACTGTTGGCGATGTTCCCCTTTAGTTCTGGACTAATTGGTGTACTTTTTTGCCTCTTATTCCATTGCCTTTATCATCAATCCCCCTTTCCTGGCTTTAAATTAATGTGAAGGGACGCAGGAGATGACAGAATCTAGCCGTTCCTGCCTCTTTGACAAGTTAGCCTTAGCGAGTGTCTTTGGAACGGCTAATGGCAAACTGCGGCTGGGCTGAAATACACCACAAACAACAGCTGTTGCTTTTTGTCTTTACCAGGGAGTGAAATGGCCCGTCAGCCCCAGTGCAGGTCTGAGTAAGCTTTAGCGATGACAGTGTACGGTCCTCGCATTTCCGCACTGCAGCAATATGCCCACTGCTGTCTCAGATGCATCATGCAACAGGACAGGCATGTCCATTGAGTATCCATGTGAGGCTCTGATTTGGCCACGTGGCAAGAGGATCTCCAACGTCCACCCTGTCTACATCTACTCGACCGTCTCCGTGGTAATTATCATACCCTTTTCCGTTATTACCGGTCCCATGGTTACACTTTACGGGCAAGGTTG
This sequence comes from Mormyrops boulengeri, assembly GCA_026781065.1. NCBI lineage: Eukaryota > Metazoa > Chordata > Actinopteri > Osteoglossiformes > Mormyridae > Mormyrops > Mormyrops boulengeri. The sequence continues at coordinate 19,102,778 of JAODLD010000002.1, forward strand.
TGTCAGGGCAAAGAGTGATTGTGGTTTAACCGTAATTCAGCAGGTCGATTGGCTGACCTCTGTTTAATGTCTGTCTAATATCCGCAACCTTGAATTCCCGGTCGTCATAGAAACCAGAATGTGACTCTATTCAAAACACAAGGCTGCTGGAGGATGTAGGAGAGCTCATTCCAGAAACTAATAAAAAATATTAAGGCAGCTTGTAACAGGGGACTAAATAAATCTGGTGAAATTTAACAATTTCATCCTTGGGTTTGTGCAGAGGCGAAGACGTCAACCGTTTCGAACGCAGCATGTGAGCTTTTCATTTTACGGCAATTTTGATTACAGGCCAGTCCGTCTAAATCAAGAGATTCCCATCGTAGCAAAATTGCACCCAGCCACTTGGGTGACACCTCACTAATAACACCCCCCAAACTAAACGAGGGCTCCCAGGACGTGTGATCGCCGGACACACGCCAATGAGGGTCTCCGCCAAACGTCAAAGAGCTCTCAGCCCATGTGTAAGTGGATGGTCCCCACGGTCTGCTCAGGCCCGTTCTGGCTCTCCACGAGTCCTTCCTGCAATTTACCCGTTGGATAGATCTTTCGTTCCTCTCATTTCCTGTGCCCACGCAATGTAAATACCATAATCCCCATGTTAATTGCATGGATATGAGGCAAGTGTCACATTTTGAGTTTTCTTTTAGCTGCTCCTGTTTGCTCGTTAGGTAGGAATTCCGGGTCTGGAGTTTAATTGCCTTATTCGTCGTTAGAGTGGATGTCAAGACAAATTTATTTAAGGTTGGCGGGGGTTTCGCTGTTTGCTTGTTTGAATTATTTTTATTTGCCTGTTTTTCTCCCATGCAGATGAAACTCTCAGCACAAGCCTGTCAGCATTTAAACGTCCCCTCCCCTTGCTCCAGGCCTGCCCCCCCCCCCCCATCACCACCAAACATAATAGCTTCGCCATCACACTCCGGAAGGTGCATCTGCGCCTGCCTGCTCCCATGGCTGCGCCTGAATATTCTGTGCCGGCAGCAGACGGCACATGCGACATGGCCGAAGGTGAAAGGCGGGAGAGACAGTGTGGAAATGGACAGTTGATGTAAAATAAATATAGACAAAAATAGGTAAACAGGGCCTGGGGGGGGTCCACCTCGGGAGCAGCGATCCGTGAGCGATGCTTGTGACAGCTCACAGACCTGAGGCAGGTTGCTCTGCCTCATGACTGCCTCATGACGCCCCCCCCATGCACAAATCACCCTCTCTCCTCCAACTTCTCTTTTATTTTACTCTTGCTCAACTAACCCTGCCCCCCCTTCGTTCAGTCACAATATTTCTATTTCCGCCAGCCCGCCTCTGTTGTCAGGTCAGCGGCTGCCTGCCCTTTCTGGATCGGGCTGTGAGTGATACGGGCCGACAGCGCAGCGGTGAGCCGATGCTGGCCGACACCATGTCGGGGGGGGGGGGCTCATTACAGCGTTCACGTGTAATCGGAGCGGGGAACTCGGCATGGCCAGCCAGTGGTCAGAGAAGGGGGGGTCAGATTACAGTGGTTTTAACAGGCCGCCTGCTACCCGGAGAACCGTCTTAAAGCAGAGGACTATGACAAAAAGGGATGCAAACACACAGCAAAAAAGGGGTTCGAAGACACACATACAGATTCAGGATACTAAGACACAAAGGTCCAGTCCTGCAGGTCCTCAAAGGAGCACCAATGCAGGTGAGTAAGAATAGGATTCTCTGTGGAGCACCAAGGCAGGTGGGTAAGAACAGGATACTCTGTGCAGCACCAAGGCAGGTGGGTAAGAACAGGAT
>JAODLD010000002.1:19114215-19124738 GCA_026781065.1 Mormyrops boulengeri
GACTGCAGGCAGATAGCTACTTCAGCATCGTGGAGGACTCACTGTAAAAAGGACATAAAGGCAAGCAATTTGTACAGGGGCACAGAGGAGTATATGTGACCATGCCCCTTGCCCCATCCCCTGCCCCAAACAGAGGAGTCACTTCTCTCCCTTTAGAGGCAATTATCTAGCTACTACTGCTGAATGTGAGCCAGTATCTCAGAGTTTCAAGATAGCAAGAGGTGGGTGGGGCCTCTGAAGGTGGTGGGTGGGTCCTCTGAAGGAGGTGGGCGGGGCCTCTGAAGGGGATGGGTGGGGCTCTGAATTAGCCACATGTTCTTCTTCCCATGATTTTCCTCATGAGGGACGAGCACACGCGTTTCACACACCCCAGTACATTAAGGCAAACAAAGGCTAGTTGGACATAGCATCAAACGGCCAGTCGTCACAAATCCATCAACACTTATCCCACATTATTTGACATTGGCACCAGACAAGGTGATGGCAGACGTTTGATATTCACCCGCAGAAACATGGGATTTGCAGCAGAGGTGCTCCTGGATCGCTGTCTCCCTTGCTTTATCTATCTATATTTACATTCCCCTCACTGAGCAGCTCCCTGTCTACCGCACAGCTACAGAAAGGTCTTTGCAACAATTACCCATTAATTACAGGGAATTTGAGGCAATTAAAGGTTTTGAAATATACAATTAGCAAGCGCATTTCCTGATGGTGAGCGTTTTTTTCCTCCCTCCGTGTGTGAGATTACAATGCTATCACGTCTCGTGTTAGTCCCAGCCGTGAGATGCTCCGCGGCTTGCTGTGGGGGGGGCAGGATTTTCCTCACTGAGATATGCGGCTATGAAACGCTTAATTCAGAACCAGGATAATTATCCTGCTGTTTTGTTCTGTGGCCTGGTGTGGAACACACCTACTGGTGCACTCAACAGGAAGCTAAATGGTTAAACGGTAAAGCGGCAGCCTCTCAGAATCTGGGCCCCATCCTGTGAAGTCTTGCAGACTGTCATTTTCATATTGCCCTTCTCACTCACATTGGAGGCGTCTCGGTCAGTTGGACTGTGTGGCATTCCCGTACAGCACAGTCGTGAACTAACTGGAGAGTGTGATTGCTCAAGAGGCTCACCACCCCACGTGAACTCGTGTCCCATTTCCCCCTTAGCTCCCTAACCACTCATTCCCTGCCGCCTTACAATTGGGACTCAAAGCTCAAATGCATCCCCCATAGCTTGACCAACCCACACCCGGCCACCTGGCACCAGTGGCGCGGATGCCAAAGGAACACCAAAATCAGGCCCCGTCCACACCCAGGTAACCTACTTTAAAAAGTGAGGCAACTTCCAGACACGAGATCTAAGCATCACGTGACCCGTGCCGCCGCTCACACTGAGACTCATCGCGCAGAGGAGAGCGAGAGAGAGCGAGGAATGAAAGTTGTGTGCTGCAGGAGCGACGGTGTCGTGGGCCTCCTGTTCCTCTCCCGCTCCTTTCCACACTGCGCTGCCTGCAGCCATGCCCACAGATACAGACAGAGACTCTCGCTTGTTTGTTTTCCCTGATCTTTTTATTATATATATTTTTTTACTTTCTGGGACCCATGAGACAACAGCAAAGAACTGTTTTCCATAAACACAAGCGTAAAACACCTCAAACAAGGGGAAAAAAAAACAAAACTCGACACCCAAAAACAAACATGGGCACGCTCATCGAGGAAGGGGCTTTTTTCTGGGCTTTTGCTCATCAGACTGAGGTCAAAGGGCAGGTGAACCCAGCTGTCTGGCATCACGCCTGGGTCTGTTGCTGTCAGTTCCTCTTTGGCATAGCGGTGAGTGATGACCAGCAAGGTCACGCCACACGTCCGCACGCATCAGAGGGGTCAGCAGAGGACGGACCCGGAGCGTATCTCCACCTCATGGAAAACGCCCGGAGGTCACGGCGAGAGACAAGTCTCAAAATAGAGAGCGGACTTCAAGTCCCAATGGAAGTTTCCGGTGACACCTGAGTACCTGGGACTTATCTGACTGCGCTGGCGTTGCCAGGACCAGAGGAGAATTTCCCATTCGGACTTAAGAGCTCTTGATTGCTGATCAGCCCCCTTCGGTAACAGTCTGCATCAGCTGAGGTCGGTCCAAAGGTCGATTTCCATTGGTTTTGATGAAAATGTCGACCATGGACGAGGACCCAGGACGTGGAATGGACTCTGCACCAGCCAGCATCTGAGGGTCAGAGTTATTTCCAGGATCCTTGAACTAACACGCCCCCCTTCCCCCTCGCATCAGTCTCCAAAGTTTCCAGCGCAGGTCGGGTTTTAAATCATTGTCTTTTCGTTTCTTTCTGTTTGTTTCCTTTTAAAACCTAATGAATAATCCAACACATTCACTCATTGAGTTACGAAATCCCCATCTGTCTGTCAAAAAAAAAAGAAATAGATTGAGTTTCTGTGCTTATATAAAACATGAAATATTTATATGCGTATGTGGTATTTTTTTGGCAGCGGACATTTTTCTGCACTTATTTTCTGTCCTTCATTTATGAGTGGAGTCATGAGGGCTGAAGACCACTGGGAGAGTCAATACCGCAGCCTTTGGTGGCATTTAGGAGCAGCAATATCCTGTCTACCGTGCACCTCCATGCAAATTTAGCCCTCCTGAAGGGGGCGATGGGGAGCCAAAAAGCAAGGTCACCAGGTCACCAAAGTGTGCAAACTCCTACCAAAACATTCTGGCTCTTTAAGGGAGATCCTGTGTCAGCCCTGTGGCTTTGGGTCAGAGTCATTTTCTGTCTTTTCTCTGTATTGAGAATTTTTGTCCCATGACAGGAGTAGACGGCCATAAGAAACGATGCAGCACTGCACAACACAAGAGGCTCCAAGGCTTTGGTCTGAAGCAGGAGAAGCCTGAAGGTACGCAGAGAGATGCAGAAGCAATGGCATCACTACATACCGGAGTAACGTAGTGAAAAATTTACACATAAGAGTAACATCAATCCATCTTCATAGCCCCTCATCCAGTACAAGGTGAGGACATCTAAGTGGGATGCTAGTCCATGTTGGGGCACACACTCACATACACAGCCCGTAAGGTAAATCAAAACACCTTACAATTGCATTAAATTTGCATTTACATTTATATAGGAGGAGTTTTTCCGGCAAGAGATGGACTTGTATACAGCAATCAAGAAGTGAACTAAGTACAAGTGCAGCCAGGCCAAGCTATACAAGTGCAGCACAAAAACACAGTTACGGCCTAATGTGAGAAAAGATATGCAAATTACACAAAGATGGGACCAAGTCTAAGTGCAGAATACACGAAGAGAGCTAGTGAAACCATTTCCCAGGAAGATAGAGAGCCAGTGGGGGCCGCTGGTAAGATGAGGCGTGGGTCTCCAGCGCTGCGCACTGAGGAAGTCTTTCCCTTCAGTTACTGGTTTAAAATTTATGGGCTTAATTTAAAATAAAAGACCAATTTCAAAGGTTTTCATGTAAACAGGCGTGACATAACGGTAAAATGAGTACACTACTTCTTAATTTACTATTTTTTTAAGTACTTTTTCACCATAAAATCTGCCTAGAAAAGAACAGATGCACTAGAGGATTGCAGGAATGAGCAGGATGATGCATGTTATAGGATTTCACTGTTCAGTAGTTGTTTACCAATTAACGCAGTCACAGCTAAGCGATGGCCTGGTTCTTTTGGGGCTGTTTAGGGGGTAATTAGGGGGATCTTTCATGGAGACGGAGGAAGGGAAGGACAGGAAGTGCACAAGCTGGCACCTCTAACGGTTCCTCCTCCTCGAAGTGTGCGAGGGGACCAGCTACAATTTCACCTGGATTGTAGTGCAGAACTGGCAAAAACGAACTGTGATGGATTTTGATGCCAACATGGGGGCGTTTATGCAACCTCCCATTGATCAGAAACCCTGCCAATCATAGCGGTCAGCCATAACCAGTGGTCAGCAAGGTGAGGCACATACACAGCATGACTTTCCACAACCTGTGCACCAGTTCCCCAGCTCCCACGCCGTCTCCTTCCCTGTGACTATAATACAGACCAACAGCGAGCACTGTGCCGGGCTCTCCAGCCGATCCGGTGGCACCCAATCCACCCCCTCGCCTTTCATTCTTCTTAAATGACTCATTTTGAAATTATCAACCTTCTGCAGGAGGAGAGACGTAGGTAGATGGAGCATGGCGATAATTACTCATCCAGGCTGGAGAGAAATTCCGACCCAGCGGTGAATCCTGGGAAGAGCCTGCGGAGGCGAGCTCAGGACCACGAGCATCAGGGAACACCGCCGCGTCAGCAGTCACTGTGGGGGGGCGGGGGGGTTCCCAGTGAGTACGCTTGCGGCTCGCTAACCGGCTTGCCCTCACATGCCGCACAGAGCATGGTCATAGTACTTTGGGGTACAGCGTGAAATAGGTTTAAGAGCAAAAAACAGACACATGATAATGGATGGTGTATCTGACCTCCTGAGTGGCATCAGAATAGAATGGTAAGTGGAAGGAAGAGGGCAGGGCAGAGGTGGAGGCGGGGGGTTCTCCCTTATAAGGAATAAACTCACAATGCTCTGGATGTAGCTCTGTGTTCCCAAAGCCTCATGGGAAACTCCGACAGACACCATCAGGAGGCTCTGTGCCCTATAAACCCGCAACACACAGATTTCCTCCGAGATTCTGACACTTTCATGCCCGGAAATCCACAAGGCAGGGAACAACAAAACCGGGAGGGGGGGTTATGTGAACGCGGTGAAAACAAAATTCAAGAGAATACGACAATCTTTCATGTACAGAGAAAACAGCGGCAGAGAACAATCTCGGGCCGTAAACAGGATGGTGGCGTACGCGTTGGAGCGGCAGAGAGCAGCTCCGCTCGCTTCATGTACCGCTTGGTGCTGACTAACGACCTCCTTAGACGCTAATTAGCCAATTTTGATACTAAGCAAGCAAAAAATGTGTAGATGATGTGTTTGTTAGGGGCGAAGATCTCCCTAATGAGAAACCGCGGGCCTCACCGTGTTTGGCGACTCTGCAGCATGTTTGACAGTGTTTGGAGGCCCCACATTGTGTTTGACTGCACCACAGCGTGTTTGGTGGTCCCACAGCATGTTTGGTGGTCCCACAGCATGTTTGGTGGTCCCACAGTGTGTCTGGCAGCCCCACATTGTGTTGGTGGCCCCACAGCATTTTTGGCGGCACCACAGCGTGTTTAGCAGCCCAATATTGTGTTTGGCGACACCACAGCGTGTTTGACGGCCCCACATTATGCTTGGTGTCCCCACAGCGTGTTTGATGGCCCCACGTTGTGTTTGACTGAACCACAGCCCCAAAGCATGTTTGGCGGCTGCACAGCATGTTTGGTGGGCCCACATCGTGTTTGGTGGCCCCACAGCATTTTTGGCAGCCCCAGAGCGTGTTTAGTGCCCCCACAGCATTTTTGGCAGCCCTACGTTATGTCTTGGGGGCCCCACAGCGTGTTTGACGGGCCCACAGCGTGCTTGGGGGACCCACATCATGTTTGGTGGCCCCACAGAGTGTTTGGTGGCCCCACATCATGTTTGGGGGCCCCAAAGCATGTTTGGCGCCTCCACAGCATGTTTGGTGAGCCCACATCATGTTTGGTGGCCCCACAGCATGTTTAGTGGCCCCACATCATGTTTTGGGCCCACAGTGTGTGTGGTGGGCCCACATCGTGTTTGGTGGCCCCACATCGTGTGTTGTGTCCCGACATCATGTTTGGAGGCCCCACAGCGTGTTTTGTGGCCCCACATCATGTTTGGAGGCCCCACAGCATGTTTGGTGGCTCCACAGCATGTTTGGTGGCCTTGGCATGTTGGGCGATTCCACAGTATGTTTGGCAATTCTGGAGAATGTTTGGTTGATTTGGTGTGTCTGGGGTCTCCGCAGTGTGTTTTAGGGACTACACAGTGTGTTTGGGGACACCGCAGTGTACTTCAGAGGCTTGTGACAGACAGCTTTGGCACAAGATGTCCTTTTTCTGAACTTATCTGTAGTTATTGAGGCTGATGGTCACTGAAAGCCGGTGTAAAGATACCATAGCATGAATGAGTGTGTGTGCGTGTGTGTGTGTGTGTGTGTGTGTGTGTGCGTGTGTGTGTGTGTGCATGCATTTTTGTAATTATTACATTGTGGGCCCAGATTAACTTTTTACCTTGTGGGACATTTTTTAGCCCCCACAAGGATACCCTCAATTTGACAAAAATTTGTGACTTTTTTTGTGCAAATTTGTGCAATTAAAAAACTATAAATGCCAAAAGGCTATTTAGTTTGGTTACTTATGGTTAGGATTAGGGCTGGGTGGGGTTAAGGGTGTCATTGTTGGGATTAGAGTTATGCCCTTAGAAGTGAATGGAGAGTCCCCATAAAGATATGAATGTGTGGACTGTGGGTGTGTGTGTGTGTGTGTGTGCATGCTTGCATGCGTGCGTGTGTGTGCCCTGACAGGGTCCCTTGCCTCGTACCCTCTATTTCTGGGGATGGATGGATTAATGACGGAGGGGTGGCTGGACAGATGATATTATTGTACATATCACCAAATAATTGCTCACATGCCAAGAGAAAGGAAAAGAGATGACAGGCTGGAGGCTGAGGGGCCTCAGAGGCGGATTCAGAGTGACTCACGGCGGGAACACAGGCACTTCCCCAGGGTCCCCCATATCAGTGACTCAAGCAGGCACACTGGCAGGGATGCGCCATGCGACTCCGCCCTCTAGAGGGAGCCCCAAAGCCAGCAAGGTCAACCCGACTTGAGGCAGCCCATGATTTGGGGCTTGTGGGTGGACTGGGGGCTCTGATATTGTACGGATGAGAAAAGCCACCCCGCTTCGTTCACTCTGTCTCATTCGCCGTTCCTCCTCCCTGAATCTTGAGTCATTCCCTGTGAACATGGCCTACACCCGCTAACTTTCTCCACTTAATTGCCCCATTCTGAGACTTGCTCTGGGTCCCCCATGCTTCCCTTTCTTCCTCAACACTCCTGCCCCCATCTGTACGGTTGCGGGCTGCCTCCGACGCGCCAGTGATTCAGTGCCGAGCGGCCCGTGGGCTGCAGCTCCCGATAAAATCAATGTTTAATTCAGAGTGCCTGAGGCCATTGACAGAACGCGCGGAGGCCTTTCATCTACAAAGGGAGGCACAGAGACTCCCGGCGTGAGGAAATCTCGCAGATTAATGAAATCGTCGGGAGCCGTCCCATTTATTACACGGAGCGTGCGCTGTCACCGGGAAATGATCTGACTGCCTGGTGCAGGAAGACATCTGCTATGGAAATGAGAGGGTCCCATTCAGAGCAAGAACCTGCGTCTGAGACCAAAAGCAACATGGTGTCAAGTTTTAGTGTGATTGATTTAAGGATGGTCCTTCCCCCCTTTCACAGAGGCATTATGGGAGCAACGGCACTTGCCGGCTTAAGCATGGTCTCTCCCCCCTTTCCCAGAGGCATTATGGGAGCGACGGCACTCACTGGCTTATGGACGGTCTCTCCCCCCTTTCTCAGAAGCATCATGGAAGCAACAGCATATGCTGGCTTAAGGATGGTCTCTCCCTGCTTTTGCGGAGGCATTACAGAAGCAATGGCACTTGCTGACTTAAGAGCGGTCTCTCCCCGCTTTCGCAAAGGCATTATGGGAGCGACGGCATACACCAGTTTAAGGACAGTTTCTCCCTGTCTGTGCATTGGCATCATGGGAGTGGCAGCACTCGCTAGCTTAAAGATGGTCTCCCCCCACTTTCATAGAGGCAGTACGGGAGCGACAGCACTCACCGGCATAAGGACGGTCTCTCCCCCTTTCTCAGAGGCATCATGGGAGCGACGGCACTTGCCAGCTTAAGGACAGTCTCTCCCCTCTTTCACAGAGGCATTACAGGAGTGATAGCACATGCTGGCTTAAGGATGGTCTCTCCCCTCTTTCACAGAGGCATTACAGGAGTGTTGGCACTTGCCGGCTTCAGAGTGGTCTCTCCCCACTTTCACAGAGGCATCATGGGAGCAATGACACTTGCTGGCTTAAGGATGGTCTCCCCCTACTTTCGTAGAGGCAGTACGGGAGCGACAGCACTCACCGGCATAAGGACGGTCTCTCCCCCTTTCTCAGAGGCATCATGGGAGCGACGGCACTTGCCAGCTTAAGGACAGTCTCTCCCCTCTTTCACAGAGGCATTACAGGAGTGATAGCACATGCTGGCTTAAGGATGGTCTCTCCCCTCTTTCACAGAGGCATTACAGGAGTGTTGGCACTTGCCGGCTTCAGAGTGGTCTCTCCCCACTTTCACAGAGGCATCATGGGAGCAATGACACTTGCTGGCTTAAGGATGGTCTCCCCCTACTTTCGTAGAAGCATTATGGGAGCAATGGCACTCACCGGATTAAGGATGGTCTCCCCCGCTTACACAGAAGCATTATGGGAGTGACGGACCTCGTCAGCTTAAAGACGGTCTCCCTCCACTTTCACAGAGGCATTACAGGAGCAACGACACTTGGTGGCTTAAGGATGGTCTCCCCCCACTTTCACAGAGGCATTAAGGGTGCGACGACACTTGGTGGCTTAAGGATGGTCTCCCCCCGCTTTCACAGAGGCATTACGGGAGCGACGGCAATAGCTGGCTTAAGAGCGATTAAGAACAGTCTCTCCCCTGCTTTCACAGAGGCCTTATGGGAGTGATGGCACTTGCCGGCTTAAGGACAGTCTAAGTGAGGATAGCTTATAGGTTAATCAACATAAATGCACAAATACAAATTAGACCTTTTTAGTCCTTAAGCCAGCAAGTGCCCCTCCCTGTCCAGCCACTGCCCAGCAGAGGCACCACTGTGTGGAAAAGCCGCTGGAGAGGGCACCTCAATCCACCTCACCGCGCTAATTCCAATCATGGGCTGTCAAGTCCATGACACGCGTATGCACACAGACGCCATCGGAACACGTATGCCCGCGATCTCAATCTCATATTCAAATTACCCTCCTGCCACTGGCTCAGTTCTGACACAACTATCTGATAAATGCCACAATAACCATCCAAAACCTCTAATTGAAAACACTTCCATCACGTTGCATTACATTTCAACCCAGGCCAGCAGACACAGAGATACTACCAGGAGACGCCCGCCCGGCATGGAGCACCAGAGATTAATATCGGCTGACACGGAATACTCGTGATCAATGCAAACGCCTCACCTGTCAGCCAGCAGAGCGCTTACCCTGAGAGCTGGACAAGGCACAGGCAGAAGTGGGTTGGCACGCTGGTGTGGGGGGCATCGCAGAGGCTGCACGCCCCCGGGCCTGGCGCTCTAAGCCCCATCCCCCGCTCAGCGTGTGGAGTTTGCGTGTTCTCCCTGTTTCGCTAGGATTGGTGGCACTTTCCACCCGCAGTCCAAAAACATGCAGTAAGGCAAACTGGCGTCTCAGATCTGCCAATAGCGTGTGATGGTGTGTGCCCCGTGCCGGGCTGGCATCCCCGCCAGGGTGTTCCCCTGCCTTATGGCCCATGTTGCCAGGGATCCGCTCCAGCTTCCCCATGACCCCGTGCTGGACGACGAATAGAATGAAACGGCATGGAGGATCCGCCGCTCTGGGTTTCTGGGTTCTTCCATGGCATGAGGCTCAGCACAGCCCGGGGCCAGGAAGGTCAGGGAAACCGGGGATGGTGGGTGAGCCAGTTTTTCAGGGGCAGAAAGCTGTTGAGCGCCTGGTTTGGGCATGGAAAGTACCGGCAGGATGCCACGGAAATGGGCACAGCGGAGGACACGTGTTTGCTGCATCATCCTTCTGGTTTCTGAAAGCCTGCTCCCACCGGTGAGGGCTCCGTTTGTCAGTGTTTCCTACACGCTGCGGATTCGCCTGACACGCTTTTCACGCACCCTGGTCAGCTCTTCCACCGTCTGTCATGTCCAATTATTTCAAAAACGACACGTATAATGAGAGCCAGGCTTCCCTCGACCCCTCGGACAGGCATCTCGCGTGGATGCAGGACAGACACGCGCTTCACGAAATCCCGTAACATGTGACGAACGTGTGCATTCCAGGAGTGTCACCTGACCTTTACACGTGGCCAGCAGATACATACTGTGACACAAGCAGGCACCCCCACCCCACAGGGAACATCCTCACGCCACCCCTGAAAACAATGGTGGTGGTGGGTTAACAGTACCTGCCCAGTTCACTTCAGTAGGCGTGAGCAGAAACAGGGAAAGAGCTGTCAGTTAAGCGAAAAAAGGCTTCAGAAATGTGGCAGGTACCTCACCTGCAGTAGAGCAGCACATGGATCGGTACAAGTGCTGAACGTCTGGCTGCTAAACGGTACAGTTGGGGGGTGGGGTGGCATGTTAGATAAGGAGGCGGAGTCACGTCGGGTACTGGTGGCTGGGGGACCCCTCGGCCCTGGGGCCACATGTTCTGTGATGAGCTTAACAAAGCAGATAATGTGCGAGTGTTAGGGAGGGGCCAGCCCACAGGACCAATTAGCCACACGGCGCTTTGAATGGGGGCAATGCGCCTACAGCAGGGGGGCGCATGGT
>JAODLD010000002.1:19153696-19169519 GCA_026781065.1 Mormyrops boulengeri
AAAGCCATAGATAACTTTTTTTTTTGGGGGGAGGGGGGGGGGCGATAAAAACCATCATATTGAATTTTCTAATACAGTCAAAAACTACATGCATTCAGAAGAGAGCTCACCGCCTGCTGCCGCGGGACACTCCTGAATGCAGTCTGCCACGAGAACGCAAACAGTGACCTTACATACAAAAGGAACCTTTTCAATCGAGTCAAAGGAAAAATTAACACTGATGAAGTGTCCATCTGTTTGAGTAGCCAAGTCCTAGGTAACAGAGTCCCATCCTCTCCATCCGGCTACCCTCCCCCCAAACGGCATCCCGCCCCTGAAGCAGTTCAGTGGGGGGGGTGGGGGGACTAGGAGCGGGACAGCTTGGCCTCGTGGGCTTTCAGTGTCCCAACGGCATCCTTCACTGCATGGTATATGATGTTCTTCACCTGCGGACGACAGATCGCACATCAACGCCAACCTCCAATGTTTCCACGGCGCCCTCCCCCTTAGCCGCTGCATCCCGGCCATTTGTGGAAAATCAGGCTTTAAATCACTAAAGCTCGAGCCCAGTATTAAACAATGGTATGGGTCAACTACCACTGAAGTATATCTCCTTACACGGTCATTCGGCGTGTTACAATTCGTGTTCAATGTGTACAAAAACATTGCACTTTAGAGTAATGGGCTCTATGCACGTAATCTGTGTGACGTATTTCCATTAGACATTATACCGGCAGTCAAAGGTATTTGAAACCAACATTTGCTGAACACGATGTTCTCATCAAGCTTCTCTTTAACTAGGGAAAAAAAAATTTAAAAAAATTTGCTAAGGCAAAACAGTAACACTGCATTAAGAAGCGATGAGGAAAAAAAGCAAAGATAACAGCCATTACATTAAACATAATGGACTGAGGCATTTCTGGGGTAAGAAAAATTGAAATCTGTTAAGAAGGTAGAGATAATGTATTAGGTTAACGCTGACAAAGGAGTATGGCACTACTGTTAAAAGACAGATAACTGCTTGCTTGCTCGGCATTTTGACAGGCGTATAGAAGCCGGAAGCTGATTTGCTGGTATGAGAATCCGGAAGACGTGCGTGCGTAGAACCTATTTCCCACTAGAAGGAAACAGGAAGGCCCGCTCTCCCGCACACACACCTGTAGCTTGTCCTCGTGGTTGGAGTGTGTGGTGGACAGGTGTCGGAACTCCTGGGTCAGTCTAAAGCAGTGTTTCACATGTTCGGGTGAGACGAAGTCCTCAGCTACTTTGATACAGCTGTACAGGTTGTGAACCTGAACAAACAGACAGAGGGCAGAATGACGTGAACGTTTATCCATTCGCAGCAGTACCTTCTTCCTGTCAAAGTATGGCGCCCTGAGGTAGACCCCCTAACCTTACCTGGTGCGGTGCTCCAGCAGGGATAAAGACGGCATCCCCCAGGAACTGCACAATGGCCCAGCCCTGCACGCCATACTCCTCTAGCAGCCTGCGACGCAGCACCTGGTCCAGGTACCAGCTCTGGTCGTGGATGGGGTCGTGGTCAGGCGGGTTCTCCTGCCCCTGTTCCTCACCCACCTACACGGCAGAAGGAGAGCGCAAAACGTCAGGGAGCCGATAGCGAGCTTCTGTGATGGCCTGACAGCTGGTCCAAGGATAGCCCCGTCTTCTTGCAAACCCTCCCTGCTCACTTTGCGAAGCAGTTCCCGGATCTTCTCTGCATCCTTGGCGCCGTAAATGTGCCATAGGGCCCCCGGCTTCTCCTGTCCCTCGTAGATCCGGCGCTTGGTCATCTCATCCACGTCGCCCTCCTCGATGGTCGTCATGACTTCTGATAGGCGAGACAGAGCAGATACTGCAGCTCTTATGCTGGTGTGCCTAACAAGTTGCCACCAGGAGACAGCACACCCCCAAACTTCTTTAACATCACTTTCGACTTCCAGAAGTTTATGAAACTAAAATTCTAAAAGCTTATGAGAACTTCATTTTGCATCACAAGCATCTTTAAAAAGTCAAAACAAAGACTTAAGGTATCAATACAGTTCCATGTTCCTCCAACCATTTTAAGTTGCTGAGGCATGAATGAAAACATATTTCCTTCAAATCATACACCTGTGGTCAAAGGTCATACACTTATATAACAGACATTGTGTCATGGCAGTTTTGGGCTTTTAAGGATTTCCACAATATCTTTGACAAAACACACAAATTAAGCACGAGTTTTAAATTTACTGTGGGTTCCGTTGCACATTCATTCTGTCACTAAAAAAAGAACATCATTAAAAACACTGACATGGCATACATGTCCATTACATAAAAATGGATTTAAACTTTTGACTACAACTGTAGTAATATTTTACATTCAATGTAGTGATCTAATATAGTGGAATCATACACTGAGATAGTGGTGGGCAATATGAATTTATCGTGACCAGTTCAAAGTGTAACTACGATAAGCATTTCAGTTATTGCAATACAATACTTAACACTATTATGACAACTGACCAAACCTGCAAGCACCCATCACGCGATACCTGCGAGTTCAGACTTTGCAACAATACTACAACAAAAGACAGACGTGAAAGTAATTTCAGCCTGCATATCATCTTCTCACTGCCTGTACATCTCACTTTTGTCAGTTATCAATCTCAGCGCGTCTCAATTTAGTGACTAGATCTTGAATTACAAACATGATTGAACCTTTCTAACCAGTTGGTTAACTTGGTAAACAAAAAAAAAAAAAAAAAACAAACAGACTGGCTTTATGTACGTCATCAGACAGCTAAAAATATGGCACTTGTGTCACACGGCAAACACACAGTTCATAGGCGGGTCAAATAAGTAGCGTGTGGCATGGCTGATGAAATGGTTCCAAAAAGATTACGTTTGCGCATTTAAAAATTCAGAATCTTACATTATCTAATTTTACGTTTTGTACATCAAACAGTTCAGAAGTGCAAAGTTATTGACCAAAGTGAAACATTCATTTGTACTCAAACTTCTGAAAAAAGGCACTTTTGTTATGAATCGGTTTCTTTTAAATTTTACATACCTTAACTATTTATTATAATCAGGCATTGAGAGAACTTGTATACAATCGCTGCATAAAGAGATACACGCCTCACTTAGTCATAAAAGGACAAGTGTACCTAAGTAGTAATGGTGCTGTCATGACAAAAAATGGCCCTACATTTTGACCTCGATATGGCGAGTGCCAACTAATGCAGCAAGTGCAGAACCTTTGTGTGTTTTGAGACAATATTTGTGTTGTACAGTTCTGTGAATACAGTACATAACAGGCATAGTTAATTTTCTAAATGTGCACCTTAATGGATATTTTATTTGAGAGAATAAATATTTTGATTTGCTTTTAAGTACATTTTAACTTTTTTATTAGTAGGTTGCAGCAGTATTGACAGACCGAAAAAAGACATCTTTTTACACCCTTATCCTGCCATATCGCCCACCCCTGCTTATGATAACAAAGGGTCACGTACATTCATTGATTCCAGCTTGAAAAGAGGGAGGGGGCTGATAAATTAGATGTGTGTGTCACATTTGGATCATCCACAGCTTGAGCTCACACTATAAAGATGGTCAGTGGCTGAGACTCAGCGCTGTTCAGGGCACCTTAGGAGCATGAGTGTTCCATCTGGCTCTGGTTCAGCAAGACTAACAGGGCCTGCGCTCTAGCATGAAATGGCACTTAAGAACAGCCCTCTGGCTACAGCCTTACTCACTCCAGGTTTTTGTAAAAAAAAAAAAAAAATTATTAGTATTAATGCAGAAACCCAGAGCTCCACTGTCTGCAAGCAGAAAACAGTGACAGAGTTTGTCCGACGGCTTAAGGGGGTGTTAATGGAAAGGGAAAGGTGAAAGTAGGCCGAGGTGTTCAGGACCTACGGAGCACTCATCCATAGCCCCCAGGTACCCCCAGGGCTGTAACCACACGCATCGAGGCAGCAGACACCTGTGGACGCACTCACACCTCCGCCGTGGACCCAGGCATCTCCAAATCATGGAGTGTCCGTACTGCCAGAGGGCCGCACAGCAGACTGCTCTCCCAGATAGGGAGACCCAGGTTAGCTGCTCCTCCACCCCCGTATGGCACTACGGCCCCCCAGGCGGGAGAACACCACACACTTTCACAAGGATGCCGAAATCTCTCACTCGTGAAAAAGGAAATACGGAGGCCCAGCAGCAAGAGACACAGGTTATGCCATAGGGATGATGGACACAAGACATCAGAGGAGGGCCCTGGCTGACCAATCACAGCACAGGGAACACAGATGACTGGGAGGGGGATGCTGTCAAGTGGAGAGAATAGTAAACCAAAAGGGACATGCCAAAGAAGTAATACAACAGTAAAAGGCACACACCTTTATATCCAGAGGTGTCTGCTTCTGTAAACGAGAAATTTTATGACAATCAACACAAACCTTTGTATGGCAGAGAAGTCTACAGTCTCCACCCTATACCAGAAGACGGAGGTTAGAATAGCATGCAGGGGCAGAAATGGGGGGGGGGGGGGTTAGTACCCGAGAGGCACATGGGTGCTGGGGGGGCTGCTGTATGAATAGGGAGGTAGGGAAGGAGAAGATGGATGTGCGATCCTTGGGGACAGGTCTCATCTGACTGAAAATAGCGCTAATTCTGTCGTATGTGGTGACCTCGAGCCCCAGGCCTAACGCCGGGCAACAGACGAGTGCTGCAGTGTCAGTGAACCTCAACTCCAGGGAAGAGTCTTAACAACCACTAGAATTAACTGCTCTCAACCAAAATATACTTTAAGAGAAACATTTCCTATATATATTCCATATTCGAACTTTACCCAGTCCTGTATATGGTTAAGGAAGATGGTGGGATTTAGCATCAGAGCTAAAAAAAAATATATATATGCATGTCAGAATAGGCCATATGACTGACAATGTTAGTTAAGCAAATCTGAAGATAATAAAATACAAAAAAGGCTAATCACACAAAACAAAAACAAAAAAAACACACAAACATACATAAAAGATGTGTTGAAGGACACATGGGCCGAACAGCACCCACAAGAATTGACAAGAGCCAATTATCTACTCACCCTGCTCTTGGTTATCCTCACCACGTGGGACACCCACGTACACCATCACATTCACAGCGTCAGAGACGTCCAGGTGCAGGTTGGTCGTTCCCACCTTCCTGTCCTCCGTGGAGATCAGGCCTTATCACCAAAGAAAAATGGCAGTTACAGTCAGACACTCAGTGCCCAGAAATGCACAGCATCACGTGATCTGGAATGCCCTTACCATATGCATTGTACATCTTGGGTCCCAGGTCCGGCCTTACGAAGAAGTTGGGCAGGCGGGCAGCAAGATTTAGACGGCCATCCCTTTTGGTGTATTCTGGGAGGGGCAGGTTGTCCATCAGATCATCAAACCTGCCAGTAGAAAATACCAGTTTCAGTTTGACACGTTCTGTCCTGTTTCCCCATAGTCCGTCATTGGCGGGACCTACATTATGTCAGAATTGTGTGTGTGTGTGTGTGTGTGTGTCTCACCGACTAGGCATCATGTCTCGAAAGTCTTCTCCTGGAGGCCAATCCTTCAGCTTCAGGACCATTGGCTGTCCGTCTCCACCTTGTAACCTCTCTGAGGCAATACAGGTCAAAACAATTACGGCACAGCAACTTCGAGGCAGCAGCGCATCGATTCCCCATAACGATACTCACTAGAGATCACCTGGAAGCCATCCCAGAAGTCTCGGACCTTAACGTCGGAGATGATGGCGCAGTTCCTGCAGTTCACCAGGTCAACGTCCTGGTCGCCGAATTCCTGGCTGAAGGCTTCTGGTTTCCACAGGCAGCCATTGAGTTTCTTGTGGACCCCAGACACCAGGACCGGCTGCAGAGGGATACAAGATCGACCTCATCAATGTGGGCCCAACATCAGGAGGAAGGCCTGGCTGCTCTCGGCAAGAAGCCATGCCTCACCTGCCCCTGTTTCCAACACTCCCGGAAGATTTTCCAGTTGTTGCTGTTGCTGGGATCCTGAAGGCAGAGGAGCCGGCCGTCACAAAGCCATGAGTGAGACGTGTGGGGGTCCAGGACACTGAGGCCCATCATGCTGTCACGCCGGCCGACAGCCCCTGATTCTGCACCCTCGGCCGTCCCCCGACGGGCTTCAGCCTTCTTTGTCTCCACCACAGATGCGATGATGTGGTCGAGGAAGTTAGGAAGACTGCCCTTCGCCTTGTCCCCCTGCACAAGTGATGAAGGGGTGTGACATTCAATAACCTCTGGTGACTCTTGCTCCAAATCCAAATCAGCTAATTAAGAGAATGAGTATCATGTTGCATTTAGAATCTATGGTGCTAAAATGCCCAAGTTCCCCCCATGATGCGAACCCCAGATGATGTGGAGAACACGGAGGGGAAGGGAACTCCGGAATCAGCAGATCCCTGAGGCAGCCGGCCGGGCCCGGAGTTCAGCAGGTCTCTCAGGCTGGAGCCCTCTGCCTTGGGCTGGGTGGTGCTGGAGCCAAGGAGGAGGCTGTTGAAGAGCTTGGGGCTAGAGCTCAACGACGGTGCCTTGGAGAGTGAGCTGAAGGAGTCCAGGCCGAAGGGAGAGCGAGTGTCACGGTTGATCGTCGACCGCAGAGACCCGGAGTCTGAGACCATGGAAGGAGGGGAAAATGAAATCTGGTGATGACTAGTCACTCCTTTCTACAGGGAATGCGCACCTTCTGATCATGCATCATATATACTTCACTACTATGTTTTCCAGGGAACATTTCTGGTACTGGAATCTCCTACCTTTTGTCTCTTCTTTGGCCTTCTGTGTGGCAAGGTCTGCTAGCCAATGTAGGGCGGAGGTGGAGGAGCCTTCAGACATGGAGGGCCGCATCTCCTTAGGTGAAGGTGCTGCCACTGTAGCGGCACTAGCATCCGTGTCACCAGGCCCCTCCATGCCTGACTCTGGCTTGGGGGCAGTGGAGTCACCCTCTGCCCTGGGTGTAGCCGTGTTGGCAGCACCCCCACTGGTACCACTGGTGCTGGACGCCACCCCAGACTGCACAGGGAACACAAGATGCAGGTTTCCATTACCGTTCAACCAGGCTGGGTGGGTAGCAAACTATAGAATGGAAGCAACTTACCTGAGAGAGACCATTGGGGGCACTAGGGCGCACAAGTGGTTTGGAGTGCCGGCTCGTACAGGGGCAGTTGGCTTTTATGCCCCACTTGCCCCGAGCAGCATGCACCATGTCTCCGATGTTGTAGAGTGCTGAAAGGGACAACAAGGGAAAGGTCAAAAGAAGAGACCTGACATGGGATCAACGATCAAGGATAACTGGAAAGGGGGAGAGGTTACCTGTTCCAGGGATGATCTGTGTGGGCATGAGGTTCTGGGGCTCGTGGGGCTGACCCTTTGCACACTTCAGCCAGGAGAAGACCTCATCATCCATGCCATCGTCAGGCTCTGGGGAGGGATGTCAGATTTTCACGGGCCGTTGACTTCACACAGACACTAGCTGCATGGCGTGTGGGGCGGGGCAGGTTCTCACCTTCCCGGGACCGGCTTTTGCGAAGACGGTAGCAGTCAAGGCAGACGCCAAAGCCACACTTTCGGCACACCCAGTGAATGTTGAAGAGCGTGGTCTCGCACACGTCACACATCTCCCTGATCCCCCGCACCGCTCGCTTCCATGCCACTTTCTCTGCACAGCCCAGGGAGACGAGAATGTCACCAAAAGGCTCTGCTACCCAGACGCACATTCCTGCCAGAGTACAACGAGATTTCAGAAGATGGCTACAAATCATGACACGTACGATGTGGCTCCACCATCATCATGGCCTCCTTCTCTGACATGACCAGCTGACAGAACTGGTCCCCCACATTGGCCAGGATGTACTTGGAGGTGTCCAGGTCAAGGCCCTCCTGTGTTGCTGGGGAGGGTAGCCACAGCCCCATAGCGTGAGGGTCACTCTGCTGGGGGCTCAGAAAGCCTTCCACTCGTAGGACTCCTTTGCGTGTGAAAGCCAGCCTTGAAAGGAAGTCAGAGGTTAAACCTAGCATGCAGGTTAAGGGCCTGGCTGAAGGGCCCAACAAAAACATTACTGCCGATCCGTGAACAACCAAAGCTACACACTGACACACCAACAGATTTGTTAAACCCCACCCCCACCCGAGCTTGTCACCTGCGGAAGTGAAAGAAGCGACAGGCCACCGTGGAGTCGTCCTCGTCTGCATCCTGTTCACGGAACTTGCGGTAGCGCTCCAGGCGGCACTCGCGGCACTTGTGGAGGTGCGGAGCAACGTTGATACAGGAGCCGTCCTGCAGAAAGGCTTCGCCGGACTGTTTCAGCCGGCGCACCTTGGCAACATCCTTCAGCACGGACTGACCCACTGCTGGAATGGAGGGGGGCAGAGTGAGGGGAGAGCAGTGCATCTCAACAGAGCAGATGGGAAAAGCTTCACCATCAACCCATCAGATATTTGATTTTATACAGAAGCTCCAGTCTCCCAATCTGCACCTAGTCTCCATCTCAGTGCCCCCCAAGCAACCAGAGCTCAATAACTCCCATTACCAGTTATGGCCAAATATCCAACTTAGCCTTTGATCTAGTCCATGATTTTCCCAAACTGCTTTTCAGCATAACAACTCCAGTAGAATGCTCCCTTTGTTACAAGGAAGTTATTTTTCAAAAGTATGACATTAACCACACACATGAAAGATGATTACAGGCAAAAATGCAAACTTTCAGCGTCGTCTGAAAACACTATTTAAGAGAATCATTGGATCTGGTTGACTGACAGGCGCCCTCCTACCTTTGAAAGGCTTGTTACGCGGTCGGCTCTTACTCGCCGCCTTGCCCTTGCTCTTGTCCATAGCCCGTTCGGTGGAGGTACCGTGGGGACCAGGGTTCTGGTCGTCGTCGAGTGCCTCTGCCTCGCTCAGATCTGAGAGGTCGCTGTTGGTGCTGGAGTCGGAGTCGCGCTTGGAGGGGTGGCCACGGTCTTCCAAGGGAAACTTCTGGGGTGAAGGTTCAAATGGCAGGGGCCGGTCCCCAGGTCCCCCAGCAACAGCGCTGAACAGTGAGGAGAAGCCCGAGGCTAGAGGGACCTGCGCCTCAGCCTCTCCTGCTACCGCAGAGCCTTCTTGACCTGCAGAGGTCCCGGTTCCCTCAGCACTAGGCCTGGGTGCGGGAAGTGCCTCCTGGACCTCCGATGGAGGCTTCTGGGGCAGTGTAGAGGCAGGGACGGATGAGACAGGGGTGGAAGATGGACCTGAAAACGGGGAGGGCAGTAGGCCTTTCGGAGGCTCGGACATGGTGAACAGGTTAGGTTTGGCCTCCACAGGAATTCCGAGAGTGCTGGGCTCCACAGGCCCCTTGACCACCCCACCGAGGGTAGGGGACGAGGTGTGAGGCAGGGCGGTGGGAAGCCCACTAAAAGGGCTCTGAGGCAGCTTTTCAGGGGGAGCCAGGAAGGGGTTGCTGGGTTCCTCACGCTTGGGCGGCTGCAGGAAAAGGTTCTTGTGCGTCTCCTGCGGCTGGCTGCTCGCCAGCAAGCCCAGGCCCCCCGTCACACCAGTAGAACTGCCGCCAAGAGTCCCGGTGCCCAGAGGTCCAATGGTGAGACTGGGGCCCCTCAAAGGCCCAGAGCCCAGTCCAGGAACACCGCTTGCTGAGAAGGCGGGGGCCAGCTTGGGTGTGTCCTCGGCCCTGAACGGCTTGTTCAGCACCACACCGTTGCCAGCCGACTGGGCCTCTGGTGCTTTGGGCTGATCTTTGAGAGGAGGCAGGGTACCAGTCGGCGCTGAGCCGAAGAGTCCCACTGTATTGGGGGTCAGCACAGTCTTCTTTGGGCTCTCGGAGCAGGTGGAGGGCTTAAAGAGGGTGGGTGGCTCCTTACCAAGGTTATCTGATACGGCCGTGAAGTAGTTGGTGCCGGAAGCATGGCTCGGGCTTTGCTTTTGAGCCATGCACTGGAAGAACAGGTTCTGTGATGAATCCGTCTCCGGCAAAGACTCCTCTTTGGCAGCGAACCCAAAGCCAAAAGGTCGGCTGTCCAGGTCCGTCGCCCCGTTGGTCTGAGCGCCAGTTTGAGAGCGAGTCTCCCCAAACACCGACGTGCCCAGAGGGTTGGACTGGGGCAGAAGGAATCCTGCTGCAGTCAGAAGGGGCGTCTTGGAGCTCTAGAACACAAATACACGAAAATGTATGTTATGCATCAATAAAAAGTTAATCTATTTGCACCATAATGCTTAACTTAGCTAAGATGGTGTGAAATACATATAAAAGATTCAAGGGTCTATTAGGTAAACTCAAAACTTGTCCTTGACAACTACACCACCTACTAATCAAAACTGACCTTAAATTAGACACAGACATACGGACATTACTGACCTCTGCAGTCTGTGTCCCCACCCAAGTTGGAGGCTTTTGGCTAAAGCCTAGGGTGGTGGCAGCACTTGTAATACTAGGTGCACTTCCTTCAGGCAAGACGCGGGCCGTGGTGCTGACTGGAGACGGAGCAGCTGTGGTACTGGGGAAGCCAGTCAGAAGCCCCTCTTTCTCCCTTTCGGGCCCCAGGGCCGGGGCAGTCTTAGCGGAGGCGGCTGGGACAAGGCTGGGCATCTGACCAAGGGAAGGGAAGGACGTGTTGGAGAAAGGGGAAGGGGCCGGTCTAAGAGGGGGCGGGGTGGGGGCGCAAGGGGCCGGCAGGTAGCTGGAGCCCACACGGTCCTGCGAAACCGGCGTCCGTCCATTTTCCTTGGCATAGGCGGAGAAAGGGAAGCCAGGCTGGCCCTGGGTTGGTACAGGGGCAAGGTTTGGGGAGGTCTGACCATGTCCGCAAGCCACCCCCATTGTAGCAGTGCTGCTATTGGCCACAGCGACTACTTCATCCACAGCCACACCGGAACCGCTCCCATTCTGGCTGTCGGCACCACCTTCGCCCTTGAAGCGCTTCAGATTCGCGTCCCCGTCGCTTTCCGACACGTTCCTCCTCCGGCGCCCTGCCTCGCACTTGCCCCCATCGCTCTCCTTCCGCCGCCTGCCAGCATTCCCTGCCTGACCCTGCGGAGGAGGAAGTGGCGGTGGAATGACAGCAGCGGAGAAGCGGGGGACAAAGCACCGTTTTCCCGGAAGGCGCCCTCACCATGTCATCTTCAGCGAGCATAACGTGAATCACTCTCGGGTCCACCACCTGCGTCTCCCCGCTCTGCAGGAGAGGGATGGAAGTTTAGCACCAAAAATCATAAAACAAACAAAAGCTCCAGGAGTCGCAATGAGAAAGTCAGCAGGTCTCCGTTTCTCTTGCTGACTAAGACTCACGAGAGGCTGTGCTGCTGAACAGGTGCACAACATCACCCACAACAAACTAATTTCCTCCATAAATAAGAAGCAGTTGGAATGCCTCTAAAGCTCTCCAACCTTTATTAGCAAGTTTTTCCCCAATAAAACTCACATTTTAATAAGCATGTTCAAACGTATTGCCAATCCTGTCATCATATTTGTCTATTGAGCCTCCTAACCGAATGTGACATAAAACTACCAACACAAGTGTGATTGCTTACAGCAAAGACAGTCATCATTTAGCCAGTCACACTCTTATGTAGCTTTTTAAAAAAGCCACTTAAAGTAAGGGAGGTTTCCGACTGCCTTTCTGCAGGACTGTAATGAACGCTTTGCCAAGTTTATCTTGAAAGACCACTCGCATTCTCACACCAATCACAAAAAAACTAATTACCACAATATCATTGCCAATTGAAGGGAGGCAAAATTTATGATCTAGGATAAACAGTTTGATATTCATGCATACAAAAAAGGATTGTGTCCCATAGGGATTAGAGCATATATGACTGGAAGATCTGTGAGGACAGGCACACACCTGATCCATGATTATCTCCATGATGTGGGACAAGGGGTCATGATGGGAAACCAGACCCTGAGCCCAGGACTCCTCAAACTCCGGCTGGTACACTCGAACCTGGCGACCCTGGATGGTGTACGAGCCTGAAAGACACACCGAAGAATTAACCAGACCTGCCTTCAGCCACAAACCACCCAAGTGCATCCTGGGAAAGTGAAAAGGCCAAGAGGCAAGGAACTTTTAACAAAATGAAAACATGAGCAGGGCAGAACAACAACGGCCATAGCCCTCAAAGTCACCAGGTCAGTTCACCAGGTGTCCCGCTGTGCAGGAAGATAAAACAAAGATCTTTCAGAACAAGAAGATCCCTAAATGTAACGTCAACAGTACCCACCCTTCCTCAGAATTTCCTGTAGCTCAAAGTCAGAGCGCCAGGTGCCGATGGCCGCCTGGACAGAGGGCTGGTCCTGCAGGATGTTCTGCCTCAGGTCTTTCTCCACCTGAAAGTGCCATCACACTCTGCTTGACGCTCGCAAAAAAAAAAACACGAAGATTCAACGGAACACAACATCAAACAAAAACCCTAACGATAACGGTCACACCACAATGCGCGAGATGTTTCTGTTAGCGGTGCTGTACCTCAAACACCTGCAGCGTGGTGCCGTCCGGGAGAAACACAAGGGACCTGCTTCCAAAAAACTCCACAGGAACAAGGGACCCCAAACCCACTCTGTCCACCAGAGGTTGGAAAGCCTGGAGGAAGAATCCAGAAACAGGTTAATGATCATTTTCCAAAAACGTGATGCTAGAAACCAGCCAATACAGCCGACTTGGGAATAACCATCCATCACAGATGACACTCACGCTGACCGCGTGACCCAAACAACATGCCTGCAGAGGGGGGTCAACGTCTCTGTGGATGCTAACACACTTTGCTGATGCTAACACACTTTGCTACAGCCTAGCGGCGGACACTTAACATTCTGTTTCCAGTCCCTCATGTCAGAACAGTTAAACAGAATAAGAAACTGCACAATAAGAGATCATGCATTTTTGGTCTCAAGTTATAGTTTGATACGGAGACCCAGAATACTGGAGTTACCTCATTTTCCACGTACTAATAATATAATTTATCCTGCCAAGAACAGGTATGTGTGAAATGGCATCAATACGTCTGACTGGACCTCCTTCAGTCCCAAACGACCCCGCTGAAGAAGAAAAGAAAAAACTCCAGGTACTGACCAGTGCAGGCCAGGCAGAGACTGGGTTCACTCCACTTCCCGGGAGGTTAGGGTCGCTGCGGGCAGCCCACACAATGGAGCTCTCCACCAAAATGGCTTGCACCTCATCCCCGTACAGCTGCACCCAGGAGCGGCGTCGCCAAGAGCACTCCTCAAACTCTACGAACACCTGGAGGAGAGAGATTTCAGCTCACACAAAAGCTGCTCACTCTTGTCACCGAGCCAGAGCACGCTACACTGATGCAGCAGTGAACAAAAGACATGGGCAAATGTCGCAATACTCCAGACCCACAGACACCCGAAACAATCCCTTCACACCCTTCCCAGCTTTCAACAAACTGGAGCAGACGGTTTGAAGCTTTTGCCCAAGGTCAGGGATATGAGTAAAGCCAACTATCCTGCTGGCGGACCGGACTCATAGGCACGTACACTCGCGTCCCATCTCCCCGTAGATCGCCTGGATCGCAAACCTCGCCTGACACGCGATACCCCGGCGAAGAAATGCGAATCCAAGACGCAGATGCGGCGAGAATCTTTCCAGGAGCATCCTCTGCACGACCCGAAATCCTAACATTCAACTTCAGCCCGATCGCACCGTGCAGCATCGAGGACACGCCTCTCCCTGCACGTAGGAGATGGCACTGCTCGGAGGGTGTGTAGCCTTACAGCCCACATTAAAATATCAATAGTGCAAAGGGAATACCCACATGCATGCGTGCATGCCACTAACGCGAAAATATAAAAAAGGCAAATTCACAAACGTGCAAAACTATTTCTAAATGCGTGCAAAAATTATATATATTTAATCTATAACATAAAATAACTACTTAATGACAACTTAGAAAAATATATTTTCTTAAAGTTTTTATTTATATATATATGGCGTAAATTTATGTATGTTTTTTTTGTATTCTCTATGACCTGCGTCGACCTGTAGTTCACACCGCTTTTCGGCGACAGCCCTGGAGACACTATGAGCACTTCGGGTTCAAAACATCAGCAAAAAAAAATAAAAAATCGCATTACAATCCGCAGGAGTGGAAATGTTCCATTTAAAGCCCCCCTGGTCGCCCCCGGGACGCTGCCTGCCATCTCCGTGCAGCTGGTCACGTCACTGCCTGCCATCAATAGACCGGGCCCAAAGCCGCGGTCTCCAGTGCGAGGCTGCGGCTGCCGAAGCCTCTGCCAGCACAAAAGCCACCGGCCCCCCCGCGCCTGCCTGTCGGCCCGCACGAGTCGTGCAACCTGAGCACCGCGTCGGGTGATTCCGCTCCCGGATCGCGCTTCCTCCTCTTCCGCTTCGCACCGGCTCCCAAAACCTGTCCGTCCGCTTGTAAACACTGACCGTTAGCCTCGCCGCCGCCGTCCCCTCTGCGCCGCTCACCTCCACCCCCGGGCTGGCCAAACCGACCACGCTAACCGCTCGGACAGTCCCACGGAGCCACTCGCGCGTCCACACGGCTCGATCCGCTTCGGGTCCCGCGGCGGAGCCCGCGTCTCCGAGGAGCAGCAGCAAGCGCTTTCCCACCAAGCCCAGAGAGTCCCCCATATTGCCTGGCCAGCAAGAACAACTTCCTCACTGGACAACTCCGATGTACTTACAAAGGCCGTGATAAATAATAATAATATTAAGAAAAGAAACGAGCGAGGCGCTCGTGGGGACTCCCAACCCAGTCGCTTCAAGAAATACGTGCCAGCGGCGTTAAAATGTTATTGTTCACAATGCAACAGTCCCGCTCCGTCCGCCATTTAGCCCTGCAACAATCAAACGCTCCCCTTACTGCGGAGTTCAAATACTCGGCGCGTGCTCTCAGGGCGCGCAGCGACTCCTGCCGGCCGAAGCGCGGCGTTGCGCCCACACCAAAGCAGTGCTTCGCAAGGCTGACAAGCTACTTCCAAGTCGTTTCTTATCGATATAATCAGACGGCTATATCTACAGATTATAGCCATTTCATATTTATATGACATGTACAATATTAGTCATTATATACATGTCATTTAAATATATAACCGCTATAATATAATTCATATAAATATCATGGTATTCTATATCTCTGTTACCCCTATGTAGGACAAGCAGGTATAGAAGATGGATGGTCAATCCATCATACCATAAATTGGATTTCCATATTTACCTGTTGTGAAATTCTCCAGTTAAGAGAAAAAAAAATAAACAATTTGTTTAAACGTCACCCAAACGTCTTGAAAAACACAGTACAGGTTCCTGTGTAATGGAGTCGTGGCTCAGATATCCCATTTTCGCTGGTGACAAAACCATGGTGGGTCTGATCAGTGGCAAAGACGAGGCGGCATACGGAGAGGAGGTGCAATGGTTAATGGCCTGGTGTGGAACCAACGCCCTGTCTCTGAATGTGAACAAGACAAAGGAGATGTTTGCTGACTTCAGGAGGGCCTGGTGTGACCACTCCCCACTTAACATCAATGGATCTTCAGTGGAGATTGTCCAGAGCACCATGTTCCTGATGTGGACCCTCAACACCAGGTCCATCACCAAGGAAGCCCAGCAGCGTCTCTACTTCCTGCAGAGAGAGAGCACACCCCCCCCCACCCCCAATCCTCACTACGTTCTACAGAGGGACTATAGAGAGTACCCCTAGTGGCTGCATCGCGGCCCGGTACGGGACTGTGGAGAGTACCCCGAGTGGCTGCACCGCGGCCCGGTACGGGACTGTGGAGAGTACCCCGAGTGGCTGCACCGCGGCCCGGTACGGGACTGTGGAGAGTACCC
>JAODLD010000002.1:19174392-19196821 GCA_026781065.1 Mormyrops boulengeri
AGAGCCATCGCGGCGACATCATCCAGTACATCGCGCGTAGGCATGACCCCGCCTACTACTGTGGCGTTCCCGCCCCCCCCGTCCGGTGCCCCCCCCCCCCCCCCCCCCCGGCTGCCAAATGCAGCTTTTTAACTTTCATTTTATTCAATTTGCCCCTACATTAAACAGCTTGTGGCAGGCTTGCCCATGTGGGCGAGTATTTAGGGGAGGGGGGCAATGCGGATCTAGCCCCTACACCCCAAACCTTGCGCACAGCCGAGACTGGGCAGGGCCGCGGGGGGAGTCGTCGTGGGCAGCTGGGAGCTGGGCTCGCCTCTGAGGATGTGGACGGGTTTCCACGGTAACAGCTCAAAAAGTGTTTAAGTTACAGGTGCGGAAAACAAATGGGAAAGCAATAGAAAACTGAACGTAGTAAGTATGCACTGATTTCAGAAGGATCCAGTGTGGCATGGGCAACATATGTCTGTTTACCTTAAATGTCAGCAGAAGAACATTAGATGCATCAAAACAAATGGATGGGTACAGATAATACAGATATGACTGGACACACTTGCCTTAAAGATAAAGTGGGCAGAACAGATGGATGACATCAGTAGAGCTGGTCACCAAGTCTCTCCCCCAATGATTCTCCCCTGATTCTCCTCCTCAAGCCAGGCTCAGCTTAACCAGCTACAAACCTAGAGAAAGGGACCCTCAGTCCCAGGGAACATGCCGGAACAGCTGGCTATGCCATCTTGGATCACAGCTTTCCTCTGGATCATGATAGACAGTGATGATCCACCTTGTCTGATAAATAATGCCAGTTTCTTCAGAAATCTACTCAAGTCAACTAAAGGATAATGGACTGAAGGGTTGACACATTCCTTCAGTGCATCCCATGGAGAGGTACATCACATGAGTGGGACCCACCCTGTGGGAATGGGGAAGAAACACTAGCAGGGTTTTGGGGGAGGGGCAGGGTGGGGCCCAAAATGACTGATCAGCTGGTAGCGGAGCAAGGAAAGATAGAAAGGAAAACAAAGTCAGCTTTTATGCCCGAGATCCAACTCTAAGCAGACAGCTCAAGGCACAGTACGCCCATTGACTGTACCCAAAAGTCAGCTGCTCTTATTTTTGTAGATACACAACTTGAACTGTCATTTCCCTTAATATCTGGTAATTAAACTAAAAACTGTGCACAAAGATCTGAGGGTACATTCAATATCTGTTGCTGAGGTACTAGAAAGGTATTCCCTTGTCAAGAAACAGTGTTCACAGTTGAGAGTCAAGGAATTCAGAGAGACCACCGTCAGTCACCAAGGCAAGAGGCAGGTGAAGATCTGAGGTTCCGGGGCTGCTAGCGGGCACTCATCAGGACATAGCTGAATGCATTACACCTAGTGGATGAAAACTGCGCTGCAGCACTCCCTGCACATAAGAGATGAGATGCAGGCGCCCCCTGCTGTCCCCAAACACCACCTCACAGACATGCAGCAGTTGGCGACTTGAGAGGGACGGTGCAGGTAGTCAGAGACGCTGGATAAGTGCCACTCGGTTTGGGAGAAGGGAAGAGAGAAGGGGCTAACAGTCACTCAGGAGACTCTAGGTTATTGACTTTGCCTGAAAGAGTGGAGATCGGGAGCAGGTCCATGTGTGGGCCTGCAGACATCAGTACCAGCCAGAGCGCGACGACTGAAAGTGGGGACAGGATTAATGCTTGATTCATCTGGATTTTGCACCAACCGCAATGTGAAACGAACAAATGCTAAACTGCCCCCCACAGGACTAAGGGGGCAGAACAAGGGAACCACAGTTGCTCACAGAATCTGAGGTGCTCAGGAGCTCGAAAAGAGCAGGAGTTGGCTGGGGAGTGTCCAGGGGGCGGGGCTGCATTATGTCAGGGAAACACACTCGGTCACACGGGGCACAGTGGGGGTCACAAGCAGGCAGCCACGTAAAGAGCGAACAGTGGATCTATAACCAACAGGAAACAGAATCAGTCCGAGGAGGCTCCTTCCTGTGGTTATGCCGACAGCTTCGGCGCCCTCTGTGGCTCTTCCTGTGGGCTGGGGGGCGGCGTTGCGGGTTGGCAGGCGCGGAAGCCCCGTGTGAAATTCGGCAGACGGAGGCAGGCCTTTGGAGGAAGGGCCCCTTGACTTTATCACAGAGAGCCTTCATTACACTTCAAAGCCCACAGCCAACAAAAGCAAGTAAGACAAAAGAAATACAAACACCTCCTACAACCACGGGGAAAAATCTCCAGCTTAGGGTTTTTTTCAGAAACAGAACAAAAGAAAAAACCAGAACCCTTAAGAAGGTGGTACAGGGTAAGGATGAAATCGGGAGCACAGCTCTCTTGCTGGCTGTTTTTGTTCGGCGGACTGGGCGGACAGCGTCATGGACACCGGCGTCCATGTGCTTGCGGGGCGGTGGACGGGGAGTAGGGGGATCGGGGCGCGGAATGTGCTGGGGGGCTATTGATCGGTGGGCATGTCTCTGTCCCCTTCCGCCTTTGAGGGCTGGCCCGGCGATGGGGTATGTGGGGGATGTGAGATGGGCGCGATGCCGTGGGCGAGGGGTAGCGAGCTGGACACGATGCCCTCCACGCCTGGCCCCGCCCCTGGCAGGCTGCCAGCAGTCACGCCGATGAGCCCTGCGGGGAACCTGCATAGACACGGGGATGGCATTCAGTTCTCCGGCCCCTGAGACGGCCCCACCCTGGGTCCCCCCGGCCCCAGCGATGCTCCACCTGTAGCCGCCGCCATTCAGCTCCGGGTGCATAGCTGTGGCCTCCACGCTGGGCCACTGAGAGGCCGCCATCAGGTAGTCTTTGTTGACGCAGTTCTTCAGGCTGTCTGGGATGCGACCTGGAAGGAGACAGAGAGTGATGGCACTATCAGATTACCAGGCCCGCCCCCCACCATTCCCACTGGCAGGCTGAACTCCCACCCACCAGGTGTCAGAGCCAGAATTCTCCAATCACTGCTGGTAATCCACCCCATTTAGCATGCTAGGCCCCGCCCCCCCCACTCACCGGTGATGGCACGCCGCACCTCCCTGGCTGCCTCTTCACGAGCCTCGATGGAGGCCTGCTCGCTGTACCAGGATGTGTGGGGGGTGCAGATGAGATTAGGGGCATCTTTCAGGGCGCCCTGAGAGAAGCTGGAAGTACAGGCAGCGTGGGGGTAAGGTTTCATGGTAGTGGCCAACCCAAATTTCAGGAAGCACATCCAGGCTGACAAGTTTAATTAGAGTGATTTGCACTCAGCGTGCATGCGAGTGTATGAGTGTGAAAACCGGCGGACCTGAACGGCTCAGTCTCGTGCACATCCAGAGCAGCCCCTCTGATACGGCCTTCCTTCAGTGCCTGTGCCAGGGCCTTCTCGTCCACCAGCCCCCCCCTTGCCGTGTTCACCAGGAAGGCGCCCTGGCGCATCTACGGAGGAGGACACGGTCACATGGGCCATCGGCTGGAGAAACACACTGGACGAATACGTGACAGCACAGGCACGATGACGGATGCTGAGGCGGGGGACCTGCTTGATGGTGAAGTCGTTGATCAGGTGGTGGTTGTGTTCATTGAGGCTGCAGTGCAGCGACACGCAGTCCGAGTGCATAAGCAGGTCCTGCAGCGTGGCCATGCGCTGAAGACCCAGTGAGCGCTCCACGCCATCCGGCAGGTACGGGTCATAGAAGATCACACCAAAGCCGAACGCCTTCGCCCGTAGTGCCACCGCCTGGCCGACACGACCTGCGGGGGGGGTCCGCAGTGGCAGGGTTGAGTTTGGGGCTTTAACAGCAGGGAGCGGCAGAGACACTGGCCCGCCCCTTGCTCCGCCCCACCCCGGACTCACCCAGGCCGATGATGCCCAACGTCTCTCCGCGGATGCGGGCGGCGCCCCCAGCCACCTCACGGATCTGCTCCACACTGGAGGCGCGCGTGCCCTCGCGGAGAGCCTGGTGCATCCAGGTGACACGTCGGTACAGGTTCAGCACCAGGCAGAGCGCGGTGTCGGCTGTCTCCTCCACGGATGACGACGGCACGTTGCACACTGCGATTCCTGGGGCCGGGGAGAAGGGCGGGGGGTGAGGATTGGGAAGACAGGCAGGGGGAAGCAGGAGGACGCGGATAGGCAGCCATTACCCACCAAGCTCGGCGGCGGCCTTGACGTCCACATTGTCGAAGCCGCTCCCGATGCGGACAATGATCCTGAGGCCTTTGAACTTCTCCAGGTCGTCCCGGGACAGTGTGATGGTGTGATAGAGCAGGGCACCTACTGCCTCGTTCAGCACCTGCCAGCCAGACACAGGCTCAGTGCTGACGTGGTATGGTGAATGGGCCACAACTGTATGAAGTGGCAACTGCATATTGTTTGAGCAGTCTAAAGATCTTCTTTAGCCTGACAACTGCACATGCATGCCCGAATCATGCTGCTCTTCATCTGCTATCACTAGTAAAGCGTGCGCATTCACCGCCTTGCTGAGGGGATGCCATGAGCACCCACCACGTGGCTGAAAACAGCCGCATACAGAAACACAGAGGCACGCATACCTTCTCATGGATCTCCTGGGTAGATTGGGCGTCACAGAATGCCACTGTGGCCACATCCTTGAGGATGGGCATCTCCACTGTGCAGTCACGCCCATCGAGCAGGGCCACCAGGGGGCGTGGGTGCATCGGCCCGTTCAAAATGGGGGGGCGGATGCCTGGGGAAGGGGAGGTACATTTTACCAAGACAACACATCCCAATCACAAACACCCTTAACATACGATATCTGTGTGTGTTGAGTTTAAATCTAGATCCTTGTGCACCAAACCACACATCCACCAGTGAGAGGCTGGGTTGTACTAATGTGCCGGCCCACTGAGACTCACTGTGACATTAAACACTTCGTGACAGAAGGCATGCCAGCAAGCCAAGTGACAGGCGCCAGCAGACCACAAGGTGGCGACAGCGGACGTGGAGCACAGAGATTAAAGGGAGATGGTGTCTGTCCCACCCTGCTCGCCATTTGCAGAAAATAAAGCCCGAGAACACTGATCAGACAGGCCCTCTGCAGGGCTGACCTGTCTTTCTCTCTCCCTCTCACACACACACACACACACACACACACACACACACACCCCTTTGTCCTAAGAAGCAGCCAACTGGTCAGCAGCCCCCCCAAACGTGACAGCTGCTCCCCCCACCCCTCCCCCCGCACACTGCCAACCCTTCCCATCTACCCCGCCCAGTGCCAGGGACATCTCAGAATGTGAAGGGAGACATGACAATCCCCTGCCTGTTGTAAGCCTGTGCAAAGCCAACACCATCCTAACCCTACTCACCGCTGGGATGTAATTAAAGGCCTCTGTCCCCTCACAACCCCCTCAACACACCCCCTAGGTGTCAGCAGAGGGATGTGGGCAGAGAAAGCACAAGTCTAATGAGAAAAGCCTTACACACCAATGGAACAACAGACCCTGGTGCCTTACCATCACAAGCACATACATGCACATCTGGTGCGCTTACAGCACAGACCTGCAGGGGGTGCTGGTAGTAAAGCACTTGGCACAGTGAGGATATTCACTCCATGTTGTGCTGTTCATGCTCTGTTTGAAAGCCTGGCTTTGTGCTAATGCTAATCAGTCCTTTTATACAGCAATTCAGGACACAAACACCCCAACAAATTGATCCCAAGAAACTATGAATGCAGGTTAAAGGTTACAGGCATGATGGACAGGGAGCAGTCTAACAGGCAGGCTGACAGTACTTTAGTCTTTACGATAAAAGCTTCCTCATCCCTCTCGGTCCATCTTGGACCCGTTTTCCTACAACCTACACAAAAATAAACACCCAGAATCAGACGGCATTGGTTGGTTGCATCATAAACCACACAGGCAGCAAGACGCATACACCCACCCAGAGGGCTGACAGGAGTCTGGTGACAGGTGTTCAGAAACTGTAGGGGGAGGGGATGAGACACCGGGGCGGGAGTGGAAAGCGCTAGCACAAAGAGCAGGACAAACACCCAAAGCACGTTTATGCATATAGACACAGCAAACACAAACTGTATGTCACGGGGGGGAGGGCATGTTGCAAAAACTGCACTGATTTTAACACCCCCCCCCCTCCCCAAGGCAGATTCACACAATGAAGGCTCGGTGGCTTCCACACACCCCACCCAGAATGATTCAGAGGCGGCAGGTTAAAACAGAACCTAGCTACAGTCTGCTGTAGCCTGGTGCGTCTCAGAGAGCGGCCCAAAGCAGGGCGACCACGACTCAGCCCGCCACACGTGCACAAAGGCGCCAGCTACTTGACTGTGTGTGCGTAACAGCCAATCAGCATGGGCGGGGCCTCACACAATGCCATTCATTCAGCAGTCATTCAGGACCCCCCCGGGGTCTCCTGCTCACGGCGAAGGGCACAGGGAGGATGGGAGGGGGAGGGGCACTGCCACATCCAGCACGCTGCAGTGCCGTATACCGTCTGTGGCCTCCCTCTCTCTCTCACACACACGCTCAAAGGCTTAGAGGCCATGCAGAACGTCCAAAACAGCACATACAGCCCCGCCCCCCCCCCCATCATAACAGTCAGATTCACAGACAAAAGCTATTTTGTACAAAAACTCTAACCTTGCATGCTCGAGTCTCCCAGCCGGCCGTCCACACGCTCTCTCTCTCTCAATCCCTCACAATCTCTCCCTCCCTTGTCACACACAGTGGCGCACTGATCTCGTCAGGCATAATACCGGCTGCCACACATGCCCAGCCCCTCCCCCCACAGCCTGCTTCCAATCACAGACTGAGGTCCTTCAGCATCAGCCAACTGGCACTAACCACATTAACATACATGGGCAGAGCTAAGGGCCAGAAACAGGAGGCAGCTTCCCCCACTGTCATTTATGAAAAAGACCACTGGGGTTAAACTGGGCAGCTGGTGTGGACCTGTCCTGAGCTGTCCAGTCACTCACCATGTCAGGGTAACTCAGCCGTCTTTGGCTTAGGGGGGTGGGGGGGGGCACAAATGTAAGAACCATTGACATGCAGAGACAACCAATATGCAAATATTTGTCATTTTACAGAGAAACTGATCCATGAAGTATGTAAACCCTAGAAGAGGTTCAAACATACAAATCAGAGTAATTTGAGGTAACTGGAAAGCCACACCTCCCAAATCTCTACCAAAGACAGACATTCCTTGGGGCTGATGAGGATGGAAAGTTCGAGAAAAATTCTAGTTTGCCCAGTAGTGCCCAGTCACTCTCTCACTCACCCACACACACACACACACACACACACCTCCGAACGGATACGGCTCTCTTCCAAACTGCACTGGTGGTGGTATCCCCTCAAACACTGACCTCTTGTCTGGTAGTCACTATCTCAGATAGAGAAACAGCAACGACCCCCGCCTACAGACAGGAAGGACTGCGTCCCACCTTACTGCTCCCAGGGTCACAGTTCTGGGGGTACATTTCGAACTTGGACAAAGGCTCGATTACACCCACCCGCTGGGAACTCAGCCTACAGCCTCCACTGTCTCTGATCCAATGTGAGCATGAGTACATGTAAATCTCCCTTTAATATTACAGCCTACTTATTGCATAACCTTCAAAATCAATAATCCCTTCTCAGTATTTCGGGATCCTATTACTTGGCTAATCATTTTACTTCATCTTGCTCTTAATACCTTGACTGGCCACTCAAAAATATTAAAACCCCAAATTTGACCGGCCACCTTTGGTTGATTTTGAGAAGCACACGAGCTGCAAAGACGGCCCTGCGCTTCCTGCGTAGTTCAGCAAGCGGGTAATGGGAAGCCGCCATCTCGAGCTTCGCAGCTCCGCTTCCCTCTGCAAACAGCCCCCGGACATCACCGGAAAGCATCCAAGCCCAACACAGATGCGAAACCCTTTCGGGAGGCAGCCGATATTTTCCCAACAGGAAGCAGCGAAAAACACCTCCTCAGCATTTTATGACAAGATGCTGAATACCCTCGATAACGGAGATTGATGTTTACAGGAGCAAAGTACAACCTGCCCAAGCCGTCTAATTTTAAAACAGCCTGCTTCCTCAGCTCAGAGGAGATACTCAGCAAAAGCCTGGGGTTCTCTATACAAATCAGATGGAAGAGTTAGAGAAAAGGAAACATTTCAGCTCTATAAAAACCAGCTATGAAAAAGCACTGGTGCAAATTTCACACGGTTATGAACGGGCCTTTCCATGTATCTAGTTAGGCAACTTTTTTTTAAACCATCCACTCAGTTTTGAGCAGACAAGACAATTTCTGCAATAGCAGTTAGACAAATTAAGAGCTGATGAAATTAAACTGCCTATGGCAACAGTTGGCAGGTGTTGCAGATGGAATCTTTCCGAGGCAGGCTTCCGCCAGGTTGAAACACCTGCACTGTGCAGAACCTGTCAGCAGTCCTTCCAAAACAACCCACGCAAGCTCTGCTGCAAGTTTGACGGGGACGCTGGTCCTGAGGTGTCCTGTAAGAGTCTGCCGTGTGTAGTGTGACCCAGACGACCTCTCATTCTGGATCTGATACATGCTGCACTTTCACGTTGAGGCCAGATGCCTCACACACCCTCCACTGCTGCTCAGGCTCTAGCAGCCTGTTCTCAGTCCCTCAAAGTCCTTCAGGCAAGTCTGCACACAACTAACGTCAGTGTTTTTGTTCAGGAATCTTTCTCCACAGGTACAAACTGTCAAGATTTTGACCGACAAATATCAGTTTGCCCACCTGAGCCTTAGAATTCTTCCCACAAAGATTCTGGTTGGTTCTACTTTAAAATGCTCTGAGGACAATGATCGACTGAATAAAATTTGATTTTACTGACTCTATACTGTCCATGTCTTAGTCTACTTACAGTTGTTTACAATCTCTTCACTCCCTTCTATCCATGGTTCTCCCACAACCCTCTGAGATACCACCAGGATTCCTCAAGCAGGAATCGGCCTGGCTGATAATCAGTGGCCGATATTAGGATTTTGCTGATTATTGATATCTGCGTTTTATTTTACCGATAATCGATAGTATTACAAAGTGCGCTAATGCGGCTCCGCTACCATCTCTTCCTCTGTGCCCGAGGAACCTCGCTGCTTCATTTAAAGTCCCGCCCATAATAATCTTCGATTGGCTAGATGACACACGATTAATAATCACCACTGAAGCCTCGCTGTCACTCATACACGTCACTCAAGCCCAGCGTGAAGCACCAAGGAGAAGAGGAGAGCAGCTGAATGTGAGACCTTACTGAGGACTGAAGGTAAAGCAGCTCATGTTTCCCCATGTGAAAACAATACAATCCTTCACACTGAAAACACCACGTAGCTCTTGTGAGCTGTTTCCATAATGAAAAGCCTTCCTGGTGTTAGCGCTGAAATGTCGGTATAACGAACCTTGTTGCAGTGATAATGTGAGCATGCAGTGGGATGTGCATGCATTGTTACTACCTGTAATAACCAAGTGCTAACAATAGAATTACCAGGGCTTATGAAAATGTTCAAGATACTTGTCCACCCCTACTTTCACCAACGAAATAAATAAATAAATAAATAAAAAATCACCCTTATTAATCAGCTGCATACACACAAAACACCTTGAAACAGTCACGTTCAAAGATGAAGCAGTCCATAGCAGAGTATAAAAAAACCTTATAAGTACAAAAAGTGTTAGCAAATCATATTATGATAAAGCTGGAAGCACTTAAACCCGTGCAGTACGTACATTACTCCTCCATACGAGGTGGTGCTAGAACTAACGCCAATATAAAAGACTAGACAAATGAAATAATGTCTGCACGTTGCAGAATTTGAAAGACTGTTTACCTATCAACATTTACTCATTCTCTATTATGTAATTAAGCAAAATGAATTAATGGTTATTAAACCTTTTAGTTTTAAATCTTTTAATTTGATTTGTCCAGCTCAGACTTGTAGTGTTTATCAGATGCTTTATTTAAAGCAACTCTGTTATGAATACTTAAGATTCTAAAATGTATACACTTTGTTTGTATGATGAATAATTTGGCCATTGATTTAATATTTACAAGTCAATTTAACATAGACTTTAAACAGAGCAGCCTTACTGTAATTACGTCTCACTGCAGATGGATGCAAAGAAAACACCAAAAAGGGCTGTTTGGAACTATTTTACTCGTTCTACCTGAGTACCCATATATAATAACTTATAGTTACTTTGTTTTTATTTATTTGTTAGTACTTTTGCTATTTATATTTTGTTTAAATTTAATGTAAAAAAAGATAAGCAAAGGCAATATTTTGTGTTGGCGTTTTCAGAGATTTTCATTTTTACTGTAAATATATATATCGGTTCCAAATATCGGCTATCGGTAATCATTGACTAGCAATAATCAGTATCTGCATCGGCCCTGAAAAACCAATATCGGTCGATTCCTATACTATAGAGTCAAAATGGTTTCCTGCTTCTGAACACATTTATAGTGACATAGCAAGAGAGGATGGAAGATGAAAAATGTGTACCCCAGAAGTATCCCATCTGTGGTTTGGATTGGAATTTAAATTTAAAGAAAGGGAAAAAACAGTAAAAATACTATTTCACTTGATAGGAAAACCATCACACTGAGAATGACTGACATACCCACAGAGAAGCACTCATTATGACAGTGATAATATACATGACATAATACACAGGAAATTGGCAGGTAGCTCATTGCTCTAGCTGCCACATCAGATGATGGATCAGGAAAGCCTGCTGACAAGCCTCCAGACCAGGGGCATTCGGGCCTATGCCTCACGGCCAACATTCTGCCTTCAAAGTGCTGTATACGGCCAGGTCGGGACAACAGGCCTAGACAGCCTGCCCATCTTGTCTTGTTAACCAACAGTAGAAAAACTTGAGATGACAACAGTCAGCGCTTGAGAGGGTAGCCGCTGTCACCTGCATTTCATAACAGAACGATTCAATACATGAACAATGAATAGTTATAAATTACACAGTGTTTTTTATCCCCCTTTCAAACCCCCAGAGCGCAGAGGAACATCGCTATAACGATGCTCACACTCGTGCGCGCACCGTTGTGGAGCGTGCGAATGGCTTGCTGAAATGCAGACGGCGATGTTTAGACGCATCAGGTGACTGGTTCTTATACCACCCCCCAAAAGTGTGCTGAATTATATGGAAGCCCGTTTCCACCACCGTGGGGAAAAATAAATCATTCTCGAAATTTCGAGATAACCAAGTTGAAATTTCGACTTAAATTATATATTTTTTTTCCATGGTGGCAGAAATGGTCTTCCATACACATCTATCTCGGTTTCAGAAAAATTTCTCTTACTTTTCCTCTCGGTTGTCATGATGCCATGAGTTTTTCAGGTTTACATCAGATGCTTAAATATGCATGAGGTGATCTGCATTGACCATGTGGGCGTGTAGAGGGCGGAATATGCGGCAAATCCACGTACGTACGTACAATCCCAGGTAGAGTGCGATTTATAAAGCGTATACTGCTTGCAGGTGTGCGTGCGCACATTTTTTATAAATCTGACTTTCTTTGCGTATGTCATTTTCATCTTTTGAGCGCACATACACTTTTAGTACGAGTTCTATGCAAACTTTTATAAATGAGACCCCTGGTGATTACTGCGAAGGAGCCACATAATTGCGATGAATTATTGTGCAGCTATACACTAAGGGGCCGTTTTGAGATGAACTGGCATCTAAGCATGCTGAAGGAACAAAAGCAGGAGATCCTGATATACAGAGACATACTGAACCTCCGCGCACATAGCTAGGACAGAAATCAAACCTCCACCAATAGAGGTGCGAGTACAGTGTCACTGTGCCTCTGTGACAGCAGCTAAACAGATACGCCAGATCCTTAACTTCAAAGGTAACTGTGACAAAATATCACAATGTGGCACATAACTAAAATTAATATCGACAGCATGCACAATCTTTACAAGAGCATAACTCTGAAGCTACTTTACTGCAATTTTAACTGACTTCAGACGTGGCTGGGAGGTTCCCTACCCGGCATGTTTATGTGGACATTTACCACATGACACACATTTTGCTATTAAGAGAAACACTCAAGGAGGTTTTGTTTATTCAATGGCTCAACTGTCATAGGAAATTTGGTACTAACATGGTTTTCCATTTCCCAAACAGGAATGTGGAGTTACACTGAACAAAGAAATACTGCCAGTAGGGGAAAAAAATCCAGTCAGTCAACCTGACAGCATGTACTGACATAGGAGGGTCCTGAGTGGCTTCACACTCTGACAGGTCGATTTTGGGAAAATAATCCTGTCAGTTCTAACATAATCTTATTGGAAAATACTAATGTAAAACTACTGACTTGGTAAACAAACTTCAAATTAAGAAAAGGTACACAATCGATCTTAGTATATTTGACTCCCTGAAGTAAATTCCTTGCAATATTTCCAGTATTAGAAAAATAAGGCCAGTATAGACATGTTAACGAAAATGTACATTTACATCCCCAGTAACCTGCTGGGATCGTCCTGGCACTAACCTTCACAGATGCGATCCAGTCTCTGTCGCTTGACTTTGAGTTTGTCCATCATAGCCATCAACCGGCACTCGTCACCGGGGCCAGGGCAGGGAGGAACGACAGAACCACGCAGCAAGCAGTGCACACCAAAACAGACACTGAGGAGGAAGTGCACACAGCCACAAGTCCTGCCATGGAAACAAGAACAACACATAAGTCAAACCTTAGTTCTGCCTACAGGGTCCTATGTGGCAGTAACATGGGAGGAATAGTGGGCGGGCACACCCAAGGCATTAGGAAGCTGGTGATGGCGGGTTTTAGAGCAGACAGGGTTTTGCTCATCTTTCCCGCTTACCGGGAGGATTAAGGTGTCCACAGCAGTGTCCTTCTGTCCTGCAAATTCACTTGCCTCTCCCCCTCACCTACTCATCAGAGATCCCTGTGGATTAACACAAAAACAAAAGTCACCCAAGGCTATGGAGGTCAACGTCCTAAGATGCGCTAAAATTGACCATAATAACCATTCGGGCAAAAAAATTACTACAAGCACCCTCATGCATGTTTGCTGGCGTTATGTTCAGTTCATTGGCAGTCTAAAGCCTAGTTCATACTTCACGCTTTCCACGTGCGCTTCTGGTTTGGAGACGGTCGTCCGCGCGGCAGCCCATGCTCATACTGTTTGTGCGGATGGTTGCGGTCGACACATGCGTACTGCAATGATATTCCTCCAGACCAGATGCCGTCTCCTAGGCGTGAATGAAGCTTACGCAAAAGCAGGATGTGATACGGTTTATGACCGCAAGTTTCAAGTCTAATTTTCTTTTGTAAAACTACTTAACTGATGTTGGCTTTGTCTCACAAACAATTTGGACAGTAAATGCGTTTAAATATTTACCGTTGCCTGATCACGTTCCTCATTGAAATTCTTGTGATAAAATATGATTTAGGGTAGAAATCATAAAAAAAAAAATCAAGACATAGGTGGAACATACGTTGCCCCTAAGAGGTCAGGGTGGGAAAATACTTTTTGAAATAGTTTTGCGTTCCCTCGCAATAGTTGTGTTATTCCACTACACTTGACCACTTGCTTTGCTGCAACGTGACGACATGGAAACCTAAATAATGTCTGTGTGTGCATTTCACGTTCCATAGCCCAGGTGTCTTGTTTACAGTTACTGATGGTGAATTGACATAGTGCCACTATTAAAAATACATTAAAAAACACATTTATAAAAGTTACATGGTGAGCACTGTCCCCCATAGTTTAATGTTCAAACACGCTTAACTGGACAAATATAGATGAGGTTTCCAGAGCTATTGATATTTACAGTTTTGAGCTGAGCAAATTGACAGGACAAAGTTTGCCTACATGTCACCTACTGGATATACAGAGTCAATTAACCTGCACATGCGCAGTCGACGCGCAAGATTTCCGCTAAACATAAAAATTTGGGCTACACGCGCAGTTGTTTGCAGCCAACTCTGATGACGAAAATTACGTCACGTCCCCTCGTCCGCAACTGAAAGCGCACGCGGAAAAGTAAAATATGAACCGGCCTTAAAGGCTGGTTCATATGTCTCAGCACAAGCGCAACACTCGAGTATCCACTCTACATATGCGTACACGGAAACGTTCATACTTCTCCGGAGAAGCCGCATACTTTGCATATGCGCACAACGTGCTGTATTTTCTTTATGTCTATAATATAAATTTTTTCTGTTATTCCCTGCACATGTACCACAACAGTGAAGTTTGCGTCCCTCTCTCTATGTTTTGCGAATTCAGAGGCAGCTCACAAGGTTGCCAACAAGTCTGCACTCACATACACACGTCTTTACATGTATATAACAGTTTTATTACCTTATAAATATTCTGTAGCATTTGGAAACTACCCCAGTGTTCATCAAAAACATCCATGTTGGTATTTAAAGTGGACACTAGCGAATCGATCATACGCAGTGTGTTCAGAGCTGCGCGGACACAAATTTGCAGCGTTCGTCCGCGGAGGCGCACAATGACGCCACAAAAACGCGTCATAAACATAAAGCCAAAAGATTAAACGCCTGACACGTCCCCCATGTTCCAAACGGCCTTACGTATGTGATTTATTGCCTATTTCATAAAAAGTTTCAGGTCAGCGAAAAAAAAAAACTAATATTGCTGACAAATAATATGAAATTGTTAATTACTCATGTTTTGCACACAGAAATAAAACCAAATGCGGCAGAAACGAAAGTTCTTCGGTTTTAGTGGCTCAAAAACTTGTGCTTGTAGGGAAGTAAACCAAAACGACGAGGCAAAATACGAACGAATACTACACCTTACAAGGCAGGACAGAGAAACAATACATTACAAAGCCAGCTGATTTTGGTTTTGCTAAACGGACTGCAGTTACGAACTGGAGAGAAAGACAAAAAGAAGTACAGTAACAGCAAAGCGGACGCTGAAATACATCGACCGGACTTTCTAGGAGAGCTCGCGAACACCCGCGCGGTCTCCACGCGACGGCGGAAAGCACGTCAGTGGGGGCGGGGCTCCGGTAAAGGGACGATAGGTCCGTAACCGGAGCCAATGACATACGAGCATAGCGAAATTGAAGATTATAGAAGGAAATCGGGAGGACTGACTTTCTAAAACTCACAACTAAGGCATGTCGAGTTGGCATTAATTTTCACATTGGATAAATGTACATTTGTATAATTTAGATCAATTATACGGCACTGAGCGGTACCGACAGGCTATTTACCTGCGGTATAATTTAGATCAATTATACAAGGATACAGAATTTGAAAAACTCCACGATCAGATTTGCAAAACAGATACAAGTAAAAATACATTTGTAGGTATCACTTATTACTTCATCGGCGCTGTCCATGATTACACTGCTCAGTATTTTTACTGCAAAAATATCAACTTTCTAGACGGCTAAAGCCGCCTTTGTCCACTGTTTTTTCCTTGTAGCCGTGGAAACATCGTTTCCCCGCAGACAGCAGTGTTTAAAATTTAAATGTTAAAAGCCATGTATTAGCACATGCGAGGAAACGCAGCGTGATATCGAGCGGAGGGTTATACTGTCCGCGCAGCGCTGCGTGTGGTGGGGCGGGGGGGCACAGAAAAACAAGCAAAGGAAGCCTATGTAGATCTTCTCAGGCAGATAAGTAGCACAAAAGTCACTTTTTTCGTCCTAAAATACA
Organism: Mormyrops boulengeri; assembly: GCA_026781065.1. Lineage (NCBI taxonomy): Eukaryota > Metazoa > Chordata > Actinopteri > Osteoglossiformes > Mormyridae > Mormyrops > Mormyrops boulengeri. The sequence goes on from JAODLD010000002.1 coordinate 19,190,057, forward strand.
ACGCAAACATTTAATCCGTTTCCACGGCACCCATCCGCAACTGCACTGTGCGATCCCGGCAGGCTATTTACCTGCGGCGTCTTTCGGTCGTGCCAAGACAGCGTGAGCAAGTTTGCACGGTTCCCCCACTCCTTATCGCCATGAAAACTGAAAAAGAGGAAGCCGCCGGTTCGCGGAGGTCAGGCCGCCGCGGACGCGTCTGTGACGCACAAAGAGAGGGTCCCCTCCGATATGAAGGAGGCGAAAATAGAACAGCGCCCCCATTTACCCACAAGAAACTGCAAGTGTTCCTGACTTTCGTAGCAGTCTAAATCGAGTTTGCTTCGAAATCAGGAAAAATATACAACTAATCGTTTTTGATAGTTATAATAGTAAACCGAGTTTGCATGCAACACTGTGGTAGTAAATGCCTCTTGGTTTTTGTAAATAGTTACCGCCAGCTTGAGGTTGGCCATTTGGGCCACTAGAGGTCACTATACTCCCGTACCTTGCTTTGACGGCTCTTTTTGAGCGAAATAATTAAAAGGCTGCAAGCCCTTCCTTCTAGAAATGAAGTAATTCAATCCGTTAGCTTCTAAACGTTTGATTGGCAGACTGGCTTGCCTATAATTGTAAATACCCATGTGTTGTATTGCTATACCTTTGAGGTTGTTAAAAAGGTTTTCCAGGAAGGATCCTGACTGTTTACAATTCATAAACATATTAACGTGATCTGGTAATGGTTTACTTGACCATTTGGTGCATGCCCATTTGTGCCAACTTAGCACTGACATGCTGACACACATCAGCACAGTATGAACCTAAAGCAGATTCAAGCAAATTTTAATCCTGTTTCACAGATTGTATTTCCAACAGACAGGTTTTTTGGGGGGGTGTAATACCTAGAGGGTCCTCATTGCAAACTATGATGGTACAAACAGACAAAGAAACTTTCTACACCAACTGTTTCTTGTAAAATTAATCTCTAATAAACTTTATTTGTACACAAATTGTATAAGAGGAAATTGCCATCTTGTAACATACAATACAAATCCTCTCTGACAGGTTACTGCCCACAACCTAAACTGGTCTCTTTATACACAAATGTTTTTTAAACTAACGATCACTGTACAATACAATATTACATTGTGCCCTACAGAATGACTGCAGTTTAAACATTGCTTACAACACTGCATTCATCATACATTTTTTGTATCCAGAGTCAAAATTTGAATTGTAGATGTCAGAAATAAACATCACAGAAGTAAAACAGGAGCAAAATAACTAAACTTTCATAACAGCTACACATTTTCCTTTGTTGGTTTAAAAAGGGGAAAAAAAATCTGGCTTTTTTGTGTTAAGGCTTATGCTGATTCTGATTCAAATTCATTTCATCAGGTAGTAGGACAGCAGAAGACGTGTATTGTAGAACTGTGTTTTTTGCCAAAACAAAGCTGTCAATTCATTAAAGAAAAGGAGGTGGATGAAAGGGGCTGAAAAGCCAGGGGTTGGCTGATGAAAACCGCGCCATTCTGCCAGGGAAACCATTGTTCTGCTAAAGAGCATCTTGCCAAGTGGCCAAAGCAGGCTCACTCTCGGGGAGAAGTGGCAGATGTTGTCAGACCTCCTGTTCATTAGCGCTTAGTGGGACTTTCAGCAGCTGGCCTCACGTTTTGGAATGTATTTTGCTGGAAGGACAGTGTCCATGGCTACCTGCATTAATTAATCTTATATTAGCCTAATCTGTTTTGTGATTATAGAGCCCAGTCTGAGTTCCCTGGGAGGGCAGCTGTGTTCCTGAGAGCCTCTCCCATAGGGCACTGGATGCCATCACTTAACTCTTAATTCTCCTCTATGAGAGTCAAGTCAAGTTCTGTACAGTCTCTCTCAAAGACACTATGCTGTCCTCCTTCACTGTCAATCTTCCTTTGACCTTCCTCCTCCTCCTCCTCACTTTCGCTGAGGGGCCCGATGCTTGTCCTGCCCAGTCCTTCTGCTGGTGAAAATGACCCCCTGAAGTCACCCATGACTGGCTCTGGATTTATGCAGACAACCCCTCCGCAGCCAGACATGTTCTGGTCCAAACAGCTCAGGGGATCGCCACTCCGAGTCTATGGGAAAGGTTAAAAAAAAATATGGCAAGTCATTCCATCGGTCACAATGATAACATTTATACAACCTGAAAATTAAATCATCATACTGGAACGCTGAAATGCTGAATTTTTTTAATGGGATTATTTCACCCAGTGAAATTCGAGTTTGAGCTCTGAGACTCTGGAAAACCATCCTTGAACTCAGCTTAAACTAAATCGGTGTGTCGACAAAAAGAAAAAAACTTGTGTAAAAAAATTATCACTTAAAGCAACTGAACGGTTTCAGTAGTATTGTATCAACAAGCCAAAGTGTGTCGTTCCACTGTCAGCTTTTCCAACTACCCTGTTCAGTTCTAGAAGCGTAGAAAACTTGTGAAACAAATGTGTGAACCCCACAACTTCCAAAGTGTGGATACAAAAGGTGATGGATGGAAGGTGAATACTGGAAGTGTTAAAACGAAGGCATGGGGAGCATCAGAAAGGAGCTGCAGGGAAAGGCTGTTTGACTGAAGCATTCTATGGGCTAGGTTCTCTCCAGAATTCCTCTGATGGGTAAAAATAGAGGAAGGGCAGTTTTCAAATATTCTTTTAGGATTAGACACTCATTTTACTTTGTTCCGTATCTTTCCACCATTATAAAACTGGACAAACCCTGTATGTTGGGTTTTGTGCATGTAAAGGTTCCAGTAGCTATCACAATAGTTAAGGATAAAGTCCCCATATCACTGTTCTATACCAAATCTGAATGTTTGGTTGATCTTCAAATATAAGAATAAATAAATAAGAATTATGTCAAATCCTTATTCCACCACCAAATTAAAACAGGAAAAAGTTTCAAAGGACAACCAAAGGCAGAGATTTAGTGGCAGAGACCTGTAACTAATTGGCACAAAAATGGGGATATTTCAATGTTTAATTTAATTTAGTGGCAGGCATTCGCAATTAACAAACAAAAAAAAAAAAAAAACAAACTCAGATCTGAAGTCTAGAAGAGTCCTGGGAGATAGACGGCCCTGCATTTAGGGTTACTGGGACCAGGGACAGCTGGCAGGCTCCAAAGTCTACAGAGCCATCGGACCAGCATACTCCCAGCTTCTCATCTCACACTTGACAGAAATATTTCTTGGCACATGCCCACGTGACTCCCGGACTACAGCCCCATACCCACTGCTGCTCAGAGGCACATAGGGGCATTGCTCCGAAAAACGGTTTCTCTCATAACCCCTCGAAAAACGGGCGCCTAACATGCCACCAGCTTGTGTCCTTCCCAGCGGTGTGACCTAGATAATGAACAAAAAAGCCTCAGCATCATATTGCCGAATACCCCCCCCCCCCCACCTGCCACCATAGAGAGCGGCTGAGGGGCCAGAGCTGGGAACAAAGGGCAGCGACTTATCAAGGAAACTTGAGAGAGTACTGTAGACGCCCAGCACGAGGCGGGAGATCAGCGCACGCATTCAGTGCATGCAGCTGTATGCAAAGCAGATGCAAATACACGTCCGTGAGCACGCGCCATCCGTTCGGCTGCCGGCTGGGGCCCGGGGGGCGCGGCTGCCTGTACCTGCCAATCACTCCCTTATCATGCTACACATATCTGAACCACAGTCGCCGTTTATTCCCCCGACCTCCCACATCATCTCCGGCTAAATAACAGTTTTGTTTTTTAAGAACAAACTATTGAATCTGCGAGAGGACTCCTCTGTATCTGAACAATGCATAGTCTTCATTTGTTACTATCAAGTACCTAGCGCAATAACATAATCTTCCTGTGAGAATTCAGAAGTAGAATTCTCTCTCACACACACCTGAATAATTACATATATATGGTTCATTTATTGTGAAGAAAATAAAAAACAAGACTTAAAAGCAAAACTTTAAACTTGCAGAAGTAGCCTTTTTCACAAATAAGTGCATCAATACCAAATAACGTTAGCTGATTGTTCAAGGAGAACAATTTCAAAACAGGGCACTGAGCTGCTTAATTGTTCTAAGGTCAGCAGTTTTCCACCTTTTTATACATTTTCATACAATGTTTCTTAAACCAGCAGCATGAAACACGTGTCTAAACACAAATCCGTCAAGCTAAATCTGTAAGATGGAACTGTGAGGTAGATATGAGTTAAGCTGTGCTATTAATTAGAAAGAGTGTGGGCTTGCAGTGTTCAGGTATGACTTAAAAACAGGTTTATTTCCTTCGCTTCTCTGAAGCAGAGGGGAAGGAAAGAGTGCATGACTTCAAAAAACAACCTTTCCTTTTTTTTCAGAAACAAAACGGAAAGATACTATAGTATGCCAACAACAGCAAAAATAAGATAAAATTGGTCTCCCTGGGGAGGATTTTTTGTCATTGTCCAACGGCATTACATAAATAACTCCTAGCATGATGGGCCCCCAAATAAATAATAACAGTAACTATAGTACAAGTGCCAGGGCTATAATCATTCAGCTCTAGATGAGCTTCTGTACTTTCCAACTAATGTGCTGCGGAATCTCCCCTCCCCTTTATTTTGTACTAACTTGTCAGTTATGGTAAAACCCAAAGAGAGCTCAGTCCGACTAGCACCATGGCCCCATGATGGCCAGCAGCATCCCTTCACCTGCTGCTCCCAGACTACCCTGAAACAGCCCTCTGTTAAGCACTATCAGCTTAGGGCTTACAGAGGCACAGCCCTGTGCCTACGTGACCTAGGATGGGCACACAGGCCTCCAGGGGCGGAGGGCACAGTCAGTACTTTTCCACATGGAGAGGCAACGGTTCAGGGCTTTTCTCAGGAATGAGCAGACCTTTAACATCACTTGGCACACCCAGCTGTGAACTTCCCGGAGTGTGTAGTCGGGAGGGGATAGAAGTCACATCGGGTTTGCTTTACATAAAATTAAGCAGAATCTATGCAAAATGAGGGCAAAGTCTGAGTTAGTGTGACAGCACAGAGGTTATCAGGCATTATCAGTGTCTGCCCAGTGTATATACAAGGCCTGGCACCACTCAGCCGCACAGGGGCCGCCGTCAGACGGGGACAGTCCGACAACAGCACTGCGATGCCGGAGCTGGAAATGACATCACTCAACTTTACACATACAATCACCATAGCAACATGTCCACAGTAGCGGTTAGACAGTACTGTGTGTCCGACCGATTTAATGCAACACAAATAAAGATATGAATGCTAATAAACAGTGTATAACTACAGCCTTCACTTCTGTTGATAAAGGCAGCCATCTTGAATTCTGAGATCAGGGTTGTAGAGGTTCCTCCGACTTTCCGAGATAGAACTCCAACAGGCAGCATTCCAGTCGAAATTTCCAACTAGGAACTCGGAAATTCCAACTTCCCAGTTCAGAAGGAACACAGCGCCAAATCCAGGGAATGGCTACAGGTCACAGAAGTGAGCAGAACCCAACAAACCTGACCCTAATCTACTTAGGGAGGCCAGGCCTGACCATAAAGAGCCAAAGAAGGGGTCATGGAGACATATCCACATTTGGAGCAGATATTAATAGAAATTACAGCTTTCAACCTACAATTCTCAGTCACTTGCCTTATATGGCACTGCAGCATGGGACATGCCGTCATGGAAGTCTGGCCAGGGTGGGGGGTTGGGGGGGGACCCCACAATTGATGGAATCTGTGCAACTAGGGATGTATGTTTAGCTTAATTAATCAGATAAAGGCTTTAAAATATGATAAACAAAGGAAAAACAAAAATAAAACTAAAGGCCGAACAAGGGCAACTCACATTAATCATCATCTTAACAGCAGTTACACCCAACACCCAAGAAACTCCCAGGCCCTGCTAAACCCTCAGTCCCAAAAGCACAGAAACCCCCCCTGGACCCTGTGAGGCCCACCAGCATGCTGCAGGGAGCTCGAGTGTGAGGATGGTGGAGGCACGCAAACAAAAGGACCGCATCCCCAGAGAGCTGCCGCACACCTCCTTGCAGAACGTTAAGCAGGACGCTGACATTCGCTCCCTGCTGCAGACAATGGCTAATTCTCCCAGGAGACAGTGGGGCCGAGTCATACTGATGGTACTACAGCTGCTTTCAGCAACGAGGGAGCTGGTAAGAGGGACTAACCCCTTCTCTAACTCAGTGTTTGCCAATCCAATCCTCGGGGACCCACACAGTCTCCACGTTTTTGCCCCCCCAGCTCCCTGCCAGTCCACAGTCGTGCTCTCTGGCAGGGAGGAGGAGGGAGCAAAAACGGATTGGGAAACACTGCTCCAATTGCTTCTGTACACTGTAGTGTAATGCTGGCAGCTGCAGTTAACGTTCCTACACTGCTAGTCTGTTTAGTATATCAATCCGCTGTCCTACCACCTACCCCCCAGGGCGCACAGCCACACCAGCAAAAGGCTCCTTGCAAGCCCCCCCTACACTGAAACCTCTGTTCTGCCTATTTATTCCTCCTCCCGACACTGTTCATGGGACAGTTGAAGGCAGAGGTGTAGCCTGGCGGAGGTCGTAAGAACAGAAAAATGAGAAATATCAGTGAGGAAGAGGCTAACAGGAAGAGAGCGAGGGGACGATGACACTGCACAAGAGAGCTGACCAGAAGGGGGGGGGTACCTATGGCTTTTGTGGGAAATGGACTTGCAGAAGCACAGGTGTCCAGGCCGGAAGATGAGCTGGCCTCTCTTTCAATGGGGGGGGGCAAATGTCTTGCAGCACCCCCCCGCACCCGGCTAATGAC
>JAODLD010000002.1:19212652-19229800 GCA_026781065.1 Mormyrops boulengeri
TCTTGAATCACAAGTGTTAAAAAAAAAACAAATATATTAAAAAAAAAAAAAAAAAAAAAAACCCCCCACACACACACACACACACACACACACACACACACACACACACACACACACACTGACCACCCAATATAGCAAAGGTTGCACCATATGCAAAGCATCCATCCATTTTCTGCATCAGCTTGCCCTATTCCGGGTCACCGGGAGATTCGAAGCCTAGCCAAGAATACCCCAGGCAATTAAAGACTGCATCTTACCAAAAACTCCCAATACTTGTTTCAGATTCAAGCACATGACTTTACTAAATTATGGAGTGTTCAAATGTGGTCTTCATGTGAGAGCGGTCATACTTTGGGACCTGCCGCAGGTAGTTCTGGTAACCAGCAGTGTTCTTTCCATAATGAATCTGCTTCTGTCGGCGCTTCAAGACAGACTCGTTGGTCTCACACCTGGAAGGATCCAGAGGTCGATACCACCAGCGTGTCTCGGACTGGGATCTGAGGGAACACACATTAAAATCTTCTACGCATCCCTTGTACACAATGTAGAAAGTAGTCATCTAGACAGAAGACATTCTTATGGCTAGTTACAAATTTTGGCAGCTAAACCACAATCTCATCAGTATGGTAAAGAAACAAGTTAGTTCCTCACTACAGCTTAACTATCCAGAGACTGAACATTAATAGGAAGTGGGTTAAACCAACTACAGGGTGTAGTTGCAGCATCACCGCCATTATTTGGACCACAACAAATAATGGACAAGCCACCATAAGAAGTCTCAATCATGTGTCCAACCTCCTTATACCATCCATGTCTTCTGTCCCCACAGCAACACTGGAGGTGGACATCCGCAGTATACAGCGCTCCAGGATTGAAGACCTGATTTAAGAGTTTAAACCAGACAGACATCAACACTAACCCAGCAACACACTTTATCCAGCACATACTGGTGGGGCATGATGGTGATCTAGCTGCTGGGGGCGGGCAATAAGATTCCCAGGACAACGCAATCAAGTGCAAGTCAAAGTGGATGCATCTTATGCATCAGGCATGACACTCGTGTTTTGACTCCGTGATACATTATAAACCTCAATTAGCTACATCAAAAGCATTGAGGCAGTTTGCAAACTCTATGGAGTATTTACAAGGTAATAACTCTTATACATCATCGACTGAAGCTGGCAACCCTGGAATGTACTTTAGTCAAACGCAGGACAGTAGGAGACAAATGTGTATGGCTGAGACTTGGGGGCTCACGACAGTACCTGCGAGGCTTCTGCACAAAAGCACCATTCGCATCATCTGTGGTCACAGCAGAGAGAGGCGAACTCGTCTCCAAGTTACTGCGAGAGAGGAAGAGGTGGCTTAACACAAGACACCTGCAGTCACAGGACAAGCACTGCCCAGTCAGAGAGTTTGCACATCATTTCATAACCAACCTGACCAAGCTGTCGTACATGGAACTACAGCCGGGGAGAAGCCAGGGTTCTGGGACACACATGTGGGGACTACTCTGGTTGAACATGGTGTCCAAAGACATCTCTGTGAGACTAGGCCATGAGGGAATGGACCGGCCACTGGAACAGCAAGAAAAAATAAATGTAAATTAAAAAAAAAAAAAAAAAGAAATGGAGAAGCTTGATTCAAATGGTTACTAGTTTGTCAAAGTTTCACCAATCACAACCAAAGCAGGAGGGCGGACATGAACTGAACCGTGTGCGCAGCAAATTCGGCATGTCTTTCCACATCCGCATACTACAGCAAACAAGCTTAGACACTGACGTAAACTGCCCTCTATTACAAACTGCACACGCCTAACAGCAATACAACCGAAAAACATCAGTGAGACCTAAATGTGGCAAAAGTGTGCCAAACCATTGTTTTGAAAAACCAAATGAAAGATATTGCGGATGCCACTGGTAGGTTTCAACCGACGCAAATGAATTAGAAACCAGCCCCATGCGGGGAGGAGGGTGTCTTTAAACTTTAAAAAATTTTTAAAAAAAATAAGCCCTGACCTCATCTCGAGCGGACTGGGCAGCGCACTGTCTGGGTGTGCTGTCATGCCGTCTCCAGCTACTGTCCCACAGGAAAGACTCCATTACTTCACAGGTGCGTTTAAATCGACCCCAGGTGAGCAGGCCGCCGCTCCTCCCCCTAGATGTGGTGGTGCGGCCCTACATAACCCGATCGGTTCAAGTGGAACGCTGGGGTAGCAAAGGGTGAACTCCAATCAGCATATTAAATAATTAGGATCAAATCATCGGTCACGTTTCGACTTTGCGTCACGTTAACTATTCAGAATATATATATATATATATATATATATTCAGAGTAGAGTATGATAAATCTTTGATCTGGCTGTATAGCCTTCTGTATCTGTTATATCAATTTTATTTGAATGTTCTGTACTTCTTTTATTTTAAACGTACATGTGTTTTGATATATCTCTGGCGATACATTGTCTGAACCTATTATACATTTCAAAATCCCTGTCTCTTTGTTGTACATTGTTATTGTTAATGTAACCAACAATAAAAAAATCAGTGTTCAATATGTTACAAGGCACAACCATACAGGCTTAACCCCACCCGTAACACTTAATGGAAAATAACACATTGGATTCCCGTACACACAACATCGGCGTATATGACGTTGTTTTTGTTATTTTGTGCTTTGTTTATAATTGCATCGTACTTGCACGTAAATGACTTGACGAGATTCTTATACGTGTGTAGTAATTGTACTAATCAAGTCAGCACCCATGTGGTGACCTAGGCATATGGTAAACTGCGTAATAAGTAACTAGATGCTATTCAGCATTTACTAATGTTTGTTTTAGGAAAAATTATGTTTCCGCCCGGTTTCGAACCGGGGACCTTTCGCGTGTTAGGCGAACGTGATAACCACTACACTACGGAAACTTCGATGCTACGTGTTTGGTAGAAGTGATTATTGAAAGTATAATATTTTCCGAGTTACTGCGCATCGAAATTATGAAAGGCCATGAAACATTATTTTCATGCTGTGTTCTCATGATTATGGAATATTTTTCTCTAAGGACAAGCGTCCTTTGCCCGTGATAACGGAATAATGTCAAGGCTGAACAAACTGTCTGACGTTAATGTATTGCAGCCATAGCATGTCATCGATGGACTTATACTGTGAGAAATGCAGGAATATATTGATCAGCGTGTTACATTTTTGTTTAATCAAGGCTTGACGCAGGCTGAAAAAGCTTTAAGCCTTGCTGTAGAAAATATTAACATTAGTGTTAGTCAAGAAAGTTAGCAAGTCTTCAGCTTTAGAGGCATTGTAGTCTAAGTGAGCCTTGTAACGTTTGATTCAGGGTTTTCGCAGGTATCCGTCTGTCTTTCGATGCAGTGATGAAGGGAAGAACATGAAAACTACCGACTAAATGAAACCATTATCACGAAAAAAATTATGTTCGTTTTCACAAGAAAGAACATTATGCCGTTGTCATGAAAAAACGGCAAAAAATATACACTACCATTCAAAAGTTTGGGGAAACTTGGAAATTTCATTGCTTTTGAAAAAAGCAAGTTTTTTGTCCATTAAAATAACATCAGATTGGTCAAAAATACTGTGTAGACATTGTTAATGTTGTAAATGACTATCATAGCTCGAAATGGCTGTTTTAATGGAATATCTACATAGGTGTACAGAGGCCCATTATCAGTAACAATTACTCCTGTGTTCCAGTGGAATGTTGTTTGCTAATACTAGTCTATCAATTTAAAATAAGTGATCATTAGAAAACCCTTTTGTGATTATGCTAGTACATATGAAAATTGTTGTGTTGCTTAAAGAAGTAATAAAACTGGCCTTCTTTGGACGAGTTGAGAATGTGGATTTGATTACAAGTTCAAAATCGTCAGAAACAAAAAACTTGTCAGTCTATTCTTGTTCTGAGAAATGAAGGCTATTCCATGCAAGAAATAGCCTGGAAACTGAAGATCTCTTACAATGCTGTGTACTACTGCCTTCACAGAGCAGCACAAACTGAAGATCTCGTACAATGCTGTGTACTACTGCCTTCACAGAGCAGCACAAACTGGCTCTAACCACAACAGATAGAGGAGATGGAGGCCTCGGTGCACAACTGAACGAGAAGATAAATATATTAGTGTGTAGTTTGAGAAACAGATGCCTCATAGGTCTTCAACTGGCAGTCATTAAATACTGTAGTACCTGCCAAAGACATATCTCAACGTCAACAGTGAAGGGGCAACTCTGGGATGCTGGCCTTCTAGGCAGAATTGCAAAGAAAAAGCCGTATCTCAGAATGGCCAATAAAAAAAGACTGAAAGGGTGAATGAACACAGACACTGGACAGAAGAAGATTGGAAAAAAAGTGCTATGGATAGACTAATCTAAGTTTGAGGTGTTTGGATCACAAAAAAGAACGTTTTTGAGACTCAGATCAAATGAAAAGATGCTGGAGGAGAGCTTGGCGACATCGGTCAAGCATGGTGGTTGGTCTGGGCTTGCTTTGGTGATGGTAAAGTGGGAAATTTGTACAGGATAAATGAGATCTTGAAGAACGAAGGCTTTCACTCCATTTAGCAACGCCATGCCATACCCTGTGGATGGTGCTTAATTGGAACCAATTTTGTCCTACAACAGGACAATGACCCAAACACTCCAAAAGCTCCAAACTACGCAAGAACTGCTCAGGGAAGAAGGAGTCAGCTGGTATTCTGTGTATAATGGAGTGGCCAGCAGAGTCACCAGATCTCAGCTCTATTGAGCTGTTATGGGAGCAGCTTTACCAAATGGTACGTAAGAAGTGCCCATCAAGCCAATCAAACTTCTGGGAAGTGATTCAGGCAGCACGGGGTGAAATTGTCAGATTACCTCAACAAACTGATATCTAGGCCCCCCTTGATTTTGGCATGAACCGGCCCATCGGAAAAATTTCCTGAACTCTTCAATAGCCAGTCTGCACCTGCTTCAGTCATATGATAAAGGATGTTCATGTGTCACGGTGGCTGTTTTCTTTGAACGACATCCAGACAAAACGAAATCAACACGTTGGCGAGAACATTCCGTCGCATACTTAGCTTGCGTTTTACTTCTTGCGCATGGAACTACAGCCCGGGAGAAGCCAGGGTCCTGGGACACACAGGTGGGGGGGGCTGCTCTGGACTCTGGTTGAGCACTACATCCAAAGACATCTCTGTGAGACTAAGCCATGAGGGGCAAAACAGAGCTCACATTGAGTGGCTGCTTCTAATAGCTGCTAGTCTGTCCATAGATAGACCATTCTGTATCTATCGACAATACATCTATTAACTATTGGATTATATATTGCTGAGTACACTGTAGACAGTAAACGAGCATGTAGCCATTCCTATATCACTATACAATGGAAACAAAAGCACGTCATCAGCAGATATCTTTCACAGCTCTGATATATCTATCTCTCCCACCATTTTGAGAGGGCTGAATCCATCATCAGGGACACCACCCACCCAGCTCATCTACCACTGCATCCCCACCCACACCACGTGGTTCAGAGACAGTTACTTTCCCCATGCCACCAGACTGTTAAAACAGTGGCCTACATCTATTGCCTTATATTGTCATTGTTAATATTTAACTTTATCCGCACCTTATCTTTATTTAATTTTCCATACTGTCGCCATTTTATACTCTGGTCCCATTGCACATATTTATTGCTTTTTTGCCTACTCATTCTTATATTGTACTGTTTCGTACTGTAATGTCTTGTATTGCACCACTGTTTGTCCTGTATTGAATGCCCTACCCTGCAACTGTAGCGTAAGAGCGTCATTGTGTCCTTGGAGACACATGTGACAATAAAATTTGGAACATGGAAAAGCACGCATGGGTTTCCCCATACACACAACATACAGCATGTTGTTTTTGTTATTTTGTGTTTTATTTGTAATTGCATCATACTTGGATGTAAATAACTTGAGATTCTTCTACGTGTGCAATAATTGTACTGATCACGTGGTAAACTGGTTAATGACTAATAGGATGCCATTCAGAGCTAACATAATTTCTTTTTAAGAAAAGTAATGTTTGTAGCAGTAATTATTTAAAACTTAATTGTATATTTTTAATGGTGTGATTGCTGATAGTTGGTGGTTTGATAAAATGTATTTTAAACATATTATTATTGTTTCTGCTTAATACCTGACCAGTATTAACAACGTGTTAAACAGTTGCGTGACACAAAAAAAGAAAAATAAGTTTAATCACCTTTGAAATTAAAACAAACACGTTATTGTTTCCGCCCGGTTTCGAACCGGGGACCTTTCGCGTGTGAGGCGAACGTGATAACCACTACACTACGGAAACTGCCGATATGTAAGATTCTGCTTTTACACCTCCTGCAGTTGGTTACAATCAATATATTACAGGTGTACGTTTTCGTTCAATCTCAGATTGATTAGAATGTTTGGTGACACTTTACTTGGCGGGATGCAAATAAAATAAAAGTATTATGCTATTACTTATGTATTAATTAACTACAAACTAAGTCACAATGTAACTAAGTTACATTCCAATGTCATGTTAATTCATCGTTAATGTATCGTGACGCATCTTTTATTTCAAGTATTGACTATATATGTTGATGATTTGTTCATGATTTATACTTCATTATTATTTATACTTAATTATTTTAAAGTATTTGAGCCCCAACAAGTGGTGTTATCTCCCACAGTAAATACGGTAGAACTCGCAACATCGTCGAAACTCAACTTTGCGAACGGCTGCAGTTCGGTAACATAATTCGAAGTTTTTGCAATATGACCCATTTGCAGGTAATTCCGTTTCATCTCAGTGTACCACACGTGCATCGTAGATACCACAATATACTTGGAATTTCGACTTTTCGTATGTCCTTTACTGAGCAAATGTTCTTCTCACGTTACGTAGCAAGAATTCTGAGATTTTGCTAAATTTTGCAGCGTTGAAAACGTGTTTCCGCCCGGATTCGAACCGGAACATTTCGCGTATTAGGCGAACCACGGAAACGTTTACGGTACCAGTATAACGTTTGTTATGAATAATACAAACTTTACCATTACTGTAATATTATCTTCTTCATCGATCTTGGATTAAATTAACTACTCTAAATTCCAATCATAAAGCGAGTATTTTGCATTTAAAGCCTTAGAAATCAGCTTGCCTGCAACAAAAACAAATTAACCAAACAAAACGTATTTTCATATGGTTGTGAAATGTGGTTGAAAGAATTGTTAGTCATAAAGGAGTAAACGTTAAATCCAAATATGAATCACTGGATCCATTTCCTTCAGGACGAGACAAAAACTCGGTTTGCGCAGGCGCATTCTGGTACTTAACACGTGACGCATGGCCCCAGTTTCACGGGAGCGTTCAGAGACACTAGTGGGATTTCTTTAATCGGAAGAAGCAATCGTACAGTCATGTCTATGGAGCGGTTCGATAAAGACACCACTCTTGCAATGCGGAAAAGGCTCATTGGGTAAGTTGTTAACTAATAGTTAATAATAGTTCCGTGTCTATGGATAATTAATAAAATATGAATTTATGCAACAGTGAACCATAAGTTAAAACAGACAGTGGACATACACGGTCTCGCATAATATACGTCTTCTCTCTTACAGGAAGTCGTGTCGACTGTTTTTCTCACATGATCCAGTGAAAATAGTAAGAGCTCGTGGTCAGTATTTATACGACGAAAATGGGATACGGTACCTGGACTGTATCAGCAATGTCCAGCACGGTAGGGAAACGCACATTATGGGAACGTTACGTCACCCTCTAGCGGTCCCCTTAATATGTGTCATATACTAATTGAGCGCAACTCCACTAGGAAAATAAGAATTAATTGTGACTACCTGTAAGTTAACACTTAGCTGTTTTATTGCCTTTAAAGTCCTGTCAAGTCTGCACATGTATTTGATTCGTTACGTTAACGTTGATTAAACATTAAGGGAGTAAGTGGCACATAATTTGTGACTGTTCTTAGGTAAAATATAGGGATATTCGTTATACAGTCAGCCTTCACAGATCCGCAGTTGGAACCGAACTTATTTGCATCCGCGATTTTTTCGCACATCTGCGAAATCCTCGAAAAACCCTACAGAAGTGTTTATGTTTAATTTCCGTACTAATTTATTTTAATTTTTTATTTAAGTTTTCATGCTTTTAAGTGTAAAATTGTGAAGAAATTTTTAGTGTTTTGGGGGAAAGTTCGAGACATACAATATAAATCAGTTAAAAAATCACTTAAAAACGTGTTTTCTTATGGAAACATTCCTTTTTTATGTAAATACTGTACTGTACCTTTACAAGATGCGAATCCCATTCGCAAAGTTTATTCCCTTTTGAACGCTAATGGTTACATAAATATTAGAAAATAATAAATTTACTATTTTGTAATAGTAAGTACACGTTAATGTAAATTCAACGCACAAAAATTTTTAATTTCTTGAAAGGTGCTAATGTTTACGTACATAGCAAATGCGTCCCGGGTTTCCCTCTCGAGACGCATTTGCTATAAACACAGAAAGGGTTTGTTTACTCATTTTACCTTACTGTGAATGCAAAAGAAAACGGCAGCCAATGCCGTGTTCTGTGAATTAGTGGGGGTAACATTAGTGTACTGTACTGCAGATGTGCTAGTGTGACAAATATACGTTACTGTACTGTAGTTTTACATCAAACATTTGTTTTTTAAAAAAGGTAATGTATTGAGCCAACTTTTAAATTAAAGTGATTTGGGAGTATGACTGCATGGGTCATATTTATGGTTTAAACTATAGAAATAAGCATATATTACCATTTTTAGTGACTCTACCAAATATCCGCGAATCCTCCGCCTTCGCGACGGGTTCTGGATCCTAACCTCGCGAATGTCCGAGGTCTGACTGTATTACTTAAACTGCCAGAATTCTGACTTTCTTGTAAATGGATCTAATCGACCATGTCATATACAAGTCAATTTAGAGATTAAGAATGGTTGTTTAGAAACAGCAATGCCATAACCATCTGACATTTAAGAAATTCAGATACTATCAGATTTACAAAGCTTTATTGAATTTTGCGACACAGTTGGACACTGCAACCCAGCTGTCACCAAGGCGGCCTCTGCGCAGATGGAGCTCCTGAATGCCAACACCCGCTTCCTGAATGACAACATCATTTACTATGCTGAGCGGCTAGCTGCCACACTGCCCGAAAAGCTTGCCGTGTTTTACTTTGTCAACTCCGGGTAAGCCCTGCCTACAGTAATGCTGGGAGTCGCTGTTGAGGCTTATGGTTGTTACATAAGGCGCATTTTGGCTGCTTCACAGGTCAGAGGCCAACGACCTGGCCCTGCGACTCGCTCGACAGTACACCAAACACAACGATGTCATAGTGCTGGACCAGTAAGTCTTTTCCCCTCTCAAACCATCCATTCAATAAGATTTTTAATGCAAACTGTAGATAAAAATGTCTTCTTATATTGAAATCATTCATATTTCCCTCTAAGTGCGTACCATGGCCACCTGACATCTTTGATTGACATTAGCCCCTATAAGTTCCGGAAACTGGAGGGGCAGAAGGACTGGGTTCATGTGGTGTGTATAAATGAATTTACATTGGGGATGTTATACACTGTATCTCCAGAGTTAAAAGGATTACACCAGCTCACACTTCTTGAACACCCAGGCACCGCTCCCTGACACGTACAAGGGAAAGTACAGGGAGGACCACCCAGACCCTGGTGAAGCCTATGCAGACGCTGTGAAGGATCTGATTGAAAAAGTTCACAAGAAAGGTTGCAAGGTCTGGACCTACTCCCCAGTAACCAATATTCACATCCAGCCTTTAGTAATTCCGTACTCTATGGGTGTAGTGTAAAAGCACATTTTTTTTTATATACTTGTATCGGCATGTGATATGTTCCAAGAACTACTGTGGATAATAGTGAATCACCTCACAGACATATACATGATTTTTGTGTACTTATGTATGGTAATTGATAAGTTACACACAGTAAGACATTAAATGACCAAGGAACAATGAAAACGCATATCGTTACACATTTTACACTATTATTTGGACCATGGTTAACAAACCACTGATACTATACGATATAAAAATTTGATAAAAACCATCTGATTTTTGGGAAAAATAGATCTTTACTTTTTAAAAGTGCTCCATCCATCCTTATTATTGTACTTGACCTGTACATCAGTGCTTGTCATTTCTTCCTGCAGGTTGCCGCTTTCTTCGCAGAGTCTCTTCCCAGCGTTGCAGGACAGATCATTTTACCCTCAGGTTACTCCAAGAAGGTAGCAGAGTATGTATGTTCTCTTTTATGAGTGTGTATTGGTTATGGCAGTTTCACCATCTGGTCCTTGGGGACCCACAGACGGTCTACGTTTTTGCTCCCTCTTGGAACAAAAAAAACATGGGCTGTCTGACAGGGAGCAAAAAGGTGGACCGGCTGTGGATCCCTAAGGACTGGATTGGGAAACTAACTTATGGTGTTTACTATTGTCTAAGGACCAGGCCTGTTATATCCTACTTTGAACACTTCAGAATAATTAGTTGTGTATAGCGACTCTACAAGTAAAACAACAGTTCTGAACACTTAATCTTCATATGAACTTTTAGCCAGTGACACCCTGTATGTACGAGTCCATCCCTCTGTTGCAGACATGTACATGCTGCAGGTGGGGTGTTTGTGGCAGACGAGGTACAGGTGGGCTTCGGCCGTGTGGGGAGCCACTTCTGGGCCTTCCAGCTACAGGGGGACGATTTCTGCCCCGACATCGTGACTATGGGCAAACCTATGGGCAACGGGCACCCGTTAGCCTGCGTCGTGACGACACAGGAGATCGCGGACGCCTTCGCAGCCACTGGCGTGGAATATTTCAACACGGTAAGAGGAGAGATCTCGCACCCGCTCACTCTCGTCCTGCCTGCGGTCATCTTTTTTCACCCCGCTTACAGAGCTTCTCACCAGTTCTACTCAACCACTCCTTTTTTTGGCAGTTTGGTGGAAATCCTGTGTCCTGTGCAATTGGGTTGGCAGTCCTGGATGTGATTGAGGAAGAAGACTTGAGGAGAAACGCAGCCTCAGTTGGAGGACAGCTACTAAACCTCCTGAAACAGCTACAGAGCAAGCATACGATCATTGGAGATGTACGGTGAGGACTGTCCTGATGTGGGGGCTTTAGTGCCATCTATCCGTCTAGATTAGCCCTGTACTAGAGGTTGCCTATTCAAATCACGGTCCTCAAGGTCAGTGCCCTGCTGATTTTCCAGCCTTCCTTTACCTGTAAGCCAGGTGTGAAGGCTCTGGCCAATCAGAATCAGTAATTATTAAACCAAACTACCTGGGAGAACTGAAAACAAGGCCTGGATTTGGAATCGAGGTCCAGATTTAAAGAACCCTGCCCTAGAACAACAGTCTTGGAGATAGCAGCCGTAGAAATGTTGGGCTTCTCTCAAACATGTGACAGGATGCTTTCTGTGGTGATTAAAGTGCTAAAAAATAAACAAACAAATAAATGAAAAACTCCAAAGCCATGTCTTACCCGAAATCATGATCCAGTTACTGAAAATAATCAGGACTTTATAATGAGCAGCTTAACGTGGAACTATTTCGTACATTATAAACAATCGTATAACTGTGCAGAAGATTGGAGCACGAGCACTCCGGCGATACCTGCTGCAGTGATACCATAGGTGTGTGGATTTCGGTACAAGAAAATATTTTCTGCATTAAAACTGCTCACTGAAGTCTGGATTATCTTCAGTACCTTGGTTATGATTCACAGATAACCGGAAATTTTGGTCACTATGATCATGATGCTAAAATTCTGACAGATTCCCCTCTGTTCTGTACCACGAGAAACGGGTTTCTTTTTTTTTTGTCAACTGCTCAGGTGTGGTGCTGAAACAAGTGGGTTTATATTTAAGGCGTGTGTGTCACGTGCACTTTTATGAACAGTGTTAAACTAAACAAAACACAGAGAAGGAAATCTGCATAATTGGAGACGCAAATTAAAATCGCTTTAAGAGTAACTTATGTCCGGCGATGCTGGTTTTCCGTTTAAGCTTGATACATCAATCGTTTTCTGCGCATTTACCTATGCAATTCTTTATCAAAAGCCCTTAACTGGCAAAAACGGTAAATGAATATTTTAAAACAATGTGGATAAAAGGTGACTAGGAGTTCACTGGTGAAACCACTTTACAACTCCGTAGACGTTTAGTAAAATATATTGTTAGCAGGGTGACTTTGTACATCAAAACAAAGTGCATAATTCCATGCATGAGATATGCGTCATCTCCTTACCCTCAGGTGAGATTTATGGCAGAGGTGGCTTACTGAGAGGTGACAGCTCCAGTCAGACCCTTCTCGAAAAAGGAAGTGGCAATGTGTAGCTCAGGGGGGTTAGGGACCTGAGCCCATGGCTGGAAGGTCATGGATTCAAAACAAAAGTAAGCACTGGGTCCTTCAGCAAAGCCTTTGATCCAAGCTGCCCCTGGGGTGCTGCCTGACCCCAACCTCCAATCCTAACATCACTGTGTCCAAGCTTTGAAAATGGCTGTCCTTTAGATACATCACGCCAAAAGGGAATGATATATTAAAACACATACCTCAATTTCACATTTCACTTGCAATTCATGACAAACACTAATTGTGACTTTGTAATGTAATTTATTGGCTCAAAAAGGCATAGTTCTGTGAACAGGTTTTTCTGCAAATACTGAGCAGTCACATTGCTACCGTCTCATAATGAGCTTGAGGAACATAGCTTAGAAGTTGCTCTGCAGCAAGATAGAGAAAAAATGAACTGATGCAAACAGTAGTTGCATTTTTATTGAAGGGTTGTTTGCTCCGAGTACTTGCATGAACATCTTCAGCACACAAACGGTTATGTTCTGGAACCTCAGCACTCCCATGCAAACTCTAAAGGCACAGCATTCTCCAAACGGTTAACTTTAACCAAGATCATTTATCAAACCATACATTCAGGTTTACACCGGACCGTTTCCCTGGGATCTACTATTCCATAGACATAATGCAAAAGTTCTTACCTGTCCACCCGAGAATAAGGAGGGTCTCTCTCTCCATTCTAGAGGGGTGGGGCTGTTTGTTGGCCTCGAGCTGGTGAAGGAACCGGCACAGCGGACCCCAGCCACAGAGGCAGCATCGGAGCTAGTGAGGAGGTGAGCAAAAGGCTGCAAAGCACATTCTCACAGGATAAGCAGAGCTCCCTCCCCTCTCTACCCCGAGGGAGCGTCACACATGTACATCAAGGTGGTCTCTAGGTGTACACCAGGAACAACAGCGTCAGCCCTTTGAGTCACCATTGAACAGATTTTTATATATTATATATATATATATATATATATAAAAAAAATAAAAACACCAGGCAAGTGACTTACTGTCCTCAAGAAACCAAAACATCACTGAGATTAAACAAATCTTGTTAAAGGTCATCACTCACACAGTGGAACTTCTGGGAAACTTCTACAGGATTTTAAAATTGTGGCAAAAAGTTTTAATAGTATACCAGAGTCACGAAAAAGGAGCAAAATTTAGGATTGGGAGACACCAACACTAGGCTGAAGGTCTATAAGGAGCCCTTCCATCCCAGGTTGAAAGAAGAGTTTGTCTGCATAAGCACCGATGGGCCAGGGGAGAACGTGCTTAAGTTCAAACCACCGCTGTGCTTTAGCATGGAAGACGCACAGCTGGTCGTGGGGAAAATCGATCGTATCCTGTCGGGTAAGTATTACAGCGTACATCATTAAAGAGAAGATCACTAGAGAAAATGACAACTTGAAATGTACCTTTCCCTCTCTCTTTTAAAAGATATGGCAGCCAAGGAGCAGAATGAAAAGGTTCGTGAAATATTTACAGGACAAATGCTAGTTCTGATTTGTACACTATCTTCTTAGATAAGACAAGATTTATTCCTCCTCAGGTTCTGCTTCACAAGGAATAGCACGATTGCACATGGAAAGAAGTTAACAGAGCCTACAACTCTGCATGTGGCATGTCGAAGTCTGGGGACCCTGTGAGTGATGGTTACTGTGAGTGAACCATTTATGATCACAGGGGAAATTAAACAAAACATTGTCATTTTGAAAGATGCCTTCTAAAATGTTTTGTGGTGCTATTTGATCCCAAAGCAAAAATTTACAGGTTTACAGTATCTAAACAACATATTGAATAAAGGCAGTATGAAAATCCTGAAGTGCATTTGCATCCAAGCTTCCACTCAGATCAGTTTCTGAATCCACATACATCCACAAATCGGAGATGCTGCAGGCATTAAAAGCGACAATCCCTGGAGTCCAAACGCATCCTATCAAACGGAGCAATTTTTTTTCCTAATATTCACACCCCAGATACTACCACTTTGCCATGTTTTCTGCACAGAAGTCTGATCACCATCCAGCTGCACCTAAAAAGGTCAGTCCTGAAGCCATTAAAAAAAAAATGCACTTACCATCCAGTCACAAGGGTATTTTAACAGCGTCTCCCATGAGTCTGTACGAGCTCGCAAACCCCCTCCGATGACGTTGCTAAAGCCACGATATATACATGGTCATGATGCCCGAAAAGGTCTTTAGATACACAGAAGCCCAAAATACTCACACAAACCCCTCTGTTCAGGTAGGTTGTCCTCCATCATGAGAACTACACACTACCACAGTATGCGATCACAAAAAACATTACCATTTTACAGTTAACATTAACCACAACGCATTAGACAAATAAAGGATTCACACGCATTATATAAACCAAAAGTTTATTTCTAACAATTTGCCCAAGACACTAGAGGAATGAGTTTCCAGTGAGAGAGGATGCCCTCTTACATGTACAGGCTTATGCTTAGAGCAGTACTATTAAAGCCACTTTATTTGAAGACAAGGGAAAGAAAGAAAAAAATTAAAATTCCTTAAAAAGCCAAAAATGCTGGTTGTCCTTGTTAGCCAACTGCTGGAATTCACTAGACAAGCTTACAATGAACTCTGCGTTTAATCCCTTTTAAACCTAACCCATCCCCAGCTCTGCCATGCAACTTGCATTGACACTCAGCACTAGGAAAAACTAAGTCTAGAAACACTGAAAAAAATTACTCAAAGTTGTTTATTTCAAAAGCTCCAACAGCTCCGAACTTGTGGTAAATCCAGTAGACATGTAAAATACAACCATACAATACATTAGATTCAAAAAAGGTACCAAAAAGTACAGTAAAAATACCACTTCCATTGCTGGAAATGCATATGGACACAAAACAATATAAAATAAAAAGTGGAAAAGTGACATTTGCTTCCCCAATTCCTCACTTGTTCTGTACAAATGGAGCATGATTCTAAATCCTGCCAACTCCAAAAGTCAGACCCCACGCTCGGTGTGGCCAGACCGTGGGCTCTCGGTCATAATTACTTTAGTCCTTGAAAGAGGGAAGAGAGAACATATTGCTTACATACAGACCTATGGAGAATCAACGGCCACGTTTCACAAGCATGCGGAGAGACCGGATTTGTGATATAGGGGTTAGAGCGCTCCGGAGGAACTGCAAAGCAAGAACGTGTCACCGTGCAATACTACCCACCCCCCCCCCCAGCACCTATTTCAGCACCATCGACTCAGGTTTAGTCTGCGTCAGATATGCACCTCCAGCAGCCAAAACTACATGGAGATTCATCTGCTTGGACAGTCACAGGTCCCACATTTGAGCCCTTTAAACCGACACAGCCTCGATATCAAAATACATACCTCTACTATGGATGATCAGTATGGCTTGTAGCTACTCTGGTGTCCCCCACGTCTTGGAGTCTTCCCATAGCTTGTATTGCCCTGGTCTAAAGAGTAAAGGACTCCTGAACCTCTGAACAGATTTAAGATTATAAATACATAGCTGAGAGCACCCAGCACTTACTGTAGTCATAGCCTCCGCCGTAGCCATAGTAACCAGCCGAGTAGTCATAGTTGCCATAGCCTCCGTAACCGCCATAGCCCTGTTGGCCGCCATAACCATAGCCCTGGTTTCCATAGCCCTGACTCCAGTAGTTGTTGTATCCCTGGTTCCAGTTCTGATTCTGGCCTGAGAATGACAGAGAGGAGTTTTCAGGCCACTGATCCAAACAAGGCTGCCGAGCGAGCTCAACGCCGCGCCGCACTTACCGCCTCCGCGGCCCCTGCCTCGTCCATACCCGCCGCGGCCACCGAACTGCTGCTGCTGGTATACCTCCTTGGGCTGGGCGATTTTAATCTCACACTGAAATCGAAAAGGGGGGGGGGGGGGCGCACACGGTCAGTTAGTTGCCCAAAACAGTGAACCCTAAGAGAAAGGGGTCATTACAACACCACCTTCACCAAAGACATCACAGCATAAGAGACATCCTCAAGCTATAGCTACTCTAGCAGACACTTGGCAAATCAAGTTTAACATGCAATACACACACAGCCAAGCTGCTCATGACCAACTGTCAAATACTAACAAAAGGGGAAAAAAATTAAAATATACATACAAGGTCTTCCTTTCCGTTTGTTACCTTGCCTCCGCTAACGTTATGGTATTTCTTCTCAAGGACTTTTTTAACAGGAGATTCTTCCTTAAAGGTGATGAACACAAAGCCCCTCCTTTTATTGGACTTTGGGTCCATTGGAAGCTCAATAGCTTCAATCTGGAACAAACAGATCATCATGAACCCAACAACTCCAGACTTCGGCACTCTTAAGGGGAATGCAGAAGATTAAAATCGGGCACAGACCTCCCCAAATGTCCCAAAATATTCCCGGATCTTTTCTTCAGTGGTCTCTGGATTAAGACCACCCACAAAGATCTTTTTCACTGGCTCTTTCTTCATAGCCATGGCCTTTTTTGGGTCAATCTGTCGCCCATCTAACCGGTGCTCTTTCTGTTCAAGTACCTGTCAAACAGCATCACCATTCCTTAAGTCACTAGACAAATGACAAGCTAGAAGACACAAACCGGTCACCAAGATGCAGGGGGGGGGGGGGGGGGGTGCCCACATTTTCTACGCTAGCAGGGTCTTTTAAGGGGATGAACCCAAACCCCCTTTAAAATCCCGTTTTGGGGTCCATATTTATGGTGCAGTAATTAAAATCCCCCAATTTGG
>JAODLD010000002.1:19237524-19266407 GCA_026781065.1 Mormyrops boulengeri
TAGAATATTCGGCACAATATTCTCCACTGCATGTGTCTTAATTTGAGAACGGACCTCGCTCCTTCCTCTTACAGAGTCCAAGGCCCCAGGTGATTCGGACTGCAGTGCCTCCAGGGTACAAACTCGCCTCATGCTCAGAAACAGCCTCTTAATCATCACAGTGACACAGATGGCATTGAAAGCTTCATCACAGCTTCAAGATATTACCAAGCAACAGGCCGCTCATGCAACTCCACCGGCCCATCAGTACCTGTCAATTCAGCATCTTTGTACTGATTTAACTATATCAGTGTTTCCCAATACCATCCTGAGGGACCCACAAACTATCCACGTCTTTGCTCCCTCGCAGCCCCGGGTAGTAAAAATGTGGACTGTCTGGCAGGGAGTTGGGAGGGAGCAAAAACATGGACTGACCGTGGATCACCGAGGACCGGATTGGGAAACTCTGGACTAGATACCCGAATCTCACTGTTCCCAGCATACCTTGCCACCAGAGGCACACAGGGAGCCATCAGGGGAGACGGTGACGGTGTTCAGGTACCCGGTGTGGCCAATATGGTTAGTCTTCAGCTTGCAGTTGGCCAGGTTCCACACCTGAGGACAAAAGGACCAACACGCGATTCAGACAGGCATCCACACCCGTCTTACAAACCACAGTTAAGGGTCATAACACACCTTGGGCTGAAAGGAATCACGCCACCTGCCCCCTCATAATTGCAGGACTTGTCATCAAAACCAAAAGGCTCAGACGATAAGACCAAATTTTATAATCATAGGGACAAGTCCGACTGGAAATTTGAATCCTTGTGGCAAAATCTGTCTAACACACACTACCAGTCAAAAGTTTTTGCAAGCTCTGAAATTTTCTACACTTGCATGTTACTCGCTTAACATAAATACTAAAAACACACTGAACAATCTTTGCTAAACAAATATATAGTATGTTCACCATTTGAGTACATTTCTTATCAAGAAAATATGATATCTTTGATGCAAAGTAACTTTCTTTAGCAGTTATAACAGCAGAGAAAATGAGGCGTTCCTTCTATAAGAGACATTAAATACTGCTCTATTTCATGGGATGAAACAGTTAACTAGTGCATTTAAAGGACAGCCTAGAATTTGACTATGCCATGACCACACAACCAGTCCATAGGATGTCAGACATGCACTGTTACATACTCGTTCCACGTCAAAACAAGGAAACTTGTTTTATCTCCACTTATAGATGTTCACTCAACTTTCCAATGCTTAAAAAGAATAAAAAAATCTGCAGTTTATAAAATTTATTGAAAAGTATTAAAAAGCTGTGGCGTGCAAAAACCTTTGACTGGAAGTGTAAATAAAACAAAATATTTTTAAGCTATGTCACTCCAGGTTTTTGTGTTGAACAAATGCGGCCTCACTTTCACCAGCTTGTCCCAGCCACAGGAGACAATGATGGGGTTGCTGCTGTTGGGAGAGAAACGCACGCAGGACACCCACTCAGAATGACTCTCGTCCTGCAGGGGGACAAAGTTCAGAGAGATCAGCGGAAAAGCACGGGACTCAAAACAGACGAGGAGTATTCAAGGGGACGCAGCCACAAATTAGTGGAGGCCACCCAAAAACCGACATACACACACACCTGGATGGTGTACTTGCAGACTCCCAGGGTGTTCCACAGCTTGATGGTCTTGTCCCTAGATCCGGATACGATCTGGCGGTTGTCAGCAGAGAAGGCAACACTGAGGACGTCCTTCGTGTGCCCGACGAACCGGCGGGTGGTCGTGCCACTACAAGACGGCAAAAATGAACATTAATACACCTTAAAATGTTACCTAGCCGGAAAACTCAGAAGTGCATGTAGAATCAAGTGCAAAACGATAGTTTGCAAGCATATAATAAAGCTGAACTGTTTGTCTTAGCTGAAGTGCTCCTATAGGGTTGTTTGGAGGGAAGAAAATATAACTGACTTAATCATGCTGGTCAGTGTGTACAAGGTGGTTTTGGCTGCGCATAAAAAAGCATTTTGTTTTTTTTTATCAGGTTCCCTAATGATAAAAACCACATCCTATCCAGCGCCCCCCCTACCCCCCACTTACGTGGTCAGATCCCACAGACGCAGGGTTCCGTCCCAGGACCCGGACAGCGCAAACTGCCCATCCGAGGAGATGACGACATCGCTCACAAAGTGAGAATGACCGCGCAGAGCACGCTGGGGGACTCCGTAGTTGGTCTCATCACGGGTCAGCTTCCACATGATGATGGTCTTGTCTGCGGGAAGAGAGCATGAAAATATATGATCGTGTGTTCAGGGAACTCACAAATACCTGTGTGCAAAAAAATCACAATAAGTAACTGAAAAATGTTTGATAAAAGAAAAAGGCATACAACACACGGCCATGACAGGCGGTTTCCGTACGCGTGTTCATGGTCTACACATGTAGTGCTGGGAGACTTATTATGTACATCCTCACGATTAACCCCATTGGTTAAACATTTAATTCCGCTGTCCCGGCAGACACGCACTAAGCACGCCAGCATCACTTTGATCAGCTTTCGCCAGACAATCTAAAAATTTACCGGGCCCAGAACATCACGATGTTATTAATACGTGGGTATGGTTAAACATTTCGGACCAGCCAAATGTTCCACAATACGAAATACAATTATTATGGTCAGGTTAGGCTGCAACAGGAAAGTAATTAACTATTACACGTATTTAGAGGCTATGTGGAACAGTCATGGCGGCGGACGGGGTACCTCTTGACGCAGACAGAATCATATCGGGAAATTGAGGAGTAGTCGCAATCTGGGTGACCCAACCATTGTGGCCCTTTAGGGTACCCCTTAGGGTCATCTGTTCAGTCATCTTGACGACGGTTTTGCGGTGCCTTTAACGAGGATGAAGTCGGATTAAAATCAAGGACTTCGCCGACTCGCTACCTCTCACATTTAGGCACAGGGAAAAAGGAAGACGTCACCCGGAAGCGGATCTAAAAAGCCAGACCGGGCTCAAGCGTGTCGCTGAGAATTATGGGTATGGTGTTATGCCGCGCAGCGGGCAACACCGCGGACTGAACGATTAAATTATGAAACGGTAACTATAGAACTATACAATGGTGTTGTTCAATAAAATGAATAGCCTCATAAATACTACCTGTCACTACACATGACAAAATTTAACCAAGTCCATCATAAAAAACAATTGTTTCCGCCCGGTTTCGAACCGGGGACCTTTCGCGTGTGAGGCGAACGTGATAACCACTACACTACGGAAACTGACGCACACAACCTGTTTGCTTGTCTCTAATGTTATTACGATGCTTATTTGATAAACTTGTAAACTATTCTTTAGCATTTCTGATCATTATTCATAATGTATTAAATGGAGTTCTGAAAAAATCGTGTATTACACTGGTATACAGTGATTTAATATAACAGTAATATAAACGGTTTTATATTAAGTTTATGGTGCTGATTAAGAATATGACTTCGGTTTTGCCAGATTGGCTCTAGTTTCTGAGATATTTCATAGTTAATCAATTAATTAACGCAACGGGTTTGAAAATCATTCAGAATTACAAGAATATTTTTTATTTTAGACAACTAGTCTAACATCATACAAAAAAAATAAAAAATATCTGACAGGAAAAAGTTATTTATGATTTGATTAATTAATACAATATTAATTAGTTATTAATTCTTATTATTGTCAATGCTTCAAAAAACACTGTTTATGTGATTTCCTTTTATGTGTGTCATCAGGACAATCACGTTGGAGACTCCAACAGTAGTCTGCCATCATGTGTATGTCCTATCTGTCTTGATATCTCTCCTCCATCACCTTCATATCCTGGTGGAACCTCTCGCCTTCTTCCTCGCTTAAGTCTCCAAGGTTATCTGGAAATCTGTTTAAATGGCTATGGTGCATCTTTATGCTCATATTAACTCCCAAATTTCTGAAGTTAGCAAGCATATCTTGCACCACTTCTTCATAACTGTCTGCTCTCTGATTACCCAAGTAGTTCTTCACGACAGAGACAAAACTCTTCCAGGCCGAAGCTTCAGTGTCATTCATGCATTCGGTAAAATTGGAATCGTTCATGAGTTTATGAATCCGAGGACCATCAACGATTCCAGCTTTTGGTTTTTCCAAGCTCAGTCCAGGGAATGATCTACAAATGTACTTGAAGCAATTACCCGTTTTGTCCAAAGATCTAACAAATTGCTTCATCAATCCTAGCTAAATATAAAGCGGTGGGAGAATGATTTTGTTCATGTCCACCAGCGGCTTGTTGATGATATTCGCAGCGCCAACAATCATTTCTTCCCTTGTAGGCCAGGATACTTTTGTCCAATGATCTTGCTTTGCCCTGCTATCCCAGAGGCACATGAAGCATGGGTATCTTGTGTATAGCCATATACACAATTGTATTGAATATTTTGTATTTGAAATACAAAATAATTATATGGGATATTTCATTGCCTAAGACACTGTTACAGAGTCAAAAGAGAGACCAAAAGCTATTGCATTTGTTATCACACACAAGTCGCATTGGGGGGATGCATTATTTTCATGGATGCCCATTATCTCAAAAACTAGAACCAATTCAGCAAAAGTAATGGGATTTTTTAATTCTTCACCCTCAAAATCCCCTAAATCCATTCAAAAAACCTTGGCACCTGAATTTTTTTTGTAGACCTGTGTAATCATTCGCTTTGGAAATTTTAGAAAGAGTACGGATCTATTGCTTCCCAGGTTTAGTTTTTCAATCATGAATTCGCAGATTCGCTTATGGTTTACACACCGAAAACGTGTTTCCGCCCTGTTTCGAAAGGAGCACTCGTTCCTCTGTTTATTTATTTCATTAACACCAATCACTTGAACTAGCAGCTTCCACGTTGCATGTATCTTATAATTGTTACAAGAAGATTCGTGCAAGTAACCAACCTACAACTTAAGCGAAATGTACGGCGTTAGAAAATATGTTTCCGCCCGGTTTCGAACCGGGGACCTTTCGCGTGTTAGGCGAACGTGATAACCACTACACTACGGAAACCAGCTCATGAGTGGCCTTTTAATGCACCTCCTCTAATTACACCGCAGCTCAACTATCCGTGAAATTTATAAGGAACCGTTATATCTACAGTTGCTTTTATACAGAATAGTAAGAGAAGGTTAAGTATTCGCAAAGCGGAAAAGAAATAAAAAATATCCAAAGACAAATAAAAACACACTTCTTGAATATTTGAAATGTTTATTTTAGATTGTATGTACCAGATTTCACATATTTTCAAAACAAACCAAAATGAGAAACATTATAAAAATAGTTGAAAACTCTTTTACTACAAAACATAAAATAATCAAAAATCAATCCAATCATGTGATATTAAAATTACTGTTAACACCACAAAATATTCCTTGATGAGCTTTCAACTAGAATTGATGCCTTATCGACAAGAGTTACTATTACGGCAAGGCAAAGTGTTCAGCCAATGACTTGCGCAAATGACACAAATAACCTGAAATAAATGCTTAATTTTCCAAGTTTTTTTACCAAACTCTTTTAAGATGCAGGTCTGGGTAAAAGTCCCCTCATGAATAAAGCACACTATACATTACTCAGAAGCATACAGAATTCAGAAGCATACAAAACAAAAATTAAAATGGCAGGCTTGGCATGAGAGTAAAAGACAAAAAGTTGACTCAAAGTCACACGTCCTCTTTACATCTTTTTGTCAAATAAAAACCTTTACAGAATAGTGATAAGAACACTCTACTAGCTACCATTTCACTCAGAAAATTACTTATCTCTGGTCAAATGGCAAAATAAAGACACATTTAAAGGGACCTCAACCAATTGTCTTTTGTCTTCGCAATGCTCAGTGACCAAGGTGCCCCATCAAGCAAAATCTAAATTCATCAAAGAAATTTCAAAAAGTTGTGTGCAGTGGTCTTCGCCTTCTATGCAAATTAGGGAAAATGTTATTTAAAGTTACTAAAAACTGTACAATCACACCTTGGCCTATGGGGATCGCCCGTCAGCTGTTAAAGCGAGGTGCTGGATGCGTGTGTGTGTGTGTGTGGGGGGGGAGCTGCTTTGTATGTGCGCGAGTTGGCATGGGATGCTGTGTTGCCATGCGATGCGTGGGTCCCAGGTATTAAGATTTCCATAAAAGGTAACAGATGAAGCAATCGGCAAGGCCCTGAACCACAAACGGCTTTCTGAATTCAGGAAAGTGAAAAAACAGGACATCCCTGTGGCAAAGGCACAAAGCCATCACTTTGCACACATAAGTTTATAAAAAACATCAACAATTACAACAAAAGACTATAAACTGGAAATATGTTAACCTGTCCTTCATGTCTGTGGATTTATAACAATAATAATGATGTGTACCGCAATACCAACAATTAAACCTGTATAGCCTACGTCAATATTCCTGGCTGTCGATAGACAGCTATGTATGTAGCCTTTGGCTTGCTACTCACAGACTTCTGAACGAAAATACAGAAAACAGAGCTGGTTTTGATGGAGCCGATGGGTATTTATTATCCAGCAAAGCTGGTTGATGACAAGTCTAAAGAAATGTTTTATGAGAAAATTTATAAACAGAGAGAAAATTAAAATGTATCTCTCTATTGTATCACCTACTAGAAAGTGTCTGTGAGCAGGTTACAATACTAATATATATAGGATGTTTTAAACTTTTTCATTCACAATGTTTTAACTGAACACAAAAAAATCTGCATGTTTAATAGCACAGACACACAGGAATAAGACATGCGCTGTCATGAATAGCTCTGCACACAAATCTGTCTACTATATGTCACTAATGATGTAACAAAAAATATATATTTTGGTTTATATTATACAAAAATGTCCATCCACAGGAGTGCTACCGTAATGGTAATATCCAGAAATAATCACAACCAAGTGTCATTAATATGAACTATACAAACTATCACATCATTTAGTAAAACAGTAAGTATTTCTTGCCTCATCAAAAATTAAAATTTGAAAGCTGTGCACTGGGTCACTGTGACCACAAATGAACGAATGGTTTCCGGTAATGTGTTGGAAAAATAAACCAGAAATAGTTTAAAAATGTCATAAACTCTGAACATATCAAAACACTATTCATTGTATTAACTGAATATGGAACAAACAAAAAAGAAATAATCACAAATATACTTCAAACACAGAAATCCTCCCAGACTTTCATTATACCAATGGGGGAAATTCTGGCTGCCTTTCTGCCTCGATGGCCTTCTTGTGGTTTGTTCGGTTTGCCTGGGTTTCCAGCGTGTTGAGTTGTAGCGAGCCCATTGTTGCCCCCTGCTGGTCAAACTCCAGACCGGAGAAAATGCAGGTCTTAACTGCGAGCGTCACGGGCCTCGACCTTCACGTCTGTTTCGATACAGTTTTGCTCCGCTGAGCACACGTCTCTCTCCTTATTTAAGGGTGAGAGATAGGCTTGAGTTTCGCCTTCTGCCAGGTGTTATTGTCCTTCCAAAACAAAGAGAAGGGGGAGGGGGGGGGCGTTGGTTGCAAAAGTCTCCGAATGGTCTTTGGGTGACATCAGTCTCATGCAGCATTTCGCATAAAGAAAGCAGAAAGTCCGTTTGTAGTGTTAGGACCCAATCTTCCCGTCCATATCACTGTAGCAGCAACTTGTGTCGACTACATAAGGAGTCCGTCAACTGGTTTTCCATGATTAGTTTTACTCCTAAATTTTCATGGCAGCCATTCTGCATTATATGAACTTTACACACAGTTTAAAAGTTCGACCGGTAACCTTAATTACTACTAGCCTACAGTTTTCTTGTAGGTTTTTCGTTAACACTTCCATCGTTAATAGACAACATGATGTCCGACATTAAAAGTGTAATATATTATATTAAACCTTTCCTTACAAAATCGTTTTCAAAAAAGTAAAAGTATTCAGCTGCAAAATATACCATATCAATATGTACAGGTGGCATGCGTCTTGTTAGTCATCACTGCAAAAGAACAACAGAAAACGTTAGGGTTAGCTCGAGGGCGTCGGCTTCTTGGGATTCATTGTGGGAGGTTTATTACAAGTCCGAGGTTTCTCAACTGGTTATTTGTGCAAAAATAATAGAAATCCAGTCCAAACTGTCATGTATATAGAGGTGTTTATATAGTAAATCATTAGATGCAGAGAAATTTATTCTGTTCAGTCGCGCATTTTAAATCGCTTAATTATCAGTTACGTTTAGGCCTAATTGTATTTTGTTTGTACGATTCGTGATACTGACCTTGTGCAAACATTCCTTTATGGGGAGCCCGTCCGGACCCTGAAGGGAAAGTAACAGTTAGTTATGAACAGATCCGCAAAAGGGACACAGCGCAGGTATTCTGGCACCCAACACATGCACAGATGCAGTCACTGCAGAGGAGCACACAGCCGCCTAAATCGACGCGAATGCACGCCAGCAGCACTCTCCTGGAAAATGCAGCAATTGCAAATGACAGCAGAACACTGCAATAAATAACGTTCTGAATTTGCTGATGAAGAACACGTGTCTTTTTCTTCTTGTGTGTGTGTGTGTGTATGTGTGGGGGGGGCTACATTTTGGTGCTTCATGTTCTGGTGTTTTATGAAGCAATGTTACCAGTTCACATGCAGTAATAACAGGCGACAGGGTAATATATCACTAAGCGTAGACTACCATGTAATAAAACACACAACACACGCAAAGCAGACGGACAGGTCACATGAAACACCAGCTGCCTCAAAGGTCATGCAGTGGAGGCCCCAGACCAGTATGTCTGCCAAAGGTATGATTTCTTATACTGCTCTTCTAACACAGGCGATATTCACGACTTGTTCTAGTTTTTTTTTTGTTTTTAAAGAAGCAGAAACAGTGAAAAAGGAACAGGCCCACAGTCAGAAATAAATTTCACGGGGCATCTGGCAACCCTACCGATAGGCCCCCTGTGGCAGATTTCGGTGACCAGTCAGGGTGGCAGGAGTGGGGGGGTTCCCACGTTTCGCCGACCGACCATGGGGGGTTCAAACCCATAGTTTTACTACCTGACTACATGTCTAAACAGAAACATCCCCACTGCAGGAGTGTAACCTCAACACGTGCGCCATTTCTGGGAGGCACATAACCGGCCGAGGGGCCGATAATCACAGCTGCGGGCAGGCAAGCCCACGTTTAAGTATGATTTCCGCATCGATATTCAAAATGGCAAACCAGAAGAAAAAATGGCAAAAACAATTGAAAACAGCAGAGAGTGAATGGAAGGAATTGAGACAGACAGTGGGATGGATAGAGTCAGTGGGGGGTTTCAGGGGGTTGTGGTCAAACCTTTGAGAAGCTCAGTTGCACCCTTACATCCCTAAAGGACAGAGTTGATCTTAGCAGAGTCCCTGGGATTTCTGGGAAATATGTGTTCTCTTCAACCTTGTTTACTAATATTTATAGTGCTTCGAGGCAAATGGGTTTTGCTTAAAGAGTAAGCTTCAGTAAATATTTATAAATCAGTGACACAGGGAATCCTGAACGCTTTATCTCAGGCTGATCAGAGCTACGAGCTCTTTAAATAATGTCAGCTTGACTTCCAGCCCCAGGCGGGAGATGAACATGCAGGGTTGTCACAGCAGGAAGGGGAGAAGAGACAGAAGTACTATACCAGGGGACAGGGGACATCTGGGGTGGGGTGACCTTTAACCCCATCACAGCCCTGTCAGCGAGAGCCATCCCGTTGTTACACATGACACACATATTTGCTCACACAACCACGCACACAAGTACACTCATCTGTATGAACACGCTCACCCATCCAGGTATTCATGTAATTGTGAATTTACATAGCCAATGATAAACCTCATCCATTCACCCACTCACTCATTCACTCACTCATCCATCCATTCATTCATCCAGACCTGAGTAAGATAACTCATTAGAGGAGGTGACAGCAGTAGGGTGGGTGGTAGATTAGTGAAGCCACTTACCACAGGACAGGGCTGGTCCAGTCCAGGGGGTCCCTGCTCACCCTTCTGTCCCTTCAGACCTTTCCTGCCTACTGTCCCTCTGTCACCCTTCGAAAGAGCAGAGCAAAGATTGAAAACAGGCCGGAAGCCATATTGCACACACGTCGGGCCGACATTTATCGAGTTTCATTGCCTCACCTTTTCTCCTTTCTCCCCTCGATCACCCTTCTCTCCCGTCAGCCCCGGGAAGCCCTGAGGAGACAGGAACAGGAATGTGTCAGTGAGAGGGGTCTCAGACCAGCCACAGGGTGGCCCCCATTCAGAGAGACGAAGCGGGCACGGCATGGCAGAGAAGAGAGGTACCTACATCTAATCCGGGCTCCCCCGACTTTCCCTGTAAGACAGAACGGTGACAGTATTGTAAGCCTGCTAAGCTTAACCCCTTGAGCACCTTCAACGGGTGAAATATAGTTGTTACCTTCTCTCCTTTCGCACCTGGCAGGCCAAGCAATCCGGCCGGACCAGGTGGACCTTGTGGACCTAGCGGTCCCTGTGGGAAGAGGGCAGAGACTCTCGGCATCAGGAAATCCATGCCGATTGTGAGCAGCAGGCCGTTGGTGCTGCGCAGTCTGGTTGCAGTGGTATGTGGACGGCTGAAGACGGAGACTCACCAATGGCCCGGGGGGGCCGATGTCCCCCTTTTCACCCTTTACCGCTTCCCCCGGCTCCCCCTGTGCGACAACAAAACGAACCATCATCGGACGACGTAGTGTAATTCAAAAAGTCAGAGTTGTATGACCCTACAGCAGAAGACCGGCTTAATAGTGTGGGTTAAAGAGTGTTACCTAAAGAAATGGAAGTAAGTGTAAATGATAGAACCCTATTCTAACTGTCTCCAGGTTTGAGCTGTAAGTAATGCTTGAACCAATATGGTCGCTTAGAAGATGGCCAACCAAAACACAACCCTGAACATGGGGGACAACACAGAAGCTATTGGGGCCTGTGTGGTAACTATACCCTCAGTCACTCACTGCCCACTTCATTTTGATATAATCAATGGTTTGAAACATGTAATTTTATGATTTTGTACAATACACCCCATTGTGGTGTAATAAATCGATGCAAACAGTCAAGGACGTCCTACTTCTCATCAATCCTTCAGACCATCTTAAGCCTGGAACTGCTTAGTGGTCATGGTCATGTGACCATCTGAAATCACATCATGTGATCATCACAACTCATTTTTTTCTCTGAGGTTCCTGGTGACACTACTAGGTTTCTGAAACTACCCAGCGACGAGCAAAATAGGCCGTTTCAGATTACTGTGTTGTTTTTTGGTTTATGAATGAATTATAATGTTTCGAGCCTCATTCATTTTATACTATGTCACAGGAAGAGAAACAGCCAAGAGAGGCTGGAGCCGCGCTGGCCGCGGGGCTCTGACATGAAGCAAATGTGCAAACAGCAGAATTGATGCATTTCGCTTTTGTGGTTTGTGAGGAAAAATGCCGGTGCGGTCAGAGTGGCCAAGTCTGCCGATTTTTTGCTTGGCTTGTTAAGCTTTTTGAAATACCACACTCCGAATGAAGGGTCCAGGCACCGGAAAGGTCTTGAAATTTCAAGAAAAATAAACTCGTAAGTAGTCTTAGGTTTGGTGATGATGGTGAGGAAAATCGATGCAACAGGTCTGAGTATCAGTTTAAGGCAGCTTTTTGCAAAGCCGGTCTATTTACTGCTCGTCTAGGCCCATTCTGTATATATAAAAGCTTTGAACTGTTGTTTTTTTTGGATGCTTTAACTTGCAGCTTCACATAAAAACACAAACACAGAATTTTTTTAAACACCAGCTTTCTGACAAGATGAAAGGACCACCTGCATGTTAATCTCTCTCTGGGCAGATGAACAGGGCTCTGTAGTTAATTGTGTGAGGAAGTGAATCACTCACTTTGAATCCCTGGAGGCCAGGAGGACCAGGAGGGCCAACGGGGCCTGGGGGGCCTGGCTGGGATATCATCTGTACCTGTGGGGGCCACAAAAACGACAGGTCATGCATCATAAATTTAGCATCCCCGATTCTCATTTATACAGCATGGAGCAGTTAGAATGATTTAGCACTCAAACGCTTTGGTGCGTGTTACTATGAGAGGTGAATTCACATGGATGCAATTGCCTGTTTGATAGCAGGGTGTTCCATTTACCAGGTCATCCTGGAACAGGCTGTCTCCTTTCTCTCCCTTTTGTCCATCGACTCCCTGAAGTGTTAAAATGACAAGCTGGATCGTTTTGATAAATTAACAAAAAATTCACTAGTTGGAGTTATTTGTAATATACACTTGTGCCCAAAATTGCAGAAACACTTAGCTTTTTTGGTATTACGTTTCAAAAATTACTGCATGAATATTGGCAGTAATGTTTATAAACAAAGACTGTTACAAATATCACACATTGGATGATTAAATAGTAACTGGGGTAACTGGAATAAAGTTCTGCGACCTCTAAAAATTGGAAGCATTTCTACAATTTTGGCCACTATGTACGTGTATGACACTCAACAAATTTTTCAACCAAAAATAAATTCAGTGTATAATCTTGAGCGAAACAACAGGCCGAACCCAAACTGCTCAGCATTAAGCTTTTACCCTGGTATTCAAATTTCCCCCTTTATGAGCTGCATGCAGCCTGGAAACATAGTACAGTAACAGTAGATACATTTTGTTGTCTTTTTCTTTATATTTCTTCCATTTCTTATTCTTTACATAAATGTGTGTGTTACATGTCTATGGCTAATACTATGTAACAGGCCAGTTAGACTTGGATTAAGGGGTGCAGGTGTGTCTGTGTAAAACTGGGACTGAGTTTGGTTTCCCCGAATATGTTCAGACCCCCTTCCCTTAACAGCATGCCACTCGCTGTTTCGTTTTGCCCTTCTGTACCCAAATGCCTTTTTGTGATTATTTTGTAGGTGTCTCCCTATTCTCTCCTTCTGTTCTATACGTCTCCACTCCCTCTCCCAGATAAACTCCCTGTCCCTTCCTCCCACCCCCATGTTGTGTGGCTGTTCACCACCCTGCCTGACTGATTTCGTAGGACCTCCAAGAGTCTCCCAGTGGAAAAGTGATCGCCACACTTACCGCTGGCCCTGACAGGCCCATCTCCCCTTTCTCTCCTTTTTCACCCATCATCCCAGTTTCTCCAGGGTCACCTTTTGCACCCTTGGGACCCTAAGAATAAGGGATCAAAGGATGAAGGGATGATGTTGAGGACCTCAGAAATGGGACCATAAACTGCTCTTGAATGATCACTTGAACATACAAAATGCAGTCAAATCGTTATCTCATTGAGGGTGTTCCCCTGACTTGTGTTCTCTACTCTCTAGGAGAGTCTCAGGACTTCCCATCACCAGAATATGTGGTTGGAAAATGGAAGGATGGATGGATGCATAGTTGGATGAAGTAAATTCAGAGAGTTCATAAATGCATGAAAATATTGATTACCGTATTGTCTTGGCCAACAAAATTTCACAATGATTTTCTTTTGAAGATTGTGGCAGGAAATTGCTTGAATTCAAATGATTTTTTCAATTCAGGCCACATGAAGGAATGAGGTCAAATATTTTAAATTAAGTGATGTAAATCGAAAAAGTTACAGTAGACATTATTGTAGACCCTCTACTTACCTTTTCACCATCAAGCCCAGATGGCCCAGGTAAGCCCAGCTCTCCCTGTTCCCAGGAATACAGGACCAGAAATATCTTAGAAATATAAATAGTTTATGAGGAACAAATATTCCCAGTAATAAGAATAGACAACCCTACCTTTGAACCTGGTTCTCCAGGGGGGCCTGGGGGTCCAGGGGGGCCAGGAGGTCCAGGAGGACCCTGCAGAAAGTCATAAAAACAGGAGTGATTACTCTACAATTAAGTAGCCTGAGGTGGAGGATGGTTCTGCAGACCCAGTTTTAATGGATTTCAAAGGCAACACTGAACCTCTTTGGGCGACACTCTAGGAATGTGCTGTGGATCTGAGGAGAGCAGATGATGTATAGCAAAGTGACTGAGCCTGACTGCTATGTACCGCCACATGCTGTCAATAGAAATTAAGCTTCCATCTTTTTACCCAACACTTCAACAATATTACTATTATTGAATTGCCTGTAATTTCCTTGGATCAAGACTGAACGCCGAAGGAAAGCCAGATGGATGGTTCTGGGGCCACTGTTAGAAGTTAAAGGAGCACACGGCGGGAGGGCAGCACAACACCGGTTTGTTATGTGAGTGTCAAAGTCATCATAATGGACATGCCAAAAGCAGGTCTAGCGGCGATCAGTGTGGCACCCAGACTCTGACTGCCGCAGGCCTTTTACGCAAAACCACCATAAAACGTGCAGGGTCCTCAAAATAGAAAGAGGACACACAGCCAGTGTGAAAATGTAGTGGTGAATTAGTCGACTTGTGTATATAATCCACAATAAAAATTGCCCAGAAGTCTCAGTACTTCCCGCCCCAGCCTTTAGTTCATCGCCTTTGCTTGTATCACTTTGCTCAGTAGCACTTGACAGAGCACAAATACTTAGTAGTAACTCAGTTACAACTGAAGTACAAATCATGAACAAATATAGTCACTACTTAAGATGAATGATGTGCCATGAGTCATTAATGATGAACAAACATGACATCTGTATTTAACTTGTTATTCATTACTTGTTCCTTCAGTAGTTCCTTGGTTGTTCCTTAAGTAGTTCACTAAGATTTACAGAAGTAAGATACAGTAAGAAATATAGTAACTGCTTGTGATAAATGATGCATCACAATTCATTAACGACGAACAAACATCAGATCAGCATTTTACATGTTATTCACGATCTGTTCCTACAGTTCTTCCTTCAGTGGTTCTTTCAGTAGTTCATAAATGTTTACAGAATTAACAGATATAGTAACAAATATAGCACTTGCTTTAGGTGAAAGATGCGTGATAATTCATTAATGATGAACAGACATGAGATCAGTATGTAACTAACACTTAATTTGCGGTTAATTAATACATAAGCAATAGCGTAATACTACAGTATTTGTGTCCCCTCAAGTAAAGTATTACCCTTTGCTCTCACTGCATTTTTTTCCATGTTCCAGATCTGGTATCCTGACCAGGCACTGGTGCTTCATATTGCAGTGCTGTTAGCATGTGAGACATGCTGCCCTGTGAGATGAATGTCTCTGGATCAAGCCCTCTGTTGTCCATCACCCCAGGGGCAAAAACAGCGAAATGTTGAATTTATCTCCTTCCCACATTTTGGCTTTTGTTGACCACTTTTCTTCCCAGAATTATTTGCTTTTGGCGTAATTTCCATGACAAGAGAAAAGTACACAAAAGCCATATGTTTCTTATGTCTCGGGCAATGACACATGCAAAGGTTGTTAGGCATAACTAAAATAAATGAATAAGCTGTATATGAACAGCATAATATTTATCAGTGATAAATATAATTGTTATTTTGGGACATCAAATAGACGGTCTAACCTGACAGAAACCAAATTAATCTCCACAGGCCGACTTCTGCTCATGATTTTAATCACATTTTTCGCACAAATCTCAAAAGTGGATGCACAGCTCAGGGGGATTTCAAAGGTCTCTTTAGGGATGGGGAGGCCCTCAGACATCGTACAAAAGGCCCCATTTGGCAGTGGCCTGGGCTTCCAGTGTAATAAACACCTGATAATAACAGAAGACCTGAACCAACAGATAGCGACCTGCCGATTAGCATGGAGGAAAGAGAGCCACGGTCTGCATTTGCCATGGACAGCATGCCAATTGGTTTGCTTCACGGCTAAAGACAGATGAAAGTCTGCCCCATTTCCCGTGGCATCTTCCAGTGTGACAGAAAAATGTCTACAAAGTAGAATAAGTTTTGGTAACACTTTACTTAAGGTAGTCATCATAGATACCTTCATAATTCATTATAATGCATTCATGAAGTATTATAAACATGGCTATAACTATTTATAAAAAGGCATAACACATTATAGCCATGTTTACTATGCATTATGAATGCTCTATGAAGCTGTCATCTATAATGCACTATAGATACCTTCATAGTGCATTGCAACGGTCGGTATAAGCATTAAGGATGCTTTGTACTGCATAATGGCTATAATGTGTTATGCCCTTTTATAAATATTTATAGCTGTGTCTATAATACTTTATGAATGCCTTATAATGCCGTATGAAGGTACCTATAATGCATTATACATGAGTGCTTTAAGTAAAGTATTATTGAAGTTTTTACTTTCTGTTAAATTTAAAATTATGTATCCAGGCACATGTTACATATTCCCACAGTCGAGAAGAATTCCAGACTGATAAAAAGATGCAGCAATAGAACAAATAATGCACACGTCAGTTTTTGGAGCAAGAATACAGCTTAGTATTGATGTCTATCATACACACTCTGTGTCCCTTTTATGCATAGTCAAGCCTTGGCTGTTTTGTTATATGTTTTGAATTTTTGATTGCTTTGGTGCCCAAAGGAAAGCAGACAAAGTCACACGCACGGCACACACGAGCACTGACAAAATGGGAAAGGGGTGGGTGGGGGCAGAGGAGGGCGGGGCATAACCAGAAACACATGCTGATGGTCAGAGTTACCGAGACGCTGATGGTGTGGATCGCCTGTCGAGGGAAAAATGTGTTCAGTGGGGCTCATAGGAGACCGTCTGCCACCGTGCTGCACCTCGCATTCCATGCGCCGCAGTCACAGCATCACTATTATCTCCCATAAAAAGCTCCAATGTGCTCCAATTCCCCGCTCAAAAAAATAAACAGGATGCGTGGAACATCAAGCGCCAAAGCAAACAGATCCTGAAGAGGTTTCAAAAATCTCTTGAAGAGATTTCAAGTTCTCATGATAACATTTTTACAATTTTACAGTATGAAATTTGTTCCACATGAAATGATGCTGTCAGTTTTCTCAGGGCTGGAGACCGAGAGTCTCACATTCATCAGAGACTGGTTTTTACAGACTGTTTACCAAAAGAAATAATAATGAGCTTGCTGAATAGGAATTTATAGGGCAATCACACTGGTAAAATGAGGGGTAGACGTGGAAATTAAACCATTACACCACGAGAAAGACATGGACCGTGCCTGTGAAGTCGATCAACTTGTGACCTGCTATGCGATTTACTGCTGCACTGCGCCCTTAGCGCCCCACATCACGAGAGCCTCCAAGGGTGACCCGTCCCATCAAAGGCTGAAGCTCACCTCCAAGGCTTCCTGAAGTTTGCCATTGAAGTCGATGATGTCAGATGGCCCCGAAGCACCTTTTTCACCAGGTTCACCCTACAAGGAAAGTGAATCAGAAGAGCAAGCACAAAAAATGACATGCTATTGAGCACATTGGTTTAGCTATCCTTGACTTGACCTACTTCATTTGGGATTACAAGGAAGACTAAACTCTCAAAACCACTGGATATTGACTGTCTTAAGTCCTTATGTAATTCTCACAGGCATAATTTTTCCCAAATGAAAACCATGTTTTTACCAGCTGTACACTTCCTAAATTGGTGAATGGTAACAATAAGGACGCCAATGTAGCAGGCAGGAATGATACGACTGTAACATTTTACAGTCTCCATTAAATCATTCTATTGAGGAAATAAAACAAATGATTTCCACGGTTACTGTGCCTGTATGAGATTGTGGATCCTATAAGACTTGGCTTGGGGCATATGTAAAAAATGATGGCACTGAACCATATGTTATGCTAGCATCTTTATAGAACCTGCTGTATATCCGTAGCTCCTGGGTATATGGAGGTGGCCACATTACCAAATAACCAGCCATGTCCCTGATTGGCTAATGTAGCAGCTACTGAGTGTAATGCTTTGCCAATCAGAAGGACACTCACCTTTTCTCCTTGGAGTCCTCCCTCTCCTACATCCCCTTTATCTCCCTATTAAAATACATAGACACAAATGGTGCCTGTCACCCGCGAGCATCCCCTGACTCAAACAACCAGCATGCTCTTTAATTCACTGAATTAGACAGAGAACCTGCAAACGAACACCAGAAAACTATTAGTGATCAATGCCTCATATGTCAGTTACCGACAATGCAATGCTGCTCTCATCATAATTATCCATCTGGACCCTCTTTCCCAGGGTGTGCAGGCCACCTCTCTCACCTTTAGTCCTGGGAGGCCGTCCACTCCTCTTTCACCTTGAACACCAGGTAGCCCTCTTTCTCCCTGTCGAGCACAGAATGAGTGCAGCCAAAGGGTGTGAAAGAGAGTCAAAAGGAAGCTGAATGTTTGAAGACTAGAATAATTGAACCAGTCATTCCATGTCCCTTGGTAAATTCCATGAGAATGACCCCTGCGCTAGGACTGGTACTCATGACAGAGATGCTAATCAATGACATAGTCCACGTCGTTCTCACGCCATCCTATCCATATGTTATGATGCAGAGCATTTCGCTTCAGTTCAATGCACACTTCAGCTGTTTCTTTGACCAGTCCCCGAGGCAGCGTCTGTCCTACAGATTTTGGATTAATGACAATTCAGGCCAGATGGGGGGCCTGCGTAGGCCGAACGGCCAGCCATTACACCTCAACCGAATCTTTCTGAAACCGCCGAGCACATCATTATCCCCACACCAGAGTGTAGTGAACATGCCCTCAGAATTGCTGGCTCATGTCCAATGGATGCCTGTGATCTACACAGTGTGCATCCCGTGAGCCCGAAACGTGCAAGGCTCCCCGACAGGCTGGAAAGGGTCGAAAAACCCTGACATGAAAAGAAGTGACAATGGAAAGACAGACATG
This sequence comes from Mormyrops boulengeri, assembly GCA_026781065.1. NCBI lineage: Eukaryota > Metazoa > Chordata > Actinopteri > Osteoglossiformes > Mormyridae > Mormyrops > Mormyrops boulengeri. The sequence continues at coordinate 19,256,296 of JAODLD010000002.1, forward strand.
AAAGGAAAGTCAACAAAGCAAGGAATAACACAGAGTACCAGGGCGGGCCTGTGACCAATCTGTCTGTCAGTGCGGAGACGAAAATAGGGTGTCTGCAAGGAGGCTATGAGCTCTCAAGAAGGAAGCTACACAGCTGAAGCACTTTAAGACCTTAAGCAACAAAAAAGTTATCATCAACACTGGAATGTGACCTTTGATCCTGGGGGTCCTTGTGGCCCGGGAAGACCTTGGTCGCCATCTTCACCCTATAAAGAGCAAACACAAGTCACGAAGGTGCCACGATCTTTTCTGTCATCGCAGGTTTGCAGGCACACGGACAGATATTGCAGCACAAGGACACCAAGATGCAGGCAAGATAGGTCAGCTCTGTCCATGAAAAAGCCTTCGTCCTCGAAAATTAACCGAAATGCACAGCATTGCTGTGGTGGATACTGATCATCATTAGCATCAGTCATCTCTGGTCTCACATACTGTTTCTATTTGTACACAGGAAAAAGGCATTTGTATTCTTTCAGTGTGTAAATGAGAAAAACCAAGATCTAGACTTGGATGTCATGTTGGTTTCCAAATGAGCCATAGTTCCAGTCTGGAGGTTGAATCCCAGTTAATCACTTCACTCTGAGCTTTGGGACAGTAAGGGAACGAGCCAGGAAAAGACCGGACCTGCTCCAGCCTCTGAGCCCAGTATGCTGCCTAGCAAGAATGTCACAAAAAGGTTTTCCAACAAAGTGAGTAGATTGAGGGGGCAATGTAGTAGTACATGCTTACTTAGTGCATTAATTAACCAGTTAAAAAATGTACTGATCCCATGTTCATTCATCATTAATCAATCATGACAGTTATTTCACGGGGAAACCTATATTAGTTCACAATTTGTTCTTGAGTAGTAAATGAGTTAGTAAGTAAATTTTGCCCGTCAAGTGGTCTTATCATTAACTAATTAGTTAACTCTTAATTCAGTGCCTGAATGGAATACATGAAGTTATGACTGATTAATGATGAACAAGCATGGGATCAGTACGTAATTAACATTTAGTTACTGGTTAATTAATGCATTCAGTAAGCATGTACTACTACATTATTCATGTCCCATCAAGTAAGTGTGACCCTGGAGATTTAATTACATTTTGGGAGAGACATTTTGTAATCTCTGTGATTCAGGATACAGGAAACATAACCTCACACACCAGCAATCAGGATTAAGGGCCTTACTCAAGGGCCCAATGGTGGGATCACTCTGCTAACCCAGGGATTTGAACCAGCAACCTACTGAGTCCCAAAAAACAGAGCAGCCCCCACCCCTAGCAAATTAATTTGAATTAATATTTTTTTTGGTCAGTGCATAATTCCATATATGTTATTTTATAATTCTCATGTCTTTATAACTATAAATATAAAAAAACCTTTCCATGGTTAAGTGTGTCCAAAGTTTTTACTGGCACTGTATCTTTATATACGGGCACATCAATGATCATACCGGTTTTCCAGGAGGACCGCTCTGTCCCTGTAAAAACAGAAAAGCAAAGTCAGGGTTAGTTATGATCCATGTGGCTGAGGAAACCTGGATTAGAAACGACTGGAAACAAGCACAAAATTCAAAAAGGTTTCCAGAAACAAGCCCTCGGTGATGGACTTGTAACCAGCCCTTGGGCAAGATTGCAGACATTTAGCATTTACCATTGAGTAAACCAACTGGCAAAAGATTTTGAGAAAAGTATGTCATGGAAATCAATGGGAATGTATATCTACCTCAAGGCCTTCTTTTCCAGCAGCTCCCTGTGAAATGTGAGGAGACAAGCAGAGAGTTAGCATCGCTAGTATTAAACGGATGACCTGCACATGACTTGCATGGTGATTGTGCTTCTCCAGTCCTACAACACTGCTGAGCTCCTCAGAGGTCTGTGGTCGTCTGTTCAGAACGGTCCGTGAGCCCACGTGTTCCCCCTCCGAACCAGCAGTCAGGTGGATCGCCCTAGATCTGTGAATGCGAATCTGTGTGAGTGTGGTGTGATGGACCCCCTTCCTTGCCCCGTGCTTTGTGGGATGCCCATCAATCGACTGAAACCCTGATTGTTAAAGGAAGTGCCATGCTGTGGAATAAAGCGTTGATCTATAAAGAAACCACTAGGTGTCAGTGTTCTCTCAATATAGCGAGACTAATATTGGCTGTTATGATTGGACATGGTGGTTTGAATACCTTTTTCTGCAATAATGAGAGCAATCTGACCAAAGATATCTAAAAAAAATACAATCCAACCCAGGCCCAGGCACAGTCCCATATCTGAAGTTCATTGTTAACGATTTCTCTCTCTCTTATCCTTCCCTTCTGAAAACACAAGTAACAGATATTGTAAAAGATGATTTTCCCTCTCTCACCTGTTCGGGTAACACACACACACACACACACACACACACACACACACACACACACACACACACACACATGCAATCTCCAGGTGGACATTCTTCAAGTCCCTGTAGTGACCGCGAGCGGAAACATCTCATACAGTATCCAGTAATGTGTCGTGTTGTGTGAGTTTCACCAAATAAACTTGTATTAATTTATTTGTTTTTCAATTACTGGTATCTAGTTAGTTTCAGTCAGTTATTTGTTCATCATATTCATATTTGACATATTCCTTGACACATAATTCCATCGCATGTGGAGAAGCATCTGTATTGCATTCTCCATTCCTGTCCCCTTCCAATGTCCTGTGGCTCTTAACTTGATAATGAAGATATTTTGGGAAGAAAAGATGAAAAGTGCAAGAAAGTCGAGTCTATGATCAAAGGGAACACAGAGCTCTTGCATTCCCTTTCAATACAACAGCATCTGCTCACAAAATGAGGGGGATCAGATTCCACTTACGCTCTCACCTTCTCTGGACACAAAGATCGCGTAATACTCACAAATGATCTTAAAAGGGACCTTTGGAGCAACAAAATAAGAGGAAGGAATACTCAGCCCAAGTCTGCTCTTTGATTTGAAAATGTTTTTTTCCTGCGGGACAGCCAGCTTCCCACCAAGAACCACCTCAACATTTCTTTTAACCCACTGCTCTGGCAGCAGTGTGACATTAATTGAATTCCTGGACTTGGAGAAATATGAATTACCATACGGACCTGCTCCCACCACATAGGCAGAGTTGTCTGTGCAAATATATTGACCTTTGAAGTGAGAGACTTAATTTGGAAACCCCACATTAGCCCTGCAGCGGGAGCCCATTGTTTCTAGGGCGAGTCGAGTGGTTATTAAATGGGAGCCGGAGCCGTATCCATTACAGAGCACACCGCGGATGCCTCTTACACAAACCAGATGAGACGGCATCGCAGCTGCTGTTTTCTGTTTTGATCTCTGGAGCCACCGTGCATCGGTGTGCGAAGCAAGCTGACACAGGACGGTTCAGGACTCGCCCGAGTGCACTCAGGACCGTGGCTTGTGACCCCAAGAACCTCTGCCTCGAGAGGCATGGAGCCCAATCGGCATCTATTGGGACACATTCACTCCCCCCCCCCCCGGTGCTGTTTTTACGCCTTCCCAGAGCATCGCGGTAAGCGGGAGTGTCGTCACCGACCCGCTCCCTTGGTTGCCGCACGGTTTAGGGATCACAACCTGAGCTGAACAGTGGCAAAAGGAGGCCCAGGAGTGCGACCCCAGCATCGGGATTCCAGCTGGGAAGGCTGGGAAGGGGGCCCAACAGAGGAGCATTGAACTGGAGCTTTGAAACCTTACACAGGAGCCACAGTACAGGAAACACTAATGGTTTCCACTCCAGGGTTGGTAACAGCGACAGGGAGCCTTACCTGCTCTCCAGGAGGGCCGCGAGGGCCGTCCCTCCCTGTGTTCCCAGGAGGTCCTCTTGGTCCAGGGGACCCGGGTGGCCCTGGGGGACCAGGTGGACCAGCTTGTCCTTGATCACCCTGCCATCAAATTCAAAGAAGAGAGAGATGAGGGACATGAATACGACCAACATCACTAGGCCTAACTCAGCATGTTCCTATATAGTTCAAGGTGCTTTCGTTAGAATAGCTCTTTCCTAAGTGGTCTAAGTGCTTCTCCAGTAAGTGAAGGATTTCTTCTATACATGCATCAGTCTATTGCCCTGAAGTTCCCTCCCATGGCAGAAATCAAATTCAGGAATGATTTTATGGGACTGGGAATGTCTTCCCAGACATTGTGGGCTGTTATGGAAAAATGAGAAAAGAAACCTTTACTACAAAGTGATATGAAGCACTTATACCAGCAGGATAAAAGAGCTATTTCTGTACACTAATTAGCATAGTTCTGGAAGGCATATAATTTCAAAATAAAACTCTACCAACAAAAGACTTTTTATTCAACCTCTAATGAAAAACACACACTGTAAAATGGAGCACTGGCATTTGCTTGTTTCTTGTTCCCCCCTTTTAGTTTGAAACAGGCATGTATTCCAAAAACACGCAGACCAGCTTGAGATGTGAATCAGACAAGCAGGAGGTCAAGGATGAAGGAGCGAGACAGTGGCGGCTCGTGGGAGTCAGAGGGTTAAAGGCAACGGGGTGAGGGACAGCGTCAGGGAGGGGAGGGCGAGGGGGCGTGGCCGAGGGGGCAGGACCAGGGGCGGAGCTGGGGGAAGCAAATTGCAAGGCGCGCCATACAGGGGGTCTACCTTCAGTATCAGTCTTTTAAAGTTATGGTGGTCATCTGAGAGAAATCCATGGTCATAGCGGGGAAAGATCATCTGAGAGGAAGAGGAGTTCGAGGGAGGAGGGAAGAGAGACAGAGCAAGAGACGTCAAGAGATCAGGGAAACCGGGGCTGGCGAGATCTAATGGAGCAGAGGTGAGGGCGTCCAGACAGAAGGACCCTGCGTTGCTCAGCAGAGATGGAGAAAGCACACAGAAAAGTAAACAGGTGATAAGGAGTCCCCATGAGGAGGAAGGGCCGGCCAGGCTCAGACGGATGGGCTGTGAGCTCAGAGAGCTGGGGGGTTACCACAAACCTTCAGTGTGAGAATCTGATTACTGAGCAGTCCCGCTGACGCACCTGAGGCAGGCAGTCCCTGAGCAGGGGAGGGGAGGGTGACACAAGACAGCTGTGAGTACAATGAGGCTCACGAAAGCCCAGGGTGTGGTGCAGCTACCCCAGATGAATGTCAACCGCAGAATCTCAGCACTCTAAATCCTAGCAAGTAAATCATCTTTGCAGCAGTTTCATGAGTCTTTGCAACAATCGCTACACCTCTGTTAGGCTAAGGAGTGTGGGTCCCTGAAGTCACTCAAAGCGGACAGGAGTCGTGCTGGTCACACGGCACCCAACATATTCCTGTTGATCTTGAAGCTGTGAAATGCCAGATCTCCAACAAACCCCGAAACACCTCCCTAGTGCGCACGTATCCACCACAAGAACTGCATGCGGACAACTGGGGGAGTCATGGCCCCCCCACATTACTCATTCTGCCCTGACTTAAAGCCAAACAGCAAATCGATGTGTACTGGGGGGTGTCTATGAGAAAGTAGGGGTTAGGGGGATCCTTCGGTGAGCAGCATGAAATCAGGGTGCGGGTGCCTTGTGATTTTTCGGTAGCCTTTTCGCCATTCTTCTGGACCTGCCAGGTTTGGATCCAGGTCCTGACCTGACACCCTCGCCAAGGATGACGGATGACGTGTGATTGTGCACCGCAGCAGTCATGCGCGACCTACGGCCTTCCCCTCGGTTCCCGCCTGGGGTCAGGGGTCGAGTGTTGCCTATGGTTCACTCCATCTGTTCTCAAATCCAGACGCCACCCGATGCTGACAAACAGGGCAATGACGGGGCTTAAAGAACACCATCTGAAGCCCAGATGGAGCCAGATAGAGCAGACCATGCAGGTCAGGGCTGGTGACACTGTGATCTGTTGTCCAATACAAGAGGGAAATTTTACATCCCCCTGCCCATAACTGCACAGGCTCTATACTGTCCCCATGTCCCTCTCGATCCACCCTAAAATTAAGACAGCTGTCTGCATTTGTTGCATTGCTTGATGAAACTCATAGATAGCAATGAACAGTGACATCAGAACAGCGTGTCCTTCTTCCAACTCCAATATTTACTTTTCCACTTAACATCTAATTCTGAGACTTACTTGTTTTGTACTCTATCATTTACAGCACTCAAAATTGCTCTGGAGCCTCCTGGGAAACCGACGGGTAAGAGCCAGATCAAAAAAAAAAAACAAAAATGTGAAGTTTCATGATGTTTCCAGCCATACCACAAATAATGTCCCATCAAACGTTTCTGCAAGGACATCATGCCCCAGACCCAGCAAGCCCCATGTCCTTCAACAGGAAGCTTTAAAAGCTCGAACCTCAGGATGGGATGGAGAGTAGGAGCTTCATGGTGCGGGATATCCAGAGAGAGGGACCTCCCTCATGTGTGGCTCAATCTGTCTGCACGCACTCCTAACACAGACAAGCACCCTTTTTGTGTCAGCTGACCCATATATCTTTTAACTCCTTTACTAAATCGTCTATCACATGTACTTCATCGTTCAGATGAAAAGTATAAAAGTTTATAAATGAGTATTTTAAGGCATCAGTTTCTGGGCTGAAATGTAAGATGTGATGAATGGGTTTTAGGCAGCAAAGAGTGGGATCCGTTTTGAGGAGAGACAGACCCCAGTGCAGAGGAGGCCCTACTGTGGGAGCCCGCAGTGATGGCAGGCAAACCCGCTTTTTCAGCCCGCCTGCCATTCTGTTGTTTCAGCCATCAATCAAACGGCCGCAGGCCACTTAGCAGATTCTGCAGCCTCACCGCCACCCTCAGAGGGCTGTCTGCGGAATCCAGCAAGACCCACAGAGCCGAATTAGCTTCACCTTTCCTTACAGCTGGGGAAGCAAAACAGCCACACAAATCAAGGCTTTCCCCCGTGTTGCGAAAGACGCAAACGCGCCACTCTTATGGAACGCACTTATTTTTGGTCTGTCTGGCTCCGAGTCGGAATGCTACGTCGTATCGTGTTACCGACGCGGGATTCCATTTTTCTCTTTTCGCCACAAGCTTTCGGACAATAGCGGGAAAGGAGCATTTGCCCACCTTGGTTACACCTGGCCCTCCATAAGGTAAAAGACAACGCCATTCAAGTCACGATTCGGTGGAGTGGTGTTATTTTCACAAGACGTGTAATTAAGGTCCGTACTTTGCCAATGCCGGAGTGTGTGTACTGATGTGTTGGAGCCCGAGGATAGAGAATGATGGATGGACTGATCGGACATTAAATATTGTACAAAGTGTCGTATCCTTTGTCTCTGGTTCCACTCTTTCATGATTTCCGTAGAACCATTACTCATCTGTGCTTTGAGCGATAGACAACCGGCTGAGAGTGAGCTGGATGCAGAGGTACTGTGATTATTTGGATATCGATCCCATGAGATACATTCCACCAATTCCATGACTCACCCTTGGCCCGACGTCTCCTTGGTCACCCTGGGGAGACAGTGAATCAAGAATGGATTATTCACAGACATGTATTAAACAGTAGGCTTGGCTGACTGCAAACACAATGGTGTAACAAGATCAAAGATCTTTCCGGAAGTGCCGAAAATGGCCATGCCGCAGAAAGTTTATGTGCTATGATAGAATACGTTGATTAAGATGAGGAAACCAGACCAGAATGAGGTCCTCGTAAGTTGTGTAAACATGACAAGGTGGATTAGGCAATGGGACTCCTTAGCACACAACTTTCTCAAATTCTGTAATCAGCAGGGTTGATTTAAAGAAGGCCTTGCTCATGAATGCTTTGTTTTTCCTGGGGTAAAGCCAATCGAGAGATGTATGACCATCTATAATTTTACGCTCATGTTTGAATGTACACAGAGCCAGACACCAAGAAGAGAGAACAGGAAAGAAAGCACAAGACTCGATGAACATCTGGCAATTTCTGACAATGAACTGCGAGTTTATAAATGTTTTACATGTTCATGTGTGTAACGTATATCATACACCAGGTATGTGTATTTAAGGTATTTAATACTTGTTTTATTCTGATGTTTCTGAATACCTTTTCTCCTTTTGGGCCAGGTAGTCCCTGAGAAGACAAAAAAGTGACAAGTAATGAGGCACAGTCTCACACAACATTTTTTCGGTTGCGTTATGACAGACTGTTGCATCTCCGTCAGACGGCCTGACAGGACTTGGAGCTACTGGGAGGGGCTGATACAGAGTCGATTTCCCAGATCAGAGGTTACTGACCCAGTGCGAAAGGGTCAGAACTGGTCAGAGGTTTTCTGGTCTTTCACGAAGGAAATAACAGAGACATCCGAGCTTCTGCGGCAAGGCCGCTGGCTTTACGTTTAATGAAGTGCAACTATGTACTTTTGAGAAAAGAAGTGATAGAGTTAGAATGAGAGCAATTTGTCCTGCCACAATCACAGCCACAAGATCTGTGCATCTGGTGGAAGGAGCGTGATATTCTGATTTAATTCCTGACAAAACTGGAACAAGGAACAAGCTCAGGTCTCCCAACGGGCGGCAGAACCGCCAGCCACTAGATCGCAGCTAATAATGCGATGATGGCTTGGCCTTCGCACATGTGGCCCCTCAAGGCGCCACGCTACATCCGGGGCTGGCGAGGATGGCGCTGCTCCAGTCAGACTGTCATAGGGGTGAATATCACAGCGCCATAATGGGCTAGTAATGTATCTGAGGCCGTTAAGGTGATAATGATGCCTGGCAACTGAGTGTCCATTCCTAGGCACTGGCGCCCCCTTCAGGCCTAAAATGCCATGTCGGACTCAGGACATCTGGCTGGGAAACTATTTAAGCCCTCTGCTGACCATAACCCTTAAAACATAATAGAAAACATTTTTTCTCATGTTATTATTAGATTATTATTTATACGTTTCGTTCACGTAAATTCAGTAATTTAGTGTTGCACAGGACACTTCATCTTTCTCGAATTGCTGTGTCATAGGGCTCATGCAGATTTCTCCTTCCATGTAACACTATAATGTTTTAGAACCTCGGACTGACTAGGATTTATTGTCCTCACCGTTTACGTACCTGTATTGAAACCCTCTGCTGTTTAAAACACTGCAAGCACTGAGCCGTAAGTCAGTTTTGACAAAGCTGTCCACTAAATTAATTTACTCAAAGTGAGTTGAAACCTAACGAGCGAAAACGGCTATTTTTACTTTTCGAAAAGAGCATTTTTTAAATGTCAGCAGAAATGGCACAATGTGATAAAGCGTTCGGTCGCACGCTACTGCCGGAGGGCCACACTAAATAATTCTAGAACACGAATAAGCCGAAACGGTAATTGCGCACCTGGTATGTATGGGAGAATCATTGAATTACACTAGCTTCACTTCATCTTTTTACTAGGAACAATTTTTGTAGAAATGCATTTTAAAATGCCTGCTTAGTGGCTAAACCTCAGGGCAATCCAGCTTTTTACGACGACAGCAGTAACACAAGGCTAAATATAACAGCTTTATAAAACGCTTCTTTCGAACTAGAAACTCCACGCAACCTGGTGTGAAAAGTTAGCGTTAGGGTTAGCATTAGCGCTGCTTTTCCTGCAGTCATGCTTCTAAGAGCGGCTCGGATGGTCGGAGACGACGGAGTTATCGTGAAAAAGGCTAACAGCTGGAGAATGCTCAGAATTGGGCCATGCAGAAACAATGCTATCCTAATTAACTGCTCTCCTCTCTCATTTACAATGTGACCAGAAACGTGCTTGTGGCTAGGCTAAGTGAACCAAAGTACAGTTGAAATTCTGAAATAAAATACAGGGAATGTTGGCAGGTGTAATGGACAAAAACAAAGCAATGTACTGACATACCTGACTTCCTTTAAGACCTGGGGGACCCTGTGAATGGAAGGGAAAAGACAGATTAACGAGCAGAATGATAACGATGGCAGGCATTTTTCATACACATGACAAGTCTGGTGCTCGCCCTAACCACAACAGAGTGATTCATGCCTCACTGCTGCTCTCAGTCTGAGAAGGTAAACAGCCCTGATGGCTAACAGGTGAGGCACGAGTCCCTGCAAGAGACCCGGGGGGCGGCCCCCCCCCCGGCGGGGGGGCCCGCGGCCCCCGGGGGGGGGGGGCGGGGGGGGGGGGGGGGGGGGGGGGGGGGGGGGGGGGGGGG
>JAODLD010000002.1:19270266-19285444 GCA_026781065.1 Mormyrops boulengeri
GCAGCTACAGTGCTGAAACTTGCACAGGTAACTCTTGTGCAGAAACAAGGTGACAATGCATAGTGCGGCTCTGATACAATAGGGGTTTATTAGTCATACTGAACACAACCGGGAAGGCACAAAATACAAGGACCACAAGGGGCCTAAAATAAATAAGAAAAAATAAGAAATAAAACCCTTATGTGCAATTAAAATCATACTGCACCATGTATACAATATGGGTCCTGGGGACACAGTTGGAATAGTTTTATTAATATTTTTTTATTATAATTTGCCAATATAATCTATGTCTTCTTTACTGCAAAGAGTCATCCCTTAAGCGTAATCTAATAAGGCGATTAGAATATGCAGTTTTCCGCCAATTGTAAAATGTCTGAAATGTAATGACTTTTTTATAAATTTGGATCTCTTTAGAGCAAGCATATTCAAATGGCATGCTTTTGTAACACTCTGACTAACTGTGCAAGCCCCTCAAAATTCCTATGCTTCCCGTTTCCCGTTCATTTGTATTGGCTTTCTCTGCATTTGGGGAATTGTTTGCTCAAAATCTACAAAAACACCCTAAATTGTAAATTTTCATGCAAAATGCATAATTTGTTGTATAAAATATGCTGACTTCTAAAATGCAGTTCATTAAAAGAAATTATATTATATTTTTGGTTGCTTTTGTCCACTCTTTTTCAGTCACTTTGCCTGGTCCTTCCCTGCTGTGAAGCTATTTTTAGTATCTGTTGCTATCTCACCATTTGGTCACTAACAAAAGATAAGACCTTGCAACCAGACACTCAGGTTCTCAGAGTAAATACTACCATAAAGTTGTCACGTGTACGGAGAAGACTCCGGGGAAGGCAAGGGAAAACAATTTCACCAAACGAATGATGCTGGACATATAGGGGGGGCGGGGCTCAGAGGGCAAAATAGTACAGCTGATTAATTTTTTCCCTCCTTTGATCTGGGGCAGGAGCTCCACAAACGTCGCCTTACGATAGTATGATAGACAGTATGCGAAATCGTCCAGAGCTGCGGTGGCTGTACTCTTCAATATTCGTATTTGCACATAATACAATAATTGTGTCCTACATCCCAAAAATAAATTAAAAACGCTTTTCTAATGAGCACATTCCACAAGAAAGGAAACACTTTCGCTGCTAAACAGAAAGCTACAAATTATACGGGATTGTAACAAAACTAAAAACAAAACTAAATTGATACAATAGACCAGCCCATTGCAAACCACAGCTGCAAAAGAAAAACATCTTGCTGCCCCCTTGCCCTATTTTATAACATTCTGGATATTTCAGCGCACAATGCATATGTTCTGTGGAAAGAGCTAAATCCCAGATGGAAGGCCAATAAAAAGCAAAGTTGCAGAATATTCCTGCAGGAGCGCCCATCCCCCCCCACCATTCAGGAGCGGACGCGTCTTCCCCGAAGCTTCAATGTTATTGCCATGGTGAGAGCGTTTGGAGAAGCCCAGCTCAGTGAAAGGAGCAGTCCAGCCCAGCGGACCCCCCCGCCCTCCCCCGGCGGACAGACCAAAGAGGACATGCTGCGGCATATTTCCCTACGCCTCTGACCGCAAGAGTACCGTGACGTGTTGTAAATGTGGGCACCGCCCTAATCCCATTCAGGTGAATACTGGGTCCCCAGGACACATATTGTATCCAAATGGACCGATTTTTTTAGAGCATTAAAAAATTTTGCGCTCATCATGGTATACCATAATACATGACTATACCCCAAAACACACAAAGTCACGTCTAAGCTGAACCAGACAATTTTCGTAAAATGCTCTATATTTCAATACCCAGGACCCAGTATTGAACATAAGGGACAACCAACACACTGAACACTGAGTACAGGCAACAGGTGCAACTAATGAACAGGGACAATTACTTAACTATAGGAAAGTTAACAAACTAGAAAACATTAATCTAACACTAGCAATACAAGGGTAATACAGAATATAACAAATACAAAACAAAATGAGAACCTAACTCAAGTGGACCATGGATGGGAGAACTATGACAGAACATAAAGAGATTTTGGGCCCCATGAAAGCATAACATAATGGGACCCCCACCCAGACCAATTCAATTATAAAAAGTATTATGCAGTGGTAAAAATACACATTGTAGTGTGTTGGAGTGTTGTGTGTCAACAATATTATTTCTTATCACAATGAAATGCCCATATGATCACATGCCCCCTCCACTGCATGCCTAATTTTAAAACAACAGCTGTATTACATCAGTATATATTCAGGAAAATGCGCCAGTTAGATTTACAGTTAACAAAAATTATGCCAATTTTGTTATTGTCATTGTTTATACTGTTTACATTGTAAAATCGAAGGTAATATATTAAAGTAAACTTTAATCAAGAACTCTTATTCACAAAACATCTTGCATTCAAACGTACTAAGGAAAGTATTTTGAATGAAATAAAACGAAGATATATTATGGGTTGTGGAATCATTGTAGGATTATCATTAAAGAAAAAAGTTTAACTATTAATGGTTTTATAATCAGAAAAAGAAGTATACATAGGTGAATATAATATTGTGCTATATTCACGCATGCTTAAGCATGATCATCTTAACTTCTGTCATGCACAATAAATTGCCTTTAAGAGTAGTATATTGCTCATTAATGATGTCAGCGCTGTGAGTAGAAAAAAATTAGCACGGTCTTTAGGATCTAACGCTGGGCAACTCTAACCCTGCAAGCAGTGCTCTCAGTTGGTAATTTAGTGTAAACTTCAGAGTTTTTTGAAAAGTCATATTGAATCAGAAATGGATCCTCAACTTTACAGAGAGATTCTGGAGTACAAGACGAAGAAGAAGTACGCAGTTGCTGTGTCAAATGCACAAAAAACTGAACTTCGTCGCAAAGCCTCCAAATATGTCGTAGAAGGTGAGAATAATACAATTTTTAACGTCACCGAAAACAACATTAAGTGACAATTGTCACGCCCGGCCCCGATCACCCTCCTGTGGACCACGCCTCCTCATTAACCTCGTGTGGAATCCTCCCGTTTACCTGCTGTTTTCCGTTTCCTGCTCGTTACCCTATGTATTTAGTCCGCGTTCTAGTCAGTCTTCCCCAGATCTGTCATTGTAGTGTTATCGATGTGCGTGCCTGGTGTTCCCTGTCTGCTTGATTCCCCCTGGAATAAACCCCGTTTGCCCCGTAAACCTTGGAGTGCTCGCTTCTTCCCTGCTCGCCGGACGCTTCCCATGACACTAACATTCCTTTTATATAAAATTCTCATAGCTTTGTTTTATAACACAAACAAAGATTTAGTATTTCTTTTATATGTATTGCCCCAGACCTCTATACGATAAGTCACATATGGAACAATAAATGAACAATATGATGTACGGAGTGTCAATATTTCTAGAACACTTTTTAGCTTATTTAAAAGTCCAATACTTTTACAAAGTTTTTGTTTTATATATTTTATGTGAGATTTCCAATTAAGTTTATGATCCAAAACAACCCCTAAAAATTTAACTTCATATACCCTTTCAACTAAAGTACCATCTATGGACATTGTGATTGAATCATCTGTTTTTCGGTTGCGAAAAATCATAAATTTTGTTTTATTCCAGTTTATAAATAATTTATTGTCCTTAAACCATTCCTTAAGTTTAGACATCTCAAAAACCATATTTTGTATGATGATGTTTAAATCATTCTCAGAACAAAATATATTTGTGTCATCAGCAAACAAAATAAACTGTAATATTTTAGATACTTCACAAATGTCATTAATATACAAAATAAAAAGCGTAGGACCCAGCACTGAACCCTGGGGAACTCCATATTTAATCAATTGAAGATTTGATTTTTCATTTATTAACTGTACAAATTGTTTTCTACTAGTCAAATAACTACTTAACCAGTTATGAGGTATCCCTCTTATTCCATAATCCTGTAACTTGTAAAGTAACAAACTATGGTCTATGGTATCAAATGCTTTTCTTGAATCAATAAACAACCCCACTGTATATTACTTTCTTTCTATCGCTGCCATAATTTCTTCATTCAATTCTAATAATGTAAGGGATGTAGATCTATTTGATCTAAATCCATACTGATTCTCACTCAGTAAAATTATTTGTTTCGGAAAAACTGTCTCATTTTTGAACAAACCATTTTTCGAGCACCTTAGAAAACTGGGAAAGTGCTGAGACTGGTCTGTAATTGTCAAAACTATGTCTATCACCATTTTAAAATATTGGCATCCAAACTGTTTTAAATTGCACAAAGATGATCGCGCCATACTGTGACGTGATTTCTTGTTTCAAGGGCAGCTGTACATGCTTGGGGAAAACTGCATCACACAAGGCGCTACATCAAAATAGACCAACTGGAAAGGGAGGAGGAGTCTAGAATGGTAAACAGTTTTTGTGAGGATTAGCCATTAACATCAAACAGCTGAACAAAACACCCTCACACAGGCCAAGGGTGATTTCATTTAAGACCGTGTCAAAGGCCATGACCAAGAAAATAAGCCCCGATCCCATAAGCCAGTAACAGTGAGTGTATGAAAGCTTCCTTCCTGCTCTGGGCTACATTTCCCAAAAGCTCCCGTTAGCAACTTAAAAAGTTGGGACCTTTCCGTTGCATGGCTCCCGCTACGTAAGTCGCTAACGTTGTTAGCGACTATGCTTTTGGGAAACCTAACCCTCTGCTGTGTTTTCTTCTCTGGTTCTGATCCTCGGCTCCGCTCCGCTCCTGCACACTGCCCCCTCCCAACCCCGGCGACGCACCCCCTCGGGACACTGACAGAGATTAACTTCGCAGCGGGGCAGTGAATTGTTCCCCATTTTCAGTCACGCCAAAGGCGAATGCGATATTTATGACGTTCATTTAATTTTTGAGGTCTTATTATCCTGGTTGTTTTAAGTGCTGAAATTTGGTTGTAATTTAAGATAAAACCGGCTGTCGCCGGCAGAAAGCAGACTATGCTGGGGGGGGGATACATATAGTAATCATCCCCTTTAATCACTTTAATTGACCTTAAGTAAAATCGTGCTGTCCAAAACCAATGCTAATGAGGGTCACTAAAGGGAACAAAGCTTGTTTGCCAAATTTCACACATCTTAATCACAGTTCTGCCTTTCTTGAGGGGGAAGGGGCTATTTCAAGGGTTCTGCTTACTGCTAAGCAAAAGAGCCCCGACAAAATCCAGACTGGAGTACAGCCCCACCTGAACAAATATTGCTAATCTCACGCCACTTCAGAGCACAAGACCAGCAGGGATAAAAACAGGGAGACTGGAGAGCCGATAAACGAAATGCAGTCTATTACTGCTAAGGTCTAATCTGCTAAAAAGACATTTAAGAAGTGTGCACGTTTTAATACAAACATCTGTTAACGGAGTGCATTAAACACACAGAGAACAGTGATTCGCCTATGGGTTACCAATGTCCATTTATCTTCAAGGGCCTAAATTGGTTTTGCCATTGCGTGACTGACCCATAAATTGCTCAAGCATCTAGGTTCTCAGAATTGACGACGGCTCTGGGAACATCTGTCAGAGAGAAGAGGAAGAGAGCGGATCTCCACAGATATCCATGTATCTTCCATCGATCCCTAGTCTCCAACCATCTCCAACCCTATCCAACCATCCTCCTCAGTGACTCCAAAGGGGAGATGTGAGATGATGAAACCACATCTGGATTCAATGGCTACAGGATCCTTCAACTTTCACAGACTTTATTTTAATCTGCTTTCACTCACTCGAACAGTTGTTTTGTGGGGTCTGTCTGAGTGGGTAATACAAGGAAATCATGTGTCATATATGTCGCCGTCTCCCCGAGAGGGCTTTTTTTGATGCTAGGTACGATCTACTCAGAAAGGCAGTACAAAGCATTCCAGCATTTTGTCCACAAATGGTCAAAATCATTGTCATGTCAAGCTTGTCTTTTTTTGATCTGTCAGCTTACATTGGCCTGCTCGTACTACAGGTCTGTTAAAAGCCCTTCTCTAAAGGCCAACCTCCTAGATGTTCCATTAATTCATGATCCCAACAATGTCAATCTGAGCTTAAACCTCTTGCTATTCTTTATTCCTGTCCTTTAAAAAAATGATTTTCTTTCCAACTGGATCTTCTTCTCAGTGATGGCAGTTCATTTTGATAGTTGAATACTTTTCTTTGTCATTATTTATTTAACTCTGATGTGCTGGTGCCATTCAGTGAGCCTCATGGCTCTGAAGTTGACAAGCAGTGCTTCCCCACCTTTTGGAGATGACAGGTCCCCAGGGTCCTACTGCTCATTTTAAAGCTTACCATAAAGGCGGCCAAAGATCGGGTAGATGGACATCTCCTTACCCAGGCCCCAGAGTGATCCCAAGGCTGAAGACACCTGAGCCACAGATGTTCAGCTCAACAGAAGAAGAACAAAGAGAATCACCTTTAGGCTTGTGATCAATACCAGCATACACGCTCCCCTCAAGATGCCAGGTGTGCTGGTCACAACTCTGCTGGTTCCAACAGGGGTGCCATTAGCACCCACTGGTAGCTTGTATCCCCCGCCCACTTTGCACTGTCTACTCCCCATGGCAGATTTGACCACAGGGTCTTTGGATGTGCCCACAAACAGGGACCCGTGGGGCTGTTCCTGGTCTGTGGGTCGGACGCCCGGCCTGAGGCCCCTAAGTGGATCGCCACGACGGGGGGGCACCACTGCAGCCTGCACCCACTATCAGCCCTGTTTTGCTTCAGCCACTTGGAGGCGGGACAGTGTGCGTTCTGCCTGTTTATTCATCTTGGGGGTTCTGGTAAAGGCTGCATCTTGATTGTTTAAAAGTGAGAATGCACTCGGACAAAAATCCGGCCTGCTGAGAGTGATTAATGACTATCGCGAGCGACACGTGTAAGTAAACCGTAAACACTGTGGCATTAATTACATATTTATCATGCTGCGCAATAGTGGATATAAAGTCCTAATGGATGCAAACACGGGAGCCACCTGTCCAGCACCTGAGGATCTCACGCACTTGGCCTTTGGTGCCTCCACGTCGACCAGGTCAGGTCTGGGTTTATGTGTAACATTACAAATGTGGCCTTCAGTAGGGGTCTGGCTCTCATTCACACTGAATGCTGGAAGCTGGTCCAAACGGCAGTGTCTGTGGCATTGGCGTGTCTCAGTTCGTAACACTCACACCTTCAGGATTCAGAGGTTCACCCCTGCCGTCTAGCTGAGTTTTCATGTTCTCCCCAAGTTGTGTTGGGTTCCTGCCTCAGTCCAAAGACATCGGTTTCTAATGAGAATCTTTGTAAGATAAGCAGTTGGATGACGGACGTGTAATTCATATATCCGTAAATGTCAGAGACACATTTACAGTTTGCTACATTCTGTACTAATGACTAGTTCAGCAATCATTTTGTCAGACGTGCCTTTAGAATATTAAAGCGTCTTTCTCTAATTAGTTCTTCGATTAGTTTTCAGCAGCAATGACGTTTCACCTTCTGTAGGCCTTCGCAGGCCAGTCACCCAAATCTCTGCCTGGAACAGAACAGAAGCTGAGCACCGAGTGTGGCAGATAAAACGAGGGTGCTTCACAACTTCTACGCTGCCTTCTTCCTCCGTACGGCTGACTGAGGCTCTGCTTTCAGGCGGAGAGAAGCATCAGTGACAGTCATGCATTTTTAGATGTCAAGATGGGGGGGGTACCGCTGCTGCAATGGGGGTGTGTGACAGCAAGCTGCTTTAACATTGAAAAATGGTTCCGGAACCTGGAACCCGCCCCCTGTTCTACAATCACCACACCACAAGCAATTTGTCATGTCCTAATGGAGCCAGACCTGTAAACTGATCCAGATTGTTCAATTGTTATGGGATTTGCGGCTCCCAATACTAATACTCGCTAATTAATTTATTCATTGTTAATGGCTGATTCTGGAATGGCCCACGACTTGGTTTAACTGGTATTTCTCTTAGTTTTGAGCATAAAATAATGGTTCCCAGAAAACGCATCTGGATATAAAGTCTTCAGTAAAAATGGACCCGCTCAACAACGGTGCCTGGCGGGGTTTCGAGAATGGTCGGAAAAACCCACGACATCTTTGGAAGCGACATGGAAGATGCGGATAAATGGATGGGCTCTAAGTATGGTCTGTGCATCTGGGACTGTAGTTAGATTGGGGCAGAGGGTGTGAGCCAACTTTTGGAAAGAAAAATGTTTAGCTGGGTTTGTAAGATGTGGGGAACTTTTGACACGTCTAGATATTCCGTCACAGCCACCCCGAAACATGACCACACAAAAGCAGTGGTCACCAGAGATGGGAGTGGGGCAGCTTCCACATTGTTCTTTCAGATAGAACTTGCAGGTTGGCTGAATCTAATAAGAACAGATTTTGATAAACCCATTACACACTGTGCTAGCTTCAAACCTTAGGATTACACTGGCAAGTGCTTAGATATTTAACTTCCACAGAGATAAACATTCAGCGGCTGGTTTATTAGGTACGCCTAGCTAGTGCTGGGTAGCACCCCATACAGAACTGCTTCTCCATTCAGAGAGGCCTTTTCGCACACCACTGTGGTACTACACTGTTTGCACTAATAGCCTTCCTGTTAGCTTCAACCACAAAAATGGCAATGATTGAACGTTTCTGACCATCACTCCATGCTCTGTAAACTCTACACACTGCAGTGTGTGAAAATCCCTGAGGGCCGCTGCTGCTGGAATCCTGAATCCACCCTGTCTGGCACTGACAATCACACCATTCTCAAAATGCATCTCAGCTGCTCTAATGCTTATTTGGACAGTGAGCGAGCCTCTTACCCTCTCTGTGTGCTGTATGTATTCAGTTGGCTGTTTGGAGTGGCACGCCGTTTGCGTTAGTAAGCAGGTGTGCCTAATAAACTGCGTAAAGAGTAACTAGAAAGCAGTGAGAAAACGTGTCGCCATCGGCCACTCTCTCGCGAACACATACACAGAATCACGAAGAATCACACGTGGCAGGAATTAACAGCAGGCTTTTCCGGTCGCAGTGACTGGAAGGCAGGCTAACGTCATTTGACATCACTTCGTATATATCCCAGTGTTAGGACCACAGTAGAGCTTTGTCATAATAATATCAGACATATCCATACTCTTAAATAGTAAGTTGCACAAATAGCCATTTTCTACATGATCCCTTAGGAAACCAAGTGGCTGACCAATCAGTGGGCAGTAAAATTACCAAATCAAATCTATCCAGTAATATAATAACATATATAGCATAGCAATAACTATAGCATTTTGCTATGTTAAAAAACCAATTGCACCATTGCCTAAGCTTTTAATAGATGTAGGCATAATTGTTACATCCAGTGTGCAATAAAATTGACATCGGAGTGATACATCACATCCGGCGGATACTAAAATAACGATATACTCAGTGTGTGGCAAAATAAATGTGAGAGTGATATATCCGGCGCACGGTAAAAATGAATGTGAGAGTGATATATCCAGTGAACGGTGAAATGAAAATGGGAGTGATATATCCAGTATGTTCATGGTAGGACAGACATGCAATCGGTCTGTAAAGACCTTCCCTCTCAGGAAAGCCTAGAGCTGCAGCTTTGAATAACAGCTGGTACGCATCCAGCAGTGCACTCGACAAATGTACGGTTTTTTAGCTCTGTTAGTCATGCTACATAATTGGCACCTGAAATCAGCCCACGCGTAAGTCTCCGATACGTGTCCGCGGCGTGGAAAGTGCGCGAGGCAGGTGCGGTTGCGGCGCGAGTCAGAGCTGCGCCTATGCCTCGCGCTGGGGAGCAGAAAGCAAGGCTTTAATGACAGGAAGAAACGTGTCAAAACGTGTAGCGAAAAGTTAATTTCTGGGAAGCTGGTTACGATAGCTGTAACTTTCATTGCTAAAGTGACCACAGACCACACACTGTGGAAAATAAGGAAACAGACCGCAGCTCGACGCTTGCTCCAAGAAGAAAGCATGTGGAGCGCTTATCTACAGCCACCAGAGGGCGCCAATTGGTTGCTCAAAGACTGATCGTCAGGACCGCTGATATGCATGGGAAATTTTGGCTGGAGTAATTGCTAGCAATGCCACAAATTTCGCATAAATAAGTATTGTTATGCTAATATGATATGTATTAAACATTATCAAAATGTCACATTAATTATTGAAAGAATTACATTGAAGAATGAAACTGCATTATTCATATCACATTAGAAGATTTTTTTTTCCAATTCTTCCTCCCAAATGAAGAGGCAAAGAAGTGAGCAATAATTTTTTATCAATAGGGAAATAGGAAATCAGACAAATCAGGTGAAAAGCTGAGTTCCCAGCATGGTTAACAGCCAGGAAGAAAAACAATGACAGGGCAGCCATGAGTCTGTAGGAAGGTAGAGGGGCTCCTTCAGCATGCAGAGCTGCTCCCAGGCCCTGAACAACAAAAACCTGAAATATTTACAGGGCGGCCTGGGCTTGGGTGTCCACCTGCTGCCCCGCTGGTGATCTGTACCATCAGAGTGAAGATAACATGCAGGGCCATTCCTATTTATATACACCAATGCACGGGGTGTGTGTGTGTGTGTGTGGCTGTGTGGCTGTGTGCGCATGTGTGACAGATAAAACCACAGGTGACAGAAAATAGGAACAGGCTGATTTGACAGGGAAGGCTAACATAAACACCGTAAAGGGCTATAGGTAGCAAGCAGACAGCACTCAGAATGGGCACTGGGAGTAAGTGGCCCCTTATAAACACAGTGCCCCCACCCCCCTGCAGGAGAGGGAAAGACTGGAAAAAAAGAGGAGAAGTTCAGGGCGACATTTACCGGGTAACCGTCTCGTCCAGGCACGCCCTGTCGGGGATGGGGAAAGGAGCACACAGCAAGGCAAGGTTAGGGCCTGTGGCAGCAGCGTTCCCCCTCCGCTGGCACTCTCAGCAGGTGCCGGGCATAGTCAGGCTCCGCCCTCGGGTCAAGTTACCCAGCGCGGTCGGTGGGCTATAATGACCGCATTACTGCTCAGTGCTGCATGCCACAGGTGAAGCATCAGGGCACGAGCAGAGATCGCAGAGCCTTGGTGTCAGACCTCTGGGGATTTTCCCACAAGCACCCCCGCTTTCCCGTCCTAAGGCATTTTCTAGTAAAACTAAATAATTGGCTTAGTAAATGTGAAATGACTGCACAATGACTAGTACCTATATTTTCAGCCTGTTGGTATGTTATTCTACATCTGAAACCATTCATGCAGCCAAAAATAAGCATGCATGCACACACATTATTGGGTTCCCACAGTCTTACCTGACTACAGAGGCATCCGAGAACAATCCACATTAAACCACATCAGATTGACAGACGCCCCCCCCCCACAATAGAATCAGAAATGGCAGCGATGATGGATGTACTTACTGGAGGACCTGAAACACACAAAAAAGAAAGCAAACATAGATCAGTCTAAGGTGCTTTCATTGACATATTAGTACAGCTTAAAACATTTCAGTGTTCTTTGCCTGAAATTACTCTGAAGACACACTGCATTAAATTGCCTTTACTTCTAAAGTCATTTGCCACATAAAAGTTGCAAAACAGTCTTTGCAGCAGTTCAATGGGTGATTTTGATTATACTCAAAGAAATGCCTGCTGAAACATTTGTTTTAATTGCAGAAAATTATTGTCAGCACAAGTTCTCAACAGTTTCACGACAAAAAGGCTGGTGTTAATCGCCGGCTTTGGAATCAAGTGGAATTTACGGGGAATGTGACGAACACTGGCGTTTTGGGGCAAGACAGTGAAACAAAACAGTTTAGCTCGCACGGGACTGAAGCGTGGGGCAATCGTTAAGATTCTGATGCGCTGCAGAAATTGCATCTAGGGAAATCGGCTCGCTTTTCACCCCGGGGAAAGTTCCAGATTCTAGGTCGTCTGCTTGCAGGACTCATAGCTCTGTAGGTCCCAACAAAGGCCTTGCTGGTAATTCAGGACAGTGTCCTTTAGCTCACATTAGGCCGAAGCTCACAAACAAAGCAGGCAGAAACAGCGACAGTGAACCAAATCAAAGGTCTAAACCGAACATATCGGGCTTTATTGAAACCAGACAGGGCCAACGGTCTGGTCCCAACAAAACAAAGTTCAACTGTTTTACTTTTTCTCTGAGCAGCTGTTGAGTTATCTTGACTCATCTTTGCTTACAGACCATTTTAACCCACCTCCAGGTTTAACGTGCCGGCCAGGCAAAGGGCTGGCAGGTTTGTTTGATCATGGCTCTGCGAACCATTGATAGTTTATCGCCAATTTTGCGCGGCTGATGCCTGCAGGAAAATGAAAACGTTCGGCTGTATTATCATCTATGGGTTTCCTTGCTGCCGTGGGGACGGACGCCGACTCTGGCCACTGGGGGGACCCCATTTCCATCCGGGTCTGAGGAACGGGATGAAAGGAAAAGTTTTATGGCCCGGACTCAGCGGACTCAGGACACAGTCCCCGGCTCATTTAACCATCGCAAGAGTCGTAAATAAAGGACAAGGCCACTTATTTACTGCGGGGTGACGGCCCCCGCTGAGCAGCGGTGTGCGTCTGTCACGCTTTTGGCACGGGGCTCTCCTCCGAGCAACAGGAACTAGCTGGAGAGCTCAGCAGGGGCTGGGTACCACCTGTTTAGGACAACGACAGTCCATGCTGCTCGGGGGCTGGGAGACAAGAGCCCGGTGGATTCCCAATGAATCTGTAAATAGGGTGGGGACGGGGCTGGCGCTGGCCCATGGTGCCGGACGTGGGCGTGGTGAATTCAGACCTCCAGTGGGCTGACTGGCAGTGGACGCCAATCTGGCAGACACGCAGGCTTTGAGATTGGTGTGGAAGCCAAACAGGAGTGGGTGATTTAAAGCTGTAACGGTCACATTCGCTCTCAAGTTAGGCTGGACGGCGGCCATCGACAAGACTTGGCGTGACCTGTCTGCTTACGAGAGGGCACGTTAGCCGGCTTCACGAGGATAAGCTCATGATTTATCACTCTGAACCGCGTCCAAGGTTCCCATCAGCGCGCCTTTGCTTTCTGCTCTGCTGCTGTAAGTGCCGTTTATTTAAACAGGATTTATTTTTGTTTGAATGGAGGAGGATTTTGGAGCTGTGGGTCTCGTGTGTGGCACTTTGGGGGGGAGCTGTCTTAATGACATGGCAGTGTGCGGCCAGTGCAAGCACTGCACACTGCAGCGCATGTGGCATGACTGCGGATTATGCCCATGGGCATCTAGACACTGGGTATCCCAGCATGCCCTCCTCCGAAGAGCAGGGCCTACGCAGCAGACAGTGGGACCGCGTCGGTATGCCAACCCACTCGTGCTGGGTGGCTCCAGCTTCTGACTGGAACCAGAGTAAGACTGGGCCGGCACACGACCACCGCAGGTGCCCCCTACTGGACACTACAACACTGCCTCTTAATAACTGTCATTACTGAAGAGCTGTTCCATGAAGGGCAAAAATAAGGCAAACTGGGAATAAGGGATGTGACTCGTGTTTGAGTCAAAGTGCCCTGAAGCGCAGTGAAACAACACTAACTCACAAGTGCAATTACTTTCCCTTTAAAATACCGATTCCAGGAATCGCTCTCTATTAAAAAAGCTCAGTGTGCAGACACAACACAAGCAGGGGCTTACAAATGAGCCATAAACGGTGCCCGCAGATGGATAAGTACCTAACACACATGAGACCAAAGAGGAAAAAACAGAGCTAAACAAAACAAGAGCGACATGTGATTTCTGAGAAATTAGCATGCAGAGTAACGCCCCCCCCGTCCTCCTGCCCTGCCCCCCGTCACATTCTTTTGGCATGTTAAACTGCCCTCTCTCCCTCACTCTCTCTCTGTATCCTCCCTCTCTCCCTCTCCTCCTCCTCCCTATCTCGCTTTGTCCTTCTCTCTCTTCCTTCTCTCTACTTTTCTGCCTGTCTTTTTCATTCTTTCCCATTCTCTTTGCCCCCTCTCTAAATCTTTCTCTCCATCTCTCCCCCTTTTCTCTCTGTGTTTCTCCTTCTCTTTCCCACTTTTCTGTGTGTTGCTCTTGCGTCCTCTTTGCCTCCCCAAATCTGTCTCCCTCTCTCTCTCCATCTGCCTCACTGTCCATCTCTCTCTCCCGTTTTGTCTGTCTATCTTTCCCGCACCCTTCCCTATCCCTCTAACTCTCTCTCCATCTCTCCCCTTTTCTGTCTGTCTGTCTCTCTCTCCCTTGCCCCCTCTCTATCCCTCTCTCTCTCTCTCTCTATCCCCTCTCCCCATCTCCATGGCTCACGCTCAGGTAACGTCACGCTCGGAGCAGATGTTAGGGCACTGGCCGTCTGCAACATCGCTTAGCAAGTGGCCTGCTGCTCATCCTGCACATCCTGCCTCATCGAGCGGAAAGCAGCAGCACTAGAGACCAACAGGAGAGATTTAAGGCGGAAGGAGAGACTCACCGGGATCGCCTCGTCTTCCCATCCTGCCACGTTTTCCTGGAGGACCTGCAAGAAAAAAGCAGAATTACTGAGCCATCCTCTGCAGAGAGCCGCCGTGTTAATTCCTGTGGCTGGGGATGCAGGGACACTGGCACAGAACGGGCCGCCCCCCTGGCCCCCAAAAAAGACAGATCTAAGAAAGACCTGAAGCCTAACTGACACAGCAGCCAGATCATTACCCCCCGGAGGCCGCCATATTGCCTGGTTACGTTTGACTTATCCTGGCACCTCTCTAGTTGGAAAAAGGAGACCTGGGGATCTCGCTTCAGTGCCACAGCGTAATGACCCGGAGCGTCCTCTGCCTCGGAGCACGCAAACGTCAAGGGATCTGCTCTAAAAAGCGTGCAGTGCTGTTGGGCAATGGAGCATGGCAGCAGGATTGATGGGGTGTCTCTGCACAGGCCTGACATCCCCCTGCCTCTCTGCCCGCTGAAACTCCACAACTCCTAATCATCCTTGAGATTAGAAAGCCCTCCTTGCACATTTTTACAGCCAATTTTACTGCAAGCTCTGCATGGTGCATCCAGCATGGCTCTCCAGTCTGTGACCCCCAGTAACCACGTCCCCATCCCCCCTCCCCCAAACTCATTGCCCAGAACTGTAAAACAAGGGGCAATATGCCCCGGAAATGCTTCCACATTCATGAATGGAACTATTTAGTATTAAACCATCCCTTGCAGGGAGCCCATTAGAATGAAAACCAGGTATGAGTGTGCTTCACC
>JAODLD010000002.1:19300902-19314448 GCA_026781065.1 Mormyrops boulengeri
GAATGCCATCTAGGCTCATGGGAATGCCACCTAGGCTCA
Source organism: Mormyrops boulengeri (assembly GCA_026781065.1). Classification (NCBI taxonomy): domain Eukaryota; kingdom Metazoa; phylum Chordata; class Actinopteri; order Osteoglossiformes; family Mormyridae; genus Mormyrops; species Mormyrops boulengeri. Next base: position 19,300,942 of record JAODLD010000002.1, read on the forward strand.
TGGGATTGCCACCTAGGCTCATGGGAATGCCATCTCGGTACATGGGAATTCCATCTAGGCACATGGGAATGCCATCAAGGCTCATGGGAATGCCATCTAGGCTCATGGGAATGCCATCTAGGCACATGGGAATGCCACCTAAGCTCATGGGAATGCCATCTCGGCACATGGGAATGCCATCTCGGCACACTGCCTTTTCGAGGCCTGACCTAAGCCAGTGAGGGAAACTGGCTATCACACTCAGCAGGAGTTATGTTAAAACACGCTCACCTCCTCGCTCCCCGCCTCCTCTGAAGCTAACCACAGTTAGCTTGCCCCAAATGTAGCTCCTATTTCAGACAAATAGCCCCCCGCCTACTCCACAGATAGTAAAGTAGGTAATTCCGGAAAAGGCCCTGCGTTTCCGTTTAGTAAGACAAAGATGACAATAACAGAAGTAGAGTTTCACTCAGCAAATCTGTGGTTATCATCCAAATCGGGAAGCGCTGGTGCTGTTTGTCATGTTCACAGTGCTATCGCGTGACCGCTTGGGGTGCGTGTTGCAGAACCAGAGCCTGGCCCGCGCCACGCGTGTGAGGCAGCGACGATTCGACACATGCTCTGCACACACGCTGAGCAGCTGCGAGCCGCAAACAGCTGGATGCAGAGGAGAGGGCCGCCGGACCAGGCCTGCGACCGCATGTCGGAAATGCGACGGGCGCAAGCTCCATGCGCATCTGGCTCTCTGCAGGATGAGAAAGGCAAAGCAGTCTACTTGGAGCATGTCACTCTAAAACTGCGAGCAGGGCTGCATGAATAAACAGAGCACACTGGCTGTTACATGCCATAACTTCAGCTCACTATAGTGTACCTGATACTCTCTTGTACAATTTGACCATAGATTGGAGGATCTGAACGCAAAATACAGAGACTGACTGCAGAACTGACAGACATCTGCAACAAAATGTGAACATTATCGTTCTTCATTTCATTACAGTATGCACAGGCCTTACCCAGCAGTGTTGGGCATTTTAGGTCCAGTAACTGCAAATCCAAACCAAGACTTTGTTTCAGCCAATGAGAAGAGTATAAACAGTCACAGTGTACTCACATGGATGGTAGAAACAAAATCTTGGTTTGGATTTGTACTTTCTGGACCTGAAATGCCCAACACTGTTACCCAGCTTCAACCATGTCATTGAAAGAGACATGTGCTTCATTCCTGTTGATCATACCAGCCAGGCTTCCCCAATTTCAGTCCTGTGGCCTGGTCTGCGACACAGTTTTCAGATTTCCCTGCTCAACCACACCTTCTAAACCTGGCAATTAGCTGATTAAGATGTGTTTGAGCAGGGAAATGTGCAAACTGTGTTACAGACTGGCCGTCTAGGACCGGAATGGGGAACCCTGATATAGACTCACTCATTTAATACCTAAAATTGCTTCCCCCCACTATTTAAAGCATTTTAACCATGTCGGAGACATTTTCACAGTCCATGGAGTTTGGTCTGTTCACCGTCTTCCAAAACTTGTATGACAACAGCCCTGAAACTTTCCAGACCCTCATAAAAAACAAAACAGAAAGCCTACCATGACTAGCTGTGACACGATGACATGATATAATAACGGTATCAATGGTCACTCCACTACTTTTTCTCACTTTAAAGGAAATGATTGCAGGCGTTTCCAGCCAAACTCTAAGTATTTTCGCTGGTGTTATATGAGATTGCAGTAAATAGGGAAATGAAGTACTTGATCCAGGGCATAAACACAGAACAGACGAACACTCAAACTGCAGCAGAAAGACTTAGGGAAATTAATACAAATATTATTCTAACTTTCACTGGAGCAGTTCGCAGCCGAGTGTGAAGCGGCTGGGATGAGAATCAGCACCTCCAAATCCGAGAACATGCTCCTCAGCCGGAAAAGGGTGGAGTGCCCTCTCCGGGTCGGGGAGGGGGTCCTCCCCCAAGTGGAGGAGTTTACGTATCTCTGGGTCTTGTTCACGAGTAAGGGAAGGATGGAGCGGGAGATCGACAGGCGGATCGGTGTGGCGTCAGCAGTGATGCGGGCATCGGTCTGTCATGGTGAAGAAGGAGCTGAGCCAAAAGGCAAAGCTCTCGATCTACCAGTCAATCTACGTTACTACCCTCACCTATGGTCATGAGCTGTGGGTAGTGACCGAAAGAACGAGATCGTGAATACAAGCGGTTGAAATGGGTTTCCTCTGCAGGGTGGCTGGGCTCTCCCTTAGAGATAGGGTGAGGAACTCGGTCATTCGGGAGGGACCCAGAGTAGAGCCACTACTCCTCCGCATCGAGAGGAGCCAGATGAGGTGGCTCGGGCATCTGCTTAGGATGCCTCCTGGACGCCTTCCTGGTGAGGTGTTCCGGGCATGTCCCACCGGGAGGAGGCCCCGGGGATGACCCAGGACACGCTGGAGGGACTATGTCTCTCGGCTGGCCAGGGAACGCCTCAGGATCCCCCCGGAGGAGCTGGACAGTCTGGGTTTCCCTGCTTAGACTGTTGCCCCCACTACCCGACCCAGAAAAGCGGTAGAAGATGGATGGATGGATAGATGGATGGATTACTCTAACTTGGTCTGCTTTTCGATACTGCTTAAACTCTGAGCGGGCAGTCGGCAGGAGGTAGTTATAGGAATATTTTGCAGGGATCAAAGGAGATTTTGACCTCGAGTGTTATTTAATAATGAATATAAATTAAAATAAAAATTCAAATGATATTTTTTAGGTTTCTTTTCAATATCGTATTCCGGAATCGTGCACTAGTCTGCCTGTCCGGTTTCTTGTGTTTCCATAGAGTGCTGTCTATCATCAGAGAATCCTTGTTCCTTGGCTTTGATTTGCCCCACAGCGCTGAACAGGCACCTTGCCCTTCTGGGGTCGGGTGACAGTGACAGTAAAGCCTGTCCTGTGGCTGACAAATGAGGGCCAACCGATGACAGGGCAGGAGGAAAGCTGTCTGGCTCAGGCGATCACGCGTCTATGGAACCCGCCGTAGGATCTCTAGCTGCGATATCACTGGGGCAGAAGCTGGGAAAGTTGTAAACATGTAAATCCAGTACACAAAGTGCCATACACATACCCTAACCCTATCCCTAACCCTATCCCTAACCCTAACCCCAACCCTAACCCAGCCCAAAACCTTATCCATAAGTAACCAAACAAAATACAAGACTTTGGGCATGTATAGTTTTTTGATTGCAGTTACATATTTTTTTTATAAAATTCAGTTTCTCTTTGTGGGGACCGAAAAAATTGTCCCCACAATGTCAAAATAACAGGTTTGTATCACATTGCAAGGAAATCTGGTCCCTACAATGTAATAATTATAAAAAAACATGCACTCACTCACTCACTCACACACAGACACAGACATACACACTCACTCACCCACACACACACGTTTGTATCCATGTCTTTGTGGGGACCGTCCGTTCAATCCTATGGGAAAAACCCTAATCCCAACAAGGACACCCTTAACCATAAGTAACCAAGCAAATTACAAGATTTTTGACTATATGATTTTTAGTTTTTTGATTGCAGTCGCAGATTTTTATAAAATAGAATTTCCCCTTGTGGGGACCTAGAAGGTGATCCCCACAATGTCAAAATAACAGATTTTTATCACATTGTGACATTTGGTCCCCACAATGTAATATATACATAACCCCCCCCCCCACACACACACACATTCACATAGTTAAGCTAATGTTGTAGAAAAATATGGTGTGTCTCCTTAAAAATACAGCTACATTATATAATGAAAAATTTCCCCAAAAGACCCTGAAGTTATCAAATATCTCATTAATCCAAATAAAAGGATTAACTCAAGGGTAACGATGCAGCAGTTCCATATACAGCTTGTGCATGACACACACACTGCTCTCACACACATCCTGTGCCCTGCCCTCAAACATAACCAAAAGAAGGCCACTCAGGAAATCTCCCCCCTGCTCTGCCACACCACACTACAGCTACCAGGGAGACCCAGGGAAGCCTAAATGGGACCAGAGCTCAGCACATTGTCACGTGACAGGATCGGTGCCTGTAGCGAACTTCACACTCGGCAAGGCTGAAAAACACGCTGTAATTAAGAAAAACACACATGGAGGAGCCCCATTCCTCACAAGAACCAAGATAAACAAGCTTTCCGACATGCTCCATGTTGCAGGAATCAGGTAGGAAAACAAACAAACCAACTCGGTGTAGATTTTATAAATAAGGGCGACTCTCGGGATAGAATCTCTGCAAAGGGTCACCCATAATCACAAGAGGAAAAGGGGGAAAAGGAGAAAGGTATCATTTTAGTGACCCCCCTCCCCAGAGTGTATACAGTGTGCTGCAGGATTACTGGGGGCAGAGGCATAATGATAAGGTTCCTGAGGTTCAGAAAGTGAAGCTGCAGCAGGGAGTGGCGCAGTGTTCCTGAGAAAGGAGAAACGTCCAGAAATATGGGGAGGTAGAGGATGCAGCTCGCACTGCATCAGTGCCCGACTCTCTTTCAGCTGTACCACTGACAGATAAATGCAATACTTCATCATCACTCCTCTGCATTCTACCACTGAACACAGGCCTCGTCAATCGATGGATTCTGCCACTTCCCCCTCAACATCAAGTCCTCAAGCTATTCATCTATTTCGGCATAGCTGTAGGTATTTATAATCAGTGTTAGGCATTGCAGGTCCACAATCTACAAATTCAGACCAAGATTTTATTTCTACCAGTTTTTCTATCAGTATTTCAGCATTTATCTAAAATCTCAGAGGACAAATACAGAGCATTCAGGTGTAACGCTGACCCAAGGGAGACAGAGACAGACAGGGACTGGCAGACCTGGCTGGGGGCGCTCAGTGGCTCAGACACCAACTTGTCCTGGCCTGCTGGTGCCCCATCGCTCGAGCCGCTATCGGCTGCATCCCTCTAAAGGTTCATGATGTGGATAGTACTTTTCCTGAGTTGAAATCCACAGCTGGGATGGGTTGGCTTGCCAAGACGCGCAGTGTGGGCTGCCAGGCCTGGTCATTACCAGTGTAAACAAGCACTGAGTGGGGGGGCCTAGCCATCGCCAGGCAACCGAAACGGCAAATCCCTGCTAAGTGAGTCCACGGCCTCCATGCCTCCACGCTTTACTTCTCTAGAGAACAGATGCAGCAATTTATAAACAGCATCCATACCCATGGATCTGAGGTCGGATGCAGGATGCCCTGGTTAGCATCTAACTTACTTGACTTATTTTGTGCATTTTAGCCTGGAAAGCAATCCTATAAGGTGAAATTGTTTCCAGGTGTTTCTTTGCATTTCAGAGTGTCTAATGCATACAACCTGTTGATTGCGACTGGGTTCCCGCTGCTCTCTGGAAGTCGTGGTGTGACCGCAGTCTCATTCAGCTTCGAGCCCTTTCCCATCCATTGCACAGTCCTGGTGTCTTGCAATCCTGTTAAATTTGTGTATAAGGCTTCCCTCTGGTAAATATCCTTCTCACAGGCCAGATGCACTCTGAAGTGGCTAGTTTTAGCCTAGAATGGCAGAATCGCCTTGTTTAAGGACTTCAAGGGCAACTATGTCAGCACAGTGTCATTTTGGGAAGGTGCTAACATCGAATTGGTTAAATGAGCATCATTAGCTTGTTCTGGACTGCCCACTGGTGTTTTTGAGTGGGAAGCAGCACATGGCCAGGGTTACATAAATATTTAATTATTAGTAGAAGCTGTATGCCGGGGTGGGAAATCTTATCCAGAAAGGGCCATTGTTTATGCAGATTTTGCTGCAACTCCCTAATTAGATTAACCCTATGGATTGCACCAGGGGTTCATGTTGAACAGGCCATTTCTTGTCTCTTTGGGATAATTACCTTATAACTTCAGATGTAAAAGTCAGAGACACATGCCTGATACCTAAAATCAAAGCTGAGCCCTTTACAATTAATTGTAGGAAGTTGAATAACTGAAATGAATAACCTGTGTATAATTTATGGACAGGCGAAAATAACAAAAACAGCAGAAAAATACAAAAACCCGTCTTTGTGTTTTGGAATTTTGTAAATATTTCAAAAACTACATGGTGCATTAGGTCCAATTTTAAACATGTGGTTCTTGAACTTGTTTTCTACATGTGTGCCCAATTTCATATTTGATGGAGCCCAACAGGTTTTACGGAGGAAAGAGCAAATGGTGCAAATGGGAGCCAATCCTATCCAAAACCTGATCCAAAACCTATCCAAAATGGCTACAGTGTAACTAGTAGTGGTTCTTGGGATAGCCTCTTTCTTTCTAAATTCTTAATTAGAGGACTGATTGGCTGAAGAGTCCTCATTCCCGCTGACCTAAAGGTTATCCAAATATCTGCATACACACTGGCTCGCTTTGAGACAGTACTAACATCTCAGTGGCTAACTGGGCATCACAGTCTCACTTTGAGACAGTGCTAACATCTCATTGGCTAACTGGGCATCACAGCCTCACTTTGAGACAGGGCTAACATCTCATTGGCTAACCGGGCATCACATACTCGCTCTGAGACGGTGCTAACATCTCAGTGGCTAACTGGACATCACAGCCTCGCTCTGAGACAGTGCTAACATCTCAGTGGCTAACTGGACATCACAGCCTCACTCTGAGACAGTGCTAACATCTCATTGGCTAACTGGACATCACAGCCTCGCTCTGAGACAGTACTAACATCTCAGTGGCTAACTGGACATCACAGCCTCGCTCTGAGACAGTGCTAACATCTCATTGGCTAACTGGACATCACAGCCTCGCTCTGAGACAGTGCTAACAATTCCCAGGAAGTGTCTCATGCATTCACTACATGCAAAACATTTAAGCTGTGAAAGCTGTTTCGTGTTACACGTTAGCATCAAAACTCACAGCAGTGTGTCAGATGGTGAGAGAGCGGCATAAGTTAAGCGGAATACTTTGATTTTAGGGATTTGAGGTTATGCATTTTGACACCAAGAGACAGCCATGAACCCATGGGTTTCAGGTGGTGTGGGGGAAAATGTGTGCTAGGTGTACTGGGGGGTGGGGGGCACAGCATTTGGAATGCTGGCTGTCTAGGCTTCATTGGACAAAAAGAGGACTGAGGACTGACTAGTCACTTGGTGCCCCCACCCAAAAAACAGCACGTGTGTCAACACTGACTCCAGCCATTGAGAAGAGCACGTGTCCATATGAAGACACAACCCAGGCCCTCGAACAGAGACCGCACAGGAAGGTGACATTAGGCTACGCGGTTAATATTGAGAAACCACACTGCTTTTAACAGTTTGGATAAACTCTCCCAGCTGTTGGGAAATTACCAAAATATGACAAACAGCGGCGGGCATAAAAATTTTTTTGTTCTCCTAAAAGCAAAACTAAATCATTAGTATAAACCTTAGCCCTAGTATGAAGTCTTAAGTAACCATTTTAATAAGACGCGAGTAATATTGCGCTCCTGGAACTATGCCAACCTGAACCATCTGAAGATAGATTGTAGCCAAGTTTCTGCGACGGAGCTTCATATAAAGGACATGGTGCCGTTGGGGATGTCAGCTAGATGCTCCTTCCAAAATGCTGATCTGCTTTATTGATGGATGGATCCCGACCCCATCTTTGACTAGCACAAACTCATGAGTGACACAGCTCCATTGCACATGGAAATACATGCACACACACCTCCAAAACACTGCAATTCTACGGGTACTGCCGCACCGACGTTTATAAACTCTGTTAGTCCAAAACATGCTTCTTGTGATCATACAGGCAACAGCTTAGTGGAGTGTGGCTCAGTGGGTTAGGATACAGTGGTTGTGATCAGAAGGATGTTGGTTCAAATCCCGTGGTTGATTGAGTAACTGTGTTGTGGGGCCCTTGAGTAACGCCCTTGACCCCCAATTGTTCCAGATGCTGTCTGTTGGCCCACCCTCTACAGCTATAACAGCTTCAACTCTTCTGGGAAGGCTGTCCACAAGGTTTAGGAGTGTGTTTATGGGAATTTTTGACCATTCTTCCAGGAGAGCATTTGTGAGGTCAGGCAATGATGTTGGATCAGAAGGCCTGGTTCACTGTTCCTGGTCTAATTCATTCCAAAGGTGTTCTATCGAGTTGAGGTCAGGGCTCTGTGCAGTGCAGTCAAGTTCCTCCATACCAGACTTGCTCATTCATGTCCTTATGGACCTTACTTTGTGCACTGGTATGCAGTCATGTTGGACCCAGAAGGGGCCATCCCCAAACTGTTCCCACAAAGTTGGGAGCATGAAATTGTCTAAAATGGCTTCAAATGGCTGCAGCATTAAGAATTCCTTTCACTGGAACTAAGGGGCCAAGCCCAACCCCTGAAAAACAACCCCACACCATAATCCCCCCTCCACCAAACTTTACACTTGGCAGAATGCAGTCAGGCAAGTACCGTTCTCCTGGCAACTGCCAAACCGAAAGTCCATCGGATTGCCAGACAGAGAAGCATGGTTCATCACTTCAGAGAACACGTCTCCACTGCTCTAGAGTCCAGTGGTGGCATTCTTTACACCACTGCATCCGACGCTTTGCATTGCACTTGGTGATGTAAGGCTTGGATGCAGCTGCTCAGCCATGGAAACCTATTCCATGAAGTTCTCTGTGCACTTTTCTTGAGCTAATCTGAAGATCACATGAAGTTTGGAGGTCTGTAGCTATTGACTCTGCAGACAGTTGGTGACTTCTGCACACTGTGTGCCTCGGCATGCATTGTCCCCACTCTGTGATTTTATGTGGCCTACCACTTTGTGACTTATTTGCTTTTGTTCCCAATTGCTTCCACTTTGTTATAATACCACTACCAGTTGACTGTGTTTAATATTCAGTAGTGAGGAAATTTCACGAATGGACTTATTGCACAGGTGGCATCCTGCCACGGTACCACGCTTGAATTCACTGAGCTCCTGAGAGCGACCCATTCTTTCGCAAATGTTTGTAGATTTTATACAGCCGTGGCTATGGAAGTGATTGGAACACGTGAATTCAATGATTTGGAGGGGTGTCCCAATCCTTTTGGCAATATAGTGTATTTGTTTAGCCAACCAGAAATAGGCTACGGAAACTACAGAAGCCTCTTCAGTATCATAGACGAGGGGATATTTTCCCAAAATCATAGTCGCTAGCAACATAATTAGCAACTTGTAAGTTACTAACAGGATCTTTTGGTAGACATACCCTTAACTTACCTGTTAAAGATGAACATCAACCTGGCCTGCTGACAGTTCAGTTTCTTGGGAAGGGTATGAAAAGTGCCGACATCCCCATCACACCCTCAGATGGCACACTTACACGTACAGCCTGCCATGTTCGCTGTCGTCCTCCACTTGGTTCTTCACAGTACCCGCTTGGAAGTAGGCTGGCATATGTTACTTTGGGGGCATAGTTAAGATATATAACAGTCTCAGAATCTGAAAACAGCCTGTTTCATTTCCTTCTTTTACATATTAATTAAAGGAATTAAATTTGAAAGAGGGAACAACAGTGTTTGAGATTCATGGTATGTCATTTCCATGTGTCGAACTCTCCTTTTTCGACTATGCCGAGGTAAAGTCAGATTTTCATTCCATGGCACCTCTAATGTTCACATCTTCTAATGGCCTATAGGAATGTATCCCTGAATCCAGCATCCCCTTGATGTAGGCAGTGCATCAGAATTATCTCACTAACATCCGTATACCTTCCCACACGCACTGCGCAGCATTAAATGCCAGTGAGACGTTTACAGATTTGCTGTTGGTCACGCCTTCATCGAAGGACATGGAGCCCTGTGCAGCCTCCTGGTCAGACTCTGTGGTGTGTGACCCTTTCTCGCTTTCAGTGTATCCACAGAGATCTGGCTGCCAGGAATGTCCTGCTGTCAGAGAACAACGTTGTGAAGATATGCGACTTTGGTCTTGCACGGGACGTCTACAAAGACCCAGACTACGTGCGCAAGGGCGATGTGAGTGCACCCGCCTTGGTGCAGGGTGATGGATGGTGCGGAGCATGCTGTTAACATCTTTGGAATGCTGCCTTACCGTTCACCGCCCGCTGCGGGGGGTCGGGGGGGGATTCTGGGGGGTCATGTGATCTTTCTCAGCCGCTCAGCATGACTGACAGTTTGCTTACCATCTGCTAAGCCACCCCTACAAAGCACATGCACAGCAAACTGAACCCAGCTGAGGAAGGCAGCAGAGCGTTGCTCAGTGATGATGATGATGATGGTGGTGGTGGTGATGATGAGGAGCAGTGTTCCTGCTTGGCTCTTAAATCATGATCTAATCATTTGGAGGTGGACTTTGCAAAGCGCCCCCACCTGACACACGCTGCATGCTTTGAGCTCAAAAGGAAAAATTGGCGATCAGTTTTGTACACCCTCATCACTCTGGTCAGCCATAACGCAGTGATGTGGCCGGGCAGGAGCAGTGACTGCACTAAATAGTCAATAAATGTATTCCTTATTTAGCAGATGCAGCAGCATGTTCTGCTACCCATCTAGCTAGCTACCATCTTCTGACTCTGCTGACTAGTTATTTATTTAGCTTTTGAAACATCTGAGGGGGGCAGGGGGGCCCCGAAGTGACTTTCTGAGAGGGGTCCCAGACCCAACAAACCCACCCCTGGGGAGGGTCCCGGTGATTGAAGTCGGTCTTCCTCACGCGGTCGGTGTCCCTTCGCTGCTCAGGCCAGACTGCCCCTGAAGTGGATGGCACCAGAGGCGATCTTCGACAAGATGTACACGGTGCAGAGTGACGTCTGGTCCTTCGGCGTGCTCATGTGGGAGATCTTCTCTCTAGGTGTGTATCCGACCCTCGCCTCTCATTATTAGAGCTGACACTTTGCTTCTTGGAAAAAAATATCCAGTGTTTTTTTTTCCCCAACTTCAAATAAAAGTGTCTGTCGTCACTCTAAGTCAGTCAGGATCTGGGCCCGATTAAGAGTATTAAGTGCCCCTGGGCAACAGCACGTATGACATCATGTCAGAAAGGAACACGGCTGATTGGTGGCTCATGAAATTCAAAAATGTAGCTCAGTTAGGGAAAGCGTTATATCGGCTACTGAGTGCGTGCCATGTTACAAAAAACAATATACAGTCATATCAAATAATATTAAATATATTAGATATTGAATCACTTCTCAAAAGACATTTGTGAATGGGATGGGGGGGCTCTTGGGGGGTTGCCCTGCATAGTGCACCCCCCATGGATGTGGAGCCCCTGGGCACATGCCTAAATGCCCATCTAGTTAATCCTGGCCAGGTCAGCTGGGTGGTAGATATTCTCCAGGGAGCGACTGAGGTACCACAATGCCGATGTATGAAGAGAATCGTTGTGGGTTATGATTTTCCTATGTGCTATTTAGTCATTTCTTTGCCGCCATTGAAGCATGTGGATGTCTCCCCCCTGTTTGTCCCTGTCGCGTCCGTCCGGTGGCTCAGGAGCATCTCCCTACCCCGGCCTGCACATCGATGAGGAGTTCTGCTGCACGCTGAAGGAGGGGACACGGATGCGCGCACCGGATCACGCCACTCCACAAATGTAAGCCAAGCCTGTCCACCGGCTCAGATCACCTTTGGTCTGACAGCCCATTCAGATGAGGGGGGGGCGCTGTTCCAGGGGAACCTCTCAGCTGGCTGGGGGCATCTGCGGTGACTATGTCTGACCACTAGAAGGGCTATACGGCCATGTGGACAGAGGGGTGCCCCAGAGCTGAATGTTCAGGTTTCAAGTTTTATTGCCACATGTGTTCAGAGGAACAAAGTGAAATTCTTATGAGTTAGGGTAGGGGTCAGGTGGATCAGGTAGATCAGGTGCATCATGGGATATGGCAGACAGCAGTGCAGTACAGTTAAAGACAGTGCAAGACAATATGCAGTATAAAAATGAGTAAACAGTAAGGAATAAGTACAATGGGGATAAGAATGCAAATATACCGTGGAGTAGTAAAATGAATATTGATGAGATGCAGAAGGAATATTAGCAATGTGCAGTACAGTGCAGTGGAGGGATAGATGCAGGTCACCGGTTGCTTAGCAACCTGATGGCTTGGGGAAAGAAGCTGACTTTAACAAAACAGATGCACTAGCGTGGGCACATGAGGAGGCAGCAGTGACCTTTGACCCTATAGCACACCGGCTGTGTCCCTCACCAACAGGCTATTCACCACTTCTCCATTCGTGCGCCATGCTTCCTTCTTATTGTGGAAAAGCGTCAGCTTTTCATTTTCCTGGAAAGCATTTTATTTGGAGCTAAAACCTCATGCTTGATGATGTTCTAAATGCAATCCAGACATTGGCATGCAAATAATAAAGATGGCATTCCGCTTCATTCAGCAGGAGGCCAAGTCAGCCTGATGGCCTTGCTGATAGGCTTGTTTCACGGGGTGGCAATAAGTATGTGAACATGTGAAAACGTTTAGATGAGTAAGGCCTTAACTTATGACTCTGACCTTTCACCCATGACCTCTGACCCACTAGCACACATGACATGAAAGGAGATTTGCTGATTAGCCACCCAAAAGACCACTATTGCTGTTAAGAAAATATTTAGTTTGCACTGTGGGCAACCATTAGGATAGCATAGATTAAAGGTTCAAGGTGTTTTCAATGTATTACAATAATACTGAATATAAATAGGTAGGAAGGACAAAGGGTACAAAGGGAGGATGGTACAGCAAGGAGCAGAGAATCTCATTCCACTGTCATTCCCTTATAATTGCATAAATCTGGGATTGTGGCAGAACATCTGTGGTTTTCTGCAATGATTCCCCAGCACTGTAGGCCAAGCAAACAGATCACTCATGAATTCGGTTTGCTCAGCATGTGCCAGCATTTCTTTTAAAAAACAGCCCTGTTTATGCTCTTCATGCTGTGCTCATGAAAAGCCATATGAGCAGCTGATAGCTCGTCTAAACCTCCTTCAGCTGGCCCTCTGATCATGCAAGCAGGGTGGAGATTTATACTAAGAGCAGCTGGGGTACAAGAGCAGCGGCTGATCTACATCACAGTCATGTATCATCACGTCTTAGACCTGAGCAAGAGAGCGATTTGCCTTTGAGCTTCTTTGCCTAAGAACTTGGCCTAAGTTACCCTGTGAGTAATCATTTACTTGACGGGGCACAAATTATATTATTTCTGTATTAATTAACCACAAACTAAGTCTTAGATACATACTGATCTCTAGGGATGGGAATCACCAGTGACCACCCGATACGATATTACCTAGGTGCCAATTCGATATGTATTGCGATTCTGTAAGAATTGCGATTCTGTGAACATCCCAATTCGATAACATGATTTTTTTCATTTTGTTTTCTTATTCAGAATTTTAAAACCTTGAACGTGTAAAAAAGCTGAATCATACCGCTAAAGTTTTGTTCAATACCTGCACAGCTGAATTAAACATGAGTAAGCGTAGCATACTCCACATGATTTTCATCCGCAAAAAGCCAAAGGGTATGGAGTAAGATCGCTGTCAAAAATAACTCGTAATAATGTACGTCAAATGTACGTTTCACAAGCGTAAATTA
>JAODLD010000002.1:19316978-19333872 GCA_026781065.1 Mormyrops boulengeri
CCCCCCCCCCCCCCCCCCCCCCCCCCCCCCCCCCCCCCCCCCCCCCCCCCCCCCCCCCCCCCCCCCCCCCAAACACGTCCAGCAAGGTCCAAGGAATGAAGATTGATCAAGCCATGGACTCTGAATAGCGGGATAGCGGGGGGGGAGGGGGGGCGAGTCAGAACCCCCGCCCAACTTTATTTGTCATAGGTCAGTGCTTGGCCTCAAGTTAATTATAACCTGCAGATCATTTCTGAGTTTAAAGAAAACCAGGTAAACACAGTGGTCTGTGTCTGGTTATACCAATTCATTCAGGAATAATAAAATATGCTAATTTGTTGACTATCTGTGGAAATGGCCATTACAGCGAATCCTCATCAAAGAGCCAGGAAAACCTCCTCAGGCGCATCTCGATTGGTTTTCTCACCTCTGGATGTTATCAGGCTGTGAATAAAACTGTGAGTTCATTTTGAAGAAAATAGCTTTGGGTCGATTAAAAGTAATCTCTCAGTGGTTAAAGAAATGTAACTAAAAGGTCATTGGCAGATTTTCCGGCAGGGATCCTGCTTTTGAATCATCAGCATTTCACCTGAAATCCTTGGATAAATATCCGTCTGTCCGTAATGAACGTCCCCCTGGGATAAATATCCGTCTGTCCATCTCGTCTCTCTGTCTCTCTGTATGTATATCTGTCTTCCATAATTGTGTATCCAGTGTAAGGTTATCTTAGGCATGGACCCCATTCCAGGAAACACAGGACATAAAACAGACCCCATGGATGGGGTGCCTGTCTATCACAGGACGGACAAACACTCCTGCTATCAGCACAGTGATTCACAGAAAGGGTGCATTTTTCAGTTGTACACAGTGACTGGAGTATCCAGTGGAAAGTTGGGTGCGGGATCTGAACCCCAAGTCTGAACGTGTCAAGCAACACTGTTACGCATAAATATGCAGCTGTAAATATGATTATATGTATCAGTTCAGCATAAAAGCTTAGTTTCCATAAATAATGTTGTTTTTTTTTACAACAGATCATCTTCCTACTTTTGAAGGAGGAATTTGGGCTCTTCACTACAACACTGTCAGGAGTTACTGTCAAGCTGCTGAAAACGGTCTGGGTATAACAGGCACTTTTCCCTTGTCCTGGCTTAATGGACCTCATCATCACTGCTTCTACTGCTCCTGAAATATCGTCACACAAATGTACAGAAATTCCAATAAACAAAAACTGAAATGGAAATAATAAATCAAACTGACTCAATCAAATTCCTCCAAGTTCATCAGCAAACCAAGCTGTCACTGGAACCATCCAGTGAAATTTGGCCTTGATCATCTGACCCCCATCTGAGGACTGCTCTCAAGACCCTAGATCCCCAGCTGTGATACAGATCAATAAGTTTTTCAGTTGAAAAATTCCCTGATTTACCCTGAAGGAGATTGGTTGTACATCTTCTTTCTACAATTACAACCTAAAACTAGATCTACAAGCCATGATGAGCGCTTCCTTTAAATTAATTCTGGCTCATTAGGTAACCATTTTGTTCCATGTAGCCCTTTAGGGCTTTCTGAACGATCCGTCTACTAACCACACAGACATTTCCAAAGTCCACCAGTACTAACATCTGGCAGAACTTGTTCTTCCAAGGGGCACCACCTCTGTGGCCAGCTGCTGCCCTCCGTGACCACTCGGGACTGCACGTCTGCACAGGTCACCAGATGTTATGGGAACTGGCCAGATGTGACCACTGGCAGAAGAACAGCGCTACTTGAAAATAGCCTCGCCGGTGGCTCCGGGGGGGTGAGAAAGTAACAGGAGAGTCCCACTGGAACTTTGGTGAAAAATTAATGCCGGACGGGTTCCATGCATCACAAACCAGTGCTACTGACTCTACGGGGTAGTGTTACTGATCTGGGAGCCTAAAAGCCAGGACTGCTCACCGCCTGCCTGGCTGCCTGCTCTCGGCTGACCTTTCTAGGACCCCTGCCAGCCAAAGGCATTCTACCGGGAAGGAGAACCACCAAGAAAGCGTCAACTGCGCAATAAGACGACATCGACTGCAGCTGGACAGCAAATGTCGTGTAGAAAAGCAGGTGCTGATGGAAAAAAATGCATCTTTAATGGGTTTAACTAGGTACATTTCAGGAGGTGAAACAGAATTCATAAAATCAGACTGAACAGGCTTTTTAGCGTAAGACAAGGTGAAGACACAGGAACCGTGCTGCTCAGGGTGGTTAAGTCACTCAAAATGACCAGGCCGGGTAGGAAGGGGGGGCTGAGTGTACAGGGCATGATAAGAGTCCAATTTACAAGCCGACAGCATGCAGCCTAAATTAGTTCCACATTGGTTGAACTGCGCAGTTATTTGTGCAAACGCAAAAATACCGTGCAGTGATTTAATCTGTGTCTGGTTCTAGGAAGGACTGAAAATCCGATGGAGGCCTTGTTAGACAAATAAGGCCCTTCACCTGCGGTCTTGGATCAGAAGAGCAAAGGTAATGACAGTGTGACTTGAGGGGTTTGGAGACGGAACAGGACATGTGAATTATATAAATTACTGCAGGGACTCAAAAAGTATGGTTGATTTTCTTTAGCCTAAAGGAAATTCCTTTGATGGAACCCTGAGGCTAATTTGATGCTCCAGGCACCAGTATAAGGGCTTTGCTGTTTCCAGTCTTTACGTCACACTATAATTATGAGTCTTCATGACCAGTCCTGCTTCAGGTTGCCTCTTCTTTGACTCGCAACTCCCAAACTGGAATGGGTGGTGGTCTGTCTTTTTCGGTGCTTGCAATATTTCTGTAACACATTGTATAGCTCTTGCTCCAGTACTAACTTACACTTGTTACTGGTCATTCATTGGAAGCTCAGTCTTGCCGCACTTTTGCCAAGTTAGGTCCTTGACGACTGAACACTTATGATGTACTTTTTTGCCTCAGTGGACAAAAGCTTCCGCTAAACAAATAAATGCAAAATGCAGACGTCTAGGGCAAAATCTTGGTGGGAAACACGGTTAAATCTGGTTGAGGGGCATTTTTTGTACTTCACATTTTTGTACATCCAGTTCACCGGATGCTTGCCGACTGATCCTGTGTGGAGCCGGGCATGGTAATGTTTACTTAAAACTGAAATCCCTCTCGCCTGCCTAGCTCTGAGTTCACAACTCAAAACAAACTGGTCAGATAGGAGCACTAGAGGAGCCTCCTTTGTCATCTTGGGAACATACAGAAACAGACGGGTCCTTTCCAGCTAAAGATCCTTTTACTGTAATTGTGCCATTTTTCCTGGGCATTTGATAGATAAGAGATAATGAGCAAAGTCTTTCTTTTCCTCCCCACTATTGAAGTATTTTCCCTGAAATGGTTCAGCGAGAGTGACAGTTCCATAAATACATTCTGAGAAGAGTCTGAGTTCCCGGGGTGAATGTCCCGCCTCTCTGCGGAAATGAAGACTCAGGCTGAAACTCTGCGAGAGCAACGCCGTCCTTGCTCTCTGTCTCTGTAGGCGAACAAGCCTGTCAAGGCCTGGAAACTGGTCACCATGAAGATGTAAAAAGGAACAGCTTTGCTCATAAGATACAGAAGAAGAAAATGATGGAAGGTGACATACATCTACTGCAAATTTGCAAAATTAACATTTTGAAGACACTTTGTTATTCTGACATACAAAATGTGATGGAGAAACACAGAATGGTAGAGAGATCCAAATGCATAAAGAATGACTAAGTTTTGAGGTGGAAGACCAAGAGCGCTGAATAGGAGACCCCAAAACGTATATCACTACAGGTGGTAACTGATAAAAAAGAACCTCACATAAACCATCCAACCAAAAAAAAATCTAGATGGCTAGACAACTGTTAGATTAGGTTTTGAATCTATCAACTTCCTGATAATGCCAGCTCTATGTCATGTGCCAGACAGGAAGTGATGTCATGCTGTCCTGGCATGACACTTCAGACAGTCAACACTGAGGTCTTATTCAGACGCCTGCAGCACTTACGCTGTTACACACACAGCTATGCATGCACAAGTGAAATAAGAAAATGTGATTTTTGCACTTTAAACCCAACAAGAAACACAGCGATAAAGAACCAAACTAATCAGCATGAGGTAAAAGAGAAAGGCTAACATTCTGTGTCAAATTAAATATAAAAAAGGCGGTTGAAAGAAAATACTAAATATACTTACGTAGCTGTAATTGGAAAGAACAGGAAAGTGCTATTATTTACCAAAGAGAAAACAAAAAATAAAGCAAGACAAAATAAACAGAGACTGGTTTTGAGCACCTGCTTTGATGCAGGAATGCTTTACAGGTCAGATGCTTTGTGGCAGAGCCAGTGGTGTGGCGTTCTTTGTGCTGCTCACAGTCGGCCCCAAGGTGCTCATTCAACCGGCAACGTTTGTCTCGCTAGACGGCCACCGTCAGATGTGGCGGTGTATGGGGTGGGCCGGCAAGGTCCCGGGGGAGCTAGTGTTTTTACACCCCCCCGTTCTCATCTGTGACGGGAGGACGGCAGCGCTGATGCAGCGAGTGGGGGGGGGGTGGACCCCCTAAAGCTCAGAGAGGATTTGGATACCAAATACCAGACAGGCCACACGGCGGTGGGCAAAACTGCTCCGACGTAGAGAAACAAGCTGCCAGCCCTGAGCGGACGTCGAGAAATCCACGGAGCGGTCTGATGGAGGATGAACATTCTCGTTCCCAGGGGTACCGCTTGGTGTGATTTATAGCCGCTGGGGCAATTGGGAGCCACCCGCCCAGCCGCTTGACACCCTGCTCGGAGGCTTTTACACCGGTCGTTATGTTCTCTTGACGGGAAGAGGGACATTGTTTGTTTCCATTTTGTGCCCACCATTATCTTCTGGGATGGGGAATTTTAGAAGCTTTGTAGAAAGTAGTTTTTTGTAATTTATCTTCACTTTCATTTCAGAATGTGGCGCTCCGGCCAATCTGATGTGGAGCGGTAAAGAGATGACAGACAGGCAGTGCAGAGGGCCTCCATAGGTGGGGGGCCGTGGGGGGCCTGATGGAAGCAGGACGGGGTCTCCCCCTCATGCCCGAGAGGGTGTGGCATGTTAAAGACCATGTGCCTAAACATCTGAAAGCTGCTGTGATTGGGCCACTCATAGCACAGGGGGGGCCGTGAGCTCCTCTGGATCCTTTCAGGCTACGATTAAACGGCAGAGCAAAGCAAAGCCCCAAGACTGCTCACCATGAGGAACTCTTCATTATACTGCGAGGGTATCACAGGCAGCGGTGGGTGTTGTGGTGGCGATTCTAAGAGCCAGCATCGCGCTTTGTGGTCTTGATCACACCGAGGGTCTTTCTGCCGGAGTTTGGGTGGAATGTCACACGCAGATCCTACAGCACATGGTGACGGCCAAGCCACAATATTTAATCTTTAATGAGTAATGTTAAATATGTATAGTTCATTGGTATCCCTCAGAAGCATAGCCAAAATTCATGTGAAATGTTGGGTAGAGCCTGCCCACACTGCCCTAAATACTGTGACACCCCAAACTCCCATCTGATTCTGGACCAGCTGCCCTATTGCACAGGACACCCCCTTCTTCCCAGAATTCACCACGGCATCCATTCAGACAAGGCAGCAACTTCATAATCGACGAATGAACAGCGACTCCTGGGAGGTACGTCTCCCGTCCGGCTGGATACCTATCCGCGCAAAACGTTTCCACAATCAAAACATCAGCCCGGCGCCTGAAGGTATGGGACAACATTCCACAAATTCAATAAAAGAAAATCAAGATTAAAGAATACGCCCCTTTAGGCTCTGCGGCCACTTTAATATTGTCATTCTGCACCCTGATTGAGTTACGTTGCCGTGTGGGAGTTGGCTATTGCGAATTTTGGTGGAATTCGAGTTACTTTTATTCACTGATTTGATCCAGCATGTTGTTCAGCATAAAAGAGCCCTGTCCTCTTCCCTCTACTGCTCCCCCCCCCTTTTAGCCGTTGATCTTCAATGCCCAGCTGAGGAAGAGGGGAAAAAACAGAGGGCATTTCGGCACCCCTGTGAGGAAGGGTCTGGAAGCACCACTTGTTTCATCAGAGCACCAGAGCTTGGATTTGATCTCTGTCTGCTTCCCTTCCAGCCAGACCAGGCGGGAGTCAGCCTGAACATAGCAAACTGCATAAAGAGACACGGAGCCCCTGGACTGGAATCGTATCAAAGAGCGGCATATTATGAAGGTTGGTGTTGAAAGTGGACTGCGGCTGGGGGTGGTGTATAATTTGCCACCTGATTGGTTCTGGGGGAAGTCAGACACGGACAGTGTACATGGGAGTCTGAGTGAGTGTAAACAACAGATAGAGGACAGAAAAAGGAGATTAAAGGGGGAGGAAGTCCAGAAAATGAGGGTGAAACGAGGTGCAGGAGATGGATCCGAGCGAGTCTCTTGGGGGGGGGGCTGGCCACTCTGTGAACTAGCAGAACTTCCTGTGAGATCGAGAAAAGACATGTACAAAACCAGGCTTGACGCATGCGGGCGCGGGTCATGTGGGCCGCCACCTCACAGGTGGTCAAGGAGGGTCAAAGGTGAATGGGCTGGAGAGGTTTCTGGGCACTGACTGTGCCAACACACTCATTCCCACACACAGCCAGAGAGGAATATTCCCACAGATCCTCAGGAGGAATGGCACCCCATCCGAACCATGCCGGGTGGGAACACGGGCAGCCCCGCTTTATTTATTTTTCCAGACGGAGCTTTAACTGCAGTGTGGTGACATAAAAAGGAAAATGTCTCGATTATGACATTACTACGCCACTAATTAATTTCAAATGTCGTCTGAAAAAACACAACATTTATTTAAGAAACCACTACATTTATAATTATTTACTAATTAAAAGTAGCCTAAGTAGCCTCTTTGTCACTCACTTTGGTTTTTAATTTGCTAATTATTTATCTGTTGGTTTCAAACACAGAACATTACTGACAACTTTGAATTCCGCATCAGCTGTGATGCCAGGTAGCTTTATATTTGCCAAGAGTGGTTTTAAAAATTGGGAGTGATGACCAGTCAGAGACCGCGATGTGCCGATCTGGCCAGCCTGGCTGCGGCCCTCGCGAAAAACTGGTCACGCTCTGTCACACCTTGTCACGTAAGAGACGGTAATGGAAACGTGGTCCTTTGAGAGCGGAGAAGAAGGCAAGGCGGTTACCCGGGAGACCGTCGGGGCATTCCCAAGCCGGCCCGTACATACGGAGGCGCGCCGTCACGGGGCCGTGATGCGGGCTCCCAGTCATCTGCACGCCAGATGGACGGGGTCCGGTTCACATCTGCCGGACAGGCAGACAAAATGGCGACGGCCTCAGCGTTCCAGGCTCATCCTGAAAAGGCCGCGGAGGGCTTGTCGCGCGGGGGGAGGGGTAAATATAACAATAAACAAGTGGTCAGGTTACCGCTACGAAAGAGGCGTGGCGGCGGCTCGATTCATTTCTGCATTTCTTTGAAAGCGGCGACCAGATAAAACAACCCAACGGCACCTGCTTTAAGATGTACGCCTCAGTCACTGGCGACTTCCTTGACGATGCGGCCCTCTCGCATATGCCGCACTATCAGAAAACCAAATGAATAAATAAAAATATCCCACTCTGTTTAGGGAAGGGGTCTTACCCCACATATTTTCCCAGTCCGCTTGTAATGGTTCCGCTAGTCGTCCCTCGGTTATTAACATCCGCCGGCTGTGCGTTTATGGTGAGACTTCCAGAGATTTCCACAGCGTCAGCTTTTACAGGACTGCATCCTGATTCAATGCAGTTTTTCTACCATCTCTCCAAAGAACTCTAAAAGCATCCGATGGCCACATCGGCATCCTGACCTTGACTTCTGAGGCCGCAGGAGAGTCCACTTGATGGCCGTGCGTGCCGGGGGGGGGGGGGGTCTCTGAGCACCCCCTTTGCGTGAACGCCTGGTGCATGTGCGCCCCTCGCTGTAATCTGGTATATTACGGTATGCGTCGTAAGGTTGCCAGGACTTTTCACAGAAGAGCGATACAACTTTTGGTCCACAGGGGACAGCAGAGCGAGGAAGCCACAGGAACGCTTAGAGTAACAACTTTAACAGCAGCGACCACTGAGCTCAGAGCAGCACGTGGTCCGCAGCCCGGCAAGCCCATCGCCCTCATCACGTGGTGCTCTTAATCAGCGCTAATTGCTATCAGTCGCTCTAAAGTGAGGTAAACGTGTTTGTACACGTGTAGAGGGCCCCGCTGTTTATCTGACGAGGGGAGAGGCCTGGTTTCAGGGGCACCGTGATTTCCATCGCTGCCTCAAATACGCGGAGCCCTTAGGCAGGAGTCGCCGTGGCCGCAGAGGGATACATGGCGCTCAGGGGGAGCGGCTGGTAATTATGCTCTTGATACCTGGATCAGGTCTCTCTGATGGAGAGGCTTGCCAGTCCGGCCCCGTGTCCGCCTTTGTTCATGCCTTTCCTCGGCCATAAAGGGGTTTTTCCTTGCGTGTTTCTAACCGCAAAGCTTTGATGAGCCGAGGGAGGCGGCTTCACGGGCCAGACGGAATCCATCTGAGAACGCCCTGGGCTAACGAAGGGGAGCCAGCTAACGGCCTCCGACGCAGCTCAAATAAATCTGCGTGACAGCGAAATCCGTGTATCTGTAAACAGTTATAATCTGCACGGTAATATATCAGAGCCGGCAGCGGAGATGAAAGACAGCTTGTATCTCAATAAGAACAAAGAAGGCGGCCTGCGTGCCGCGCGGGAGCTGCCGCTGGTGGCATGCGACTGGCGGATGCGCCGGTGTTTTCACAGCCTCATTGCAAGGCCTGCCCCCTCCTCCCCATCCGAAAGTCACCGTTTTTTAAATATGAATTGAAAGGAGACAAACTCCCCCTGTGTTATCGAACTGAGTGGGATCAGGGATGGCGCACCACGTTACAGTGAAATTCAGCGGATCTCAGTGACCACAGGTAAACAAACATGCATGTGCCGGCCGAGTTTGTGTGTGTTTCTGTTCGTCTGTGTATGTTTCTGTGTGTCTGCGTGTGTTTGTGTGCATCTGTGTGTGTCTGTATGTGTTTGTTTGTGTCTGTCTGGATCTGTGTCAACAGCACTTCATTGAAGATGATGTGCTCTGCTAGGACCCCCTGACGATATCCACGATACTCAGCTCAAAAGCCTCCATTCTCCACCTGTAAAGCACTCGTGCCTGTTTATGACAGCCTGCAACACTTGTTTATAAGAGAGCCATTAACAGCCACCCCCCCCCATATCGCTATCATGGGCACGCCAAACTAACACTAGTGGGGGGGGGTCTGCTTCATCGGGACCCGCTGAGCTGGCCAGGTGGTGGTGGCCGCGCGTTAATCTGTCACTGACCAGGACAAAAGAGATGCTAAGCGGAAAAAGGGCAACGGTGTAACTCAGACTCAGACAAAATATACAGGCAAACATGCAGACTGAGGTAAGTGCATCAAACCATAGCAAAGGTCCCGCCGTTCACTCAAGTGTCTCCTCTCATCGCATCCAACATGGTGGCCAGCTGCAAACTCAGCGGAGTTTTAAACACGTCCTGGTCGGAACTAGACAGGAAGTGTGACAGTGTGCCCCTAAACCACATCAGGCCAGTTCTGAGCTGGACTAAGTTCGGGCTTTAATCTCAATCTTATTCTGGCCTCTGCTAAAAGATACCTTTTCACCTGCAACATAGTCTCTTGTCGCATTGTTCTATTCCTTGCTTCAGCGCATTATTTCCACACTATGAGGATACGGCTTATATTTGCCCCACCCATTTCTTTGCTCCACCCCCTTTCCTTCATGCTATGAGGATACCGCTTATATTTGCCCCACCCATTTCTTTGCTCCACCCCCTTTCCTTCATGCTATGAGGATATTGCTTATGTTTGCCTCACCTATTTCTTTGCTCCACCTCCTTTCCTTCATACTGTGAGGATACTGCTTATATTTGCTCTGCCCACTTATTTTCTCCACCTCCATTTCTTCATGCTCTGGGATCCTTCTCATCTTCACTCGGCCCTTTTCTTACTCTTTTCCTTTCCCTTTGCCCAATTGTGGCCAAAAATCTTCATTCTTGTTTCATCTGACCACAAAACCGCATCATTAACGGCTCCCCCTCACACTTCTCGTAGACTCGTTCTCTCTTACTGCTTTGAGATGTACTGGCTCCTTTGTCGCTACCCTCCCACATACCCCAGGCTCACGTTGTACATTCTCTCCATTCGTAGCCACTGATCTCTGGAACTCCTCCAGGGCGACCGCTGGCCTGTCCTGGGTTTCCCTCACAAACCTCCATCCAGTCTGAACTCTGATTCCGGAGGGACGTTAGCAGAATCGGGCTGGCTGAAGAACAACCACCTCTTTCTGGTTCAGCTGTGTTCACCAGGATGTCCAAAGCGATATGTGACCTTTCCGGGGTGCCTTTTTCGTTTTCAGTCTCATTGCCTACACATCCGAGCCTTATTACTGATCCCTGCCCACTGTGACGCCTTTTTCCAGTAAATGTGGCGATCGCATCAGTAATGCACAGGTAAAGGTCTACAGCAGGGAAATTTTGTCATTGTTAAGCAAACATTTCTTCATCTGTTTCAATTTTAAGTCACTGGAGCACAGGGGTTGAATCAACATGAATCCCTTATTTAATGTTAATAATTTTAATTATTTCTTTCTCATTGTCTTTGTTTAGATATGTGAGGAGAATGTTGTATTTATTAGTTCCTAACTAAACAAACAAGCATTTAAAGAGTGCACGGCTCTGAATACTTCTGCAAAGCCCTATACGAACTTGTCCCAAGAGCCAGACGTAATTCCCTTCATCAGACACCAGGCCAAGAATACTCTACTATTTCAATACTGCAGTAAACAAAACCACTGGGTCTAAAAAACAACTACATATCAAATTCTTCTTTTTTTCATGTATTGGTCATGTTGAGCAACAGGCAAGAGCCTGGAGCCGCAGATGAATCAAAGACCCCAGAGCTGCAGAAGAACCGAAGACCTTGAGGCATAGTGAGAACAAAGACCTTGGCGCCAAAGCAAGACTACAGACCCCGGAGCCACAGCGAGAACGAAGATCTTAGAGCCAAAATGAGACTAAAGGCCCTTGAGCCAAAGTGAGAACAAAGACCTTGAAGCTAAAGTGAGACTCAAGACCCTGGAGTCACGGTGAGAACAAGACCTTGAAGCTAAAGTGAGACTCAAGACCCTGGAGCCACGGTGAGAACAAGACCGTAAAGCCAAAGTGAGACTCAAGACCCTGGAGCCACGGTGAGGAAAAAGAACATGAAGCCAAAGAGAACCCGAAGACTCTGGGGTTTCAGTTCCTCCACCTGAGGCTGCTGTGGCTGACACATTGCTCACGCTGGGAAGCCCTTTATCTTGCTGCCAATCCGCTAATGTAAATGTAGATGGGGGCCAGACGAACAAGCCAGTGTCGCTGCCTTCGCCCCTCCCCCCACCCTCCCCCAGCCAGCAAAGGCTGACAAAGACCGTAGCTTGGTGACATCAGCATCTTCGACGCATCTGGCGGCAACGTACTGGCCGCGCGCCCAAAAGCGAGTCACGCGGCCTGGCATATGTGCGCCTGTTTACCGTTTGAGCCCCCCCTCCCCCAGTGCTGCGAGGCGACTGGACCGAGACCAAGACATGGTGGGGCACGTGGGGCCTACAGAGAGAGGGACCCATGGGCTGGCTTCTCCCCGCCAGGAAATGAGACCAGTGTGCCCCACTGCCCTGAACCACCATGCTGAAACACGGTCCAAGATGCCAGCAAAAATGACAGCGAGGTTACCGTCCTCCCCGCAGTATTTGCAGGGTCAGACGGCAAGGAGCACGTTTACCACATTCTAGCGCCTCCTTCGGCCTTCGCTGGAGATCCCTGCACGCCCTAGCACCACATCCCGTCCTACCAGAACCAGAACCAGAACCTGTGGCGACGCCAGGCTCCAGTGTGACCCGGCGCCGGGTCGCTGTTTACGTTCGCGTTCAGCTCTCAGTCTGACCCACAACTGAACCCCGACAAATCTGTGCAGCCTGCAGCTCAATGTCATCTTAGATCTGTGGCCAAATTCCCAACACCGCACACACCTAAGACACACACAGAACGGGGGCAACAACATTATGGATTGCCATCCCCATCGGGAAGTTATCACAGCTTTGAAGGCTTGCACGGCACAGCCAGGGGGCGCTGTTGGCCACACCCCTGAAGCCCCCTCTAGCACGCTGACCCAGAATACCTATCAAAACGCTCATCCTAAAGTGCCGTTCCTCCGTCACACTATGACTGCCCCCCCCTTGCTGGAGGGCGGCGGGTTTGCGGTAATTAAGCACTTGTTTTCTCTGTAGCAGGAGGACAACGCGCTGCTGAAATCACGACAAGAGAGGCTCATTTCGCAATTGTGAGTCAGCTGACTGTTTCTCCTTCCTTTGGAGAAAATACTCCATGTTCTTTTATTATTTACCAGATTTGCTAAACGTCCCCCCTTACCTACCGCGGTGCCACTCAGCACATTTTAGCATGATTTACTCCAACGTCACTGCACCCTTCCCTTTCCAACGCCGCCGTTTCAGGCACTGCTCCTGCACTCTCCCTACATTCATACGCATGTCTGCTGTCCACTGGCTGCAGCTTAATGCCATGACCTTTCATTTGAGCTGGATCTGTTTCCATTCGCATTCACGGTAAATCAATGGCCTCTGAAGGACTAATTTAGCCCCCATAGCCCTGTGTTACTCAGTCAGCATTTGCTAGTATTTGTCAACTTCTCTGTGTTCAGGTTCTGTGGGACAAAGATTTTATTTTTAAGATCTATTCCATTCACTCCTGAGCAGCCTTGCGAGGGCTCGAACCTGAGTCTGGTCCTGGAATTCCATGGAATTTCACTGCGGAGAGCTGCAGGAGCCAGCGGGTTGGGAGGGAGGGGGGTGTGATGTGGTTCCCTTCTGTGAGAGTAAACGTTGAAGACCAGCAAAACCCCAACAGGAATAGTGAAGGAAACTGTTTTCCCAAGAACTCCATATAGGCCTAAAAGCCACCGCAGTCCCTCCCCAGCCTCCTCTCCCAGTGAAATACGAAACAGAGAGGTTTTAGGGCCCTGTTTCCAAGCAGCCGCGCCAGGTCCAAGCCAACGGACACACATGCAGGCACCCCATGCCAATCCAACATCTCCACTGCTCCTCATCAGCCCCCCCATATCACCTGTGTCTGTTTGCTCATTTAAAACTCCCCGGCAGCCCCACCCCCACCCTAATTAGCACCAGGATTACGCTTCATCAACCAACATGCTGCACATTCAACAGTCTGCCCAGGACCCTCAGCAAATAACAGTATTACTGAATAAGACAATTTGCATCAGTACCGCTGGCCAGGTCGGAACAGGATGAAGGGGTGATTATTGCCTAATTAGTCAGTCTGATGATCTAAGTCTGAGTAATAACAGCCTGTTGTGGTAAACAGGATGTAGATGTTGCACTTCCTGAAATATGACAGTTTTCCCCAATTTCCGAAAAACAAGAAATTAGCCTTAAAGAGGGAGGCAGTGCCCAGCACAGCTCTGTAACACCACCGGCTGTCTCGGAGGCTGACAGTCTGACTATGGGGGGCAGGCAAGCTCTTTTAAATCACACCTCTGGGTAAACAAACACACTCTGACTTGGGCTCAGATAACATCTCCACATATCTCCCAGAGCACAGGCCTCGATTTCATATCAGACTTTGATTTTCCCCAAAAATACGCCACAAATGTACTACCCAGCTGTAAACATCTAGACATTTGTGAAGAAATGATCCAAAATCGGAGTCTGAGTAAGCCTTTATCCTTTGAATCATTTGGATGGGAATCTTCAAACTCTCCCAAGAGCAGTGTGGTTTTATGATTGCGACAATAGAGCCTACGAAATGAAGGAAGAGACCATTAAGAAGTGATCTCTGTTCGCGTGACTTGTGTGCACAAATGTATCCTCAATTAGATATCTGAGTAATCTGTATTTATCAGAATCGCATACAGATAAACAGGTTTTTACTTTGTTTGTGGTATTTACCTAAATCCCTCTAAAGCCATTGTTTATTAGTCTAGTATTCAGTTTTCACACAAAAACAATTTATTTCCATTCATTGTTTAATTGCCTTTTTGGGCACCTTACGTTTTCATGCCAGGATAAACTGGACCCATTGGAAACTCCTGATTTTGGTGGTTTTTCCTAAACAGATACTGGCTCTTTGCCCAGAACTTTCGCATCCCACTAAAGTTTACAAACATACACAAATAAAAACAATTAAATGGCAATAAAAACAATTTGGAAAAATACATTCCCCTCTACAAATCTGCAGACAGAGATACAAATTTTTCCCTAAAAGTTCCCAGGATATTGATTCGCTGTCCTTAACCAGCCCTTAAACAGTTCTTATGCAGCACCCTCCAGCACTGGTCTACCAGCAGCCCAAAGTGATAACATCTTAGTACTTTCAGTGACAAATGGGAGTGGTCATTAGGGGGTAAGAGGGCATTAAGGGGGGTCGGGGGGCACCCTCACACCCCGGGGGCTTGTGACTGGTCTTTTAATGGTTTACTTGACATCCTCCAATTTTCTCTAAGTCTAAAAATGTGTAGATACACAAACTAGAGTCTCTGCATGGCGAGTGTTGAGTGCACAGTCCCCCGCCCCGTGCCCTGTGATGGACTGGCGTCCTGTCCAGGCTGTCCCCTGCCTCGTGCCCTGTGACGGACTGGCGTCCTGTCCAGGTTGTCCCCTGCCCCGTGCCCTGTGATGGACTGCTGTCCTGTCCAGGCTGTCCCCCGCCCCGTGCCCTGTGATGAATTCCTGTCCTGTCCAGGCTGTTCCCCACCCCATGCCCCCTGGGAAATGCCATGACTCTCTACTGTATAACAGGATATGGCAGTTGGATGAGATACCCTCCTCACAGATTCTTCTGATAACATCATGACTCACGTCACTCTGCCGTCGTCCACTGTGGCCCCCGTTTGCTGTCCCTGTATAGTGTGTGTCCCCCAAACCAGCCCCCCCGACCCCGGCCTCTCTCTCCTGTGCAGAGTGGACATCCTGGCACCCCTGCAGGTTAGCTGGCCGTATGGGGGGCCATGTGCCTTCCATGGCAGACTGTCTGGCAGATCATAAAGGGCTCTAGACTGTCGGATAGCAACAGCTGCAGTTTTAACATTTCGTTTTTGCTTTAGTCCCAATAGCATCATCTGCGTGGGGGCTGAACTGAACCTGGCTTGTACGGTAAATGCTTTCACTGCCCTGGGGGGATGGGGGGGAGCTGTTTTCAACCATAATCATCATTAAAAGGATTCTTAGTTTTTTCAGCTTCGCCAAGTGTGGGTAAACCCTTAAATGCCTTCAGCCTTGCAACAATAGCTGGGCTAGACTCGCTCCAGCTGCTCACGGCGGTCAGCCCTGTCCTGTTTTTTTTTATTTCCAAACCGACTTCCTACGGTGGGAAGACAAATGCACACGACCGTAAATGTGAGGTCCGTCATTCACCTCGTGTAAACAAGTCACCACAGAGGATAGAAACCCACCAGAAACCCGGAGACACGGCGACTGTGGGTGGAAGCGTCTCGGCTTGCCATCAAAAACCGCGCGGTCTGCAAGCCCAGCACTCCCAGAATGCACTGGGGCTTCGGGTACATCAGACAGCAGGCTGCGTCCGATTGGGTCCGCACGTGGGATTGCTCCTGCCCCCTCCACTCTGCCCCAAACATGCCCCTGGAGATGCTGCTGTCACTGTCTGACCTCGGGGCCTCTGTCCCCTCTCCCGTTCTGTCCCCTCTCCCGTTCTGTCCCCTCTCCCGTTCTGCCACCTTGCGCTCATTAGCCTTGTTAGTCTGAAGGTTTGCTTACAGTTACTGATGTTCACACCTTCATCAGGCATCAGCCGCCTTCCGCCGGACCCTCAGCGTCTCTGTGCCCTTGTTGGCACGTCCGCGGACAGACAACATCATCCAGACTGTTGCCAGACGACCAAGATTCCGCTTCCTGTGAGTAAAGCTGACGTATTCTGAGCCTGGCTGGGTCACTGAGCCTGGCTGAGTCACCGTGGAATCACAGAGAAGATGCCCCATTTATAATGAAAAATGAATAAAAATCACTGACATGGTCACTCTCTGTCTCTGTGATATTCAGCAGAAAAAAATGACTAACATATGAGAAGGTTGTGGATGATTTGGGACAAAGCGCCAGACCACAATTACAGCCAATCAGCATCAGGCCTGTTTACGTAAAATCTGCTGCGCTGACATGGATCTCCTCTTTCCGGTGAGATGGCTGGTGTCCAGAGCAGCCCCATACATTATGTAAACTGCGGGCTCTTACGAGAGCAGGATTAACATAGCGTGCACCCACAAGCAGACACAGCCGTGTCACCCATACATAGTCAGACACACTCGACAAAACATACCTGCTAGGGCAGATGGGAATGGACAGGACCAGGCGAGGTCCGGGCGTCATGAGGGGCGGGGAGAGAGAGAGAGAGAGAGAAAAAGATAGAAGGCAGATTAATGATCGGTCCACTGGGGTGGCTCTCAGACACTTTTAGAAGGTTTTGGGGGGCAGAATGGAGGAACCTGAATTCAGCAGAGGTGAACAGCACCAACCCCAGGAGAATCAGAGCAAAGCAATCAGACAGCATGAGCACCATCCAGTGAGCTGGATGTTTGCATCCAGTGCTTCACTGGGTACTCTGTGCTCCCACTGGCTGATGTCACGGGCTCCCCAGGAGAGGCTGGGTGGGTTAGGTGACGCCCCCCTCTGTCCAGGAGATAACCTCTGTCCCAATCCTAGACGGAATGGCTCATACCAACCCTGAAAAGCATGCCCTGGCTTGCCCCGGGGGGGGGGGGGGGGGGGGGGGGGGGGGGGGGGGGGGGGGGGGGGGGGGGGGGGGGGGGGGGGGGGGGG
>JAODLD010000002.1:19333972-19346158 GCA_026781065.1 Mormyrops boulengeri
TGGCCCCCCATGGCCCCCCGTGTGATATTGGCTTTCAGCGGCCGGCTGTCTGCCAGCCTGTTAGTCACAGAGCTGCAGCTCAGTCGCCTCCCAGCTGGCAAGGCTGGTGCTGGGTTTCACAGCTGTGCCGTGCCACAGGACAATAAAGTCCCCCCCCCACCCGCCACGGTCAGGGGCAGCAGGAGCACGTGCCCCAAACACATGCCCTAGTGTGCCCCTCCACTAAGCGCATCCTGAGAGGAAGCTAAATTTTATGAACAAATCACCCATCCATCAATCCATCCATTCATCCATCCATCTTCCAGCCACATTTGACAGGGGGGGCCTGCAGCCTATCCAATGCGGAGCTGGGCACATGGCTGTGGTGCACCCTGGCCGGGACGGATCACACAGCCAACATAATACACGGGGAAGATAACTGCAGGCAGCAATCACCATTCCCATGACAGCAATAAAGACAGACAAGAAAACACACTGCAAAACAGGCAGTAAACACCTTTAGGAGAAAAGGTGAAGCTTCATTGCACTTGGTGAGTGATATGCCCTTTGAACACAAAGGGGCGCTCCACGGAATTGTGTGCAATGATCTCACTACATTACTCGTCAGAGATACTACTGCCGATTTATATAAATCAAGGTAGGAGTTACTGCACTGTGTAACATGGTAGATTAGAGTCAGCAGCCTTTGAATTCGAGAATGTATCATTATAGTCATTGGTGGATATCTCCGGTCCAGAATGTAAAAATCCTGACCAAGATTTTGTTTCAGCCAACCAGTTGAGCATAATGAGTCACAGTCACAGAGTTATCAACTGGTTGGTTGAAACACGATTTTGGTCTGGATTTTTACTCTCTGCACCTAAACTGTCCACCTCTGTTTATAGTAATGATATCCATCCATCTTTCAGCTGCTTATGCGGTATAGGAGCCCTGGGGATACTATACTGCTCACTGCTGAGCCGCCATACCATCTGTGCTGAGAAGGGCATTTAGGAAGGGCACCAGCACAGGACTGTCACCGCCGTTTGGGTATGGTCACACCACACGGGTCAGCATCGCAGAGTCAGGACCACAGAGTCATGATCGCAGACCACCCAGGATCTAACAGCGCCTTCATCAGGCCAGGAAATGAAACTGAGAAATATGCCCCCCTAACAAATTCCACATTTACCCACTACCCCCCCATTCCTCTTTGCTTGTAATGCCAGGTTCACTCTAAGTAGGTGACAAACCCTCTGGATTTGGACAGTTTTTGTCATGACTGGGGGGGGGGTTATAAGTCACTAAGTGAATTCCATCCCCTTCCATTTTCACATGGCACATCTGAGCATCAGCTGTGGTGGGGCGTCCAGAGTTATGCTGCTGGCGTGTCATCCTGTTTGGGACGAGGGGAACTGCGTGCCCTGATAACCCCCACCCCCCCCGTCTTTCCCCCAAATCCCACAGCATAGTGAGCTTGCTGATGCAATTAAGGGGCCCCCCACCTGCGACCAATAACCAAATGGTAAAAAAAACAAGAACATACAGGCTACAGCCTGTTGCCCGGGGGAGGTGCCCTTCCGCATAGTGATGGTATAGCCAGCGTCGGGTGACACATACA
Organism: Mormyrops boulengeri; assembly: GCA_026781065.1. Lineage (NCBI taxonomy): Eukaryota > Metazoa > Chordata > Actinopteri > Osteoglossiformes > Mormyridae > Mormyrops > Mormyrops boulengeri. The sequence continues at coordinate 19,335,573 of JAODLD010000002.1, forward strand.
ATGGGCAGAGGGCCCCCCCACACACCAACAACGCAGGCCACAGAAAATAAATGTTTTCTTAGGAACTAGATAAAGTAATACAATGCCACCAAAACACAACCCCCCCCCCACGAGGTTTACAGGCTCATTTATGCTCTGATAACTTTACTTGACATTTGACACCTTCAGAGGAAGGAACTTCCCCCTGGACAATGACAGACAGCCACTGGATCATTACGGGCCAGACGCCGCTCACAAAAGCCCCATCCCTGACTAAAAACAATAAAGCAATATTCAACTATCCATTTAGAGAAGAAATTTGGCTGTTAATAAGTCAATTAATATACTGGCAGGTAAGTCAATAAGTCAATTAATATACTGGCAGGTAAGCAGGATCTGACAAAAATCACTGATATCTAGAGCAGCTATTCTCAACCAAGGGGTCGCGACCCAAATTTGGGTCATGGCAAGTCCTGGAAGGGACGCAAAGCAGAGTTGGCAATGTAAGCATTTTAAAACCAGCAAGTTCCTATGTTGATCCACGATCCGATTTCCCAGCCAGAATCCTAAAATTAACCTATATAAATGGGTCTTGGGTCAGCAACTGCTTAGTGCAAAACTAATGAACACACAACCAATCCAAGAAGCCAAAGCACAGATGCTTAATTTAAAATTCACTGGCACATCCAATCAGATTTGTGCGATACACATTGGTTGGCATAAATTGCAGAGTGCATTGCCTGTTTGGTCATAGCGTTAATTTAAACCTGTACTTGATATAGGGTCGCGACTGAGATGGCACGGTAAAAATTAGGTCTTGGAGCAAAAAAGGGTGAGAACCACTGATCTAGAGAGATGCTGCAAGGTGACTATGCGTCTCCTGATTTGTGGACTACCAAGGTACAGTTATTGTCTCAACATTATCCATTCCTTCACCCAGAGGTCCTCTACATCCGGACCTTCTTCTGAAGCCATGAGTAATTCTCCCCCATCCCTAAACCTCAGCTTCCCGCCCCAATATTAACGAGCGGCACAGTGACTCTTGTCCCCCATTGGGCCAGAGATCCGGCTCCTCGCTCTGCCGGCCGTCAGATTGACATGAGCCTCACCGCGAAGGCAATCCCACGATGCCACAATGGTTCAGTCAGGACTACGTTGCTGAAAATTGACCTAGTGCGTTCTGCGTGGTTCTGGTGTCCTTGGGATACCGGAGAAACCCCAAGCCCTCGCAGCCCTTCACGCCCGCAACTTTAAGACTGCGTCTGACCTGCAGGCCCCGCTGGCAGACAGCGAAATGTCTGGTGTTGAACCTATCGTGGGCCATCTTTCTGCAGAACCGGACCAAACTGCGCTGAAACTCCTAACTTCAGCATATCAAGCTGTAGCTTGGGGCTGAAGGCTTGACCTCAGGGCGGATTAAAGGAGCAGCACATGTAGTGGTTGGCAGATTTTCGAGGGTGTAAGCAAGCCCCCGCCCCCCACCCCGCAGAGTGAGAAACCTCCCGTCTAGTTTCTTACTCCATCTGGGGGAAAGCAGTTTCACTAACATGTAGGGAAGGTTCAGCAAAGTCCGGTTTAAGCCAGTTGGCATGGGGGGGGCGTCATCTGCGTGAAGCCATTCAAGGTCTCTCACCCCAGCCGCTCCCCCGTGCCCTGTAGCATTAGCATTCCCACGTGACGGAGCGAGGCAAGTGTTCCGGGTAGATCCTTATCGTGACACGCTCGTGCACCCCCCACCCCCACACAGGTGTCAGGGGGTCACAAACAGTGCCACACGAGATCTCCTGTGCTTAACTTGGGTCTCTCGGTGTTCAGGATGTGGGATGCGAGGCTGGGGGGCGGTGCATGAGGTGCAGCCCTGTAATAATTGGCTCCTTGTACCTCCCCCCGGCTCCTGGGAGCACTGCATTTGCCTCATATCAGCAGAGAGCGTCCAGAAGCCCCCCCACCCCAAAGTGCCTAACATTAACCCATGCCAGAAGCAGGCCGGCGACACTGCGAACACACAGCCTGGAACACACCGTCCGGGCTCAGACCCCGAGCCCGGGAATACCGGTGCGGACCAGCAAAGAAAAACACGCATGCAATGCACCTGCATTCAATTAAATACCAATTTGGCAGATTAATTGCTATCGCTTTTCCTGTTCGGAGACTTTTGAAGTTGGCTAATGAACAAAAGCTGCTCATGAAAAGGATAGGGAAGCAGTGCGGGCCGGGGGGACTTCCTGTTCCGGTGTCCACGGTGACGCGGTCACTGCCTTGTCGGGAATGCCTAGTATGACCCCGCATTCTGAGCACGTCTACTTGCACGTGGTGGGCTGCCCGGGCACCACTTCATCAGGCTGCCATATTTAATCTCATTTGATTCGATGTCCTGGAAATGCAGTTGCGCGGAATTGGCAGCAGAGGCGAAGGGGTAGCCGGTATGTCACACCAAAGGGGGCGTGCGTGTTTCTTCTGTCGTGATTTACTACAGCCTGCCTGCCGCATCTCGGAAAGGCTGGTGCCCTCTGAACGGGAAGGACGCCCCAGTAATCAGGGCTCGGCAAGAATCCCAGACCCAGTCTGCCGTAAATGAATATTACCGGCTCGTCTTTACGTAATGGACCTCTCTGCACACTCTCCTGGAAGATCCTTATTAGCTGCACTCTTAATATCTAACCCAACACTTGCAGCCCTACAGCGAGCACATGGGAATGCCCTCCACTTCCTGCGATTAGTGGCTCCATTACATCCCTTCCCTGTGGTGATCGCTATTAGCTTGCTACCGCCTACGCACCCTCCCCATCTGGCGGGGCATTAACACAGGGCAGAAGCCCGACCTGTTCAGACTTCAGAAATACAAGCTTCAGATGCACACTGGAAGCATGTACGCCCCCTCACTAATCACTGTCACTTTCCGGGCTCGTCCATTCCGTTACAGTGTGAGCTGAAATGGCATTGTGGGAAATCTTCCTAACTGCGACTGGGAAAGGCAGGAGAAAACACTGTCCCGTGGAAACAGCCTCGGGTGTAGAATGTCAGAAGTGATAGAGGCCCAAATCACAGTATTCCTCTGAAAGGGACTCATAAATGATGAATGAATTATGAGGGAGGGAGAGCACAGCTTAATAGAATTGCATGATGACATGTCACCAAGTTGCCAGTTAAGTGGTTGGGGGAAACGAATGGGATGGATGTCATTACATTATGTTATGGATTAAAACAGCAAATTCTTTTCATTACACATACTGCTCTGCTCAGAACTCTGCATCCTCTCTCTCTCTTTCTTGCTTTAGCACACTCATACACATCGCACAGGAAAAAGTACAGTTAATGAGGTCCACGTCTTCGTGCCTGTGTCCGTCTTGGATAGAATTTCTGGAGAAAAACCCAGCCTCCCCCATGACAGGGCACAAGGAGGCATTTGTCCTGCTCAAAAAGAGGCTGTGCATTTGTTCTGGGGTTCGACTGGCATGAAAGGTCGCCTCCTGCTGGCCGCCGTCATGACCTTAAAAGACCTTGAGAATGGGTGGAGCAAGCGGGTCGCGGCATCTCCCAGTATGCACTGCATCTAAAACCGTAAAAGGCAAGATGGCATGGAGGAAAGCTTCTGTGGTGCAGAGGGTGGCCTGGGACAGCCCCCCCCCCCACCACAGGTGGACGCCCCTTACAGGCCACGGCATCCAGGTGGGCATCGCCCGTGGCGCCACAGACCCCACAACATGCCGACAAGGCTCTGCACGGAAAGGGCCGGAAGCTACACATCGGGAGGGCACGAATTTCACCTCATAGCCGCTTGCCCCAAACAGCATCCAAATAATCACACATCAAGAGGGAGCTGTTACCTCGGTGACACAAGCCCCTTCCACTTCCGCCCTCAGGATGGAGCCTAAAAGCCAACACAGAGGGGAACCACTGCAGCAGTGAGGCAGGGCTCTGAAGCCACAGGATGCATACTGGGCTGCCATGCCAGCTTCAGTCAGTCACCCCCAGCTCACATAATGTAAACACAACTCAAAAGTCACAAAAGACTCAGGCAAACACAGGCCGGCTTCAGAGCAGGGGGCCCCTCCGGGAGAGACCCTAATCCCAAGCCTCTGTACGCTGTCGTAAGCAGGCACCCCTGAACGCTGAGTTGAATTATCGGGGGGAGGGGGATCTCGTGTGACGGCTTTCTTAACGCGGGGTGGCAAGGTCCGTGTGTGGTGACCCCCAGTCGGAAAGCCCGCCTTACAAAAGACTGTGCTAAAGTCTTTTTTTAAGCCCTTACAAAAATGAAGATGGAGTAACCTGATCTTATATATTTGTGCTCTACATTTTCAAATTTAACTCTTGCGGCACGCATAGTGGGTTAGCCGGAGCCATCTTGGTTTACGAAATACGAATTTAACCATGTCGTCAAAAGGCTGAATGCACCCGCTGATATTCGCCCCCTAACTCACGTAATCGGGGTGGCATACGCAGCATATTTTGATAGCGTGTGTGTAACTTTGGGCCTTATATTTTGGTCCTATAAAAACTCAACGTGGGTCAACACAAATTCCTGCGGCGTGATTTATCGGCCTGTTCAGGGCCTCCACCTTCTGGCACTTTCCTTTAAAGCGCGACACGGCCTCGTAAATATATTTTTTTCGGTATGGCTGAGAGAATTTAGGCCACGTGATCCGTTTTATGATTTATTCGCCTCATTAAATAAACACGGGCCTGAAAGGAGGAGGATTACACGCAGTGGTGCTACTGTTTGGAGCGACGGTACAAGCTCGCAGTCGCCTCTCTAGACTTGTCCCGTCAGAAGTATGCGCCTCTGTCCGAGAGTGGCCTAAATCAGCTCGGCTGTCACAACGCCATGTTTCACCACGGCAATCTCACTCACAACATGTCACGGCTCTTGTGAGCCGAATCAAAACCAAACATCACCCCTGACCCCCAGGAACCGGCCTCTAATCCTATTAATTGACTCCTGACCATCCCACTCAATTCCCATCAATCACACCACTGCCCCCTTCCCTGGGTCGCCAGCTGTAATGACCTCTCCCCCCCTCTGGCAGGCGCTTTAATCCCCACCCCCTTTGAACGACTTCCTTTGCTGAACCACAGGCTACCCACCCCCGCCAAAATGGTGTAGGAACGATGCAGTGAGGTGTGAGGTCCAGGAAATGAGCAGCTCTGGCACAATGGCCAGAATTCCAGCCCAATCAAACAGGCGGCAGTTTTCCCGGTGGGGTTGGTGGGGCAGGGGGGCAACTGTGGATTGCCACTCTCATCTGGATCAGAGCTTAGCTCCCCACTGGGTCCTCACACCCCCACAAGGCCCTGGGCTGCACAGGTCCGGACCTTTTGGATGGGGGAGGGCGTCTTCATCAGGCAAAAAGCAAAAGCATACCATAATATCCCCATGTTTCAGCAGTGAGGAAGGGGCAGGTGACGGGGATGGTTGCTAGCGCTCCTTGCTACTTGGCATGCTCTTTGTGAAAATCACTGACCCTTCACGAAATCTTTACGAAATCTTTACGAAATCTTCCTAGCTTCTGCACATCTCCAACAAAAACAAAGAATGTTCCCTGGCAGGTGAGGCCTGCATCCAAATTATTCGCGACTTTGCTCGCGGCACAGAGCGGGTGAGGGGAAGGCTGACGACTTACGGACTCCAGGCTTCCCGAGAAATATTCCCGACTCTGCTTACCTAAGATCGTTCCGCTGTGTGCTTAAGGTGACTGGCAGCTTTCCGAGGGGATAGATTTACTGGATTTTTTCGGACAAATGAGCTGAGCCTGGTTTATGGCTGGAAGTGGAACAGAAATGATATCGGCTTTTGTGCCAATTTATCTAAGCATCGCTCTTTGAAATTTTCATCACGTCTTTCAATCAAACTCCCTCCCCGATCCATGAGGGGGATTTAGGCTCATGACGGCCTATTGTCCGTTGACTGCTCCATCCGCCCTCCAACCCATAAACCTGGGGCTTTGGGTGGAGAAGAGCCTCATAATAACAATGTCCCATACTGCTGTCATTGTCTCACACAATGCTTCAAAATGTTTCTTTGCAAGGGATTCTGAGTTTGCGCGACACAGCAGCCCTCAAAGGCCCCCAGGCCTCAGAGCCCACTCACAGCAAATACATACTCAAAAGATACATTCACTGAGCCGGCAGTATCGGGGGATGTGGATCATGCCTGTGTGTGTATCGTTTTGTGGTTTCACTCCAGGTACTCCACTCTCCCCCTGTGTTTCAGAGGCATGCAGATGGATGGATTGCATTATTAAATGGCCAGTAGTATGTGTGTGTGAATGTGCATGCATTTTTGTAATTATTACATTGTGGGGACCAGATTTCCCCACAATGTGATATAAACCTGTATATAGAACTTTTTACTTTGTGGGGACATTTTTCAGATATCCTTGTCTTGTATTTTGTTTGGTTGCTTATGGTTAAGGTTAGGGCTGGGTAGGGGATAAGGTTGTCATAGATGGGATTAGAGTTTTTCCCGTAGAAATGAATAGGGAGTCCTCACAAAGATATGAATATGTGGACTGTGTGTGTGTGTGTGTGTGTGTTTGTCCCACAAAGGATTGGCATTCAAACCATGGCGTTTCTCTGCCTTAATTCAGCCCCCCTTAGTAGTTGCCAAGCAATTGAAAGACTATTGGAGAAGATGACAAACTGGTTATGAAAAATAGCTAAGGGCAGGCTAAGGAATAGAAAAAAACGCAGACAGGGGGAGGTCTATTATCTCAATTAGGAATCGGTCACCTCTAAATCATTGGGAAAAGATGCCAGGTACTTCATTCAGGAAGTGTCAGTTTATATAAGATAAGCTTTAAGAACCTCCATCAAGGCACAAAGCAAATTTCCCAACATGCAGTAGGAAACACGGGGAGAGCCAGGGTCATGGCTGATGCGTAGTATTAAAGTTTGCAGAGTATTTTACGCTCACACACCTGGGACACGCCTCAGTGTTTCCCTACATCATGCCCCAGAAATCAAATGCAGATTCCAGGGACCCAAGCCTATAAATATAATTCCCAAAACTCATACAAATACACATGTTTAATACCAAAGGCATAGTTAGCACTTGTGAACTATTCTGGGATATCTACTTTAACAATCATGTGCTCAGGCAGAACAGCTGCCAAAAGCAACTCAAACTACTTTGCCTTAAATTGCTCAATAAATTAGCTTTGCAGAAAACACAATCGATCATATTTAGATCAAGCGTGATGTTCCTGTACAAGTCCATTTGAAACAGCATATAGAAAAGTATTAAATGACATGTCTGAGTGGCCGGTGAATGTTCTGGAAGAGGCCTGAGTAGCGCGCAGTGAGGCTGTGAAATTATGGATACCACAGTGACCCAAACATTTTTTCTAGTACCTTGAGAAGGCAATGATTAGGGAAGAAAAACAGTACTGGGCCATTTTTTTTCGCCCTCGGAGACCTAATTCTGGCAAATGCAACATATTTTCAGTCCTTTCTTGTAAACATAAAAGAAATTCTTGTTCCTGGTGAAGAATCACTAGAGGAAAACAAAACACAATGTTGTATAAGAGCATCTTTTATAATGGATAACTCATGTGGGTGGCTTTTATTATATACACATCTATGGTGAGTTTGCAGGTAAGTGGCTAGTCTTCCCGTGTTTTGATGGCAGCTTGAATAACGGAGCCCATGTCTGCCACGAAACACTGCAGAAGACAGTTAATGTCCTACTAAGGGCTAGATCTTTGTGCCAAACCAACTTAAGCAGGGCCACCAAGCGGACAAAGACTGGACTAGGCGAGCACAGCTCACGTGCAAGGTATTACGCTACCGAAATGGATATTGCGCTTTTTCTCCAGGCATACTCGGGAGAGATAAGCCAACGCTCTGCTCCCGAGAGATAAGCCAACATTAGTCATGCGGGTAAAGTCCGAAAAAACCACCACCCAGCCTCCGGCCCGGTTCTTGTGGTGCAATCGGGTGGCTGGGCTTCCACACGAGATAAAACAGGCAGAAGGAATGTGGTGCGGAGCGACGCGGACATCAGGACCCAATAACGGCATGTGAGCACGGAGCATCCAAACGCTTTTCATTTAAACCGCTCAAATAGAGACCAAATGCTGGGTTTTTTCTGCTCTGCCAGAACTCTCGGGGGTAAGCGGCTGACATATTCCAGTATGTCAAAGATAGCCTTCTTTCAGGTGAGCAGGGTGGGGCACAGCAAGCGGCTGGCGGCACTGGGGCACATTCCCCTTTTGACAAGCGAGGAATCGCAAAGCACGGCTCCGTTTCCCAGGCTGCAAAAGGCGCCGGGCTAATAGCCTGCTGCGGGATTCCGGGGCTGAGAAATGAACACGGCTCTCTGAGGCTCTCCATGGCCTGTGCTGCATTGGCACTGGTCTGGCACAGGGTTGCCACGGGCGGGGAGGCTGACCCAGGAAGCTCAGGGCGCACACACTCAGGCTTATCCGGGCAAATCAGACACCGATTCACAGAGCTGCATGATTCTGGACTGTGAGAGAAAACCCATGAAAACCACCCCCCCCCCCCATACACACACACACACACACGCACGCACACACACACACGTACATACGCTCGCACACATGCACACAAGCACGCGCATGCACATGCACGCACACACACGCACACACGCACACACACGCACATACACGCACACACGTGTGAAGAGCCAGTGGGAATCAAACCCAGAAGCCCTGTGTATAAGGCTGCAGTACAGTGCACCATTTTGATTTTGTTCACAACTTTTTTGCATCAGACATTAACAACTGACTTAATTATCATTCAGCTTAGGGACTAAAAGCACTATCGTGTTGCCAGTTACGAAAATATTTACAGACTGATTATTTTTAGTCTTTTTCATAGCCTGGGTACAGCACACTCATATGTTTTTAATTACACCCTGCCCCCCAGCTCTGACATCTTCATGCTAATCACCCTTATCTGCAATGTCACTTACGTCTTCCCAGAGTGCAGGAAATGCATGTCTGCAGCAGAATCCGGTGATTTTATAGCCAAAGAACTGCAACAGGAAGGTGATCGAGCAATTTAAGACATTTTTTTAATACACACTTATAAAAAGGATAGTTAAACATCTGCATAGAAATAAGCGTGAATCAGCAGGAGGATGCCAGGTGGATAGGGACACGGAGCTGGCCTCCTTTCACACTTTTCTCATGCTGGCCTGAGATCAGTGCTGCCTTTTGCTTCTATTGATCTGTGCTCATTATCCTATCATTTCTCAAGTGGCGGAAGAACCCATCGGGAAGTAAGTGAAACAGAGCAGGCTGCCCGACAGTGACCCCTGCTGCCCGACAGTGACACCGGCTGCCCGACAGTGTCCCCGTATGCCCGACAGTGACCCCTGCTGCCCGACAGTGACCCCGGCTGCCCGACAGTGACACCGGCTGCCCGACAGTGTCCCCGTATGCCCGACAGTGACCCCGGCTGCCCGACAGTGACCCCGGCTACCCGACAGAGTCCCCGGCTGCCCGACAGTGACCCCGGCTGCCCGACAGGGCCCCCGGATGCCCGACAGTGACCCCAATTCCTATTTCGAGACCCGAAGCCACACACCGCAAGGGAGACTGATCAACCTTCGCCAAGGGATAACGAGCATTATCAGGCACATTAAAGAAGACGGACTGACAGCTCACTGCCCTTTTCCACGGAGCCGCTAGGCTCCACCCTAGCGACATACTCGGCCCTTTGTACCGCACACAAACATCAAGCTGGTATCACTGTATAAGCAGCGTGTGGTGGGTGGATGTTAACCAGCACAGCTGCCATGCCCTCAGAGATCAGGCTCCATTATAAAGAGTGTGAGTTCATTAGCTTCAAAAGCAGCCAGGCCTGGCTGGGAACGTTATCACTGATCGTTTTCCCCTAATCAGTCATCAGCTCTGTTCACACAGAGTGTTTCTGCGTGACGTTCTGGCTCATAGATCCAATGCAGGACCAGCCACACCACGGTTGAGGCTCTTCATTTACCCGGCTTCAGAATTTCGACGTGATCTTTGACCCTCACCAACCCGCCCCTTCACAGCTGGCCCCGGCAGTGCCCCCCCCACCACCCTCGGTACCATCGCAGCCCCCACCTCCAATTACCCATTATAGGAAAGCTGAACCACCATTCAGGTCACGCAAAAAGCACGGAGAGGATCTCTAGGCCTGCCTGTAGAGGCCCAACTCCTCCATCGGGCAACATTACGGCTGACATCCGTAAGAACCGCAAATAACCCCCCCCTGGCACAGTTCCAGAAGCAATAAGAAACAGATTTGTCCCTGGCCTCATGGGCGATATCGCAGGCAGCCATCTTGGCCAGGCACAGGGCGATAAGCCCCAACGCCGCCTTGACGGAGGGTTGCCACTTCATACGGCAGGGGTTTTTCTGAACAAGGACCGCAAATCTGTGACATTTATAAAATAAAGCAGCGGAAAGCACAAAAACCACAACAAGGCAGCGTTTTCCATACATTTTTGTTGGAGATTAGGGCCCGAGGTTAAGTCCTTCCATTATTTTAATGACAAGCCCACTTTTAACTTTTGCTGGACTTCAGTCATACCCCCACTTCACTGGCGGGGGGGGGGGGGGGGGGGGGGGGGGGGGGGGCGGGGGGGGGGGGGG
>JAODLD010000002.1:19369580-19384962 GCA_026781065.1 Mormyrops boulengeri
CCCCCCCCCCCCCCCCCCCCCCCCCCCCCCCCCCCCCCCCCCCCCCCCCCCCCCCCCCCCCCCCCCCCCCCACCATCTCATATTGACACATCCTCACCTGAAAGGTAAAGACTGCATGCAACCTGTGGTTACCCACACATGCAGTAAAAATACCCCCCCCAAATGAAGGTAATAAAGCACAACACAGGGAACAGGTGAGAGTGCAGAGCTATTGTCCACACAGGTCATTTTAATTGATGGGTGATGATGAACGGGGCGGGGGTCCTTTGATGACGTAAATACAAGGAGGAAGATAATGGAAGTCAAATCAAGGTACTGTGTGAGTAATTATAAGAGGTTACAGTGAATGCTGGCAGTTTAAAGTGATAATGTCCCATATGGGGGGGGGGGGGGGGCGGGGACCATGAAAACAAAGTGGGATGGTTGGAGGTGACCTGCTGGGAGCTCCCAGCGGTTACCGCTGACCTTCGACCCCCACGTCACATGGCACCCCCTGGTATGTCTCAATCCAGGCGCGGGGCCTAGGCGTGCTCTGAAGCTATTGTGTTACCCCGAGTTTTCAGCGGGTTATAAATAGGCTTCACACAGGAGTGACGCTAAACAGGATTCCGGAGCTTTTTTTAAACAGACGGCCATAAGTCGGCTTTCTTGGATTCTTAAAGCGTATGACATCCGCCGGTATCATTCCGGTTAACTCCCTGCCATCTGATCTTAATATAATCAAACTAAAAATCACAAGGAACCATTTAAAAAATACCCAAGTAAATCTGTCTTTGTGAACTTACTTTACGCCCAAAAATAAGTTGTTTTGTCTTTTACTAGCCTTTTTAAGCATCCCTGCTACCTTTGCCAAACCTCACTGGGACGCTACGCTTCAGACACCACCCTGCAATTTCAGTCTTGACCTATAGGGGGCGACATTGGGGATTACCGAGGTAAGGACTGCAGCCCCATCTGTTCCCATAACAAAAATACCATTCCCTTCTGATCCTGCCTCCAGCCAGTACCGCACGCCTCGGGTGTCGGGTAGCTCCTGCCGCTCTTAAATGGAAAAGAGCGTCTCGCTTTACAAAGCCGTGTGCTTAGGTGCCTCCCTCGGCATTTCAAAGAGGCACATCTCAAACGAACACCCTGACAGCTCTAGCGTGTACACCACAGCGATCAGATTCCCTGTCGTGACGTAATGAAGGGCCCTTGCATCTGACCCGGCGGGGCATGCACCCAAGATGAACACGCATTTTGGATAAACACGGGTCACTCTGGGGCCCTTCTGTGCCTCTAATTACTGGTCCTTGGCCGAAAGGTCCACTTCAGCCTGAACAAAATACAGGTGCATCACGTCTGCGAGATTCCTAAGTGTCCCAGGGCCTACTTCATTTCCCAAGAAAAGAGCCAAATTCAAGAGCTGCAGGCAGATGAAGCTGGGGATTATGGGTGTTTTACCCATCACCACGAATGGAAATGCAAACAACACAGATGGGTGCAACAACACACAGCTGTTATGTCTCACAAGCCCAGAAAACCAGCCAAAAACATGGAGCCAGTCGATGAACAGACTCAGACAGGTTGTAACCAGTGCTGTCCAGTCCACCTGGGATAAGGAGTCACGCCTTCGCTGGAGAAGTAAATGTGGACCCTTAAATCTGTCTTCAACAAGCTGAGATACATCCTACATCGTGAGCAGCCCCTCATTACTGCTATAGAAGCACAGGTGGGGCGCCCCCCCCCACACCACCCTTAAGCTGCCAAAACACACACTAACCCTACGAGAGTTACGCCGTCCTGATGCATCAAAGGGGTTCAAAATCCATCCATTGGATGGGGGCGCAAATGAAAACACCATTGCTCACACTGAGTGTAATCCTAACAAGGGCAGTGAGCTGGGGTCAGGCTGGGCCATGCTCACGCTTCGGAGCCCCCGCTGCCGGCCAACAAGTTCAGGGAGTTTGAGTTTCCAGATCGAGGGCCCACACTGCACGGTCAGCCGTCGCCAGCAGATAACCAAAAAAGGACAGGGAGATGAGCAAAGAGGACAGAGAAAACTGAAAAAATCTCATCATATCCAGAGTACCCCCCCGGTATAGGTTCCAGGGATTCAGCAGCCTCCCGTCAAGGCTGGGACCTGGTATGGACCCAGGCTTCCCACAGCACCACTTTGGATAAGCGATTCCTGCAAATGGCTAAACAGACATTTAATAGAGGACTGTAAAGGGAATTTTCTGCTGTTAGTTTTCTTGGCTCAAGAAGAGCAAGTCTTCATGAGAAACAAAAGAGTGATTGTGATGCAATTGTCAGTGGTCCTACTGGCATCAGGGGGAACAACAGCAGTGTGGCCTCTGCCTGAGAGAGACGAAGGCAGGCATTTCAGATACAGAAGCCTACGGCTTGCCTTCCGGTACCGATCGCGATGGACGCCACCCTGCGTCAAGCGTAGGGTTTATGCTGCGCGCAAGCCGCGAAAGTAACGCGAAAACAGACGCATTCCGCATTCTTGCAGCCATGGAAGGATCAACATCCCATTATTGCCTTATGACCTTAATAATGCAAAATGAAATACGTTTATAAAGCTGTTTTGTAACCAATATTATTTTCATCCGTACTCTGGAGAAGGGGCGTGTGAACCAGTAACAGCTCTTGTTCGCGTTTCTGTGTAGACTTATAAAAGCCAGCCTTAAATACTGTGCTATTCGCATTGCTTCGAAAACTAATTCAGCGGTTGACAAAAAAAAACTTTATCTTGGATATAACTGACAACTGCAGTCCCCCGCTCCTCCAATTTTAGTTCGTTATCAATACATCCAAAATTAAATCGGTATGTGTCTGAAAGATACATATAGGAAAATATAGTTTTTTATAGAAAGAAAGAAAGAAAGAAAGAAAGAGAAAAAAAATTAGCAGACATTGAGGTGTGAGCCCGGTGCTGACGGTCCGGGACGGGAAGGACGCGGCGCCGCGACGCACCTGGCGGGCAGGAGCAGGGCTGCACCGCTTCCCTCGCCGTGCGCTGCTTCGGCAGGGCTTCGCTCAGCCTCTGAGGAGCGAAGGGGAGAGAGGGAAAGAGTCAGGGGGCGCATGTAAAGTCTCAGGCTCCTTTGGGTTTGTTCGGGCGTGCAGAAAGCCCGATGAAACGCTTGAGCGGACTTTCCAATTATAGCCGTACTACCTGCAATATTTCGGCAAATTATATAAATTGTGGCACGCGTCAAAAACTTTTAAATAAAACCGAGCATGCAATCTATAGGTGACAGGCTCGTGAGCCAAATATAGCGAGTGCAAATAAAGCATTGATTTAATTATGTGGCAAAAGGAGACGCATGTGGGGCAAAGAACCTGTTCTTAGTATCATACATTATCGAAGTTTATATTTATATATATAGAAAGAAAAATGTATATATAGTCATTTTTGTGAAAATAAAATGCGATTAGCCTAAACATAACGCTTCTCTGGTTATACTTAAATTACAGGCGTTTCATGCGTTGCGCGCTTTTTAAAGATGACCCATATGTTACTTTAATTCAAAGAGCTGAATCGCGCTTTGTTTTGGATAAATGTGTTTCTTGTCATTTTACATGGAAAAACAGGTCCCTGCGCTACTTGCTGAACTCCGTATTAAATTATGTTTTAAACAACAACCATTAAAGCGAACCTCATTCAATCCAAACTAAATGCGCCGACAGAACAGAGCGAGCGCTGCGCTCAATTACGCCCGGATTTCACAATATATGAACATAGAGCTTCAAAAAAAGGGCTGAACACATTTGCTAAATCCCAAGAAACCCATTACAGGACACATGTTCATTAATTCTGCAACAAACTAATCTATATTGCACTGATGCGTGAAAAACAACCAAAACAACCGGAGAGCTTCAAGTTCCGTAACGCTTACTTCTTACATAATTGTGATATTTCGGAATTTCTTAACTTGCTAAGATAACTATGCTAAACTTTAGAACCGCTGTGTAATTACACGAGCGTGTCCCTCAATGACATCGAAACCTCGAATGCATCGCTTCCGACAAAATGACAGGTCAAGGGCTCTTCNNNATACATACACACACACACATACACACAGGCCAACTTGCGCAATCTTTACAAAAAAGACAAAGCTGTTGAAGTGATGTTCTTTGTTTTTAATTTCAGTTTTGAAGTTAATCTTAGAAAAATGTGTGCAGTGAGGTTTTAATAAGCTTGTAATCGTAATGCCAAATCTGGATATAAAAGCAGGTGCTCGTCATCTTTCACATGCACATTCATTTACCTACCGCTTCAACAAGTTTCTCAATCGTGTCCCGAAGTCCAGGTACTACATTCCCATCTTTTCCCAGAAAAGAGATTTCTGGGGACAGCGGTTTCTCCATCTCTAACGCGTGCAGGCGAAGTTCTAGCTGGGATGTTTTGGAGGTCATCAAAACGCAAATTACGATCGAAGTCAGAGACAGCATGAAGCACACGACTGTCGGCATGGTCAACAAGAAGCTGAAAGTCAGAGATCGAGGGTTACTTCGGCCGAATAATGGCTTGTAATCTGTAGCGTTTTCCGCAGAGGCCATTCTTGGGAGTTCTGGGATCCAGGCAGCTTCTGGTACAAATCACTTGTTGAAGCTACTGAGTAAAAGTTTCCTCACATTTAAAGAGTGTGACACTTTTGCTTCTTTTTCTTTTTGCCAATGGCCACAAAACAATCTCCGGACAGAATGCTCCTCAATAAAACCGCGAAGTAAAAAAAACTGTAAAGTTTGCAGATCTTTTGTATTTATAAAAGCAATGCACACTGATAGTTCCTCGCACCGACTGCAAAAAAACCCGAATATTGCAGCTGACTGAAGTCGCACCAGTACACTCAGGTTATTCTGCTTATAGGCGAGCGGACCTGAGCTGCGAGTTACTAGATTCAAAGTTAGGAGTGATGCGCCCGCCCCAGTAACCACGTGGGTAAAGACTAAAGGCAGAGCTGCACTTAGTGTAGTTATTTACGATACTTTACGGAAACAATTATGAGGCTGACAAGCGTTTAAAAACCCTATTCTGTCCTTTATGTACTCCTCACCCGTGCAGTTAAATTAGAAACTGTGATTAATACGCAACAACTGGCTGGTTATGAAAATATGTAGCCTAATTATTTCAACAACCCAGTAACCACGATTTAAGCTACTTTTCGTGTTTTCGTAGACATAACGAAAACATATTTTAACTGTCATTTTCCAAAAAGGGAGTAACCCAGTAAAAATATTGTTAGCTATGTAGTTTCCGCCAAGATTCCCTTGCTGTTTTCACCGAAAGATAAATTACCTTCCTATTTTGTTTGTGGTTTAAGCCCCGCTATGTCATGCCTTCATCCGCCGAAAGATAACGGCAAACCAAATGGCTGTTTATCAGTAACGTCCCCCCCCCCTGCAGGTTTTTCGCAAATTGACCATTATTACGCCAATTGATATCGACAAGCACATGCAAATGAACACATACATCTAAATTAATGGCGTTACACACTAAGCACGGAAAGGATGGACAAACTGATTAATTGATTACTGAATGGATGTGACGGAATTAATATTAAGTGGAACAATGACAGAAAAAGTCATTTAAAAACCCAAAGGTGAATTATTCTAGTGAATTCTGACCTTGTTTTAAGTGCTGGACAAAATATAGAACGGTTTCATCTCGAAGCATTTGGTTATTTTCTGTCCTTGGTGCTGAACATACGCCTATTAATTTTTTTAAAACTAATTCATTACCCCCCTTTATAATTTTATTACGGTTTAATGACATTGTGGCACCAACTTCTGCTAAAGCTGGACATTATTAAACTAGCGCAAGCTTTAAAATACCAATTACATTACTTAAACCGTTAAACGGTTTCATTTTCGGCAAACTCATGCAATACAGAGCGACAGATATTCTAATTATCTCGATATATTTTACATCTATTTTTTATTTAAAAAATGTGTGCACGGGAAACATAATTCATGGTATCTTAATATCATCGTAGGAAAGCAATTAAAGCTTTAACGACACCTCCAGAATGTTGGCATTTGGCAAAGCAGTAAGTCCCGGGTTCCCGTAACAATTTTGTGTTTGTGACTGAACCGATTTCATACGCAGATCTTTAGCAAAGTGATGAGTTTGATAGCAAAATAAATCAGCTTGGGGTAGAATAGCGCATCTTTGCGGTCTTTTCTTGTGGAATAAGTGAGAATATAAGACGGGGGTTTCTACAGATCCTCTCCAGAGGACAGCGAAAGCGATAAAATAGTAGCGTGAGATCTACCAGTCAGAGGAGCTAAACTAATCCAAGATATGATGTCAGTCACCCTTCGGGGCCTGAAACTCAGTCCCTTAAACTGAATCACACTTGTCTCCCAGGACACTTACACGTACTAACGGACAGCAGCTCATACAACTTTCGGCATCTTCTGGCCAGCTGTATACAGCGCCTTGTGACCTTTTCCATTACCGGCATTGGAATTTAATATGGCAACATTATGAGCTTCACCGCAGAAACTACTTCACGAATTAAGGTCTTCAGTTTTTTTTTTTTGTCTGTCGCCAAGTTATATTTACAGCATCGGTGGAGTGTCCGCCTAAGTGCGCCAGCAATTTCATCTGACGTCAAATCATTAATCTCATCATGCTAGAATACGTCTTTCCTTCGGAGTAAAGTACTCTACCGCCCCCTGGTGCATGCGTGTGAAACAACGTGGACCACCAGCATTCTCTTCACGTTTTTATTTAATCAACCATACAGTATTTTGAAGAGTACAAAAATGTCTTGACATTAAATGGAAAACATACACACCCACATCTAAGAGCTATAAATTACACTGTAAAAGAGACTTAACTAATTTCCCCCGCAAAATGCTACATAAACACATTCAACATTAGGATTAACAAAATGTGGACTGATGCAGTCTGCAAAAATCTCCCCTGGAGAGTCAAGCAAGGGTTATGAGCGACTGACGACTGGTCACTTTCTTTTCCCTTTCCTTACGGGGTCAAAAAACGGGTGCTTCATGGCGTCCTCCAGGGTGATTCTCTTGGACACATCATATTCCAACATCTTCTGAATGAGGTCAAACAGCTGCTCGTGTTCAGAGCTCTTTGAGGCCATGTATTGCTATGACGAACCATAAACACAGATTATTTTCCGGAATCGGTTTTAGACAACGGGTTTTAGCTCCACAACACACTCATTTAATCCCTGTAGTCTTCAGCACACTCACCCGAAGCGGCCTACAGTGCTTCCTCACGTATCGGTCTGAGGAGCTCTGTTCATCCCAGTCCAGCTGTCCGTCACGAACATATCGCTGCTTCCTGCAAGAGCGCAGAACTTCAGGTCAGTGATGTTCCATCATAAGATGCCTTCCTAAAAGCTCCCACTGAATATCAACAGCACCAAACACACCTGGTTTTCTGAAGAAGATGGGCAGGTATCGGACCCAGAACTCTCTCCATCATGGCCAGGTGTTCCTTGCTGTCGTGAGTCTGTAGAACCAAAGTATGTTAACGTAATGAGCACAGCAGCAGATAATCAGGACTGCTAACAGCTGCTCTCTACACAAGGTGGCTCACCTGGAACAGTGTTACTCCAAGGTAATACTCAAGGAAAATGCAGCCCAGACTCCAGACATCACACGCATGATTCCAGCCCAAGTCTGAAAAGACAGGTTCCTTTTGTTTACTAAGGAAACACTTCAAACAAACATGCAAACAAACCGGTGGTGTAATACTGAACAAACGCACCAAGTATGACCTCTGGTGCTCTGTAATGTCGGGTTGACACCACAGAAGTATGGTGCTCATGGTCATACGTGGCATTTCCAAAGTCCACCACCTTCACGTCTGGATTTTTCAAGGTCCGCTCATCTCGTTTCTGGATTTGAAAGAAGGATATTGATGCAGTAGTCGCCTTAGCATGAGACATTGCACAAAGAGGGAATTGATTTAGCAAGGCAAAAAGTAGGCTGTTAGAATCAACGTGACTATTCGGCGTCTCACCATTCTGGCATTGTACTTCATTGAGTAGTCAGAATTCACAAAGAGAATATTCTCCGGTTTCAGGTCAGTGTGAGTTAATTTGTTCCGATGGAGAACTTAGAGGAGGAAATACAGACAGATATTACATTAGCAAATAAAAATAGCTGTTTAAGACAGGAAAACCTACAGTGTTTTAACTTCAAAACCGTATAACTCTCTCCATTCAAAACTACCTATAGAGAAAATCTGAAAACGGCCAAAGCAAACGATAACCAGTTAGAGTACTGTGATGGTTCAAACAGGTAGTTATTCATGTCAGTACTCACAGCGCACAGCTCTGATAATTTGGTAAGTCATCTTCCTGATCTGATCCACAGGAAATGGTAGAAAGCCGTTTTCCTTAAGGAAGTCATAGGTGCTTAGACCTAGCAGTTCGAACACAATGCAAATGTGCCCATGGTGGTCAAACCAGTCCAACATCCGCACACATGCACTGCAGGGAAGAGAATATTTTTGACAAGTAAGAGGCGGCACTCCCATTAGTACGCGATCAATGTTCCCAAGGCTGACGGGAAGGCGAGGTACTTACTATCTCCTGTCATAGTCAAGGGAGTTCATTTGCTCCAACACCTCAACCTCAGACAGAGCTGCCTCTCGATAACGATCAATATTTTTAATTATCTTCAGGGCCGCTCGAGCACCACCCCTGCAACAAGAGACACATTGTGGGAACTGGAAGGCGGGAGAACAGGGAGATGCTACCAGGTGAAGCAGAACCCCCTAAAACTTACTTAGAACGGTCGATGCATTCTACCACTTTTCCAAAGGCCCCCTCTCCTAAAGTGCAAACAATCTCATCTACAGGAATAAAGAAAGGCAGTTAAAACCACAAACTGGGCTCATGCAACACAACATGAAGATCAAATATAAAGTCTAATAGTATAGAGTTTAAATTAGCTACACAAAGACTTAGCATTACACTGGAAGAGGTACAGAACACAGACTAGTCTTACAAATCAAATGTATAATATGGTAAGCTAGCTTTTACTGGTATTAATGCAACAATTAAAATTACTTAAAAGCAGAAAGCATTTATAATATAGTCAATAAAAAGCCCCCCAGCTAGCCTATTAAACTAGCAAAGATTTTTCTGGCAAAACAAAAGAAATTACAAAAAAGGTATATGTTCTATACATCTTGCTTTTAGCACGTGTCCACTGTGATAGATCAGATGACCCTCCTCATCATCCTCAAAACTCCTGGATCTTTTCCTGCGATGACTCCTCTGGGATTGGTCACCAGCATCACCACCATAAACCCGCGAGAACCAGGCCAGACCAGTACGCGCCATTCATTCATTCAGCAGGGGGGATATTCGGGCATTCAGATACCGCGCCAGGCCACAGCAGCAATTTCAAATTCATCCCCGAGAAATGCACAGGGGCCCCACGTAGTTTGTGTTACAGAAGAAAAACATGGCAACAAATTTTCAGACATGTGACTTTCTCAAAAAATATAACAATGTCACAATATAATCATATACATAAACATACTATTTGTCCCCATTTCTTTCCCTCTTACAAGTTAAGATTCTAAGTGGACTTCTTCATTATACGAAATATCCCAAAGTTTAAGGGCGTTCAGTCCCAAAAATACTTGTACAGTACCTAATCTTAAATATACTACTTAATTCAATCTCTCTACTTATACAATGCATCAGTCTTACTAACAGATTTTAACTGATAGATGTAGATAGAATTCTAACATTAAAATGGGCATATTTAGCAAAAAAACACATGCACAGCTACTATTAAATATCAGTGAGCATTTGAGTTTGTAAAAAATAAATATAGATAAGGGGGGAGGTGCCTTAGCATGACTAACATGCGGACACACAGCGGACACCGGGTGAGACAGAGCATGACATACCGAGTATGAGCGGCGGTGGGTGGGGCTATGCCGGCGCCCCCGGTGGCGCCTATGGCTGCTGCGCCCACTGAGGCCTGAGGACTTGCTGTAGTGGTGCCAGTCCCTGTCCCTCTCTCGCCGCTTGCAGGGCGAATCCCCAATGATTTCCCGGTGCCTGCGCTCCTTGACCTCCAAGTTGTCGCTTAGAGGCTTAGCCTCCAGGTAATGCCTGACAAATGGCAGCGAGTCACGTGATCCGGCACTCTTACACCTCCCTTATTTATAAATACACGCGGCTCGGCCTTTAGGGCAATCAAGACACTGCCTGTGGCCCGTACTACGAAGCGGGGTTGCTGGCTTATCGGGGTAACTTGTCGGATTTAAGGTAGTCTGGGCAAAATGTAAGTGAACGAATATTTAGTCCATTTAAACTCTGGTACCTTAAATCCGACAAGTCAGTAACCCCGCTTCGTAGTACAGGCCACAGGTCAGACACCTTGAAAACAGACCGGTCAAGGCCTGTGCTGCTTGCACGTAAACAGATGAATAATGATCCAGGGGGGTCTCGTACCCATCGTAGGCTCTGTAGTGGTGATGGTACCTCCGGGACTTATTCTCCCTCTCGCTACTGTGCGAGTCTCGCCGACGGCGCTTGCGGCTCCCCAGCCTCTCCTCCGGGCTTCGCTCCGGCACCCAGCGTCCCGGAGAGGCCATCCGCCTCGACTGGCGCACCTGGCAAACGGGGCCACCAAGAACAAACACCTCAAATGATGGGCCCAAACCCCGCGGTATATTCACTACGCCGCAGCCCGGCTACTTCTGCGCGAAAACAGCCGAATATAACAAGATGAAGGGGACCCTAATTCGACGCCTTGATCTAAATAACCCAAATTTAGTTAATCCCATCCACGTCGAAATGTTTAAAATAAATGCGTCAAGATGCTGATACGCGATGATAAATCCGATGGCACAAATGCCACGTAGCTCGTTAGCATAAAATCCCTTTTTTTAATAAAGATGGTCTGCGTTTAGGTTGGAGCGCTAAATAAAACACAGCCCCGCGTTGGTCCCTCGACTGATCGCCTTTCAGCTACACAACTATGGAAATATTTAACCAGCCCGCACAGCCTTTTGTTCTCATATTTTCGGATGATACGGTGCATTTGGTAAGCAACGGAGAAACAAGTATTTTTTTTTATTAAATATACTTTTTTTACATTTAGGTCACACAGATTAATAGAGTCGGATGTTCATACCTCTAGTAAGGGATGAAGCATACCAAAGAGCAAACGATCCTTATTTTCCTGACGATACGAAATGACAACAGCACTCCCTCGTCCTTAGACAGTCTCAAAATGGCGACCGTCTTCTCGAAGTTTCGGTGGAAAAACACGCCGAAGGCCGGAAGTCATCGTCGACAAGATGGCGTTGCCGAATGGGAAATGTAGTTTAACAAAGCAATAATTAATGATCTGCGATATGGTACGCCATAATACTCGAAATAAAGCCTCTTCTCTCTAAAAAGAACATGCCAGCAGAGTTTAGGTTTGCAAAATTGCATATGAACAAACCGCAAGACTTCTGGAACTTTTGCTTCGAGACCAAAGTGGAGATACGTAGTATTAATGCACGGTACCATTTCTGGTTAAAAGCAAACACAGCTTATTAGCACTAACACCTCATACCAACTCTTAAGCACGGTGGTGGAGGGGTGACGATTTGGGCTTGTTTTGCAGCCACAGGACCTGGCCACCTTGCAGCCGTTGAGTCAACCATGAACTCTTTTGTATACCATTATTGTCGAGTCAAATGTGAAGCCATCTGTCCGACAGCTAAAGCTCGGCCGAAATTGGGTCATGCAACAGGACAATGATTCCAGCAAATCAACAACAGAATGGCTGAAAAAGAAAAAAATAAAGGTGTTGCAATGGCCCAGTCAAAGTCCAGACCCCAACCCGACTGAAAAACTGCGGTGGGACCTTAAAAGAGCTGTGTATAAACGAATGGCCGCAAACCTCAATGAAATGAAGCAACATTGTAAAGAAGAGTGGGCCAAAATTCTTCCACAATGATGTGAGAGACTGATGAGGTCACATAGAAAATGATCACTTCAAGTTATTGCTGCTAAAGGTGGTTCGACAAGCTACTGAATCACGGGGGGGTGCTTAGTTTTTCACGCATGGCTTCTCCAATTTGGCTTAATTTCTGTTAAATAAATAATGACACGCTGCAATATGTTGTGTGTTATTTTATACCTGAAAGAGGGTGTACTTTCTTTTTCACATGACTGCAAGTTACTTGTTTGCAACAAAGAAACCCATTTTGTGTACTGGTGTGACACAGAGCCTACAAACTGGCTTGGGGATATCTGGGTGCAGTAAATCTTTATCAACTCAGTCGCAGGTAGGCTAATGGTGGTATTTGACGAAATGTAGTGCAGGCCCAAAAAAAAGCCCTTCTTTGAAATATTTTACAAGAATAGCAACATCTAATCTTTGTTAGTTTATACCAATCAGGGGTAGACTGAATAATCCCTTAACTGTTATCGATGCCATAGAAGGAGATGCAGCCTTTGTATGCAATTACATTTTTAAAAGCATCATCCAACACATATTAGGTATAAAGATACAAATGAAGTGAATTATGGTGAAATCTGGTAGGAATGGAGAGAATGTGGTATAGGTTTGTGATAAAAGCCCAGAAATCATGCCATACAATTCCGCACATTATGGCCAGAAAACATGGACACGACACAGAGGAGAGCCCCAAACAGGTCACAGACACCATTCTTTTTATTTATGTTTATTTTTTAAATACATTGTATGGTACCCAAATAAAGACATATAAACCCACCATCACCCTTGCCTGCTAGCAGAAGGGAGTCTCCCATGAAATCTCAGTCAAGTATGACGCGTGTGAAAATCTACTGTGCTGTCTTCGTAGCCTCTGAGTACAAACCCAATATACCATTTTTGATGGCTCATAATGCATGTGTGACACCTGATAACAGGACTCTTGCTGTATCAACGAGACAACTATATCGTTATAGTGGAAGCAGAGGCCGGGATCAGAGAACTGGACACAAGTGTGACTAAAATATCTTTGGGGGTGGCTTACCTGTCAGATCCTGCAGCAATGTGTCAATAAGACAGAATGCCCTCTGGAGACATATCTGTCGTAAGAGATGATAGCCAATGAGAAGGGAGAAGATTCTGTGCTAGCCAACCAGATCATGGGAAGATTATTCCACGAAATGACATCAGAGAGTAAAAGTCAAATGTACCAAAAATAGCCTCATATTCATTTAAAAGCAAAAGTGATGTCGACCAAACAGAATGGAGCGGAACTTTGCACAGTAAGGCGTCCCACAAGCACACCACTCACACAACCATTTTTAAGCAGAATAAGACTTCAGAAATTAAATTATCATAGAAAGTACCCATGTCACATGACATCCCTCTCCCAGATTCCCGCCCCCGTTGCCATGAGACAGCAAATCAAAACTCTGCAACCACTTTATACAACATCATTGTCATTAACAACAAGAGATTAAGCAAGAAGGACACAACTGGGCATAACTAAGGTTATTTTGTTTCCAGCATAAAACAACAGATTCTGTGTGTAAAAAAATCCATCTGTTTTAAGTTAGGACCTAAAAGAGTCTTGGTTTCTGTCTGTTCCCATTATAAACCTCACACCAAAAAGTGTCCCAAATGTACTGCGCTATTCACATTTACATTACAAAGAGAAAAAAAAATAAGTACACTGCCGTGGTATAACACAGTTTTGTGTTTGAGAAAATAATGCCTTCAGTGTGAAAAGCATAATGCCCATCTTTAAGAACTGCTGTTTAAACATGCCATGAGAATTGACCTTTTAGGAGAATAATAACAAAACAACACAAATCTGTCATTACAGAATTTTCAAAGGGACGTTTAACAACTGAATATCAGTCAGTGATGAATGTCCTGCAAACCAGAAGCGGGAAGTTCCCTCCTTGTTGCCCAAAAGTCAGCCAGGCCCGTCGACCTAACTGGGTGCTCGATATTGTCGATTCGGGACATAGAACTCCCCAGGACTGCAAAATGAAAGCTGGTAGAGGCTGACGAAGGGGGTGTTTACACGGCGTGTCGACTGTAGGCGAATGCTCCATAGCTGTTCGGTCGTCAGCATCCATAGTTTGCTGGATCCACTGGCAGAGACGTGCCGCTGTGGGGCACGATTCAAAGAAGGAGTCGCGTAGCTTATCTGCCTGCCCCAATGAAGGCAGTGTTTGCCGAGAGAAAAACAGCAACGGTGAACACCTTTCCAGCTATACCGCAAACGGCTTCTATTTCCGAAGGATGTCACACGTCTCAGATCGCAGTAAACAAAATGGGACCAAACAATCCCTTTGGCCTTCTGGGATAGACATGACCCTACACTCATGACAATGTTACAACACTGAAGTCACACAAGGCTGTTGGGCAGAGAAAAATATCAATAATTTATATGAAACAGAAGGTTGTACATCCTTCTCATTGTACTTCATATCCGAACCTTGTCAAAGAAAAACTACATTGGCGGAAAAAACGATGTACAGATCGGTCACTCGCACAGATATCGATACGCAATCATTCCTTTACACGTTTATCTCATACACCCTCACTCTGTATGTATAAATATATACACAAGTTGGCTCCTGATGCTCAGGGCAAAATAAAGAAAAAATATATTCTAATACTTTGCAAGGGCAGTTTGCTTAAGTCCTCTCTCTCTGTTCGCAATTCTGTACAATGTTTATGTTTCTTGATATTTTTTTCCTGATGAGTCCTGTCATCATTCTTGATTTCTTCGGTTGTAATAAAAACACCTAAGTTCCAGCTTGGTTCCTTCAGAGTCTCTTTTTAGTGCAATGAACGTGTTCCCTTCTTGCGCGGACCTGTCCGCCCCCCCTCATGTCTTCCCCAGGATAGTGGATCTGCAATGAGATGAAGGTAGTTCTTCAATCGATCTTCCAACCACGACAGCTCACACAATACTCCACCTTGCATTAATCGTTAAAGTTTTAAGTTACAGCGTAGCATGCCTATGTATCACTGAGAAAAGTTTATTATAAACTCCTTCTCTGCCTTTCCTTCTCTGTTTCTAGTGACCCAAAGGGTCTGTATTTTCCTTAATAACTAGCAACTAGTCTTCTGTGTCAGTACTGTAGATGACTGCAAGTTTGAGAGTTGGACATTAACAATACCATCTGGCATTCAGAGACTCTTAAAAGTGAGAAAATGCATATAAAATGAGGAAACTCTTGCGATTCTTCATCATCTCACCTGAGAGATTTCCACCTGTCTTTCTCCACCTGGTTTTCTGGGCTCTCGCTCTCATAGGATGCCAGGTACAGCCCTGCAGGATAGGAGATACAGAGCTGATGGATGCCCACAGGGAATGAGCAGAGGTGGCAATTTCAGGTCCAGAAAGTAAAAATCCAGACCAGGATTTTGTTTCAACCAACCAGCTGAGCAT
>JAODLD010000002.1:19391880-19420399 GCA_026781065.1 Mormyrops boulengeri
AGCATTTGTCATTGTTATGGCAGCATGAGTCACTTTTGGGTGAATTGTGAAACGTTTTGGTGGTTGTAGGGCATTTTACACCAAAAGTTAAGTGATGTGCTCAGGTGTGTATTGGTACAGCCCACAGTGTGCAGTGTTGTGAAAAAGTGGACATGTCCTCATTGCATACACTGGGACAGCTTGCTCACTGCACGGCAGTGTCACTCGGGTCTCAGCGGACACAGCTATCTGTAACATACTCCCCCTGCTGGCAGCTAGCATGAAGCTGCCCATTTCTCAGAAACAGTTCCAGGCAATTCCCATGGCTGGACCTGTTCTGCGACATGAAGATAGATGGATCCATTGCAAAGGCAAGAGTCACTCCACCCAGAGGCTGCATGCTCTCAGTCTAACCCGGAGCACTCTATTGTCTCGACACGTCAGACCACAGATAAGACTGAATCGGGGACTTTGGACTGTTAAATCAGTGAATGCCGGCTTCTCTACCGACCGACACATACACCTGCCACACACACACACACACACACAAACAAAGTTTCTAAGATAAAAGTGTCAGAAGACATTTGACTGATCTGGAGAGTCCAGGTATGTATCCATGGTAACAGGATGTTGAAAGGACGCATGCAATCGAAATTCCCCACCAAAAAACCAGGTTCAGTTGGGAAATGCCACACGCCCGTGTCTGAGCCAGAAGCTGGGAACAGTGACATCGTGTAATAACGTGTCAGGATTTCCCCATTTCAACAGCAGCCTTGGGATGGCCTATTGCCAAAAGCAAAGCAGCAAACAAATTATTTTGTCGCGTTAAGTAAGAGGTTTCTAAGTTAATCCTGCAGTCCCTCATGAGCAGCGGTTTCTGGACGGTTAGCGGTTAGTGTGTCAGTCTCTGCAGCAACGTTGCTGTCATTAGATGGGAGATAAAATATGTACTGTTGCCATAACAGCCTGTGGCATGGTCACATGACCGGCAAAATGAGGAAGTTCTGCTCTAACAGTGACTCGCTGTCAAGGCGTGTATGTGTTGCGGAAACCGCAGCAGGAAGTGACACGTGTGGGAGACAAGCCGCCGCAGGGAGGCAGCAATCTTGTGCCACTCTCTCCGGGGGGTCACCATGGCTGGGTCCTTCTAGGAACCCAGTGTTTGTTCCACGATTCCTGGTCTGCAGACGGGAAACCGGAGCCTGTGCTGATCCCCGATGGGCAAATCTGTTAGACAAGGATGGAGAGGTTACCCCGCAAACAAGGCCAATCCTGGGACACCCCAGGACTCCCCACTCGTCCGAGATGGAGGGCTGTATTCCATGCCCTCATGATTTGACCCGTTCTTTACGCTTCGTAGCTGAGATCAAGGCACCGGCTGGGAAGACAGACCCCCCCCCCAACCCCCAAACAGCCGCGGCATCACCACGCGCACAGGAAAACGACTCAGGCTGTCGACATGGCGATTATACAGTCCGCTCTGTATGTCCCTGCTTTTACCACAGTCCCTCTGTTCCCAGCAGGCTGTGCAGAGCCTGCAGCAAGGGAACAGTCCTCCATGACTCCCCAAGCGAGTGAAAGCGTGCAAAGGCCGGCGTTTGGGTCTCTGCCTTCCTCATCATCTTCACTTCCTCTTTCTTCTTAGCATTATTATTTTATTGGACTTTGTTTTTTTAACTGGACCAAAGACTGGAATCAAAACGGAAGACACAGGCGCAGGATAAGAACATATTGGCGTGTAACGAAACAAAGGCATCTGATGACGCAACACCGTCTTACGGGCATGGCTCACATTCTGGTCTGACATTCCGATGTAGTGTCTGAAAGGTGAGTCTTTGATCTTTAAAACGTTAAGTCTATTTTTCACTTCTGAAACCTTGATCAGAAGCTGTTTATTTGGGGGTTAAAGTGTTCGGGCAATTTCACTAACAAACTTTTCACTGAAAGGACGGAAGAGACGCCTGGTTTGCTGGTACTGAATCTTGGGGCTAAAGGATAGACGGCAAAGATTTGACCTGTGTCTAAAAATAGCCATAGGCGTAGATTGATTATTTACCTTGAAAGTTATGTATGTCAGTCGACATCAAAGCACTGGATGGCCCCCGCGTCAGAGCACTGAATGGTCAGCAGGTAAACGCTTCCTACGCTTCAGTCATAGCCGCCAGCTCACGTCTGAGGTGTCGCTGTCATTCACGCTATGGCGCGTCGCTGCGCCGACACGCCCGCCCTGCAGAAGTGCCAAACAGGCGTGACGACAGCGGGGCCTTGTGAAACACCGGGGAAACCACATCCAAAGTAAACATTCACCAGTGCCTGCACGAACCGAGAATGCGACACGGGGAGGAAACCGGAGAGGGTGAGAGGCCTACTGTTTGATGGCATCTAGGACTGAGCCGCCCCTGCTGTCCTGGTGGGGGGGTGCTGGCGCCTGGGGGCTGTCCCAGTAGGTGGGGGTCACGCTCAGATGCCAATCATATATAGGGCCAATCACAGTCCATAGACAGAATAAAATAATACCGGCCAAGGAGGGCAGGGTGGTTATGGGAAATAAGAAAAAAAAAAAAAAAGAGGACATTAGCAGGTTGGGAAAGTCCCGGGAGGGGGGAAGGGGGTGCTAGCATTTTACACATACAAGCGTGGCTTTATTGTGAAGATCCCCCTTTCCTGTGTGATTTCATGGCAGGTATTTCAACCACCAGCGTTCAAAGTACATGGGGATGCTGTCAGATGGAGCTGCACAAATACCAGACGGTGAGAAACATTCGGTAAAAGGAGCTTGAAAGAGAAGGGAGCAAATTGCACACAGAGAAGACGCCAGAGCGGATTCCTGGGAATGAAGGGAAACACACCTGGTTCTCAGGAGTTTATGAGGAGGCTTCATTTTCATGATTCACAGGACGGGAGGATCACACACATCTTTCTGCGACCAGAGGCTTATGGTGACCCACTGGGCCAGAGGGGGGTGCTGCGGGGCCCCGGACATGATATGCGTCTCACATTTCTGTCATTCCTCAGCCTGTCTTTGTCCTCCTCCTCATATTTCACCCCTAAGTCCTTCTCCTGTGGAGGCTGGGGAGAGGGCATGACTGGCCCCTTCACAGAAATCGGGGGCTCTGGCGACTCCAAGCCACAGAATAGTGATGCCACGTCCCAGTGATTGATAATCAACATGGTGGTGAGTCGGGGTGCTGTGGTACTGAGTGGCTGGGGTGGCATTTAATGCAACTTGCTGCCAATGATCCGGAGATCCAGAAATGCTCCCATCCACAGGTGAATTTAGGGGGGGTGGGGGCCCTTACGTACAGCAGAAAATGGCCCCTTCAGCAGAAAGGAGGCCCCTTCAACTCAGCCCAGGACAGCCTGTGCATACATCCGGCTGCTCCTGGTGAAATGTGACTTATATTTACGAGGCCCCATATGGCAGCTCATGTAGACGTAGGAGGGACTGCGCTGCTCTCTCGTAGAACAGCCTGGGACTGCGCAGTCATGTCTTGTAGCTTGGCCAAGTTCTGCAACTCGCTTCCATTCTGATCCGCTGATATTTTCATGGCAGCGCCCCCTCCCCCCTCCTCCCGCCCAATGCCCACCGTGAATCCCGGGACGTCTCCGACGCCCAAAGCTGGGAGGATTGCAGGAGGCGGCACAGACGTGAGGTATGGCTGCTGAAGCTACGTAAATCAGTGTGCCGTGACAGAGGGGACAATGCTGAGACATTCCTCTGCTGCTCTGTTACACAGGGGCCTGGAGTGGGGTGGAGGGGATCACAAAGCGGTAGGACCCGTTTTCTGACATCACCCTCCCCCCCCCCCCCACCCATCCTAGCTTGCTGGAAGAGCAGCTGAGTCGCAGTTGCTGTGATCTCCGAGACGTGGGGGCTGGGGTGGGTGGCCCTTGGCCCCTTGCGATGACTAGTGGAGCCGGGACACTATTCTGCAGGACAGCTCACCAGGGCACTATTATGCAGGACACGTCGGAGCGCTATTCTGCAGGACAGCTCGCCGGGGCGCTATTCTGCAGGACAGCTCACTGGAGCGCTATTCTGCAGGACAGCTCACTGCCATTAACTGCTCATCCTCAGCAGCCCTTTGCTCAGAGCTCGTGCCAGTTTAAGGGAATGTTATATTTACACCATCAAATTGAATATTTTCATGTCAAGTAACAGGAAAGCTAAAAGTCCTGCTGTCCTGCTGAAACATTTATATTTCTCAGAGGAAATGTACTGAAATGTCTTTGTGATCTGGCACAATGCAGCGACATGAAGCGTGGCAGCCAGAAAGCCCAAACGTGGGCGGGGGCCTTGCGAGTCACACCAGTCTCTTCCCACTCTCTGCCTGCTTCCCCCGGCGCTGTGGTAGGCCACTCGTACAGAATCCGTCACTGTTTCTACGGCGTTGCCCTGGCTACGAGCCCCCACCCCCCAATACATGCATCCTACCGACAGGAGCTTAGCAACCCCTGCTAGTCCCGCTTCACCACGGGGTGCGTTTTCACTGGCCATCCACCCCCCACTGAGGGGTATAACGAGGTCACCAGTGCACTTATGGGCCCTGCCTGGGGGGGCAAATCAGCAGGGGCAGCCACATTATTTCAGCCTGAGTCCACTTTTAGGACGAACATGGACCACGAGGCCGACAACCACATGAGAATCATTTTGATTCCCGAGCGTGATCTGGGGTAGAGCACCCCATGTCCTTAAACTCTTATTTATCATTACCCACAGGGCAAATAACTGGTGTGCGATACTGTCAGAGCATGTCTCAGAGAGCGGCACATCTCAGAAAGCCAAGCACGTCCTTCGCACACTCACAGGGAACTCGTGCGGAATTCCTTTCACCGATCTTCACGTTTGGTTTGGGACTGAGGTGTGAGATGGTCAAGGCAGGGCCTGAAATCTAGAGCCCACGCATGTGTGCATCATGTGTTGCCAGAATTCAAGACACACGAAAGCTTTACAACTGTAAACATTAAATAAAATGTAGCGTTTTGCCCGTGAATCGCCTATGGCAACTGGCAAGCTAAGCAGACAGGCAGGCAGGAGACAAAAAAACTGATCACATGTTGCCAGAGTGCCCAATGAGGGACCAGGCGGGCAGCCTTGATGGACTGTACCAAGCTCACTTGAACGGAGTCCACCTCTCCCGCTTGGTACGACTGGTATATGTATCTGTGAATGAGTTGACTTTGCGCTGTACCCCAGGTCTATGTGGGGGATTAATTAATTCAGCCTGGTGGACGAATTCCTGACAGCCTCATGCTGGTGCCTGTGCCTAGCCACCCCCACCCCCCCCCATGGCTCATCATGGAAGCCTCCACTTGCCGGATTACATAACCACGTATCCACGTGATTAAAACCATGGAACCAGTGCTGTTAAGACTTTAGGGTTTGTCTGAAACCAGTGTATCATCTATAAACAGAGAATCCACCGGAATCCTTGTTAAAATTCAAATTAATTATGCTTTTTTAATGCCCCCCCTTCCCCCCCACTGATCTCCCACAGAGTTGTGACTGCAATTAAGGGCTGTGGGCGGTCAGGAGAAGGGGAGCTGTAAAGAGGATCCTGCAGACTAAATACCGGCAGAATGGGAGATATGGAATAGAGGCAGAGAGATTGTGCCATATGTCTCATATCAATACATAGTGAAATCGTCAGAATTGCAGCTGCTTGTCGCTGGATTCCACCTCTTGGCAGCCGGAATGTCTGTGCG
Source organism: Mormyrops boulengeri (assembly GCA_026781065.1). Classification (NCBI taxonomy): domain Eukaryota; kingdom Metazoa; phylum Chordata; class Actinopteri; order Osteoglossiformes; family Mormyridae; genus Mormyrops; species Mormyrops boulengeri. The sequence goes on from JAODLD010000002.1 coordinate 19,397,566, forward strand.
CTTTCGGAGCGTCCCACCCCCGCCGCCTTACGCTCCTTAAACTCCCTGCTCCCTGGATGACCTCGGGAAAAATGGCCCACACTGATCTGCCTGTCCCTCTGATGTGTCCTCCACTCTGTGTGGCAGTAGCTGCACCAGCTTCGTCCGCAGGCATTCTGCTGGACGCCCACAGTGCCGGTTTCTTGCTTGGGATAGAGTGAGGAATGCAGACAGGGGCAGCTCCTCTCCCCCCCGGGACATGTGACCAGATGGCAGATAAAGGGCTCGACCCCCAAATAAGTGTGACGGGGGTCGAAGACTCGGGCAGACCCCTCTGTCATTCTCCTCACAGGAAGCAGATGGGCGGGGCTTGCAGACCAGCTGTCCGCTGTGACTGACATATGTCGGGGAGAAGATGATGCCTCGTGTCTTAACTGATAAGCCGCTTGCCACCCCAGTGCTGATCAAACAGATGGTTCCCCTCTGCCCCAAACACAAGAAGGATGACCCCCTCCCCCTACTCCCCGACCCAGGGAGCTCAACCTCTGACCCGACTCCCTCAAGGGACAGGCCTGGAGGTCCCTTTGATCAGAGCCATAAAGACGAACAATGGCGGTCCATGATTGCAGGAACAATGTCCCCCAGAAGAGAGTGGCGCCCCCTGCAGACCCATCACCTTGATAGCTCTGACAGGGCGTACATCCCAGATTTTTATTATGGTTACCACATAACCATAATAAACACCGACTTCAATGCTTATTTCACACCAATAATTAAGAATTATGATCCCCATTTTATTTGATAAATGTACAGATTTAAAATGACAAGGAAATAAAAAATGATCAGCCAAACAAAATAAAGACAAATATTATAGCCGATGTTTCTCCTCAATGGTACAAAAGCAAGTTCTTGACTTGTAGTTGCCCTGACAACCTTCAGGATACAGTTCTTCATCACCATCACTCAAAACTCCCCAGTTCACTGAGCCAGTGACCCACCCAGTACTCTGCAGAATGTGTCAATGCCATAAAAAGCAGGCAGAGAGGATGTTAGGCACAGGCGGCAAGACCAGATTAACCGGATCAGAACGCACCCAGTAAACAAATGCTATACGCAGACTGTGCATCTGAGACCAGCAACGGTCTTTTGTTTTGGTCTGTAGTTGTACTCATTCACTCACGCGTGCCGGCGACACAGAAGAACATTGTACCAGTGTCACATTTCGGGGAGAAAAAAAATAGTCCGCCCCCTTTAGCTAAACTGTCCTTACTGTGTCAAATTGGAGACCATTCCCAAAACAGGACCCCACAACAGCAGCCTGTCAGGATCAGCCCATCTGTGAGGCGACTTCCAGGCCGGTGAGCATTTACATCATACTCTGAAGGTACACAAGGTGTTAAAACTGCACACGCATCATGTGACACCAAGCCTGAACAGGTTTCACAAATGAGACACAGGAGATAGCTGCATTTAATTAAACTGCTATCTAAGACTGAGAATTATCCGAGTGATGCCATTGTTAAGGAACTTTGTTGTGACGAGACAGAAATTCTGAAAAATCCCAGGGCAGGTTATCAGGAAAGTCCAGTACCTCGGGATCCTATTGCTTAAAAGGACGATGGGATTTCTTTGGCGTTCCCACTTGACATGGAAACAGATCAATCAGTCAATCGTACATCACAAAATAACCCCACTTTTGGCCAGGTTCTGCAATTACAAAATTTTGCTATTTACGTTAATTATCGATTCATCAATAGCCATGGCGATGTGGAGCCCATCCCAGGAAGCATGAGAAAAAAGGGAGGAGGAAACACCAAGTAGTAAAAAGAAACGCGATTGGGCAGTTTATAAATGGACAAATCAAAAGCATGTTTATTTAACGGAAGTAACATGTGGTCAGTGGGAGTTTTTCACAAGTCACTCCAGCTGGCTGAAGCGCCCCCGTGCTAATGGGGAGACATTAGAATTCCTCGACACCCCACTGGGGCTCACTGGGTCACAATAACACCCACGGTGAGACCACCTGCGTGCGGGAAACACTGTCAGGGCTGAGAAGGGGTGGGTGGGGGGGAGAGGCAGACAATGAGTCTGTCAGTGGGATCAATGGAGGCATGATTCACGGGGGCTTTTCTGCTCTTCGGGAATTACGTTTTTTTTTCCTTTACAACAACACAAGACTTAATTTACGAGTTTCTGTGGGCTAATTTTCCATTCACTTTATTTGGCAGAGGCTTTGCTATAAGCGACGTCCAAGCGAGGACAGTCTGGGGCCAGAGAGCAGATCGGATAGCATCGAGTGCCGATGGAGCATTTGGGGCGTAGGGCCCAACACAGATACCATCGCTATGCCAATTGGGGGGTTTGAACCCACAACCTTCTGGACATGGGTACACATGCTAGGTACATATTTTCACCTCCAATAACTCCCTCTTTGCCTTGGTTTCCCCCCCAAAGCCCAGCAGCCGGTGGCTGTTTTCCCTGCTTCCCGCAGCTCTCTGTCCTAATTGTTTCCGAAGCTCAATATTTCAGCATACAGTTCACTCCCGGGATACTCTTACCCCCACCCCCCCAGGACTTCAGCAAGGCAGAGCCATGCAGGAATTCCCGTCGCCTTTCTGGAATCCCTCCCCAGGAAGCCCCGAGGCTCGTGAGAGAGGGCGCTGAAGTGACCGTGCTCTGACAGGGAGCCTCTTGTTATAGGAAAGAGGAAAGCTCCTGGTATTTTATCTCAATGGTGCCATGGAGGTGACACATAACCCCTACCCCTCACCCCCACGGAGCCAGAGGGGCCTGATACGAGTAAGGGGTGTAAAAGCTGTAACATCTATGAGAAAACTCATAACTGAATAACCCCAGGGCTGGGGGTTCGAATCCCACACCCTGCTCTGCATGTCTGAGGTCTGCACATTCTCCCGTGTCACACAGGTTTATGATGAAATAGCGTCTGGCTGCCCCCCCTGCCTGGGGCCGCCTGTCACCCTGTACTGGATAAGGATTGTAGGATATTTCATGCTGCCAATTCATTAAAGCAGCATACTTTACTGCATCAAATAGCCTTTCATCTTCTAGTAGTAAACCCAAGGAAGATATGTTCATCAATTCCATTTCAATTACACAAAGAAATGTAATTATACATATTTCTACACACACTGTTAGGTTGTTGTGCTTCCATATTATATGTGAAAATGAACCAGCCATTTGAGCAGCTCAAACTGGTACCAACAGTTACAGCCATCAGCCGGATCTGGTGCACTAACATATATTACGCTTACCCCCTCCCCACCCCCCACCTGTCCAGCCGCCCTTATGTCAACCTCGCCCCCTCCCCAGGGCCAGAAGCGATCACTCATATTACTCACAAGGAAAGTTGTCGGTCTTTTTTGTTAGTTCTGGGTTGGGTTTGTCTAAGCTGGGAATTAAATGGCTAAAATAGTATCCTGAAGGCGTCTTGTGCGTTTCACTAAAATACGGACAAGTAGATTTAACAGACTGTAGGAGTTTAGGAAATTCCAACACAAGGCACGAACACAGTTTTGAAAGACCAAAGCTGGGACAGTCTTCACACATTTTACCACGTCATTTGCATAAAAATACCGCCAAATAACTTTTAATTTTAATATTAGAAGATAGGTGGGGGCCACCCATTGCAAACGCGTAAATTATTGACACGTATTCTGCAAAAATGTAATACTTTCGCTAGGCCTAGGTACGCAGCAATATGTTTAATACGTCCTTGACTAAAGCTTGATGCTGATACAGTAAGTTTCTACTCGATTAATAGTTACATTTTATTTACGGGGGAGGGAGGATCGGCGGCTCCAGCCACACTGACGCACCCGCTTCCATCGCCGTCGATCCCTGCGCAGTTGCGCGTTTGATCGTCGCCCGTCATTCTAGCGTAACGGCACATCAGCATGTTAAATCGGGGGTTCATGTCCCATAAAAACGGGATGTTTTTTAAGCACCTTCACCGAAACTCGCTCCCCTAAAAAGGAACCGGCCCGCCCACTTCCTCCGACCTGTCATCGCGTGTATCTGACTCACCGCCGAAGATATCACAAGCAAAAGCAAATAAGGTGGATTAATCGCTAATAATTCAAGTAACGTGGGGACGACCATAGATACGGTTCTATGATCGCATTAAAACGTAGACAAGCATAAAAAAAAAAAAACCCCGCAAGTCCATACGTGCGAAAAGGCACCACACGCTGGTGCTGCGGGTCCGACGTAATTAAAAGCCGAGCATTATAATACAGACTGCAAGGGACGCCGAGTAGATCAGAGAAAAACGCAGCGGCACAACACGCAGGAATGGAAGCGGCGAAAGCGCAAGGCTTGCGGCAGCTTTTCCCGGCGATGCGATGCCGACTCCCGTAAACACACCCCGTCCTTCCCAAGCGCGACACAGACGCTGACCACTGCGGGTGAACAATTCAGACTGGGTTAGGGAAAACTTCCGTTGCTCCAAAACACCGTTGCCAGACATGGACATGCATGCAATCATATGTCTCATATATATGATTGCATATATATATATACACACGCAGGCATAAAAATATGCACGTATACGAACACGCGTGCACATTCATGCACAAAATCGGAGATCATATTAATTTATCTTAGGCAGTCCGGTAAATCTTAATCTGCCTGCGATTTACTCAAATGAATTTTATTCCGGGAGTTGGTAATACTGCAGCCTTTCGAATTGCCATTTCTAGGACGGTATCTGCATTTTTACGCTGTGGCAGTATAGGACACGGTAGAGTAACTCCCCACTTACCAATTCTAGACACACATAGTTCCCTTCTCGCTTCCTGGTGGTTTCCTTTTTATTCGTTTATGGTGAATAATCCTGAAGCGCCGGAGTCCAGACAATAAAGAAACGAAAATCACTTTATTATATAGATCCAAAGAGGGTTCGCTTGAGCAAAACGCATTAAGGCACGGCAGGTCCTAAGTGAAAAGAATAAGCTGCGGTAAACGTGTAGATCGGTGACATCCAAGTGAATGCAGCAAGTCTACACGAACGTCCTTACGGAGGCGAATCCCGCACCGCACGCCCGGATTCCCTCTTCGCAGTGGACGTGTGAGGTGTTTATCCGAAAACAAACCATCCAGGTCGACTGCTCCCGGGCTCACCGAAAGTCCAGATCCTATGAGAGGAATAGCAGTATCGCCGCCTAGTCTGCGTACTGGAAGCAGTCAGTCGCCCTGGAGAACCCGAGTCTGGATGCGTTCACACGGAGTCCGACGAGTAGAGACGCGCCAGCTTGAACGTCGAGGCGGACGGGCGGGCGATCGGGCGCATCCGAGACACTGCGGTGGCTTCGGGGGGAACTCCCGCAAATCCCATAGTCACGCTAAGGTCCACAGCGCAAGAGAACCGACGCGGAGAAGAGACGCGATTGAAGTCCGATCACAGACTGCAGGGCGCAGGCGGAGCGCGGCTGAAGGCGCGGAGCTCTCTGTCCCCCTCCGTCTCCCTCGGTGCGCTTTGCGCGACTGTGCAGAGGCAGGTGCAGCGCTTCCTCCCAATCCCCACACCCACTCCCTCACCAGCAGCCATACACACTACACGACTAGGGACTTCATTATTTCCCCCTCCACTCTGTCTCTTTTTCTTTACGTTTTTCGGTGTGCATATTTCTTATATCGCAGTATCTAAATAACTACAAGAACAAAACAACAACAACAACAATAATAATAACTATATAATGATTATATAATAATTATTGTAATAGAAATGAAATTTAAAAATAATAACAAATGCCGATTGTTAGGGATCTGCAGCCGCCCCGGGAGTATGTGCCGATGTGTATAGTTGCAATGATCCCCAAAGGATTGTCACCTTACTCACAGATGAGACGCACATCTTCTGCTGTAAACTTTCTTTCTCCCCCATTTGGTTTGACCATCCCCGTTCCCACCTGAAGGCCCGATTTCGCACAAACAGTGGGGGCAGGGGGGCGCGCAGTTCGCAGTAGCGGGTGCGAGCCGATGGGGGGAGCTGTTTCCTCTGAACACGCTTCACCGTGTTTAACCGTGTACCTTAGCTCGAGCATATTTTAATTTTTATATTCCAGAAGGAGCCGTGGGGACGATTGGCTAATGTATAATACATGTCAGTGTTTGTGGGGCGTTATACTGGCGTGTCTCTGATTAATTTTGGGCGTCTTGCCTGCACACCCAAACACCTGCCCTTCCCCCTTTATCGGAAGCTTTATAGGGCGATCGCCTAGGGCGCCATTTGATTAGGGGGCGCAAAGAACGAAAAAAAAATCGAATAAGTACTTCATAGTTTCATTGCGTGACATTACAGTTATTTACGGAATTTCAAATATTTCAGTAGGCCTTCTTTTGTGCAACAGACGGTAGTTATAGCTAGTAGCCAGATACCACGTGCTACTGAAATGGTAATATATTATTAAAATGTAATGATATTTCAAGTTAGATTAATATATAAATGATAAAAATCACTTTAGAGGTAGCAGACTGCAATACAAAGTGACTTCTCTTACCGATGTATGGCTGTTGATGTTGTGTTATGTAGTTTAATAACATATCTTGTGTACAGCATACTATACATTTAAATTCTAATACGATTGGTTGTTGTCTCACCGTTTTATCGCTCCGTATATTGGTATGCAAAAAGCGTTTCAGTGGATGTTGATAAGGCATGACGGAAAACCCAAGTCGGCTGGACAACATATGTAACGTAAGGAGACGCTTCTAGGCTGTCTTCCCCCATGTACCGTTTTGCGAGTATGCAGGGAATATGAGCGTCCAGAAGTTGCAACGTCCAATATTGATACGAGAGAAGCGCTTGGAGTATGTAGTTTGTACTCGTTCGCCCCTCGCCCAGAAGCACGGATTCCCTGTAACGTAAAGCTTGCAGTTACACCTGCCACAGACTCCACGGCACCACGCTGTTCTGTAATTGTGTCTCCCCTAAAAGCGTTACAGAATTAATCTCAGCCTCACCACTTCCAGCGCGGAAGATCAGACAACAAGAGTGAAGGAAAATGAACCATACAAGAGATTTGAATTGCTTGAATTTTCCATTTCAAATGGAAAATACGTCTGTTACCTCTTCAATAGGGGAAAAAACAGCCAGTGCAACGCTGATTAACAGAATAAACTCAATTAGGCAGAACAACATGTTTTTTTTTTTTTTGTAAAATCGGACATGAAATGACTTACAATACACAGAGAGACGTCGAAGGATAAAAGGAACTGCTTACATATTGATAGCATTCTTGGATTAGACAGATTTAAAAGGAAGTGTGACAGTGTGTGAGATGGGGGTGTTATTTAAAGGGTTTATGGGGACGCAGTCCCACTCTGGGGACTGCGGATAAGATGCTGTGAGATATCTATCGTCTCTTTGGCTCATCTCAGACTGATGAAAGAAGAAGGTGTCTATCTAATAAAGTGACTGTTTAACAGAGAGGGTGAGGCTGGCGGAATGAGTACAAAAGGGAAGTATGGCGGAAGGTCTCCACTTTACGTTTTTTTATCCTGCTTTGTAGAGATTTTATTAAATTCATCTTCTGAAAAGCACCAGACTATCGTATACTGTTCAGTCAATGCAATTTTAAGTATTTTATCCTTAAATATCACTCCTTGCTTTAATATATTGGGATTATTTTTTTAAAGAATATCAAAATGACAGACATCGTTTCGTATAAAGAGATATGAAAATGGCTGATACGGTTTAGTATTATAGGCCTGTATGCTTCAATAATTCTTCTTCTACAAGAACTTTTTCTTATCAGCTCAGCAGTTTAAATTTCCCAGATGCTACTCTGTACCCAGGAAACAGAATGTAATCAGACAAGTGTCAGAGGTAGGAGCATTGCGATCGACATGCAGCCTAGGAGTGAATGTTAAAATGTAACACTCTTTAGAATAGGTGAGAAGAGACTTAAACACCATTCGGTGATGAATATTCATAATCACAGCAGTGAATTGCAGCATAAAATTAAATTTGAAGATCTTTATGCTGCGTACAGGTAAACATACATTATTTACATTTTGCTTTGCCAGCTTTATGCCCATTGTTCAGTGCGCCATCTGTATGTAGGATCATGGATGATGTTCAGTGCGCCATCTGTATGTAGCATCATGGATGGTGTTCAGTGTGCCATCTGTATGTAGGATCATGGATGATGTTCAGTGCGCCATCTGTATGTAGCATCATGGATGGTGTTCAGTGCGGCATCTGTATGTAGGATCTTGGATGATGTTCAGTGCGCCATCTGTATGTAGGATCATGGATGATGTTCATTGCGCCATCTGTATGCAGGATCATGGATGATGTTCAGTGCGCCATCTGTATGTAGGATCATGGATGATGTTCAGTGTGCCATCTGTATGTAGGATCATGGATGATGTTCACTGCGCCACCTGTATGTAGGATCATGGTTGATATTCACTGCGCCATCTGTATATAGGATCATGGTTGATATTCACTGCACCATCTGTATGTAGGGTCACGTTAAGGCTTCTCCATATGTACTCACCTTCATCGTTCAGTGTACTGTATATGTCTAGACCAGGTGTGCTTCTGCTCTGGAGCGATGCTGTTGCACCAGCAGCTTCTGATCAATGACCCACAACCCTTTGAACATCAGCCAAAGCGAAACCGGGTATCTCTGCACCTTAGTGGAACAGGGAAAATGCTCTCTCTTTCACTGATGAACAGATTAGTTGTGGAGTCCTCTAGGGTCAGATCTCAGTGGATTAGAGGCAGCCTGGGACGGACGTCTTGTGGAGGAGTATCGATCAAGCTCGCTGTCTCTTCTGCTTGAGGCTACGAGCCTCGTTTTTCATTTATGGGATGAGCACATAATCCAGGTCCGTATTTAAGGCTTTGTGCGTCAGACTAATACAAGGATTAGAGACTGGAAATGGAGACAAAAGCCGTTTCTTTTCTTAGCAAGTCATAAGGGGAATAAGGTAGCAGCACTGTCTCCTAGGCAGGGAACCTTACTCATAAGTAACTATGTAAACGAGGATTCACTGTTTGTGCAGCGAAGAAACCATGCAACTTTATACAACATTATGAAAGTGTGAAAGACTCATTTGGATTCAGTTCTGCTCATGGAACGGGCTGTAAAATCGACCAGTGCTAATGTCTTTGTAATCATAGGTCGCGTCCGCAAACGGCTTTGGTACAGGCCCAGATGGTGACATGGGCCCGGGCTCTGAATTCTAATTGCGATCTTGCAAAGACTTTGTAGGAGTCAAACAGGACGTCAAGATGTTGCCTGTGATGATAACAAGGCTGGGCCTGCTGTTAGCGTAATGAAAATACTGCTGCTTAGAAGTAGCACGTGCTTTGATCAGGCACGGGTGGGGTGGAGTGATGCTTCTCCCTAGGGATTTGGGGGGGGGGGGTTGTCAGCCATCTGTGTCATGGGGTCACTCTGGCCTTAAGCCACCATGGTAGCCCCCTCCTACTAATGCATACACCGGCCCCAACCGCCTCCCCCCCACGATACAAACAGCAAATTCGACGCCCGTGCCTCGTGCCTTGCCTAGGCATGACCCCTGGAGGGGCGCGTCTCGCAGCTGTGCTGGAATAAACAAGCCGGTAATCTGACTTGGAAAGCAGCGGGGGTGCGGGTTTTGAGGGAGGGAGGGAGGGAGGGAGTGAATATCTTGCGCGCATCTTCACACCTGCATCGTCACGGAGCTGTAGAATGGGTGCGTCTTCAACAAAGTCATCACGCATCTGCAACGCGGAGCTATTTTCACAGCTGCAGATGAGAGAAACTGGTTTTGCACCGAGTGCCCCCTACGGTTACCACCCACACCAGTAGGTAGAGAGGGCTGCATATTTGGTGGGGCTTCTAGCTGGCAGTAGGGGATTAACTCAACATCTGTATGTGTGTATGACGTGGAGAAATGGTTTAAATGAAGCTATTATTGGGGGAGCTGATGGGGAGTTTGCTCTGATCATACCATTACCTCCACTGTGGCATGGGGGGTGGGGGGCGGCGTGCCCCGGTCACGCTATGGCAGCAATCGATACGGCGTGGAGCGGCGAGATCAAAGGCAGAAAGCTGGCTGGGCCGGAACATGCGTGACGGCTGGCGCAGACTGGCGTGTCCGACTGAAAGCTGGAGACTGTATCGTTTACCCTGTAATGATCCTTGTCACCGTAAAACGCTCTAAAATGACAGGACTCAGAGGTGCAGGCCCAGAGACCACTATTTCAGGCAGCGTGGGGGGGGCGGGGACTGATCGGGGAGGGGGAGTCAAGTGATTTGTGTTGATTCGGCCCACCTGTTCCTGTTTTCATTGGCCCTGTATTGTTTTTCCTTTTCCCCACCAATCCTAGTGATTCCTGTGGCTGTGATTTGATGCCCCAGTCTGAGTTAGATTTCGAGCACATTTGTCAGGGCACAGAAACTCAGGTGGGGGGTCTGGAGCCAAACTCAGAATGGAGCTGATTACACGGTCGTGACTTCACACAGAAGGTTAAGCAAATGTCAGAATTTTCATCTTACCTGAAAAATAGAGTTCAGGGTGAGTTCTGTGATACTTTGGTTGTAATATGACACCTCCAGTATTGGTTCTCCTAGCTAATTATGGAATGAAAATGAAATATATTTCTTAAAATCAAGATGATGACAGCATCGGCGCTCCTGTCGTTCATTCGGTCTACTCATCTATCACTCACAATTGCCGAGTTCTTAAATATCAGGGCAAGACACCGAGATTTCACTTTTATCACGCCAAACCTGGAGCATAGCGGACCTGTGAACAAATAGTGGGCATTCAAGCGAGAAACCCTGTTTCTGGCCGGCATTCAATTACTGGACAGTGAACTAGATGATCTCTGATGGAGATTAACCTCACAGAGGGATGGGAGGAACTCCCGCAATTTCTGTCTCTCAGAGATGTGGCTGACTGCCAACCCAGTGGACTCAGGTGGGTTCTGTCTGTCCGAAGGGCCCGAATGCATTATCAGAAAGAGACAAAGGAGATGGTCTGGCTCTTTCATAAACAATGAGCGGTTCATGGATTCAGACATTCTTCATTGGTACAATTGGTACAATTCAACATTGTTTACCTGACATTGAGCAGCTGATGGTCAAATCCTGTCCATTTTATCTGCTGAATGAATTTTCCAACTGCTGTTTAGATTCCACTGTACAGGAATAGCAGCACTGCACTACATGAGCTTCATAGGGGCATCACCGGTGTATTGCGTGTATCTCCGGGGGTTAGAATGCTGTGCCTGTGATTGGAACATCTTTGGTTCTGATCCCAAGTAGAGTATAGTGATTTTGCTGCTGGGCCCCTTAACCCCCAGTTGCTTCAGGATGTATCTGACCATGTCTTCTCAATCATATATTGCTTTGGATGAAAGCCACCGAACCATGAAAATGTGTGTCTTGAGGCACAGTTGGGGACTTAGCAAAGCATGTTTCAGGAAGGTTTACCTCTAATTTTACCAGCACATCTTCTGCCTAAGAGGGGTACAGACACTCTGGGCTGTTCTTACACTATAAACCAAGATGCTTGGCCCTTAGTCAGTAGGACCAACGCTTGCTTGTCCTGCAGGTAGACGCTGAAGCACATGGACAGTGAGCGAGTATGGTCACCATGCTGGGTCCAGGAGCTGCAGGAAAGCTTACAGGACTTTTTCGATTCTTAGGATCGGGGCAAGATCAGAGACTCTTCATTTTATCTGGATGAATATGCAGCCATGGATTTCATCAAAAAATACATAGACTGATAAATCCAATCCAATCCACTCCTTCCCAAAGTAAAAACCGTGGATCACGGCAGATATCCCCAAGTAAATGAAAGCTTGCACCGCTGCATTCCAGCTTGGAGACGCAGCTGCATACAAGAAATGCAGATACCATCTCCGGAAAGCAATAAAGGATGTGAGAATTCAATATCGCACCAAACTGGAAAACCAACACCGCGGCCCGCAGGATGCCTGTCAGCTACGGCAGGGCAGTCCGACTCTCACAAATTACACACCAAAATTCAATCTGATCTCTTCTGCCGGAAACTCATCCAGGAAGAAAGTAATGCCTTTTATGTGCACTTCCCAAGTGCCAACGAGGATCATCCGCACAAGCCCCCAGAGCCCAAGAAGACTCCGCTGCAAAGCAGTAAGCCTGGGCTCCAGAGTAGCAGAAACACCTCTTCCACCATGATGCACTGCACCAGTATGGTCCTCCGGGACCCACAGTCGGTCCATGTTTTTACTCCCTCCGAGCTAGCTGCCAGACAGTTCACATTTTTGCTCCCTCCTGGTAGGGAGCTGGGAGGGAGCGAAAACGTGGACTGTCTGTGGGTCCCCGAGGACTGGATCGGGAAACACTGCTCTACACGATCGCAGGGCTGTGGACTGAGCAGCCGTGCTATACGCACATCTGCATAGCTAGACAGCTCCAACTCAGTCACCGAGCCAGCTGGTCACCATCGTAGACCTAATCACCAATGGCAATGAGGTGGTCTCTAGGAAGGAGACACATTTCCTAGGGAGGAGCTACAGTCTCTCTCTAAACCTCAAACAAATGGGCCATTGATGCCTTTTGCCTATGCCTGTGATCAGAAGGTTGCCGGTTCAAATCCCATGGTAGGTAATTTTACCATTGGGACCTTGAGTAAGGCCTTAACCCCAGCTGCTCCAGGGACTGGCTGACCCTAGTCTCTCAGCTGTACCTCATTTTGGATAAAAGCATTTGCTTAAATGTAAATAAGCACTCAGATCACAAGCTACCAGGACAATTTTTACCTGCATGCAGTTAGACCAATTAGTCTCCTCCGCTAAGCATAACTGCACAGCAAATGCAGGGCCATTTTAATCTGCTATTTTGTGTTTTTGTTGTTTTATGTACTGGGTTTATGTTTAATATTTCTGATTGTATAATAAAATAATTTAAACCACATCTCTCCCCTTTATGCATGGTAACAGTAGGCATATAAAACACATTCTCTATAATTTATAAAGCTTTGTAAAACAAAACAGGAAAAATGAAGGCTAAGACGATTAAATGATTACTGATTACCTGAAATAAATGTATTATTCCTTTAACAGGCTAATGCAAAATATCTTCTTACCATTTCAGTTATTATACAGATTTTGTAATATGGCTGGATCATTATGTAAATTTGTTCCAATAGACTCTGCTAACATGCTAATCAAGGCTGATTAATTAGGAATTCCGACTGAAGCAAACAGCAGCATCATTTTGCAAAGCAGAATGTTCCAGAAAAAGTCTGAAACAGTGAGATTCCTCTGCTGAACGGCTTCTCTTTCTGGATTTACAGATTTATTTTATTTAAACTTACAACTGCCAAGGTTTAACGGCATCTTTCTCACTGCCCAAAACTCCAACAATTCACAAAATATTTTCTGAAAACCAGCTTTGAAAACATGGGAAAAAGATTAACTAACCTGGGAAATTGCAACCAGTTAATTCCTGTACTAGACTCGAGATAGCGGTATTGATTGTGGTGTAAGATTAACCATGTGAAAAGTTGAACACAAATTCCTTTCAGACTAAGCTCTCAGTTAACAGGGTGTTTCTGTAGTTATAGCGCAATAGTGTGTTTTAGACTGTCGTTTACATTATATCATCAAACAGCAGCCGTCTCCCCTTTAGTGTCTGCCTCCGCTGGTAATGCTGCATCCTTATCGATTGTTGGTGGTAAACCAGCCATGACTATCAACACCGAATGGCAACTCAATGGCAATTAGGGGCAGGCTTGTAAAGGGACACTGGGGAGACATGAAGGTGACGTATTTCCCTGGCCTCAGTCGTGCAAACGAGCAAACTGCCTCACGGCGGCTTCGGAGCTGGCTGGGCCAGTTCACTTCCCACAATCCCACAGAATGGAGGCACCAATCCGGGCAGCATCCCTTTATCCGTCTCTTCTGTTCCTGTTCCATGATTCCCTCCCCTCCCTTTAGCCGGACGAAGCCTTTGAGCCGAGTCCAGGAGCTGTGTTTGCTGGGGTCGAGGATGGTGGAGATTCCCCGTGCCACATTGCCCCCCCCCGCCCTGTGCGGAGACACACTTTCTCCTTTTCGAGGATGGCGGACCCTGGCCCGTTGAGCTCCTAGTGCAGCAGCAGTCAGAAATGGGGAAGGTGCAGGACAATGCGGCCTTTCATCGGGGCGGAGACAAACAGGAACTGCTGTGCCACACAGCGACATCCCCCTTTGTGTTCAAGCCCCCATCCATCCTTTCATGTACTTTCATATTCATGCAGAGCGCTTGGGAGCTCAGAGATGGCTGCTAAACACACTGTAAGCACACATCTGACCACTGTCCTTTCACTTAGGGAGCTTTTATGCAGTTTGCCACCTTTTTGTTTGCTTTAGGATAATAATAATAGTGAATGAGCGAGAGATCACAGTCCATATCCCGATGGTCATGTGACTGCCACGCTGTGACAGTTCAGGGCAGTAGAGAAGTTTTCATGTTTTGCACTACTTATTGTATAGACCCGATATCACCTTTTCAGTAATGTTTATGAAATCTCAACTTCCTTTGATGACGATGTCATCACCAAATAAAGAATAGTGATAGCAGGTGTAAGACTTAGATTTTCCTTTGATATATAAAACAGAATAGTAAAGTATAGAAATGATTTCCTCTCTAGTCGTGTTTTATTTGATCTTTAGCTCAGTAGTCTCTTTAATGCAGGCTACATGTTCGTCTGCCAATCAGACGCTGGGGTCGATCTGCGGTGAAGTAGCTTAAATGAGCATTGGCTTAAATTTTTGGAGGTATTTGGCCTCCCATCCCACAGGATCCCCGCAAAGCCGATTTGCGATCCCAGGTTTTCCTTACGTCAGATTTTTTTTCTAGTCGCACCGGCTCAGAGGTGACCCTGCCCCCGCCAGTTCCCATTGGCTGACGTGTTAGGTCCTCCTCCCCTGGGCCGCACCGCAGATCTGACCAAAGAGACGGCTCTCCTCCTGTGATCCCCGCCTCCCCCTCCCGGCACGGACTCGCACACCCCCTCGTGCATTAAGCGGCCCGGTGAACGCTTTGATCCTGGGGAGCCTCTGTAACGCGGCCATGTCGGGACACCATTGCTATTCTCGTCACAGCTGCATTTATGGGAAGCTCCTGCTTTTCATGCCCCTGTTCTACAGAAGACACTGGGATTAGCTCTCCACGCTTGGCCTGTTCCTCATCATTGGCCCCAGGACATCCAGATAGCATCCCTCTCCCCCCATTCTCCTTTCATTTCCTCTTTCATTCTCTTCCTCTCTTTCCACACTCAAGACAAGCTGAGCCACTGCATGGTGGCCACCATAATGTCACGTGTGGTGACAGAGATTTTTAATTATCACAAGAACCTTTATAATGCTGCTGGAAAGCTGTTATACATCTCTTCAAGATCAATATGCCTGTCCAACCATCCATCCATCCATCCATCCATCTTCTTGCCAGGCCCAGGGGATTTTAGACCATTAGTCTCATAATGTCTTCATCTGAATTCAGATACTCACTGAGGAAACACAAATAACAGACATGTGCAAATTGCTCATCATCTGACATTTATCTAACAGGAACTCAGAAATTTCCATGCGTAGAAGTGACCCATTTCAATACACTTCAGTACACCATTCAGCAGGCTTCACAGCACACAAACGCTTCCTTCACTTGGAAGTGATCCTGGGATTCTTTGGGACATCCGGATTGTTTCTTCTTCATGGCTTTATAACCCTCAATAGACTGATGAGCACATACGCCACACTTTCTGTGCTCTCTGGGATTGCTTTGGGTAAGCATGTGGGTGAGACCAAACTGGTCAGGTTTCTTGGCTTCATATGGACCTGGCAAGAAATAGTTAACTGTGTGATATACTGGAAGAAGACACATAACACCTTTTCACAGATATATGGTTTCAGTAATAGTTTTAAGTACACTACTAATCAGGTATGACGGGTGGAAGGATTAAAGGAGGATAGGGGAAGGGAAGGTGACTGAAGAGGACAGCTTTCATGGAGGATATTTTTTAAAGCCGCTTGTCTCTCTCTTTCCCTGGAGGCAGGGCCAGGGATGCGCTATGAGAGACACCAGACAAAACCAGGAACCGAGAACAAGTGACTTCTCGTTGGCCTTGCGGGGCTCAGAGGTGGCTTCAGATCGGGGCGTTTCTGATACCGCGCCGTGCAGAGCCGGGAGGATTGTCTGCAGACGGCCGGGGGTGTCTGTGGTGAGCTGGCAGGAGGAGAAGAAGAAGGAGAAGAAGAAAGAAGTGAAGCAGATGACTTTGAAGAAGCCTGGTTTTCAGCGCTCGTGACCTTTTGGGCTTTTCAACTGAAAATAGAATCGGGAAGCAATATTTTCTCTCCTTTTTGTGGGCTGAAAGACACAGAGTTTCAGATCTACACTGAATTCAACCTCAAGTCTGAATAGACTGTGACCATATTGAAAAGTTGCCTGGAATCTCCGCAACAATTGCTTAAGCATAGTTCTCAACCCCAATTAAGAGGTTGGGGTGCTATGCTGAGAAAGCATTTGGAAATACATGCTGAAAAAGGCCATATTATCAAGAGAGACGAGGTTGTGGGTTGGTGAGAAATTGGGCCAAACAGAAAACATCGCCTTGGGGGCACCATTAGCGGAGGAAATTCTATAGAAAACCACAGTCCTCTAAAGTCAATCGCTTGTGATTGACGTAAACATAGATTGAAGATTCCACCTCAAGAGATATGGAGGAGCTCAGCAGACTGTACAGCCTTGGTGTCACGAAAGTCAGTCTGGATGTACCGGTTGTCTTCATGTAAGGAGGCTGGAAATGACTATTCAGTCATAACACATGATATAATCGTAGCACAGGCATCTGTCGGTGCTTATGACTCAGGCAGAGGGCGAGCAGCCTGGCGATGAGGGAATGTAAGATCGGACAGGGCCCTGGCCACACCCCTAGCAACAGCACCTGCAATCCTCTTGTTTTGAACACTGCTGTAGTAAATCAATGAAGGGAATCTGAGCCGCGCACGAGTATTGACCGTGCCCTGTAATTACAGGGTCACCAAAACGACGCCATCGAACGACTCACGATGAAGATGTATGGCTGTTCCAGAAACGGATGGCATGACACATTGCGGGCGACGGGGACATTACAGGGTTTACAGGAGGATTCCGTCTCACGCCGCGCAGATAATTAAAATATGCCACCGATAGAATTGTTTCAGTACTTTTTTATGGTCCTAACAATAGGGGATCCGCAGTGTAGCTCGGCGTTATTAATCCTTCATTAGCAAGTCAGCAAACTGCTGTGAGAATTAGCTGCCACTGCTACACCTATTTACAGCCATGTGCCGGCCATTCATGAGCTAATGGGGATGATTTATCGTACAAATAAAGTTTCCCCAGAATGCCATGGGAGGGCATGAAGTTGGATGGTAGTGCCCCCTCACCCCTTCCAGCCCCCAGTCTCATGATGCAGTGTAATCCTGAACTGTCCTGGGGGGGCAACGTAGGCGAGTGATTCATCCCAGGTGGGAACGCACCTGTTTGAAATTGGCCACCGGCGACTGGATTTTCTCCTCCTTTCCCAACGTGTGTTTGCATTCCTGTCACATGACAGTTTTGTCTACACTGTTTATAACCGTGGCAATCAAACTTAATTGTTCTAATCACCATCAACACTGACGAATCCCAGCAGATTGATTGGTGATCTCATCTTCTCTGGAGTGACTGAGGCGCGTTTCCAATTTTAAATTATAGGTCAGCGGGAGAGCTTACAGACTAATGTGTGCGTGCTGCATCACTGCAAACAGCCCTGCATGTCAAAGTCTAAACTGCTTAGACCTGAGGAGCAGTGTAACTGTCAGAGCGCCGTGTCTGACGGCTGAAGCTGTGTGTTTAACCGTGCACCACCTACACATCCCATTTTCACATCCCTCCTCCTCCTGGTTGGATACACCTCCCTGCTGCTTCACCTGTAAGATGGAGGCAGCTGGTGTGTCTTCTGTCCTGAGAGCTCCATGCCAGAAACTGTCTTAGTTTGGGAGGGGGCGGTTACAAGGCCCACGTCCCCTTGTGTTTAAAAAAAGCCAACAAGCCTCCTGGCTCCAAAGCCACTTTGGATTTGGCATGAATTAAATGATCAGGATGAGAGCTGAAGCTGGGGGTAGCCCCCCAGGGGCAGATTAAGATAATGCATAAGTTATACTAAACCATAGCTTAGAGTCCCAGCAAACATCAGGGTCCTGCCACCCTCTCTGGAAAAATGGAATGGTTAGTCACATCGATAACAGCTGAGTGTCCATGCTGATGTCAGCCAAAGGCCCCCAGAGGAGTTAATCCGCTCTGATAGCCCCCCTATGGGATGGGGGGGGGGGGGGGCCGCAGTGAGGTCAGTAGCATCACCCCCCCTTGGTGCTTATTAACCCACAAGTGTGTAAGGGCCTCCGGGAGAATTTACAGGCAAGCTGGCGAGAATCTGCTCTGTGGTCCAGGGATGGTCGTAGGACTGCCGGCTAGGACTTTGCAGAGGGGCGGGGGTAACCAGACACCAGCAGCCAATTGAATAAAAGCGTTGAGTTTCCGTTTTTTTTCTGGCCTCTAGTGGCTTGTAATTGGGGCAGCAGAAAAGATCCCCCATTCTGGAATTAGATTGGCTCCGGTCAACCGGCAGACAGGCGGATTTCTGCTGTCAGAGTGCTTCCTGCGTCTGGAGTCTGGGCATAGGAGCAATCTGCTTCGAGCCGTCATCTGAGCCCAGCCTGGGGGGGGGGCAGCCATAGGAGATACCTGGGGAGCACAGAGCATGCAAGCCAGAAATATACTGGTCAGCTATCAGAAATCCCAAATGTATAAAATATAGTTACAAGTAATGTTTTGGCCTGAATGACTTCAAATACTCCTCTCTAGGCAACACAACCATTTTCACTTTTGGTATTTTGACTCATTCATTGCGTAGGATTTGCTAAAAAGAAGCAAGAAATGCTCAATGTTTGCTCTAGATCAGTGTTTCCCAATCTGGTACTTGGGGACCCACAGATAATCCATGTTTTGGCTCCTTCCCAGCACCTGGTAGGGACCAAAAATGTAGACTGTCTGTAGGTCCCTGAGGACCGAGTTGGGAAACACTGATCTAAATCAAGGCAGTAATATTTTAAGAAAGCTAAACCAAATTTGGACTTGGGACAAGTGATAACAATTATAGTGGTACGTTGTGAGGTATAAAGTTTGTTATTAAGAACCTTTAAGTGAGCAAATGCAATTCAAATTAGCAAACTTTATTAACATCGATGATGTAACAAACAAACAAATGATATCCATGACAAGTTGTGTTGTGTACTATATTATTTTTAAAACACAGACTGTCATTACTGTTAATGGCAAAGATTAAACTATATCGTGTTAGGCTTTTATTCCCCATCAGTTTTGATCATGTACTGATTCCTTCATAAATAATTTGCCACAAGTGGACTGAAATTCACTTTTGAGGGGCAAGTAATCTGGGAGATGGAGTTTGATTAGGTGTGAAAGCCCTCATGCATCCGTGGGGTACGGCGCTCCGCAGTATGTATAATTAATCTGTGCAGCGATGCGAGGATCGCTGCCCATTTCCCTCTATTAGCCACCTTCCTTCCTGAATCCCCCACTCGAACCCGTAACACCCATCAAACTATGGATGAAGGCTGCCCTGAGAGATCCCTGGTGCCATACTGTAGATAGGGTGGGGGGAGGGGTGTGGTAGCTCAAAACAAATGCTGCTCCCCCAGCCAGTCGCTCTTCCATCTCCCTCTTCCCTCACACATTGCTCTCCGAGGTCTTCCTGAGTCAAAATCGGCACAATGGCAAGTGAACCAGGGGAAGGTGGAGAAAAAAGCTCAAGGTCAAGGTTGTGGATGATCAAAACAAAGGTAGGGATGGCTTGGGGGGGTGGTATTTGGGAAAAGCCGGGAGAAAACAGAACTTTGCTGGGCCCGGTATTCCTGGTGGAATCACTTTATCTCAGCCTCAGTGGTGTGAGGGTCAGTCTGCATTCATTCTTCCCAGCTTGTGGTTTGGGACAGGTCTTCAAAAGGGCACGGTTTCCATGGTGACTCTGAGCTGCTTTGTCTGCAATTCTCTACCCCAAAGGCCAGAAGTACTTCCCTCCACCTGCTGTGAGTTACTTTATGGGAGGATTTAGACACTGCAAACCCCTGAAGCCACGAATGCACCAACCTCACAGCTTAACAGTGTCATTTATTAATGAGTCCATCCATCTACATTAAGTTCCTCTTGGGGCTTAATAAAGTTTATCTATCTGTCTGTTACTCAATAACAGGTCATGACTAAAAGGCTGCAGATTTAAACATTTAATAAAAGCCATTGCTGTTGACTACTCAACTGGAACTTCAGCCACATTTCAGGAATACAAATGAAATGGCCAGGCAGAGCATGCACACTGCAGTGGCATACGTGTCAAACTCCCTACAGTAAAAACAGGAAATTGGGTGATGGAAAACTGGTGCATTTTGGTGTAAACTGTGAGCCATCAAAAAGATGCTCAATGATTTGCTTCTATTATTATTATTACTGCAAAATAGTGCCTGCAGTTAAACAGACATTGAAAAAAAAACAAGAATACCAACTGTAGCTGGAGTATTTGTTTATAACCCAGAAATGAATGCAGGGAGGCCGAAAAGGGGGGGCTATCATTTTTGCATGCATCCAGATAAGCATTCGTAGCAGGTCATTTCTGAGACTGAGCTAAACTTTTTTTTGTTTAGGTGCATCACGATCTGTGTGAAATAAAACATCTCATGGCTGAAATGTGAGACTTGACAACTGTGCTTTGGACGTCACTGCCACCTATTAAATAGCATTAGGCCTCCTGCAAACAAGCAAAACCACCCTTCTGTCCTCCTTCATCTTCCATAACTGCTTTTCAAGCACAAGGTCACAGGAAGTAAATGGCAGAAGACACCCACAAGCTCCCAGTGCTGGGCATTTCAGGTCCAGAAAGTCAAAATCCAGACCAAGATTTTGTTTCTGCCAACCAGTTGAGTACTCTGTGACTGTTACTCTTTTATGTTCAACTGGTTGGTAGAAACAAAATCTTGGTCTGGATTTTGACTTTCTGGACCTGAAATGTCCAACACTGCAAACTCTGCTCACAGAGCTGGAGGCAGGATCTGAACCATCAGCCCTGGAAATACGAGGTTACAGAGACATACTGAGTCACGATGTCGCTCCTAATTGGGCTCAGTTCCTCTCAATCATGTGATTCAATGCCTTTTTGCTTGAGGAGCGGACTGCTTTTAACTGTCTGACTCTACAATTTACTAATATTGTTTCAAAAGAGATAGTTCTAAATTATATTTACAGTCTTAAAAAGGCCACAGATCCATTAAATTATTGGCAGATTCTAAGATTCTAGTTTTGCCGCACAACATCTTCAGGGATCACGCTACAGGCTCACCAACACTCGTGCACACCGGCACACATTCTGACAGATTTGCCGTGGTGATGAACTCGTGAGAGTCTCGTTAGTAGCGCTCCTTAATATTGAAGGCTGTGCTGTAAAGTGTGATAAGAGGCCAGCCAGGGCGGACAGTCAGCATACCTGTGAAATGTGGAGACGACATTCACCTGTGCGTGAGGGAGGAGAGGACTAGCTACGCATACCTGCCTGGGCTCGCTCCAGACACCAGGTCCAGACAGTCTCCCACCTGGATCTCAGGGCGTTTAGACACATATGCCAGCTGTCACAGCTATCGGGGGATTTTTATAATCTTACGAGTCCTGCTCCACAGGATGAAGCAACTCATTCACTTAGAAAAACCATAAAAAAGTCACCTTCTGCCATATTAATCCCTTAACACCAACTCTACTTGTAAAAGACTGACAGATAAGCAGGTGTTACCTCAGTGGGTTGGGACACTGTGTCTATGATCAGATGGTCGCTGGTTCAAATCCCATGGCTGGTTTGACCAAGGCCCTTAACCCCAATGGCTCCAGGGTCTGACTGACCTGAGTTTTTCAACTGTATATCGTTTTTGGATAAAAGCATCTGATCAATAAACAAAATAAATAAATCTCTCACTCTCTTTCGCTAAGAGCTGACTGCCTTATCTGGTGGATACGCATCCCTACCTCAGGGCCGAGATAAGCCTCCTGTATGCACAATTAGTCCGGTCAGGTACATCTTGTTTGTCCACATTAGGCCTTTGGAATGCACTCAGACTTAGTCTCTAGCTGTACAACAGGCAGACTTCAAATATCCTCACACTGATCTGTGTCATCGTAAGCGAGTGACTCAATGAGAAATCGGTGATTCAGGGTGATGAATACGAAACCTCATAGGAAGGTGAAACCACAGAGAATCACTGTTAAGTTAAAGTAAATGAGTAGAAAAGAGGATGGAATGCCATACTGGTATCTTGAATCCCACTTTGATCTGCCGCCATCCCTGGCCTCATCCCCTTCAGCCTGGGGGCAGGCGGTGACCCTTTGGGGCCGGATGCCCACAGCTGTAGTTCACACGCGTCACGCTGAGATGTCCGTGAGCGAGGGTGTCAGAGCGCCCCCCCCCCCATTTCCCTTAATCCTGTCACCAGGCCTGTTCTCCAAAATGTCACACATGTGCTGAGACTTGTGCCAATAGTGGAGGCCTCTTTGTGACGCTCTTCCGTGAGAATGAACTCAAGTTACATCGTCAGTCTTGTGTAATCGAGACGCATGAAGAGGGGGAGTGAGAGGAGGAGAGCGACAGAGAGAGTGAGAGATTCCAGCCCTGAGGAGTGGATTCTGTTCATCCTTGTAGCCCCTGCACACAAATGTGATGATTCAGAATGAGACCGCATGGGGAGCATTGCATAGTGGAGTGTGGGGAGGTCCCGGTCTGGAGGTGG
>JAODLD010000002.1:19420499-19436477 GCA_026781065.1 Mormyrops boulengeri
CCCCCCCCCCCCCCCCCCCCCCCCCCCCCCCCCCCCCCCCCCCCCCCCCCCCCCCCCCCCCCCCCCCCCGCAGAGCAGCCCCATGAGGAAGTGGATGGCCACATGAATGCAACTAATTGGCCATTCTGATCGAAAGGCCTTGTGTACGATTCAATTAGCGTCCCAGAACACAAGTCAGTCACTTAAAGTACCAGCTCCTTAAAGAGGCATTACCGCGCTGATTAGGCCTATGACGCGAGTTCTGTCTCGTGAGCTAATCCCCGCAAACCGAAACATGGTGTGCTTGTATTGGTGTATAATTTCCAATTTACAGGAATGAGGCTCACAGAAGACGACGCGTTTCGTGCGAGGCCATGAGTCGTAGCTTTCACAGGGAAAAGACAAGCGCATGGGTCCGTTTCCTGGGTGTCACACACACGCTCGATGCTGATTGGTCAGAATGGGAAATATTTACCCCGCACTATCTACCTTTACATCCCCCACACTGCCCGCTTTGACCTGCAGTGAATCAGTTTGCCCTCCAGTCTTCCTGCAGTGGCAGGCAGCTGTAACTCTACCTGTCCTAAGTACCAGTCCCTCCCTGTAAAAGAACCAGCTCTCTTTCCAGATCAGGCCAGTTTTTTTCCCTGTCCGGAGCCTTGCGATGCCGACACGGCTTTGATGCACTCTGATTGGCCCCTCGGCGGTTTCGGCAGGTGTCCGATTTATGTGGCAGCGTCTCCCAGCCGTGGGGAGACTCGCCTCTTCTCGCGCCCTCTCTGCCATGCATGGCATCTTCCACCGCAGACGTTCACTGGAGCAGAGGCACCACCAAGGCTCGCACACCCGCTGCAACAGCGCTACACGCTGCACTCTAAACGAGCACTATACCACAGTCAGCGAAAACACTGTCTCGACACAGTAAATGCTCACTCATGGCCTATTTCTACAGCTCAGAATAGGTCGACGGTGGCTTTAATGTGCATACATTTTGGGGAGAGGGAAATACCCACTCCAGACATCACAGAACAGGGAAGAACAAAGGTACTTTGGGCACGGACGATGGGTAGACCCTCTCTGAAGTTCTTCCAAAGAAAACAGGCGCACTGTGGAGCTGACATCATAGCCTGGGTGAGTCATTGTCTCTCAGGGTCTGTCAATCATCCGGCTCGCTGTTGATTATGAGTCATGTAGGTGAAAAAAGACCACAGAGTGAGCGGATACAGCACTCAGCACTGATGTCTATTAATCATGAGCAGCATTATCACTGGAGTTCGTCTGCATGTATACTAAAAGTAAATAACTGAATTCGTCTGAAAATTCAAAAGCTTATTAGTCAAATAGACAGAAAGCAGTATTTTTGTTTGGGGAAAGTCTGAGGGAGTGGGATTAGGCACTGTGGACCTGACCAGTTGGCCGTGGATTTGTCCCCTGTCCCTCCACAGATGCAAGCATCTCAGTGTATAAATAGACAAAAATGGTGGTCTTCTTATGTGTCTGCTGAACCGCCAAACATTCCAACAAACGTTTTTCTTCCCCTGGGGACAACACATGAAAAATCTGAGCGTCAGACCGGCGACACGCTGCCGTTTCCCAGAGGGGCTGCTCATTGGCTGCGCTCTCGTCACACTACTTGGATTATTTTTTGTTTTGCTGCTTCATTTGTCTGCTGCCTTCAGAGTCCAGGAGCAGAAACGTCTTTCACGCCCGTCGAGATACTTCAACCAAAGCGGATAGAGAGGGAGAGAGAGAGAGAAAGAGAGAGAGACAGAGGGAGAGAGAGAGATAAAGAGAGGATGGGTGTATGTCTCTATAATGACCCCTTCATATCTTCTTGTGCAGGACTTGATGACACCCAGGTCTCCTAGGGGGAACGGCACCAATCAGAGTAGGGGGTGAGTATCTCTACTTGACAGGGCCGGACCAAAGTCACACCAACAGGAAAACCAGCTCTACAGACCGCTTTCCCTCAACAGTGGCACGTGTTGGCACCGGTACCGTGCCACCTGCTCCCCCGAAAGGAAACACAGGGGAGGGAGGGGGCCAGAGACTCCGGGAAAAGGGCTTCTGCCTCGCATAAGGATGGATGACTGGTAACATGCTGACGCAGGAGATCTCTTGCAATGAGGCTGACGTGCCGGAACAGCAATTGGTTAATTAAAATCTCTACAAGGACAAATTATCTTGCGTGCAAAAACAATGTCACAATCTGTTTTTTTTTCCCCTAGCAAATTGCTGTATTTTGCATGCAGTTGAAATAAAAATTCATGGCTACTTTTAATTGAATGTCTTTTTTTCACTGGTAGCCTTGGGGAGGATGCAAATTATGCTGCAAAAAAGAAATTTACTTATGCATTGTTGACCGCAGCATTTAAACAGTGACCTTAAGGCAGCATTTTTAATTAGCATCGGAATGGATTCAGGAGAGTCCGGCTGCAGCGCTGTGGCCGTGGTAACGATAATGACTGATAAGCGCTTCCGGCTTAGTATTGACCTACTCCCCATCAGGGATTACCTCATTCCCTAAATACTGGGATTACCTCACTCTCTTCCATATTTACCACATCCACCAATGACTCTCTATGACCTCACCAGCATCACATGCCGTGACATCACCTGAGGCGTAATAAAATCAGATGGACATTCTGGAGAGTAAATACCATACGACAGCAACTCAGGTGATTAAAAGACACCGTGTCATTATATCAGCTGTTTTTTTACCGTTATCCTTTCACACATGACCACATTGCTCATTTGACTTTCAGTCTTTAGTGACTGACTAATTTTGGTCACGAGCAGTGGCTATGGGGAGGCACTGCCATGTTCACTCTGGGTATCAGTATCCGAGGGTGTGAGGACATCCCCTTCCTTTCGTTTGGCATTAGGAATGTCACAGAAGTCAGAAAGTGGAGCGTGATAAGGAAACTCTCAGTCTCTGGATGTATAGTAAACATTCAGGGACATGCCTGTAGGGGGTGCTGCTGTGCTCAGATGCTGCACCATTCATGTTCCCTCCAGATCTCTCTGTTCTCCCGCTGCTAACCAGACTGGGCCCGGTAAGGGGGAACAGGCAATGTCACCATTGTACTTCAGTGGACATATAAAGTACAGATAGTCACATGCGTGCACACAAAAATGCACACAGACACACTCCACTTATTCAATTATTGGCGGGCCTGTAAACGGTGCGAGGCTTTGCCGGAAGCATCCGACGAACAGGAGCTCAGCCACGCTGAAATTGGCCCTGGGGGAGACAGCAATGGACTCTGTCCTTTCGCATTGTCGGGGGCCGAGGGGAAACAGAATCCCCGGGAGACGAAGTTGGTAGCTTCAGTGAGGGATGCTGCTGCTTTCAAATGTGCACATCTGTTGAGGCAAATGGGGCATTGGTAACGGCCACTGAAGGTTTCCCGAGGGATGAGGGGCAGCTCAGCCTTCATCGATTCCCCTTTGTGATCCAGTATCCTTAACCTTTTAAGGATGATAGCCAGAGATTCATGAGTCACTTGTGCCTGGCCCGTTTCCCTGGAGATCCCGTATCCTGGCGCCCTGGAAGACGCCAGCGCTGCAACCGGGATGCGCGTGTCTCTGACGACACTACTATAGACACACATCCAAAAGCCTAGCCAGTGACAGTCATTCTGGCACGGCAGACTTTCGCCGGGCAGGCGGTTTGCTCAAAAGTGCTGAGCGCATTCTCCAGGGTTGACCAGACGGGTATGAATGCTTGGAACAGCAAAACATGACAGAGACGGCTGCAGCACGAACCCCATCGCGACAGGAGAAACACAGAGTGGGGGCAGGGGGCCGAGGTGAGGTTTAGTGAGGGAGACGCCAGGGATCCCAGCAGCTACAGATTAATGGGGCCGAGTTCCACTCGCCGTTACTATCGCAAATTAGTTATAAGTGAAAGTACATTCACCAGGGAGCAACATAGAGGAGCGGAGATGGAGCTGGCGTTGCCACGGACCTCGACGGAAAGCGAGAACCGATGATCAGGTCCGGAAACCAGCCCTGAGACTGTCCTGGAGGCGGGAGGGGGAACTGTCACTTGTTATCCACAGGCAGGGTCACTGGGAGCGGCCCCAGGAATGACCTGGGATGTACTCTGAATGGACTTGGCTGGTATGAACAACACTGTAAAGAAGAACAGCCCTCTGAGGCCCACCAGGCTGTGTACATACACCCCCCCCCCCCAAAAATCCTATTGGAGGATAAAGAAAGAAGGTCTGCGGAGTATAAAATTAACAGCTTGGTAGGAAAGTAGCCCCCCCCCCAGCCCACCCCACTCAGGCAACCCCATTAACATCACAAGGAAACGATCTGATAGGAAATCAACATGGGAGTAAGCTAGTCAGTCCTTGTAGGAGGTCTGGGCCCCAGAGAGAGGATTCTGAAATCAATTCGGAGATGAGGAACTCCTATCTGGGGGTTGGTCTGCGAGACGGACGATGCTCCTTCCAGCTCTGCATTCGCTCGTTTGGGCCCCACGGCTGTAGCCTGATTCTGGCTTATCGGCACAGGGATGTCCACTGGGGGCTTCCACCAGACGTCCACAGGAGTGTTCTCCGGGGCTTCCACCAGACGTCCACAGGAGTGTTCGCCAGGGCTTCCACCGGACATCCACTGCAGTGTTCCCCGGGGCTTCCACCGGGACGTCCACTGGAGTGTTCCTCAGGGCTTCCACCGGACGTCAACTGGAGTGTTCCCTGGGGCTTCCACCGGGACGTCCACTGGAGTGTTCCCCCGGGCTTGCACCGGACGTCCACTGGAGTGTTCCCTGGGCCATCCACCGGGGTATCCACAGATCTCCTACATATTCTTTCAGTGAATGGGATTCTAAGTTTGTTTACCTGAATTTTAGATGTTGTGAGTAGCTCACAGATTTTAATTTTTCAGAATCTGAATATTTATAATTCACTGCAATAGGTCTAAGATTCAAAGGTCTTTATTGTCAACTGTCCCGTCTGCTTCACATCATCGCAGACAAAAAAGTATCAATAATCAATAGCCACTGAATAGCACAGCAGACATAACCAAGCAAGATGTTGAATGTTCAGCAAAGGTGCAACATGGAATTGGAATCGTAATCATCATGCACATGAAAGTGAATCAGAGTCAGTGGACGAAGGTGTCCATTAAGGGCACGGGGATAGAAAGGATAGAAGCTTCTACCCAGCGGTCCAGCTGGTGACCTGCGGACAGTAAATAGGCCATGGCTGTGGGCTTTCTGCAGAGAGCCGTCTGTGTAAAGGTGCTCTAGAGCTGGGAGACTGCTCTGCGGGACATTTACATATAAAAAGGCTCCATGTCAGTGCTTACTTCCCCAACAACAAGCTAAACCGTGAAGACCTGTCTCTGACCTTGAATCTTGTCAAATTTACAAATAAATTTTCTCCCAGTATCTTCTTCTGGTAATTAAAAGCCTGCACTGATGAGATGAGCCTTCTGAAAAGCTACACATCCAAAAAAAGATGACTGCTAACTATTCTGCTGTAGAATCACGACTGACCTGCAGGACGATTGGAGCTTTCATAGAATGTGAGTAAATTCTTGTAGGCCAGGCGTGAGATCGTATGCTGTAACTGACAGTGATCGTGGGGATTTGGGTTGAGGTAGAGCTATTCATACCAAAACAACCAACTAAAACACTCAGACCACTGTTACAGACCCACGATCTATCACAGCCTTGGGCCAGCTCTTCCCTGCACCCCTCCACCGACCCCTTCTGCACCTTTTCCCCTGTATGACACATTCACTATGGCACTACAGCCATGTGGTGCGTTTCCCAGAGGGTGATCCGGCCCGCAGGATCCTCATTGCTGAGAACCCAATCGGCTGGACCAGGCCAAGGGGACGCCCACGTAACACCTGTGTGCAGCAGATGGATGGCATTTCCGGAGGGTGGGACTGGACCGTGTATCTGCCTGGGGGATCGCCGGCGGGGATCCCGAGGAGTTTTGCCATGTGGTGGGTGTGGTAGCACGCTGCATCAGCGCATGCTCCCCAACCTGACCTGACCCTGACACGTCCAGATAGGGAGCTGGAATTGTTACCCCAACAGAAATGCTGAAAACCTCCAGACTGTTAGCTTACAACAACTCTCACGATTTAACAATCGCAAAAAACATACAGGTAGCAGGAGCCAGCTGACCTATTTACAAACACGGCATTATGGTCAGACCAGAAGGGCTCCACATCTGATCTTGGTACGTTGGGAGAGCAGACAGTGTTTAGAGGTAGCAAATGAGAAGCGTTTAGATGAAACACAAAGGTCGACACAGCAGGGAATAGAATAAGATAACCAGTTTGTTTCCTGCTTTAATAGATGCCTATTTATGATGCTATTATTGTTCATTTTAAATGCTTGGTATAGTATGGTATTTTTAAACGGTACTATTTGGAAAGCATCCATGTGGAGCACAGATAATTCTGGAAGGAGTGGGGAAAACAGAAAAAGAAACAGTGAGTGTGAGAGCGGGAGGGAGGGTGGTGAACACAGCGCTGGGCACCGGGGGATTGGTGCTCGCTGCTGTCCATCAATTGACACCAGTGGTGACATCATCACATAGTGATTTTTGGGCTTTTGTCCAAACAGAACACAAGCAGATTCTGCACAGATGCCGGATCTCAGGAGAGGGTCAGAGGTCGCACCGAAACCTGGGAGCATGCTGTTCAGGTTTGGTCACTCACACCACCAAGGAGGTATGATGTTTGGGGGCTGGACAGAGCAGAAATATGATGTCAGCTAGGGGGCGGGACCCTGCATGAGTATACACTAGTGGCCAGAATTGTGGAAACACCTAGCATTTTTGGCATTAGGCTTTAGGAATTACTGCATGAATATTGGCGGTGATGTTTATAAACAATGTTTACAAATATCACACATTGGATGATTAAATAGTAAATGGAGTAACTGGAATAAAGTTCTGCAACCTCTAAAAATTGGAAGCATTTCCACAATTTTGGCCACAGGGTATTTGAAGGGGAGTAGCCATTAATAAAATCCTACAAAAATTAAATCCTTTGACTGACCTGTTTACACTCCATAGTGTAAAATACTCATTAAAAAGACTAAAAAGTGAACATGAAAAAGCCTCCTCATTATGTAGGTCTGCTTAAGCCTATTATTACATTGTGATTGATTTGGGAAATGACTAATTTGTGAGTCAAATGACAGGCTATCACTTTAAGGAGCTAGTGAAAAATTAGGTATCAAAAATTATATTACCTTCCATTCATCCATCCATCCATCCATCCATCTGTTTATCCAGGACAATGTAAGGGGGGTTTGCCTATTCCAGGCAGCATATGGCACAAGGCGGGGGAGACCCCGGATGGGATGCCAGTCCATCGCAGGACGGACACACACACACACACACACACACACACAAACACGCACACACAATACGGCCAATTTTAGTGATGCCAGTTTGCTAATTGCATGTCTTTGGATTACAAAAAGAAACCTGGAGGAAACCCACACAACACGGAAAAAACACGCAAACTCGTGGAGCTGCATTCGCTTAGATATGACTTTAAATAAAGAGGACCGGCAATGGAGACACCTTTCACTCTTATTAGTTTCACTTAGAACTAATCTGTGATAGTAATGTCCATATATCACATGTGTGTGAGAGCAGATCCCCTTTCTGCTCTGTTAAATATGCTTGTGACGGGTGTGTGCTGTTGTCCTGAGGTGACATCACAGCCCCTTTCAGGCTACATTAGCTGTCCGGGGCAGTGCATCATTCCGGAACACTGAGCTGCAGGGTCTGGGAAAATGGGGAGGCAAGAGACAGAACCATCCCAGGGAAGGCACTATGCCGGCCTGCTGCTCTGTGGGCTCTACCGGTCTCTCTCTCAGTTCCACTCACTCCGTGGACAACCTGGAGGCTTCCGGAGTAGATGCACTGCTCTCAAGGCCTGCAGACAAAGACAGAAGCAGGGAGAGGTAATGGAAAAAATAAATTAAGAAAAAAAGAGCCAACTTCTCCTCTCAGACATGTTGGTGAGAAGAGGGGGAGGGAGGTGTCGCTCCGAATGTGTGACGGCGAAAATGAGAATGAAAGCAGAGCGCATCTCTCACCCCGCGCGGGTGACACCTAGCGCAGCCACAGACCCCGGCACCCCGTATTCACAGGAAAAAAGTCTCAGCCGATTGCCGCTGGGCTCGCATTAAATGGCGAAGCAAAAAACCAAGGCACCTCGGGGGCCGAGAGGGCAGGGGTGACACTGGAGCGAAGAATGTCAAAAGTTGAGCCCTCTGTGAAGTGGGGTGGGCATCCATGAGCGGGAGTCATGCAGCATGAATTACTCCTACATCACCTTGTCCACCTTGTCCCTTTACTTCAAATTGCTTTAGGAACATGACGGGAGTGTGGAGAAGCCAAAGACGGAGCCGATGTGGGGGCAGATGCTGGCGGTTTAAACACACTGAGGCGAGTGGCGGGTGGATCTGAAAGAAGCTGCCAGCATAGATCCCATGTGATTCAACCGCTTTATAAGGGAAGATTAGGCTCTTTTTCACACAGGTAACAGAGCGTGGCTGCAGAGAGAGGGAGGGAGAGAGGGATAGGGAGAGGGGAGAGAGAGGGAGAGGGGAGAGAGGGGGAGATGGAGAGAGGGGGAGATGGAGAGAGAGCGAGGGACAGGGAGAGGGGAGAGACAGCAAGAGTGAGAGACAAAAAGAGAGAGAGGGGAGAGAGAGGGACAGGGAGAGGGGAGAGAGAGGGAGAGGGGAGAGAGGGGGAGATGGAGAGAGAGGGACAGAGAGGGAGAGAGAGGGGAGAGAGAGGGAGAGGGGAGAGACAGTGAGAGAGAGACAGAGAGAGAGAGGGGAGAGAGAGAGGGAGAGGGGAGAGAGAGGGAAATGGAGAGAGAGAGAGGGACAGAGAGTGAGAGGGAGAGAGAAAGAGAGAGAGAGAGGGACAGGGAGAGGGAAGGGAGAGAGAGATGGAGAGAGAGAGAGACAGAGAGTGAGAACAAGAGGGAGAGAGGGGAGAGAGAGAGGGACAGGGGAGAGACAGCGACAGGGAGAAGAGGGAGAGAGGGGAGAGAGAGCAAGAGGGAGAGAGAGAGAGGGACAGAGAGGGGGGAGAGAGGGAGAGCGAGAGGGACCTGGAGAGGAGCCAGCTTTCACACCTCCATACCATTCGGGGGGCAGGCTCACTTTCTTGTGGCCAAGTGCTGTTCTGGGCGGGGGGTGGGGGGGAGTGCCTCTCCTTCCCACCAGGCAGCAAAGCCAGGCTGAGGGGAAAACACAATAAAAGCAGCACCTGCCAACGATCAGGGTCCAGGAAGCCCCCGTCCCAGCTGTGAGGACACAACCACTACTCATACAGAGCTGCTCATTCTGGCAGCGGAAACGCTGCCCAGCATCCATCCGTCTTCCAGTCCCCTAAGCAGTACAAGGTCGCAGTGAACCCAGAGCCTCTGCCAGGAAGCACAGGGCAGGAGAGCACCCAGGACGGGATGCCAGCCCTGAGCAGGGCAGACACTCTGCGGGCAGTTTAGCAATGCCAAGTCTCCTAACTGCATGTCTATGGGCTACAGGAGGAAACCAGAGTACCAGGAGGGAACCCTTTATACATATACTCAGAATGCGGGGTGCAACGTGAACCCCCAGGTGTGAGGCAACAGCCCCCCCTGCTCAGTGGTATTTGGGGAGCTAAATCACCTCTTTAATACCCAATAGCAGGGGTAGGCAATTCTGATCCTGGAGTGCCAGTGTCCAGCAGGTTTTCTATCCTACCTGATGAGTTTCTATCTTATGAGGAGAGGTTAGCGGAGCTGAATCTGTTTAGCCTCGAGCAAAGGAGACTAAGGGGGGACATGATCCAGGTATATAAGATTCTAACAGGATGCTGTTCAGCCAAATGGCTATTTCAATATTAGTTTAAATACTAGAAATCGTGACCATAAGTGGAAATTGGCGGGAGAATATTCTAAAATGGATTTGAGAAAGCACTTCTTTACACAGCGTGTAGTTGGAGTATGGAATAGTCTTCCTGTTAGTGTAGCGCAAGCTAAAACCCAGGGTTCCTTTAAATTAGAGCTAGATAAGATTTTAACAACTCTGAGCTATTAGTTAAGTTCTCCCCAAACGAGCTTGATGGGCTGGATGGCCTCCTCTCGTTTGTAAATTTCTTATGTTCTTATGCCTGCGATCAGGTGTGGTGCATCAGAGACCAGTTAGGATGGAAAACCTGCTGGAGACTGGCACTCCAGGATCAGGGCTGCCTACTCCTGCCCTATAGAGATAGATATAGTTTGAGATTTACGGACAATGTGTTTTGCGAACAATTTCTAAGCAAGCCTGAGGCTCCCAGCAGAGTCAGACCCTGAGCCTGGATTGTGAGTAATGATCCACTCCGGTCCTTCTCAGCCTGCTCGCTGCCCCGTCCCTGGAGTCACCCTGGATGGCAGCCGATCATCCGCTTGCAGCTGCTTAACAAGGCGTGACGTTACCAAAGCCTCCTCGAGGTTGGGTGGATGACGTTTAGTAGGCTGGACATTGTGAGCCAAACCGGATGAGTAATTATGCATCAGGGACATACATCAGCGCACCCTGTCTTTTGTTAGCCCTGCCCCCGGTGTCATTCAGTTTCTTATAAATGCATCTAATAGCATGTAATTAGTCTACCAGGACTTCAGCTGTACAGGCCGAGTTAATATCTTACCCAAGGTTAAGAGATTGGCTAATTGCATTTGTTCCACCTCTCTTATCTTTGGATGCTCGTTCGATCCATCAAACTCTGAGAGGATGGCGCTGTGGCAAACCAAACGACCCCCCACCTCCACACACTCCCACATGCAGCCCCTCGCATGGGGGAAAGCGTAGAGGAGGTGAGCACCGAGTGCGAGGAGCCAGTCAGCATTTGCTGAGGGTACCACAGAGTCGTAGCATGCTGCTAACCTTCCGTTTACCCTCCAGATTGTCATCCTGCACCCGCAGGAGACTCCCTATCGAAATCGGGGGTAGATGAAAGCTAGGAGGCATGACATTCATGCAGAGATGATGCGTAGATGCTGTTCTGGCACTTTCTGTACAGCCAGCACACAAGGAAAGAGGAATTACCAAATCAGAAAAAATGGCAGGGTATTCTGTATAAGTCAGGCGTCTCCAACTCCGGTCCTGGAGAGCTACTATCCGGTAGGTTTTCTATCTTACTTGGCTTCTAATGAGCCACGCCTGATCTCAGGTAAGTAGCAAGAACTGCTGTGGCTCATCAGAAGCCAGGTAGAATAGAAAACCTATTGGATAGTAGCTCTCCAGGACCAGAGTTGGAGACCCCTGGTCTAAGTGAAAGGCCTACAGGGTCAAAGAAGACCGTTTCTTGGCCTTCATCCTGACTAACCCATCCATAACCGTGAGACCAGAACCACACCGACCATTTCATCCCCTCTCCTCAATCTCTAACCACAGGGAGCAGTCATATACATCTTCTGCTCCCCACACCCATGAAACATCATCCTTCTTCTTTCAGAAATGTGCTTTTCAGGTCTCCGCTGTCACTCATCTGTTATTTACGTCTTTCTTCCTCCGAAGAAACAGTCCTGTTTGATTGTGCTTTTGAGTACCAAGCTTTGAAGCCAAACTCTTGCGTGTCTGGGTCTCTGAAGCTCCTCTGCTACAGAGGGGCAGGATGGAATGGGGGCCAATGGATCTTAGAAAATACCCGAAACCAGGACACATCACCTCTGCTCCACACCATCCAACTGGGAGCCGAACCAGCTGGAGCAGAAACATCACGTCTCATGGCCAGCTCCGTTGGTGCGGGAATGCTTGGATGGGACTGCCGGGTATCCGTGCCGGGACGTCAGACACTTTGAAAGAAATTCAGAAGCATGACCTGGGATGGCAGACACACAGACATAACCCTACATGTTATTCCAGGTCTCTTCAATACCTTAACAGGACACCTGATAATGCAAAGATTTGCTCTAATTACGGGCTGCTGGTTCAAAACCACCACATGATCTCAAGAGCACCATTCGGATAATCTCATATTACTGACACAATGTGAGTACGGGGGAAGCCCCTCAAACTTGGCCATGCACTTCTCGTTTCTGCCTGCCACAACTCGCAGCATGTCTCTGTTGTTCTACTGCTCGCTGTTCTTGGCAGTGCTGACCTGCGGGCCAAAAACTTGGGTTCTGTCGCAGAACCATTTTTCCTGGAGATGCCCTGAGGGCAACGGAAGTTACTCCAGCTCGTTGTCACTTCTTTCCTATGTTACATGCGGTCAAATCATGGATTGTCCACTCCTCAATCGAGCCACGGACAGAACGGGGAATTTCGTTGCATAATGAGCACGGAAATCTAGACTAAATGGGTTACATAATGCTGAAGAAGGTTCTGAACCATGGAAGGGTCCCACTCGTGGGTGGACAGCATCTTTACTGCTGCCAAGCCCCATGTTTGGTGAGTAATCAGGCTATTATGTAATAAACTAGCAGCTCTGATGGACCTCTGTCAGCTTACGGCAACATGTGTGAGAAAAGTCACAAAGCGGGAACAACGTGCCTCAGACTCACCAAGCTGCCCGCTCCTCTCCAACCAAGTCACCGGCACGTCTCCTGTAGATGTGCGAAGACCCCTCCCTCTTTCTGTTATTTTTAAGTGACAGCACAAAGTGTGATGTGGG
This sequence comes from Mormyrops boulengeri, assembly GCA_026781065.1. NCBI lineage: Eukaryota > Metazoa > Chordata > Actinopteri > Osteoglossiformes > Mormyridae > Mormyrops > Mormyrops boulengeri. Next base: position 19,433,129 of record JAODLD010000002.1, read on the forward strand.
AACGATCTAACGCAGCGGATCAGAGGCGGGGGAGGGAGATTATAGGGCTCTTTCATGATGCTCCTAGTCATATCGGAAAATGACAACTCATTAGCTGCCAAGCAGGAACACACGCCGTTAACTGAGCTCAGCTCTTAAATAAATGTGCTATTAATTTAACTGAAAATTCTCACTCTGATGAAATGTTCCTGAGATGTTCCCCAACGTCAGCTGGTTCTCACTACTATGCTCATGTTGCCTAAGTGTTGACAAGTCAACACAGAGAGTCAAAGACTCATTTTTAACCATGGTGACGTTATTTTGACTTTATCAATCGCCCCAAAGCCGAACGTGCCATAGAGACGTATCTCAGAATCCAGGAAAATTTGGGGTGGCGCAGAAACCAAAGGTCTGAAATCGTATCCGTCCACTGCAGGATGTGGTGAGAAACAGGGATCAGTCAGACACCAGTGATCTCGCCAATCACACCACCTGCCTCACTGTCAGCCTCTTATCGGATTCCTGTCTCCCTTGGAAACGGCTTCTATCAGGAGATCTGGCCTAGCGCAAGTGAGACAGCTGCTGTACTGGCCACTGTTCAATCGTGGTCTCATACTCCTGAGCCATGTGTGAGATTACCTGCCTTTCAGGGGGGATCGTGGGGGGTGGGGCATGTGTGTGCCATAAGGCATTAGACAATAAAAGTGAGGAGAATATCGCTGTTAAATAATCAGCTCTACTTTAGAAAGAATGAAAATCAATTTGCACGTTTATTTTGATTTGTTGACTTCAACAAATCATAGATATCATGGTCACATCAGTAGGAAAATCCACACAAAATGAAGATATAACCATGTTTTGAAGTTGTTTTTAAACATACATTCATGTACTTGTACATTGCATACTCCCAGTGCTTCTATAAAATCATCAGATATCTCAATATCTACGCAAGAGCTTTCCTTCTCCATGTGAGAGCTTGAATAACCAGATGATACGAAATGATATGTGCATGTTTAGCCTCATAGAGTGGGAAGTTTGACCTCCCCTGTTGATTAGTCTGATGAAATATCGCTGGAAGTGATCAGTGTGCATCCGTGCATCTCCGGAAACCAAGAGTCAGATTTAATGGGTTCTAATAAACATGGATACCCGGTAGGTCGAAACTGCAGGAGAGCGCGCTCCTGCCTTGCACTCCTGCAAGCGTGTCTGAGAATTCTCCTTTGACGAAACACATTTGATGGAAAAATTGAGAGGAACGGTTTCCATGGAGATGGTGCACAAGGTAACTTGGAACCCAAGGCCACAGGATTTTATTTTAATTTTTTTCATTTCTGCTTTCTTTCTTCCCAGCTGAGTTTTATGTAGTTCCCCCAACTCCACAGTGTACATGGACGGAACATGGAATGGGTCAGGCAGATAATCCCACACGGGAGAAATCTCAGCTTCAAAACCCACAATGACAGAGCCAAGACTCACGGCCAAAAACCAAGTGATTCACATGTACTGTGCAGGTGTTCAAATTCTGCACGAGTCCAGCTAGCAAAAATCTGCAATTAGATAGGATTAGATTCACAATTACAGCTAATTACATGCTAATTATATGCTAAGGCTGCATTCTTAAATCTTCTTAAAAATTGAGGTTAAGGAGAATCACATAGGACAATGGTGGTCTCACTGCTCATCAACCATTGAAGTACATGACAACATTCAATACTATCTGTAGGCAGCAAGGGAATTTTAATTAGTGCACGAGTTCTCGCTCAGGCATGACTCATTTGCGAGGCTGTTCAGACGCCTTGATCACATGTAACATTCTGAACGACGTGGTTCTTCGGGAATGAAGCATAAAAGGTTTGAGATCAAACTCACACAAGACTGCAGTCGAGCTTTCCACACAGCCAGGGTCGGTGGAGCAAGTCCCGTGCCTTCTGGAAAAACTGCATCAATTTTTTTGGTAATATCACGTGAGAGGCTGCTGGAAACACGCTTAGCGTCCTCCAGATCAGCACTGTATGTGTATTTCATGCATTTATGAATTACGAAGATTTTTGTATGTCATCTGCAGCTTTCACAAAACTCCTATTTAATTCTCAACAAATTCTCATTTAATTTTTTATGCTGACCTTGCGATATAATGAAGCTGCGATGGGGGAAGCTGTGATGCCTAAGGGTCGACTGTACTGGAGTGTTAAGGACATACTGGAGGGGTCTAAACATGATAAAATCAAAAAGACTGAAGCCAGGTATTCCAGTCTAGTGTTTCTCAAACTTGCACTCAAGCTTCCTGCCTAGGGTTACATACGTCCGGATTTCCCCGGACACGTCTTCTTTTTGGACCCCAGTCTGGGCATCTAGTTTTTCAAAAAGTGCCGGTTTATCTGGGTTTAGCGCTGCAACCCATATGATCCAATATCGCAAGTTACATTGCAGCAACAAGTGAAAAAAAAGGCACCAATTTTCAATATATGGCAGCCACTAAAAATGAAATGATATGCATACCCCTACTTATCGCGCTGCTCGCCAGTGACGATAACTTCCAGAAACCACTGGCACTTTTTTGTTTTCGTGTGAACAGTGAATCGCGTGGTTTGCTTGAAGTTTAACAAACTCTAACTTAGCCTTTTGTAAAATTTGTTGAAAAAGACTTGTACACAATGTATATTGTGTCCATTTTATGTAGACTGTAAAACAGTTAACTGCAAGGTTACAATGTTTATATTCATAAGCGAAGCGTTACCTGATTGGTCGCTGAATGTGAAAACTCTCTCCTTTTTCATCTCACCAAATTTGGTAACCCTACCCCTGCCAGACAGTCCACTTCGAGAAACAGTGCTATAATCAATTGTTTGACAATTGCGTAGTTTCCCACAGATTGCCACTGATTTGCGTTCTTATGGATAATATTCTGCTAATCCATATTCATGTATGGCAGGAGATGTAAGGTAATATTGACTGCAGTATTAACCTCACTGTGAGTGTTACTGTCTTTTCATTATGAGTTACCATTTCTATTACTGAGAATTAGGTGCAGGATAAAGCTATTAACATTACAAATATATAGGGGAGGGAATAATAGATTATCATGTAATTGCATTAGTGTCTCATCAGGAGGCGGTCACAAGCACACAGGCTGTAACGTTGGGGGTTTTAATGGTCTTTCCAAGGCAGTGAGCTGTAAGATATAATCTGCCCCGATGCCCACCCTCTGCCTTTGGAGAGTAGAGCCCCCCTACCACACCATGACCCCACACCCACTGCTCAGGCCCACGTTCCGTTTGCAGCCCACATAAATAAACAGACAGATGGCTTACCATTGCCCCTTGTGAGAGATGGCATGTTTATCTGTCCTCGGCCCCAGCCGACCCCCCCT
>JAODLD010000002.1:19439025-19451437 GCA_026781065.1 Mormyrops boulengeri
GCCGAAATGAGTTTCCTCCGCAGGGTGGCTGGGCTCTCCCTTAGAGATAGTGTGAGGAGCTCGGTCATTCGGGAGAGACTCAGAGTAGAGCAGCTGCTCCTCCGCATCGAGAGGAGCCAGATGAGGTGGCTCGGGCATCTGGTCAGGATGTCAAACTGGGAGAAGGCCCCGGGGGAAGACCCAGGACACGCTGGAGGGACTTTGTCTCTCGGCTGGCCTGGGAACGCCTCGGGACCCCCCCGGAGGAGCTGTTTCTCATGTTTACTAGGGGATAGCATTAGCAATGGGAATGTTAATTGAGAATGACTGGATCAGGTGGGCTGTGAGCATAAGAGGTTAATGGAAATGGAACAAATGACCTTGGGATACAGAAGGGAAAGATCATTCATTGAGGTGGGGGGGGGTTAAACCTGCCATAGCTTGCTCTAGTGCTACTCAATTGGCTGAAGAAAGGTATGGGGAGGGGGGGTGGACGTGTGGAGAGTGGATACCACATGTGAAATAAGATTGAACTGATGACCTTGACCTCCAAAATCAAAAATCAGTCCTGGTAATTTTCTGAAATGGGATGGCCCCCACACACCCCCCAGGCCGAAATCAGCAGCAGTGAGGTGCGGGGGGACGGTCATGTGTGGCCGAGTCTAAAGAACCTGCTGGTGTCTGCTGACGTCCGCAAACTGCTGACTGCGTGGCCCTGGCCCCTCCCAGCCGGACAAGCTAGATTTATCACCTCCCTCATTACGAGCACGATTGGCTTCGCTAAGCGCTGAGCACCAGATCCGGGAGGAGATCAGAGACCCAGCGCAGCCAAGAGGCAGCCTCCGTAGCTGAGTGCATGTGCGTGCATGTGTGCATTTCAGCTGCTTAATTAGCCCTGCTCCCCCGTGACAGCGTGCCTGACAGATCCTCCCGTGTCAGTGTACTCAGCAATCTCCTCGCCCCCCTGCCTGGCATTTTAGGAAGATCCATTGCAGTGGTTAATCCTCATGTTCTGGATGCCATTCCATGCGGTTAACAAGAAGCAGCGTAATTATTCCAATAAGTGATCCAGATTGGGTTAATACACGTTTCCACTGTTGTTAGCAGCAAGGGGGAACAACTTGCAATTTGCCTAAGTTGCCAGATTTTGGTGGTGATGGGAGAAGAGCTGAAGGAAAGACAAAGCTGGACTGTTTTGCCATTTATCATTCAGGCTCCTTGACTCCCTCGCATCCCCGTGTTCCCCGAGTTGCTCATAATGCAACTCACAATGACTCAAACTGCTCATAACATCTACTCGAGCAACATCTAACTCAATGTTTACCAACCTGGTCCTCGGGGACCCTAGAAAGTCCACGTTTTTGCTCCCTCCCAGCTCCCTGCAAGACAGTGCACATTTTTGATCCCTCCAAAGACCAGGTTGGGAAATACTGCTCCAAGTGATAGGGGAGAAGACCCGAGTAATCAACAACAAAGAGATCAACTACTGCAGTCAGATCATGTAAAAAGGGAAGTTGTGTTTTACTAACACAAAAATATTCCGAGGCCAGAATGAAAAAAATGACTGGTTCAGAGAGATAACCAATCAGATTACAGAGGTGGTCAGATCAGATGTTTTGGTCCTACCTCCTATACAATCTGATTGGTTGGATCTCTCTGAACCAATCATTTTTCTTTCTGCCCTCAGAACATTCTTGTGTAAGTAAAACTCAGACAAGTGGAAGGCATCGATAGATGTAGTAGCTATCAAGGAGCCTGTCTACTGTGTTTGTGCCACATTTTATTGAACCCAGAAAACCATAATTAGTTCCTGTTCTGCCCTCTCATTCCTGTGTTATGTGAATCCATTCTACATCCAAACCAAAGCAAATTTGACACACATTAATCCTATTAATGTATAAACCATCCACATGCTGGAGGTTTGTAATTGTAAACAATGACTGGAGCAGACACTTGTATGCAAACAGACTAGTACAACACCTCTGTCATGGAGGCTCAATACAGTATCAGCACTGTGAAGTGCAGCTCTGAGGTTTGAAGGTCAGATTTTGCTACTAACAGCTGTGTACAGACACACAGAAGTCTATACGTGCCCAACTAAGTTCAGGAACCACAAAAGCAGGCCCCCTGTGCCAGGATGATCCAGTGTGGATGTCATTAGATTGCCAGTGAAAAATGAATGGCTCTACAAGGCCTTGTTGTACTTAATCACCACTGGTCTCTGCCAAAGTATATGCTTTATCTTGTATCTCCAGCTCAGGCACTTTGTTCCCATCATGTACTGCAGCGCGCAGTGGATGCTCTGGTAATAATTTGGCAGGCGAACCCAATAAAGAAGTCTTACAAAGAGGAAGGTGAAAGAGGACAATGGGGCGATGGAAGGGAGGATTGCAAAGGGGGCCGGTGGATCTACAGCATCACGGGGTAAGCTGTAGTGTAGTTATTAGGAAGGAGCCCATATTGGATGCAAACTCCACATTCAGCCCCAAGCCCCAAGGCAGGTTCTGCTGTCCTCCATGGAAACACACTCCCGTAAACGGCTCCAAGAGCAAATGGACCATGACGCTGTAAGTGCTGGTCCCCTTCCTGGATGAGGGAGCAGAGGTCAGAGAGCCAAAGAGGGCGATTCACAGCACAGGGTCTGATTGAGTGGGGGGCAAGCAGATCATGTGCCCAGAGTCTCGAATCGGGGATGGGGACGGGGTGGGTTCACTGCTGATGGAGCCTTTAGGATATGGAGGGTTCCAGTAAGCGGAGCAGACTTTATCTTTCATGAACATGTTTCTAGAGTTGAGTGTCAGGAACAGCCGGCCTTACTAGCACCGTAACCATCGTCAGATGTGGATCTCAGGCTGGAAACACATTTTTGTCTTAAGTAGTATGGTTAAGAGCAAACATTTAAGAGCAAGGTTTCACATTTGGGTCCAGCCGGTCTTCAAAATAAGGATATGCTCACGGCACAATGTTTTTGTTCAAAACATCTACACACTTGGAATTACCTCTGCGGTAATGGTGCAGCTCAGTGCCAGCACCATGAACAGGCAGTATCAGTGTCTGAACGCCTTCTCACAGAACCAGAGCCAGTGTCGGGTTTGGGGGTTTGGAATATCTGTGCGGCCTTTGATGTCGTGGGTCATTTTGAGCCACAGACTTTTACTTCTGCAAAAAAATTCCAAATTGTGTTATGTTTTTTCTGACAAATTCTAACCTGCAATTATATAAATATGAGAATATACAAAGAGCTTATATATTATATTATTACATATTGTAGCTTTGTCAGTATATTGCTGGTGGAGCCTCTCAAACTTAGCTACAAAGGAGTGGATTTTGAAAATACATGACAGTATGAGCTTCAAAGAAAGAATATTTCAGAGAGAAACGTGATGATCCAGTGTTTTTCCTCAGACCATGACAAGGCAGCCATATTCATCACATGGAAAAAAGGGACATTCTAAACAGGGCAGTATGCTTGTAGTGTAATCAAGACAGTGCTAAGGCATACAAGATGTATAGGTCATCAAAACAAAGACATTTTTTTCAGAAGCTGTATTCTCTATGCCTCAAACAATAGAAATAATTGCAACATGAGAAGCAGAGATTGTTCCAAATAATGTAGACGGAAGTCACCTGCATAACTTCATAGTTTACAAGTCAAATGGCGAGACACCTGCAGCTGAAGGGCAATTATCACACCTCCCATGTCAGAGGAATGACTTCATACCATCTTGAGGATGTCGATGACCAGCGGAGTCGAGCCGCCCGCAGCCAGAGCTGTGGGGGTCGTGTGTGACATGTTCAATCCCGGGTTATGTTACAGCGGATGAACGTTTGTGTCCAGTCAGAGGACATCGCCCCTTCAGGGGCTACATATTAAATGCCTCTGCAAAGGATTAATCTTTGGACTGTATGAGATGCAGAACTTAGCTTTGCCTGGTTTGGGGGGCCATCTTGAAGAGCACTGGGCTGGTGTTCCATTGCTTGCATGCGGAGGAACCCTACCTGTGCATTCCTCACTGTGTGTCGCCTTGAAAAGCATTCCGCTTCTGGCGCATCAGCCCATGGATCAGTGAGAAGAGAAATGTGTTTGGATGTAAGACAGAAGAAGCCTGCACTCATTTTGGACTAGAATCCCGCTAACGGCCCATTCAGTGAGGGGGGGCAGCCTGTATGAGGTGACAGTGACATAGAGCTGCCAGCATGCGGCTGCTTGCTGGCGTTTCACAGCATCGTTTATCTACCTGCATTCAAACGCTCGAGTCATCTGGGATGAGAAGGACAGAAACACAATGACTGAAAAGTGCACGTGCTGGGTAATCCTCGCGGAACTTGGCAAGGGCTGCGTCGGCGCCCAGATCCAGGCGACTGGCTGTCTCCTTCAGTCCCCTGCAGCTGCCTCCATTGTCCAGGGACTCCAGAGTGAGGCACCCAGTCCCCCTCCGAGAGGGTATGGGTGCTGGGTGTCAGCTTCTGTCCAACAGAGTGTGACCTGTTTCTCACTGTCCTGTGTCTGCAGTACTGTAAACATCCTCCCATTTCCACTATCTGTTTGCATCTTGCATGTGGCCCTGGTTGGGATGTTATTACATGGGTCTGTCACTGCCTGTGCATGGATGGTATGACAATAAAGCCAACTTGACTAAGCTAAAGATAGAAATATCACCAGCTAAAAGATCAAGTGGAATGATACAATGTAACATATTTGGAATACAAACATATGTGTGTAGAATCCATCCATCGATCCTCCAATCACAGACCCAGTAGTGGGTCATGGGATCCTTGGAGCCAATCACAAGCAGCCGAGGGAATATGGCAGGATATGGCCCTGGATGGGATGCCAGCACACATTTGTAGGGTCAGGGGTGATTCACTGAGTGCAGGAGACAGCCGGACTGCCCCGAGGAACCAGCAAGAGCCACGGGGAGAGCATTTAACAAAGAGCGAGTTTTTATCATGAACTTATCAAAAGTATTTTTGAAATAAAAAATGCTTGTGCACTGCTCATACACTGAGAGATGTTGTAAGCTGGGAACTTTATACTTGTTTTGATTATTTTAAGTATTTTAAGATTATTTCGAGTAGACTAAAACTGGGCAGGTCAATCTGATCCACAGCATGAATGTAGCTTTAGTTCAAAAAATACAATGCATTTTTAAACATTTTTTTTTGTACAATTACGATACAATTTCAGTTGCTCTGGATAAGAATTTCTGCCAAAAAATGAATGAATCGCATTTATCTGAAGTATCACTTTACTTCCCGAGAAGCTACCCCCCGATCCATCTGCACGCTATTCCCCGTTTGTGCACCACGCCAATATTTCCTGCCATTCCGGGCCAGACTTCCCGTCAATGGGCCACAGGAGGGGCAGCCGCCTGTAAAAACTCGTCCTTCTTTATCCTATTCTTTCATAGGTGGCCAAGCGGCAACAGCATGGTAAGCGCACATGCATATAAATGATATCACACTTCTGTAGGGGTCTGTCCCCCTTGCGCCTCCTCCCCTACTTCCTGGCAGGAGGTATGAGGTGACGTTTGGAAAAGAGAGAGAGAGAGAGAAGGACAGAGAGGGAGTGAGAGAGAGAGAGGGAGCAGAACTTCACTGCAAAATGTCAGCACCTAACCAGGTTCTTTAACTATTCCAGGAGAGCGCTTCGGTCCTTTGTAGACTCAGCAAAAGCAATTTCCTCCTGCCCTCCCCTGTCACTCCTCGCCACCCCTGTGTTGCCGCGCAGAACGTGGAACGCCGCACAAATCGTGGCTGCTGCTCCCCCCTTCCCGGAACCCCAGAGGAGCTCGGTAATTGACAAATTGTGCACACTCTGCAAGTCTGCGCGTCTGGCATCGAGCCCGGGACGTCTCAGCTGCTGATGATGGGGGGGGCAGAGGGGCGGGGGGCTGCAAAAATATTTGATTTATGTGGCCCGTTTTTTGTTGATCGCCAGCGAATTCAATTCATTATGGTGACGGCTTTACGACATCCGTCTCTGTTAGGCGACATAAAGCTTAGGAATCGAGAGGACAAGCCCTGATCCTCACAGCAGAACCAGGAACTCTGTTGTGCAGTATTCACTGGTTTTTTTTTTTGGGGGGGGGGCGGGGGTCCAGAAAGCAGTGAGAGAGACAGACAGAAAGACAGAGAGAGAGAGAGAGGTGTCCCCTTAAAGTAGTCGTAGTGTGTGTGGATGACGTGGTTGCTGGATCCTCCTTGAGCTGCTTCTTGAACCTCCCGTGATGCGTCTGAGTGCTTCTCAGCCAATGAAAAGCGCAGTGCAAATACGCCAAAGGCAAACGGAAGGCCTGCGTCGGCGGAACAATGCGCTTTGGCACAAGCCGCTGATAATCCCGTGAATCCTGGCACCGTTCCCTCCATTTTAGACTTCCTCTACCCTCCTGATTTCTCTCTCTCTTCCTTGCCCTGCCGTTTACCTTTTGGTTCTTTGTATCCCAAGATAGCGGGGCTGGTGAGCGGCGTGCTGGCGCACCAGGGAAGGGGTGATGTGGCGGTCACTGGTCGGAAAGGATGAAAGCTGAGATGTCATGGTGGAGGTCCTCAGGAGGGGGGGGGGGCAACCAGCTGGGCACAGCGACCCGATCTACTACACCCTCACGTCCAGGTGGAGCAGGAACGTCATGAAGAACAAAGCCTCATCCATCCTGCCCTGCACATCTCAAGTTCGGCCAAACTTTCCGCTCATTCCCCATAAGAATAAACTGTGACATCAACTCGGGTATTTTGTCTCGCAGATAACAAAACCTTTAATCTTCATGAACAACGCACGTTGATTAATTCTCAGTAAAACCTAAAAAAGGAGGGAAAAAAATCAAGACAAATCGGTTCCCCATTGGTATAATAAATATTCTGGTTATTTCAGGAGAGCAGCGATCAATAAAGCAAATGACAGAGTGCCGGCGAATCCGGTCTCTGTTCTTCATCTGAACTAATTGCACCTTGCAGAATTAACGACACGGCCGGCCCAGGGAAGCTAATTATACTGAGAAGTGCTTTCTGCGGAAATGAGAAGGGGGATAACGGACCCCCCAGTGTCCTGGTGATCCCAAGCTGGTTATTAGTGGCCTGGCTGCTGGAAGATGAGCAGGAGGCCTTGCAGCCTGGATTCCGGGGGGGGGGGACGGCATGCCCCCAGGACCCGAGTGGGTCCTAGAGGAGTTGATTGAAAGGGGAGACAACATCTCAGGGCTACATTTTAACACCCAGATGGTAACATTGTCTGCATTAGCCTCTGATTCAACATGAGAAGATGTAGTTTGATATCAGACGGTGCTGTAAAGCTGCTGTATCAATGGCAATTTATTCAATTTCTTTTGTCCAAAGGCTGGTATTCAAAATCATACGTAAGAAACCATTTATGTGAATCCCATTGGTCAGATCAATCAAATCTTGTGGGATGAGGGTTGAGCAGTGAATCTGAGCTGGTTTCACAGTCAGGAGGTCCAGGGCTGGGCAGGGGGTCCATTGTCACTGTACAAAAGGGCGTGGATATTGTTATGGAGGGGGGCAGGCCACTTGAGAAAGAACTGATCTGCTTCTTTCCTAGTTTCCAGCTTTTTAGGGAGTAAATTTCTCTCCCAACCCCATTGTGTCCCAAGTGGAATGCCCCATCCCATTCTCTAGATCCCGTGACTCTTAGACTTGTTTGCAGTCCTAAAGATTGAGTTGTTCACAGGAACAGTTTCATACAGCTCAAATTCAGACTGGGACATAGGGGACTAAAGGAACAGGGGTACTGGTGTCTAGTCCATAGTCAGGGACATTTGGGCTGGAAACAAACGAAACACAAAGATTTATGGACAGGTGGTACTAATCAGCAGAAAAACCCTGGTCACAGGGATGGGCACGCCCCCCTCCCACAAGCACTCTCCAAACACAACGCATAACAATACGGGAGGCGGTGCGGCCAGCAGCCGGGAGCAGACAGGTGACAAACGGCTCCCTAGGGGATCAGGAGACGCGAGCGGGAGCCGTGACCAAGCCGAGGAGCCCGGACCTTCATCAGTGTTACTGCCTGAGATTTCCCGAGCGGAAGAGCCCCCGGAGACGTTGAGCGAAGCGCTGGATGTGAAAATGCCACCGTGCGGACGCTGTCGCCATAGCCGAGCTGCCTTGCAGCTATCAGAAGTTAAAGCACACCCAACACAGAACCTTCTGGAAAGAAATATTCACGACCTTCATAGGCTTCTTGGTGAACCACTTTTCGAGGAGGACGCTCTGCCTGCAAGCCAGCTGGCTTCTTCCACACGCGCATATTGAGATTTCAATTAGAAATACGAAACCATTAAAAAAAAATTACTGCCCCTTTGCCATTTGTAAAAGTCATCTCCATCAGTGGACATTGCTTTTTGTATTAAATCAATGTTCTGGCTTTTAAGGCTTAAGGCATGATGGGGCGGGGTGCGGGGGGTGGGGACGACACATCCCGCTGTCAGCTGCCTGTGCTGGTGACCTGCATAGGTGGGCGGTTTGCAGCGCATGAGGATAAATCTTTCAGTGGGTCGTCGGTTAATGGTCTCCACAATCCCTGCTTCCTCTGTGTGTGTGTGTGTGTGTGTGTGTGTGCGTGTGTGTGTGTGTGTGTGTGTGTGAGCGCGCACAGCTGCGCCGCCGCTTGCAAATTACCCCACAGAGCCGGCGAGTCCGTCTGCTCAGTCAATTTGAGCAGCAATTCACCCTGGATCATCCTCCTCCAGTCTGGTGGGGGAGTCTTCGGGCATCACATTTACCCATAATCCTTTCAATTAATACCTCCGTTGACCTTGTCATTAAAAGCATGGCCGTCTTCATATCCTCAGTGTGGCGATTTAACATTGCTCAAGTCACCGCCCGGAATGAGATTAGCGGGAATTTTCAATGTGCCCCTCTGTCCCCCTCTGACCAAGATGTCTCCTTACAAGTTGGAGTATTAACACCCAGTGTTAATACTCTCCATTTTCTGGTTTAGCACGCTGGGAAATAGCCAACTGCCCTGAGACAATCAGGCAGACAGAGGTCCTCACAGCTGGCTGCTCTATTCAGGCACTTTTGAGGGCACCTTTCTTTTGGGTCCTGAGATAAAGACCCCAGAACCAAACTACCAGGGGGACCCAAAATCAGCATTCTTCAGGGACCTGACCAGCTGAGGTATTAGTCAGAGGTCCAAGGACAGTGGCAGAGTCCTGACTGATGATTCCAGAGCCGGAGGGCAGACCGGCAGCGTTTTCGGTGAGCTTGCTGTGGGCGGCTGGCGCATTGCATGTCCGCGTGTTATGGTGTCACATGTGTGTGAGCAGGTGTGGCGTGGGCGATCCTGTCACCAAACGCTTGACAGCTGTGCCTGATCGTGCCGGGGCCCCCGGCGCCAAAGACGACCCCACCAGACCTCGGGTCCCGCTGACGGACGGCCGCTGCACACGTGGTGGTGACCGACTGCAGCGGAAGCAGTAAAAGCCGGAGTCTCACAATCTTCCTCAGCCTCATGCAATCGGATATCAGGGGCTTTTTCAATCGCTGTGAGCTAATGGACTGGTTAAATACACCCACAGGAGGTTCAGGAAGCACACACACACACACACACACACACACACACACACGTACACATACACACAGATACAGACACACACATGTTCACACACTAACACAGACACACACACATACAGACTGATACAGACATACACACATACATAGTCCACTTACATTTATTCATAATCTGAGTATAAAAGGATCAAAGTATTAAAACAGAGAAACTCATACTGCTAGAACATAACTATGTTGTTACTCCAAGTCCCCCAATTCTTTGTCAAGCACATCATTTTGAGTTCTTTTCTCTGAGCTGCTTGCATGAAGCGCTGCCACAACCGAAGTGGCTCACGCTCTGCACGCGTGTCACAGATGCGGCAGGCGGCCGTCGAAAACACGCAGAGATGCACCTCTGCCACATCCAGGATGGAGCTGCCGCCCGCCAGCCATCACGCAAACTGAACCGCCGGCGCTCTGATCACCTGAGAGGTGACCCGCTCCCCTCGCTGGGCCTAGGTGTGGCTGCCGTCTAATTTAGGCTCCGCTGAGGACTCCCTGCCGTTTTGGAAACGTGCGTCACGCCATCAGTACTGTCTATCAATGGGTAAAAAAAAACCTGAGCCTAATCACTGCAACGGCGATACCTCGGATTCCTCACTGCTGCAGCGTTACACGGGCTCTGCGTGCCGTGATTCATTTCATGGCTGCCCCGTGCACTGCCTGTATGTTTTTGTGATTCCAGAAACAAAGATTGTTGATTTATTTTTGACAAGGCCTTTTCAGTTAAGCAGAACTGGTCCTACGCAGTGGCAGAGAAGGCCAGATGCATAGTACCTCTCCTTTGTCAGATATTTGTGTAACATTTTCAAATTTTGACTAAAGATGCTTTTTCATGCACACATCTCCCTGGAAATGGGGGGAGCTCCTTAACCCCCCCCACTCATACGGTGACAGTTCTTCAGTTCCTGACTGGGACAGGGCAAAGGCTTCAGGGACCCATGCTTAGAACGTCCAGCCCACCCTGCCTCTCTGCTCTGAAGAGCCAAAATCTGACCTGGAAACAGCAGCCTGCCTGTTCGGTTTCTGAATACTGAGCGTAGAGATCAAACGCAGCAGATTACAGATAAGAACCTATCTATCAAGCAATTAAACAGTTATGCAGAAAAGAACTCACCATGTTTCCCGATGCAAGTTCAGGCAGAATTTAAAATATAACCATCTGAAGGGGGTATTAAAGTGAATCGTTCTTTTTAGCTGCTGAGCTCTTATGGAAAATGACTTGTTATTTTTGCAGGTAGATAAAATGCATCAGGGATTTGGGTTAAGCACTTTGGCTGTGGATGATATAGCCGAGGGCCACCTGGGACTCCAGGCAGAAACCACCCATTTAAAAGCTCATATTCTTCACCAGGTCGCTATGAGAACAGATAGCGTGAGGTCAAATAATGGAGGGGGCAGATGCTCAACATTCATTATTTATAGATCAAACTATGTATTTTCAACTCTCCAAGTTAGCGTCTCCGCTTCCCTGGCTTTGACCCAAACAAAGAAAGATGATCTCCCAAAACAAACATAACGTGTAACGGAGTCACCGCATGGCTGCCCATAGCCCGAGGCCCCCGCTATCATGACGCCACTTTCCATACACCATTGAGAAGCAAATAATCCTTGCACGTTTCACCTTTTCGAGCAGTGTCCCCGTTACGTCACGGGCAGCGTGTGCGCCTCCTGCAGGCTTCGCCGCACGTCTCTGACTGGCATCCGCCCCCGCGATGCGTCATCCCATGTCGGCAGAAGGTTCCCCGGAAGCGACTTCCTCGCCTCCGCTTTCACCAGCTGAACCCAGTCGCTGCGGGGGATGACATCACTCATATCGCGCATAATCTCATTCCCCGGCACTCCGCGTCCAGCCTGCTGCCCTGGGGCCTGATAACACGGAAAAATGCAATTTGCTTAATTAGGAAACTCGCAAGATAGATGTGTCAGCGAGGGCGGAGTTACATACAGGTAAAACGGACGACTTAAAGGGTTTACTGCCACCCTGACCAGTGATCAGCTTTCTGCCACAGTGAGGATTCAGTACAGTATATCTGCTATTTACAATACCATTTTAAACTGGTCCACACTGGAAAGCTTCTTCAGAAAAGGGGCAGTGCCAGAGCCCTGCCCCATAATTCCTCTAATGTTCCCAATTAACCTCGTTATCTCTTCATGTCATTCCCACACGGTCCCGGATGAGTGCCCCGGCCCAGCGGCCCGTTACAGCACCACACAGTAATCCGATTTTCTCGCTCGATTGGCTGGACCGGCGCCGGCTCGTTCCCTTTACACGCCTGTCCGGAGATGGACGACCAGCGACACAGCGGGCTAAGACTTTCGGAAGCGTTACAGAATTCTTCCTCTCCTTCATTAAGCATGGTTGCGCTGATGCATTCCTGATCCTTCTGTAAGCACAGGAATCGTAATGTATGTTATTGTAATTTATTTTATTTTGTGGTCAAATTAACGTGGAGAGAGCCTCACAGGTGAGGGCTGAAACATGATTGAGTTGACGGTTGTTACACGGAGGGTTTTAGCTGAGAAATGCAGCAAATGCAGGCAGCTCAGGAGCTGGCTGTAAGTTTGTCTTCCACAAGTTGCATTATTAAAAAATGCAACGGATATGGATAAATGAGTCCGGTCTCTTCTATTCGCCTCCCGTGAGCCTACGAACTTCGAGTTCAGCCTTAACTCTCAAGGAAGACCACGGCAGCTTTCAAAGTTTACACTCTTATCCATCCAAAAAAGTCCTTTATCCTTCTTTCCATCCATCTTCCATGCCTGCTTATCGGGGAGAGGCTCATAAGGAACCGGGAACCTGTCCCAGTGCAGGACAGGGGGCACCGTGGAGCAGGCGCTACTTATTCAGATACTTTTTCTTATT
>JAODLD010000002.1:19455036-19467483 GCA_026781065.1 Mormyrops boulengeri
TCCTTTTAAGTTGTGGCCCTTTGAGATCCTTGTGATATAAAGGGCATTATAAATAAAATGTATTATTATTATTATTACACACAAGCACACACACATTCTATGGCCTGGATTTCACTAACAGTATATAAAGAGGATTCAAGAGTCAAATGCGAACTGCTAACTACCTAAAAGGATATGTTTGAACTTCAGAGGTCAAAGTGAACACAACAAAACAACAACAAACAGGCCCCTTCAGGTAGAGCTTAACAGCACACACTGTATAGCCACTGTCTGAGTCATAATCAGCAGCCCCCCATGGGCGAGGACGCATACTCTCGGCTGGGGGGCTCATGGGGACAGAGAGGCTCAGCCCCCATGGGCGAGGACGCATACTCTCGGCTGGGGGGCTCATGGGGACAGAGAGGCTCAGCCCCCATGGGCGAGGATGCATACTCTCGGCTGGGGGGCTCATGGCAGTTTTAGCACGGCTATTCAGGGTCACATTCTGTGCGGAGAGAGCAGCCCCATCACCAGGGTCATCAACGGGAGGGAACCCGGCTTAGTTGTCCCCGGGCCCTGGGCCAAGGGGGGCCCAAAAGGGCCCTCTAACCTTTAAATTATGTACCCGAATAATTTGTCCAACTTTGTGAAAACTTTATATAATATGTGTGAATCAGCTATAAGCTTATTTTTTATCTTCCAATTTTTCTTGACATAGTGGTCGAAAACAATTTTATTTTCCCTCCCTATAATACAGAAAATGGCTTGGCCTGTCACCCCGTGGAAACGTCAAATGTGTAGTGTTTAGCTGGCCCCTCCCCCTCCAGTCGGCTGTGAAATCGTCAAAAGTCAGGTACTCGGAAAAGAAGAAAACGACGAAGAGAAAATGATAGCAGAGGTGTGACGAACTTTGACCAGGCGGTTCCCATGTGAATCTGACATAGAGAACATTAAATAACGAGTCTGTTATAAATTTACCAACACACAAATTCAAAGCATTAAGTGTGTAATAGGATTTAATTTTGCGGGTGGGGCCTCCCCATTTAGCCTATATTTTGTTTAAATGGTGGATGCTTTCGTGAGAGCCCTTTGCTGGGTGCAGATGGGACATCGCTGTGTGTTCGCATTATGGGCAGTCAGCGGCTTGTGTACCATCACAAAATCTGTGTGTGGGGGGGTAAGATCCTCTTGTCCCCGGGCACAACCATATCAGGCCTCCCTATCACTACAACGCCCCTCCCCCACTTTGCCCTCCTCTTTCCGCATCATCTCTCCTTTATACTCCTCATAAAACCAACTCTGCCGGTAAGAACGGAGTAAGAATTTCAACCAAACTAGAAGTTTGTTACAACATAAACACTTTGTCACAGGTGGGGGGCAGGAATCAAACCCCCAGCCCTGGATGTGGGGCCACAGTGTGACCCACCCAGATCTTAATGGCTGCTGTTTGCTTTTATTAAAATTTACCAGACGGTAACATTGCATTTGGTGCAGACTGCTTGAATGTAGCTGGATTTTGCCGCACTACCAGCCCTTAGATTAGAGTCTGGGTTGTTTCCTTATCCCCTAATCTGATTCTCTCCTCTAGTAATGTCTTACGTGACTTCAGGCGCCCTCCAGAGCCAACCCACACCCCAGGTTTTTTAGACACTAGCTGCCCTTTCCTCCCACCGGGACCCTCAAACGGGGTCTCCACAGGGCGGGGGTACGGTGTCAGCCTTTTTGGACACGCTCATCCGCCACTGACGGGCTGATGTTACCCGGCGTGCCGTTGTCATGGTGATGCGGCTTTTAGGAATGCGGGGGCTATTGCAGCTTGTTCCTCGGATCGCCTCGCTCCATCCGCCCTTTTCATTCTGCTGCTCCACTTAATAAACGACTGTAGAGATCACATGTGAAATTTATCAGAGGCAAGAGCATTTCTTTTGAATGCCGGCAATGTGTGTGTGTGTGTGTGTGTGCATAGGCGTGTGTTTAATCATTATCTGTCTCTCTTGTATGTCGCTTTGGACCAAAGCATTTGCTAATTTCCATATAATGTGTGTGGGATTCACACACACACGTGTATATATATATATATACACACACACACATAGTTTAATTTCCATGCATCATAGCCCACAGTTTAATGAGTCGCAACGGGGAATTCAGCCTAATAAGAGAGATTTACTGAAGTGTGAGAGTGCTTTAAAACACATTATTAAACTTTTTAAAATGTGTGCCCACAAAGTAAGAGGGCAAATAACGAAGTTCAGACAGCTCAATATTTTCCAAACAACCTGCGGGGTTTCATTCCCATCCATGCTCCATAACACCTATCACCTTTAATGTTTTGATGTGCGGTTTTAAACCCCTTCGTTATCTCCATCTCAAAGCTGATTTTAAAAGTCACTTTTACACTTTTAGCTTTTGTTTTAAGCCAGATGAATTTGTAAAAATAAAATCCGCGCGCTCGGCGTTTCTTCAGGTCTGACTCGCTAACGATAACGCAGTGAGTGAGCGACACCCCTTTGCGCCATTAAACGCCGTGTTCCTGTCACTTTCTTCTTGAGGGTATATCACTTGCAAATGAGAGCAGCTGTCAAAGCTCCACTGGCTGCCGTTCGCTCGCCGCGGCCGACAGACAGAGCCTCATCATTATCTCAAGCTGCAAGCATCAGTCCAACAGCGCAGTCCTAAATAAACAAAAACCAGGCATTTTTTGGGGGGGAGGAGCTGGCCTCATTTTTTTGTATTTCTGAACAAGTCGGAGCGTCATGTTTCCAGCAACTTTTCTGTTGATAAGCAGGTTGTCTTATATACACACCCACACACAGACATTGCTCAAAAAAATTTAAGGAACACTTTTTAATCAGAGTATAGCATCAAATCAGTTAAACTTCTGGGATATTGATCTGGGGTGAGTTTCCCAAAGCCTTCTTAACCATACGTTGTTCGTAAGATCTATGTTAAAAGATAGAACTTATAAATCACGTAGCGTTAAGAAGCCTTCGGGAAACTCACTCCTGGTCAGTTAAGTAGCAGAGGGGGTTGTTAGTCAGTTTCAGCTGCTTTGGTGTTAATGAAATTAACAACAGATGCATTAGTGGAGGCAACAATTCCCAAACAGGAATGGTTTAACAGGTGGGGGCCACTGACATTTTTCCCTCATTATCGTCTTTGACTGTTTTTTCACTGGTTTTGCATTTGGCTACAGTCAGTGTCACTACTGGTAGCATTACCCCTGGTGGGTCAGCGTTGGTCTGCGGAGGCATATCCATGGAGGGATGCACAGACCTCTACAGGCTAGACAAGGGCGCCTTGACTGCCATCAGGTATCGGGATGAAATCCTTGCTCCCACTGTCAGACCCTATGCTTGTGCAGTGGGTCCTGGGTTCCTCCTGGTGCATGACAATGCCTGGCCTCATGTGGCGAGAGTATGCAGGCAGTTCCTGGAGGATGAAGGAATTGATACCATTGACTGGGCTCTATGTTTGCCTGACCTAAATCCAATAGAATACCTCTGGGACATTATGGTTCGGTCCATCCGACGCTGCCCGGCTGTACCTCAAACTGTCCAGGAGCTCAGTGATGCCCTGGCCCACATCTGGGAGGAGATCCCCCAGGACACCATCCATCGTCTCATTAGGAACATGCCCTGACGTTGTCAGGCATGCATACAAGCACGTGGGGGCCATACAAACTACGGAGTATGATTTTGAGTTGCTGCAATGAAATTTGGGCAAAAACGGACTAGCCTGGCACATCATTTTTTCACTTTGATTTTCGGGGTGTCTTTGAATTCAGCCCTGTGTAGGTTGATAATTTTCATTCCCAGTAAACAATGTGGCATCCTTTCATTCCTAACACGTTACCCAGTCCACATCAGTATAGATATCCAGCATGATTTCTTTTCCAATTGAGATCTGATGTGTTGTCAAAGTGTTCCTTTAAGTTTTATATATATATACACACACACACACACACACACACACACACATATGTGTATACATGTGTGTGTGTATGTATATACGTATGTGTGTGCGTGTGTGTGGTAAGTGGTGAAACAAGACAAAACATTTCAATATATGAGAAATACAATGTAATTACACCCAGGTGTGACTGCAGTAAATAAACAATTAATATCCCATAATCCTTTGGGTGTAAAATGCGGGGAATGAAGTGTGAGGAAGAGACACCATTGACTGGGGGTGGTTTTGATTCCTGGCTCTCATGTCCAAGCCTTGGTTAGGAGATGCAAGACAGAATGCTAGTGTGAGCTGGCTGACTGCCAATGTTAGTCTAATCTCTGAGAAGGGGGTTTCATCAAGTACAGTCTGTCAGGAACTCGCAGAGATGGATGCTGCAGTTGGATGGAAGTGCGTAAACCGTTTATTACGCTTTAACGTGCAGTTGTGTGAGTGAGATGGAGTGAGGAACAGGCAGTGGGAGAGTCACATGGTCAGATGAGTCATCCGTCACCTGGCAAAGGAGAGCATGTTCAGCCTACAGGCTCGAGGGCGCCTTCCTCCCTCTAATGGTGCTGGAGGCGCTCTCGCGATGTGAGCTCATGTTCCTGGGCGCCTTCCTCCCTGTGATAGTGCTGGGGACGCTCTCGCGATGTGAGCTCATGTTCCTGGGCGCCTTCCTCCATGTGACGGTGCTGGGGACGCTCTCGCGATGTGGGCTCATGTTCCTGAGCCGCTCTCCATCCGCCCCACAAACGGTACCAAGTACTAAGCCACTCTGAATGATCCCAGTCTTCCTATCCTGAACCATTTCTGTTCGATAGGAGTAGACTGTTCTAGAACATCCCCATCTCCATGGCACTGCCAGGTACTGAAGGGTCTAATGAGCAGGAGATAAACGTAGTATACCACTATAGCCCCTCCACATCTGAAGAACTCTGGGAGTGACATCACTGAAATACCCTCTATCCAGGCAGCCACCTGTCCCCCACGCACTCAGGCCCAAATCAAGACTGTTCAGATTGGATGCAAATCTGGATCGGCACCTTTTCACACAATGGTTTATACTACAATGCAGTAACCAATTGGATGGGTTGACTTCTAGATCAGCGATCCAGAGCAGAGTCACATGGAAACTGGAACCTATTTGATGCAGCATAGGACACAATGCAGGTGAAATACCCTAGATGAGATGTTATTGTATCATAGGAGACAGACAGACAGACAGACAGACACACACACACACACACACACACACACACACAGGTTTGTAATTATGTCCTTGTGGGGACTCTCCATTAATTTCTATGGGGAAAACTATAATCCCAAAATGGTGACCTTAACCCCCACCCAGCCCTAACCTTAACCATAAGTAACCAAACAAAATACAAGACTTTGGGCATTTTTAGTTTTTTGATTGCAGCCACAGTTTTTTATAAAACTGAATTTCCCCTTGTGGGGACTGAAAAAATGGTCCCCATAACGTCAAAATAACAGGTTTATATGACATTGTCCCAACAATGAAATATATACCTGGACCACACACATGCACACACACACAGTCACGCACTATGGAAACTTACAGATACCATTTGACCTAGCTGAAAGAACGAAGAGATTAGTTTACTGAGAAGAAACTCACACAACGTGTGTAGAAAATATGAATTCCGTGCCCCCGGAGTGGAGGCGACTGACACCCAGTGATGGGATTTCTCCTGAAAGGGGGGCTTGGACATCCCTGCGGACGTCTGGGGAATCTCTGACGGGGTGATCTCTGGCTGTGAAGCTCTTCCGGTGACTTACAGTGGCTCAACAGCCTTTTCTGTTATTTTGGCAGTTATGCTGCGTTCCATTTACCTCGGAGGTCGGAACTTGTAACCGGGAATGATGTCATACGCAAGTTAAACGCATTCCAGTTCAACAAGTTGGAAAGCCATTTAACAATACCAGGGACCTGTTCCAAAAAAGCAAGATTTCTTGCTTAGCCGGATAACTTAAATGGCCTTTATCTTTGTTCACTTACATTTAGCACGGACTACCTTAAATCCGACAAATAATTTTCCGACTAAGCATGAAGTCCAGTTCTAGCCCGGTTGTTATCCATTGTTAGCAATATCAGTTGATAACAACACATTACGCGGTGTTTTGTGCATAAAACTCTGTAGTAAACCGTCCACAGATAAGTTGGACAGTATTGTGTGTGCAAGCAATTTAATGAGTAATAACAGTGTAAAACTACAACTTTCACTTCTGTTGATAAAGGGCGCAGCCATCTTGAATTCTGAGCTCGGGGTTGTATCAATTCCTCCGAGTTCACGAGTTGGAATTCTGACTTCGGGGGGCGTTCTAGTTGAAATTTCCGACTAGGACCTCGGAATTTCTGAGTTACAAGTTCAAATGGAATGCAGCATTATTCCTCTACAGCTTTTGTTGTTTCCTTCCGCAAAAACATACCGAACACAAAGGAACCATGAAGCTATAGGTCCGTTTCATTATCTGGCACCTTTCTATACATGGGTATTCAATAAAGTCGTGTTCAGCAATTTTTCCAAAAACAGTGTAAGTACAGGGTAGGGTACAACTTTATTGATTTATGACGAGCACACTGCACTTTGGCTGTTTTTCTGTCGCCCAGGATAAACTGGCTGCTGATAGAACGTTTTGTAATCAAGTAATGAAGTCACCACTGTAGTATCATTCACATAATAATAATAATACAAAGATCACACCTTGTTGTTTTCACCTCACAATATGGTTGGTTTGGGCCTATTTGTTACATAGCCAGTCCCCATGTGATTCAGCCTAATTTAGGTGATGAAGAGCAAAAATTGCATTTGCTTTGGTGGCATTTCCATTCTATATTGAAATTTCTGTTTTCATTTTGGATATGTCAAACTGCCTTTGGTGGCATTTGTATCCTAGACTCAAATTTCTGTGTTTCACTCTGCACAGTATAAATTGGGATGGCTAACCTAGGGTACGCTTCACGGGGTTCTGTACATTTCCGAGTCTGATATTCACCCAGAAAGACTCGAATCATAGGGGTAGGCCGCTCCCTATCCCAGTCTTTCAGGAAAGACTGACTGGAAAGTATTGAGCCCATAAGCGATACACGATTGCCCGGAATGATGATGAAAGCAGTATCTCAGTGTCAGCAGCCAGGGATCCATCACCCTTTGTGCCTTCATCTTTGTTCATTCAGATGGGTTTTTTCCTTCCTCTAATCTCATCCGCACCCGTGTCACCCATCCAAGTGTGGCGAATCGGTCACATGAGCTGTGACCTGAGCGGAACGAGAATGACCCGCTCAGCTTCGGCCGCCTTTGGGGAAGCCGTAGGCGTGCCGCCTGATCTGTGAGTCCCTGATGAGAAGGTACCCAGGTCCCTTCTGCGTCTCGCACTGTCACGGGAAGAAGCCAGATGAACATCTCCAGCCAAAACATGCTCAAAACACGCATTAACATCCATGATGGGCGTCCCGCATGTAGCCAGACCCTATTTCTGAGCACTTGACCTTTATTTAGGTTGTGTAAAGGCGGGCTGCTGGGCTTCTGGGTTATGGCATTAAAATAGAATAATTTCTTCCTGTTGGTCTCTTTCTTCATTCTCAAATAGACGCTGGTTAAAGGTGGCACCCGCAGACGGCCTGGTGGGCGGGAGCCGCGGGCAGCTTCCTGTCTGTACTGTCTGAATGGCACGTCCCTCCTGCGGCCGCCCCCAGGCGCCCGGGATCCTTGTCTTCTGGATGAGAGCGATGGCTCAGAGGCTGATAGAAAAGAAAATAAACGGGGGGCTTTCGCAGCCTCAATTCTGCCAACACCAGAGCTTGGTGATGCAGTTTTCAGGGGCAGCATGTGGCTCAGAGGGCTAAGCTTCTCTGTCTGTAATCAGAAGGTTGCTGCTTCAAGCCCAGCCTAGGTACGTCTGTGGGTCCTTGAGCAAGGCCCTTAACTGCCAGCTCTAGATGCATTTCCTGTCTACTTACCATCTCTGTCATAGTAAAATTGACTGCTTCTATATTTCAATGGAAGCAAAATGAGATGGTTGGGTGTCAGGGTTCGTAACGGAGGCCTGTTGACTCACCAGCAGTTGGATATGGGCAAAGTAAATCACAGCAATAAACATTTTGTACATATGAGCTGAATACTGCTGAAGGTGATACCAAGCGCTGACTGGCTCTCGCAACAGTTATTGATGTGAGCCTTGGAACTCAGACTTGAAATAAAAAACATCACGCTAGTATTGAGCTGCGAGTGAAAACATTTCATGTGAATTTAAACAGCCCTTAACTACATTTGATTACATACTCACGATTTTCCTATTTCCTATTTTATGTCTTTTAGGAAATTAATAGCCAAAATTCTCTTCCACACATAGTTTTCTCCACCAGCTGCGAGTAACTTATCCGGATAGTGCACACGCTTTCCCAGACTAATGAGAGTGGCAACGTTTTGGGCCGTTCTGATCGTTTAATTTTGAGAACTATTCCCTAAACACATAAGCCCATCTAAGAAACATCCAGCCGGCTTTGTATGACTGTTAAAATATCTGAAAACATATGCTTTAAAACACATTTTCTTGGCTGACATGAGATAGAATTAGCAAGCGATTAGTAGCTGCAGTTATTAAGAGTTGCTGTTCCTTTAAATAGGCCAGTGTGGCCGTGTCTCCAGTGTGCTCCCGATTCCTTCCGCCAGAAAATCCTTTCAGTGGCACGCGGAGTAGCATCCGCAGCCCTCAGGCGGCATCCTTTCAGCCAACTTAATAGAAAGTTGAAAAATAACCCGGGGGGGTGGGGGGGATAGGGGAGAGCTTACTCCCCCCCATTACCCATGATAAAGAGAAGCAAATTATGAGACCTGTAAATCACACAAGAGCATTTCGCAAGCAGAAGTGCAGCAGAGACTGTCTGCGCTCGCTTATGATACGACACATGGGCTACTATTTAAAGCCTTAAATTACCTTGAATAGTAAGATGCCTCTGACGGCTGTAGCTTTGATCCACGCTCTTGGTTATTTATTTATTTATATTTAAACAGGATTCGTCACAGAAGTGCAGCAAACCACAAAGTTCGGATTCCAAGACGTTATCCTTAAACACAGGGATTTATCCCTGGTGGCAGACCTGACAGCTTTCCTGCCTTTGAGGAGAAAGTGACTAATCCGAGTGGTTTCTAGGCAACCAGCATCGGTTCACCGAATCGAGGCTGCATGAAAAAAGAGCTCGCGACCCTCGCATCCTAGAGCACCGTATTTATTTCTGTACACGTTTTTAAAGAGTACACTCTCGCAACCTTCTCTACACGCCTGTCGCTCTGTCTGATTGTTAAATAAAGATTCAATTCCCGGCAGTGGTGTGCAAAGGTCATCTTATTTGCAGATTGTTTTTTGTAGGAGATAAAAGCACCTATCATTCAGGCTAGAATCATCCTGTCCCAAATTCCTTGTGTTTGAAACCAAAAACTGAATTGTCTTTTTTGCATATATATAAACATACTTGTTTACTGGGCTGATCATAACATTTAAATGCTACTATAACCACCTAAAAATATAAACACTGCAAAAAACGTCATCATTTTTCTTCTATACTGCCAAATAGGCATTTGCACGTGTTTTATGACTATCTATAACAACAATAATCTTGCTGTCATGTCAGCCACCCCAAAATCTGTCTACAGTTTATGGTAGAACATTGATGACTAGTCAGCGTTAAGCAATGGTCGTTTGTGGTATTTTTTTGTATTATTTCATTATACACATCGGCTTATAATCTCCCAAATCATAACTCGTCGATTCAGTCCTATAGCTAAAGTTCTGCAGAAATGCATCAGCCACAGATTGATTGTAGAGTTGAATGCACCAGCCCCAAGAATGCATTTCGAAGCAGAGAGACGCATGCATAAGACTGCTCAGTTGGCGGAGTGCTTTTTGGGAGCGGGCGCATGTATGGATGGACAGAAGATCCCTCCTTGTGGGTCTGTCTTCTGGTCTATTGACCAGCTGTCTACACGCCATGACATAAATGTCACACTAATGCATTTTAATTAGAGGGTTGCGTGCTCAGCATCTACTAGATGGAGGAAAGGGAGAAAGGTGGCGTCGCAGTCACACGCTCACTGCTGTGAGGTGGTCTGAGATGCATCCAGGTGGACATAGAGGCCTGCAGGCGGTATTTGCTCTGAGTAAGACCTGGTGATCTCCAGCATATCTGGGGAAGGCAGGGCACCAGTCCCCAGAGCTTCATTATGAAGAGGATTAATGGAAAGCAGTTTAGAAAAAGTAGGGAACTCCCTCCCTCTGTATGATGAGATCATGACAAGCCAGGCCTGGACTAACCATCAGGAAGTTGGGGATTTTTCCGGTGGTCCAGTCCTGTGAAAGAGTCCTGTGATCGTCCCTTTATGATTGCAATTGACAAAATATACCAAGGGGGACATACCACCTCCCCAACTCCCCCCGTCCCCCGAGTCGTCAACAAAATATCAAATTGCGGCCGCTTGACAGCAAATTACCGAGCTGCCCCTGGGACACACTGCCGTGTCCTTAAACCTTCGGTTCTTTGTTCGCTCTCTGTGATTGAGGAGTGTGTAATGACTCCTGTATATAATGGATAAATAATGATTACAGTGCTGTGCGTAACTGCTGGAAGATCAGACAAAGCCTCCTTTAATCTGGTCCTCTTTCTTTCTCTGGTACGGAGCGTAATGATCCAATGGATTTATCATTACTGTGTTTGTCCGGATGGGTGCTGTCTGGACTTCCAGAAGCACAACGTGATTAGTGTCTGTGAAAAGAAAAATAAAACAGGCGTCCAGACAGCACAAATCCCTCTGGATGGTGGCAATGAGCTGAAAATGTTGTATAATTAATGTAACGAGGAAGCAAAGGTACGTAACCGTCAGCAGGGCTGTGCAATCTGGCTCGGGTCCAGTGGAAGGTTCCGGGGCACGCGACCTTGCCCGTTTTTGGCATCGTGGTGCGGGGCTCATGGGCACAGTGCCAGGGCAGGGATGCAGAGTATCGCTGGGGGGCCTGGCTAAGGCAGAGCTCATGGCACGTGGCTGTGTCCCCAGGAAAGAAAGCGACAGAGAGCAGCTGGCAGCAGCAGCCACGCAGACCCGCAACAGGTGGCGCGAGGCGTCCGGGCCGGCCCGTCATGTTGGCGTCCAGGGGCTCTCCGGCGCCTCCATCAGAGCGCTACAGCTTTGGGAGTCAGAGCAGCGATGAGAAGGCAGGACCAGGGCCTTCTCATTAACATATCGTGGCCGATTGGCCACCCTCAGTGGTCTGCCTCCGTGCTACGATTCTACTTCATGCAGGGCCCGCTTCTTATCTCCCATATCCTGCCATCAACGCACTCCCTAAGCGGGCAAATAAGCAGATTCTGCCCCTCTTACGATTCTGTCAGAAAAGAATTGGGGGGGGGGGATGTCAGACAGGGCTGAGCTGGCGATGGAAAGCCCGCTTGCTGCCTGATGGACAGCCTGACGGGGGCGCTCTCCACGCTGATTAAATTAATTGCTTCCACTTGCAGGGAAAGATGGAGGTGGAGTCTGAGCGCTCAAAGGTTTGGTTTCCCTTGGACACCCAGGTTTATAAATGGGTAAAACTGCAGGCTTTTCATCACAGTGAGGAGTCCATTTCCTGGCTTACAAAACATTGCGAGATTTAAAGTATGCACTTCGCACCCTGAGGGGATGAGAAAAAAAAAGAAAAGCGATTTCCCCAAATAAACAGGAGCACAGCTACAAGGCTACGTGAGCGGGGTCTGAAGGGAGCACGATGGGGCTTAGAAATGGGGGTTATCCCAGTTCACAGCCTTCACCTCCACCCCTTCACAGCTCGAAGGCTTTACACACCCTCAGCAAGCATGAACGCCCACAAAGCAGCAGAGTGCAATACCGGAAAGGAAGATAAAACGTAAAAATAACACCTGAGGCGTGCATGGGTGCAGCGGTTACTGTTACGCGGCTCCATTTCAACTCCCTGGGTTCCTTTAGTCTGGTTACCCTCTAAACCATTATGTTAGGCCCCATTTTTTGGCAGTGAATCTGTAACAGTCTATCGTATACCGCATAAAAATATTTTATTATTTTAAATAACAGTAAAACGGCTCAGCTTTCCGGCACATTCCTCCCCCGCCCTGAGTACATCCGCAGAACGCAAACCTGAATGTCTCCATCCCGCGCCCTCTGAGAGTGCTGTACATCCTCAGAGACTCGGAGAACAGAGAGCTCGGTGCGGTTGACGGCTCACGGGGGGGAAGGGGGTAGTTTGCGGGGGGGTTGTTAAAAGCAGCATGAAACTGAACTGCCACAGAGTGTTTAAAGGAAAGAGCAAATCCTTTTATCTCTTTTGGATACATTTCAGGATGCTCAAGAGATCTAAGCACATCAAGCTCTCCCAACGTGAGGCCTTTTAATGTGTATCTTTTTTGCCGGGGGGGGGGGGGGGGGGGTTTTTTTTGAATTTTTTACACAAGAGTGTTTTTGCCCAGTGACAAAAAATAAACAGTAATGA
>JAODLD010000002.1:19487048-19505392 GCA_026781065.1 Mormyrops boulengeri
GTGTGGGGGGGGAGGGGGGGCTGGTTTTGAGGTAGCTGATAAGGGAGAGAGTGCCTGCTGCAATTTCAGCTCTCCTCTGCATGCTCGTCAGAGGAACAATGGAAAGGGGAGATTAGACCTAATTCCAAAGTGAGAGAGAGTGAGTGAGAAAGAGAGAGAGAGAGAGTGCACACACTACAGAGGGAAAGAAAACAAAACACATTCCTGAAGAACAGGAGCAATCAGCAAAGACAGGGGGGGAGGGAAGACAGGGTGTCTACATGGGGGGCATCGGGCAAATTAAAACCATCTGAACAGAATCACCAGCGGGATAGAGGAACTCAAACTTCACGGTCCAACAGAAACTCGGACGGGGCCCACTGTGAGGAAGGACGTCCTCGACGAGCAGGTACGGGCGGCTGGCAGACGCCCCTGCTTGGGCGAAGGAGATTCTTCACGCCTTTACACAGGGGAGCCTGGGAAGAGACTCAAGCAATCCATCTGTTTAAGAGCCTGAGGAATCAGGACGGAGAGCCGGGCTGTCTGTATGTGCTGGAAGGCACCCAGGTGACCTGAAGGAATGATTTCACACTTGAGATACACCATGATTTGAAACAGCTAAACTGTCGATCTCCTGCTTATTCAAAGAACTATTCCACACAGACAGACAGCTTTAATCATCGTTACTGAGCATCATCTTCTCATCAGCTCAAACTCATCCAGCATATTGGACATCTGTGATTCCTCAATGCTGGGAAAGGTTCCTAACCCCCTCTGAAAGCCTGGACTCTGTATGTCTGTTTTTAAAATGTGAGTGACTGCAATATTTGTTTAACAGTATCTGTCAGCTTCCGTGGATAATCTAAGAAGCTGTGGGATCCAGTATGGCTCGACTTTCAGATTGAAAGGGCTGAGGAATAAACTTTATCTTATTTTTCTTAAGGAAGAGAGGGAGGTGGGCAGCTAGGAACAGCTAGTCCTGGCCGGGTGGGAGTACACAGAGGAAGGAGAAGGGAGAGAGAACAGGGTGTGCGCCGGAGTAGCCTGGTGCCAGTGCTAGGAGAAAACGTGCCGGAGTCGACCAGGTGGGTGTCCTAGCAGGAGAGTCCCAAGCAGTCACACCCTCTGAAGGATTCTCACACGAGACACCTGGCCAGGTCTCTGGAGCACAGAGGGAATGGGGGCGCGAGGTACGGAAAACACGCCTGAGGGAAAGCAGGCCGTGTGCCGGACTAGCAACCACCTCTCCAACTCCACCTACCGCAAGATCAAGAGAGTCTTGAGCTTCAAGAGACGTGAGTACCCAGAAGCCCCCAGCTCGTGTGCTTTCAGGGCAGCGACACGCGCGACAGCTATCAGTAGGGTTCTGACCTTGAGGCTGAGTGCAGAAGAAGACTATCACAGTCCTGGGGTAAAGGGATTCCACAAGTTGTAGCAATGATGTGATGCTTGTCCATTCATCTACTTGGTCAGGGTTTCAGGGGAGCCTGGGACATATAACAGGGAGCGCTGGGCTGGGGCACACCCATGACAGATTGCCAGTTTGTCACTGGGCACTTTAGAAATGACAGCTCTCCCAGAGTGACTTGCATAGCATGGGGAGAACAAGGCAACCATGCTACACATTGAGCAACCATGCCCCCCCCCACGTTGTGATGTCCTCCAGGGAAGTGAAGGTCAAGCAGAAAAGACTAAACCCGCTGGTTATTCAAACTGCTTTAGGCTATGCAGCTTCCAGGATAAATGTCATTTTAAGTCATGCTGATAATGAGCTCTACTCTAGCTGTGCATAAGCACAGCTCCCCTCTGCAGGGGGTCTTTGGACGGTATACATCCTGGTTAATGTTCCTTTGAACATTGTTACCTATTAGCAGTCATAGGGAACATTAGCAGCAGAACCTACCTGCCCCACCTCTGCTTTTCTCCTTCTTTCTTGCTTTCCACTCCCTGCAATTTGGGAGAATTGAGATTTTGAAACCCACACTGGATGGAGTGACTCAGCATTAACACTGGCTGGTGTTACCCATGCCCATTACTTACTGTATTAGCCAGCACTGGTTTGCAGTAGGAATGGCAGAGCTTGTTAGTCCCTAAGCCTCATTTCCCACATCGCTTGCGTGGTGTGATATGGACTCGGTTTTATATACAAGCTTTTCCCTTGACTTCCCCCGCACATATCACCTTGTCTTAAGTCTTGCACCTCTCTGCCCTTAAGGTGTTTTTGGGCAGCGTCTGGAGGAGACTGTGGTCTACGAGCGGCGCTACGGGGAACATGCAGCACCCCTAGTGGTGGAGCAGTGCGTGGCATTTATCCGTGAGCACGGCCTGCAGGAAGTGGGGCTTTTCCGGCAGCCGGGCCAGGCCACGCTGGTCAAGGAGCTCCAGGTGGCCTTTGACGCCGGGGAGAAACCCACATTCGACAGGTGGGCCAGGCTTCTTCATAATGTTTCCTTTTAAGGGAATATGCAAAACCGATGGAATTTAAAGGAATATGAAGCTTTTGGTGATTTGATATGGTCAAAACACATGACCACAACATGCACTAATGCATAACTAGCCGTGTTTACGTGCGCTCCTGTACGATGCAGTTCCACGGACGTCCACACGGTGGCCTCCCTGCTGAAACTTTACCTGCGGGAGCTGCCTGAGCCAGTGGTTCCCTTCTCCCGCTACCAGGAATTCCTGCAGTGCGGAAAGCGAGTCCACATAGAAAGGAGACAGGTACATGTCACTGGAGGCGGGAGAAATGGAGCTCAGAAGGTCGCAGCGCCTGGGATCACTCCCACCGTCAGTCACCAACAGCTCTTCTGGAGGGACTTTAAAAGTCGTAACAAATCTGTCTTCTTCAGGCTCTGGAGGATCTGAAGAAACTGCTGCACGAGCTACCGGTCGCTAACTTCAGCCTGCTATACTACGTCTGCCGGTGAGTCTGTGGCATACAGCAACGGCGTCCTGCCCACGACAACGACACAGCAACAGCGGCCGGCTCTCCTGCTTCCGTTCACAGCACCACTATCAAGGTTCCTGCTTCAGCTTTTAAGCGATCCTGATGATATAATATGAATTTGCTCATGAAATGAGCTGGAAACACACTAGCAGGAATCATTTGCAGACAGATTTGTTCCACAACAGTGTGTACCCATGCTGCGTTGCTGAGCACTTCACACTGGGAATGAGTGCAGAGCAGACATCTTCCACACGTTTCTCACACAAGCTGCCATTTCCATTCCTCTAAGCCAGTGTTTCCAAATCCGGTTCTCAGAGACCCACAGATGGTCCACATTTTTGTTCCCTCCCAACTCCCTGCCAGACGGTTCACTTTTTTGCTCCCTCCCAGCAAGACGGTCCACGTTTTTGTTCCCTCCCAACTCCCTGTCAGACGGTCCACTTTTTGGCTCCCTCCCAGCGCCCTAACTGGGAGGGATCAAAAACGTGGACTGTCTGCAGCTCTCCAAGGACCGGCTTGGGAAACACTGCCCTAAGCAAATATGGAACCTCATACACAGTCAAACATCTTAATCGAACATCTTAATCCTGACTTGTGAGTCCATCTCCCGCAGCATGGCTGTCTGAGTCACTACATTCTGTGCACCATCTGTCTCACCGTTCCAGGTTCCTGTTTGAAGTGCAGTCACATTCCCACATAAACAAAATGAGCACCCAGAACCTAGCCACCGTATTCGGGCCGAACATCCTGCGGCCCAAAGCTGACGACCCGGAGAGCATCATCGAAGGTTTGCGTTTGTTAGTAATTCAATCCTCCACCAAGAGGCACATGTAACCATTATTATTTAGCATTCCAAGTCAATGTCATTTGTAGTATAGATATAGTCAACAAGGGGGAAAAAAGACCCAAGAGTCACTGGGGCTGTATCCTCAAGGGTCTGCCAATTGTTTCCATAGCTGTTGGGGGGGGGGAGGCAATCTAATCCAGAATGGGCCACTGTATATGTTGGTTTTCGCTGTAGCTCCCCAATTAGATTACTAATTACTTTGAGGACTGATTGGCTGCAGAGTCCCCACACCTGGGTTTCAACAGCTGACCTAAAGGTTATCCCAAAAACCAGCATAAACACTGACCCTTTGTGGATAAGGCTGGCCAGCCCTTCTGTATGTAATTGTACCTTTAAGTCTACTTTAAGGTACAGAGATGGACCCAGAGAAACATCCCCAGGGTACAAACAACATTAATATACCATCATTGATACAAAAATGTTCCTCATAGTCCATTTCTGTACCTCAAAACCCATGAGAGTATAGCCCCTGTGACAAGCAAAGGTACAAACTAGTACTGTCTTTTCCAGATAATGTACAAAAAACAACTACAGATAATCAGAGGATTAACTATATAAGAGAAAGTTTATGACTGATGTATAATCCAAATTTAGCCAGGCTGAGGCACTGTAGCGCAGGAGAGCATGACGACGGCATTAGTTGTGAATGTTTACCGTGGTGACAGGTCATGCCCGTGTGACCTCCCCCCGCGGGGCCCCCAGCCGCAGAGCAGAAACACGCTTCTGTAATTCCATCTGTGCCACTTCAGGCACTTTCCCAGGACGCCTAACCTTCAGACAGGGCAGCTGAGGCCCCCTGAGCCCTGAGCGAGCACATTCCTCCTGTGCGTGTGTGAGGGAGAGCGAGAGCGTTTCTCTGAATGAGAGCATGCGCGTGCATACGAGCGGCGGAGAGGCGGCTCATGTGACGGCTGTGCTGTGCTGGGAAAGACCGCGTAGCCGGGGAGAGTAAGTGTGGTTCGGCATGATCTCCCACAGGAGCGGCGCTGGTGCAGCAGCTGATGTCAGAGCTGATACAGGAGTGTGACAGCCTGTTTCTCAAGGACGCGGAAGCGGGGCACGGGCCGGGCTCGCTCTTGCCGCCGGAACCTCCCGCAGACTCGGCTCGGTGGGTACAGAGATCCTGTCCAGCCACGCTCGATGAGGGTGGCCTTGGGTGCCACCAGACCTCACCACAGCTGTCGCTGCCCTTCGCCTCAACACCCTGGGAATCTCCCCAGCCCACCGGAAGCACCCCCACAGCCCAGCACGCCTTGGAGATGGAGCGCTGCCTCCCGGCTCCGCGGACCACCTCTCCGGGTGGCCTTGGCGATTTTGCGTACAGCAGCTACCGCCTGCCCCATTCCCAGCGAGAGATCTTGGTGGAAAAGGCCGCCCCCCTGCTCCGCACTGGCCCTCTTTATCATTCCCTCCCGCAGGAGGCCCATCATACTAGCGACGCTCATGAGAGCACACTGTCTGTCTACGACAACATCCACCTGGCCAGCCCCAATCGAGCGTGTGCGGACAGCGGTGTGATCAGCCCCAGTGTGCCAGAAGATGGTATAGCCAGCGCCGACAGCAGCACCTGGTCCTCATGTGAGATCGTCCTCGAGGGGGCCGGTGGCCGTTCCTCCTCCAGGGCCGACGCAGACCAGCCCGGGCCTGGTTCCCTGACCTCCTTGGTCATCAGCGACGGGTCCCCCAGCAGCTGTAGTGACACCTTCCTGCCCCCAGCTGGCTCAGACCACCTGCCCGCACAGCATTCCTCCAGCAGATCCATCCAGAGCCTCGTCACTGGGCTCCAGCAGCAGATGGCCAGGCAGAAGGAGGAATACGAGAGCCAGATCAGAAGGTAATGACGTCTGCATGACAATCTCCCGCTCACGGTTCCAGAAATACAGACTCCCACATTACAACGATCGCCCCACTTTCCAGTTCATCTCAGAGTTTTATAGTGCAAATACCACCAATCTCACCCAAAATCATTTTCTTGTTACAACGTATTACTCTTCATAAAAGACTGATCACTCCATATGGCAGGATTGGGATTCCGATTTAACTCCATTAAAGAACCCTCTTTTTACTTAAATCACCCCTACAACAGATAGTTACTACAACAAAATGTATTTCAGGCCAAAAGACAAAAGCATCTAATAATTTGAGCCTCACATAACTAGATTGATTCCATTTGTGATAACACTTTCCCACAACAGTGGGACAAACACAACAGTCTCATTCACCACAATAATCCAACAAATGGAGCAGAAAAATCTAGATTAAAACAAGCATAAGACTCACGGAAACACCTAATTTTTGTGAAGTGGGGATGCTTCAGGGGCCTTGAGCCCCAGGTTGCGTGCTGCAGAGCATTCTGGGAACTGGCAAACCGGTTCAATTTTAAAACCGTAGGCTATGTCTCGCCTGAAGCGCACATCCCTGGCAGCATGTTTGATCTCAGAAGCTTTCCCAGGCACTGTAGTTTCGAAGCGCTCTGATCAGAGCCCACGCTCCCCAAGAAGTCAGGGATCGACACTGATGAACACTCAGCATCCTCAAAGCATGCTGAAGATGTGGTGGTGATTTTGTGTGTGTGGTCATGTGGCCACAAAGTCAAATGATCAACAGCATTATCTCCCTGCTAAGCATGTACCTCTGTTTTCCTGACCCTGCACTGAAAGACGTGCTTATGCTACCTAAGTTTCCATAGCGAGGGAATGAAGCGTTCCCTATTCCTGTATTAACCGTGGCCTTAACATGTAGCTGGTCTCCCAGCCATCGCATTGGCGTGAGCATTTTCCGTTCTAGCCCCAGAAATCTATGCACAGTGTATAAAACGATACACCACATATTAGCTTAAAGCGACACTGACATGAGTGTAATAGTTCAAAATCATTGGCCATTTGAACTGCTGCCTGTCCTGTATTTTATAGGATATTCCTGTATTGAAAAATAAAATGCTCTATTTTCAACCAGTTTGGGGCGAGATCAGTCCTGTATGTCACAGTCCCTTCACCCCCACCCTTGCAAAATTTTATAATGGGGGCGGGGGGTGATGGTGGTGTCCAGTATTTCTTCAGATTGAGAGTAGCAATCCCGTTAGCCATAGCAATTTGTTCGCTTTGTATGGTAGGGGATAGCAAGTCGGCTCATTTTACTGTATTTCCTAATGTATTTTCATCCATCCATCCATCTTACATGTTATATGTGTAGCACTCAGCCTCTGATGTTCCAGTTTCTCTGACGCGAGTGTCAGCTTGTCCCACCAACCACATCCTCTGTTCCCAGCCTGGAGCAGCGTAACGAGGCCCTGCAGGGTGAGGTGTCCATCCTGCGCGCCAGCCTAGAGCAGCAGCGGCATTGGTACAATGTGGTGCAGATCAAGATGCGCAATGCGGAGCGCGCCTGCGCAGATGCCGACCGCCGCAACGCCCTCCTCCAGCAGGAGATGGAGCAGTTCTTCGACACCTTCGGAGAGCTCACCAAAGAGGCCAGGAAGACCGAGCGTATCATCCAGAGTTTCTGAAGCGGGGCGTCGAGAACGGTAGACGCCCCGAGTAGGACCGACAGACTGAGTGACGGAACCATCTGGAGAACAAATCTGGTTGGCAGAACTTCATTACGGTCTGGACGGTCACTCTTGGGATTATTTGCCCCAGAGGCTGCTGCGGAACTTTCTTTGAAGTCAGTGAGGTTTTTGCCAGTCTCTGCACTCCCCCCTCCAGGGGTTACGCTAAGATCAGCAGCATCCACTGAACCCAGGGCCGATGAAGGGGCATGGACACCCTGGCGGATTCAAGGAGCCCGGCCTATTAAAGGGGCCCCAGATTTTACTGTGGGGCCACCCGGGTTTGCAAAATCAACCATAGGGGGCCTAAGGTGACATTTTATCAGGCGGGGCAGAATCTCTAGCTATGCCCCTGACTACTGTGTGGGTTTTTATAATGCAGGTCACTGCAGTCCTGCCTGCTTGTGCCCCCCCCCCAGCTGGGCCAAGCAGCTTGGTAAAGTAGCTCTTTGTTAAATCACCTCTGATGCTGACAATAAACAGTGTAAGAGTTTGTTCTCCTTTGCTCTCCTTCTATGCATGTAAGCACACACACGTTTGTAATTATCTATGGTTGTATTCATATCCTTATGGGGACTCTCCATTAATTTCTATGGGGAAAACTCTAATGCCAACAGGATGACCTTAACCCCTCCCCAGCCCTAACCTTAGCCATAAGTAACCAAACAAAATACAAGATTTTTAGTTTTTTGATTGTATTCACAGATCTTTGTGTAGACCTGACACACACACACACACACACACACACACACACACACATATTTGTAACAAAGGCCAACAGGAAAACAAACAAACAGGAGCTCCACACACAGCTGTTTTCACAGCTGTGACACCTGCTCCTGATTGCACAGGTAGCTGAGCCTGTTCATGGATCCTGCGCTGAGCCTGGGGCACTTTCAGCTCAGCCTTGTATACAGGGAGCATTGGCCATAGCTCATCATTACTCCTACATAGGGAGACCAAATTCTGCTTAGAGTAAAGAGGACATTGGGGGCAGTACGCAAAGAGAGGCGTCAAAGCAACATGAATATGCTCATGGACAGTGTTCTGACTGCAGAAAGCCAATGTCGTCAAGAAACAAAGCAAAATCCTAGACATTTCAGACATTTTTAGGTCCCAAAAAGGGGGCGAGTCTGAGAGAAGGAGGACGTACGGTCACCCTACGCCGACAGCATAGGGCTCAGTCTGACTGAATCAGAGGTTTGCTTGTGGGGCTTGATGCACTTGGCCTGTGTTCCTGCTGTGCCTCTGTCAGTTGCCAGCATGTTCACCGGCTTGGTGGTTTTGGGTCTTGGCGTCGTGTCTTAGGGTTCATGGCAACATGGCATTGCAAATCTGGACTGATGGTCCTGGGAGTTGGCAGCCGCTGGCGTTCTGGCTTTGGGCTGTTCTGTGAATGTCCTGCTTTCTGTGTTTCTGCCCCAATTCGGGTATCCTGGTTCCTGATCTGGGTTCTCCAGGCCTCTGCACCCGAGTCCGCCTCCCTATGCACCTCACCGGGAAGCTGTCCATCCAGTCAACAGCCCAATTCCCAGTGCTTCCCTGTTTCCTGCAGCAAACGGTCTGCAGGTCCCAGTGGGCAGAAGGCCTGGTGCGATGGATGGATGGATGGCCCCGGCTGGAGGTGCGTCTTCTCAAATCATGTGCATGAAGGCCACTGAATGTCTGATCTGTGAACTCTGAGTGCGAGTCGTGACACCAGCTAAATAACCTGATGCCTGGGTGTAAAAATAAAAACAATGAGAAATCCGAGTTTGGAATGATCATTGTATTTTTGAGAGATAAGTGAAGGCAATGCAGAACAGTGGGACAAAAGCAGGAGTGGGCTCACAGTACAGAATAATGAACAAAAAAACAGAGACACACACAGACACAAAACACGTCAAGAAGGAGGAACTGCAAACGGATACATATTTCAGGGCTATAGACCCTACAATACTGTCAGGCATGTGAGCATACTCGGTGAACATCCAGATGTGACTTAGGGCCAGAGCGAGGTACCTGAGGTGGGGCCGCGCTGCACCTAGTTGCCATTCCCTCCAGCCGCCGCTACCTGCTCCATAAGAGCCGCTACGAGTCCAGTTTGAGCGAAGCCAAAGACTTCGGCCACCGGGTAAGAGTTCCACAGCCCGTGTGCATCTCTGTCGGATCCAGAACGGAGTCGAGATTCCGGCATCTTCCCATTTCCTGTGTTGCGATTTGGTGGCTCTTTACAAAACGTTCATATTCAAAACTCTTTCCCCACACCCAGTTCCTGAGAGCATGTTAGTCCAGCCATGAGAAGTGCAATACGGGGGCAGGGGTACGTGCGGGGCGTGATCCAGACCGTTATGCAATGTGCCATCACAGTTTCAAATGTTCTGCTACCGAGATTCATCATCACAGGAAAACTGAAAAGGCTCTTAAAACGATTTTACAGAAATGGAGAGAAACAATGAACCATCACAGTCTTCTGACTGACTGGACAAACGTGCGATTCTACATTTTGCCTGGTGCTACAGGCTGACTAAGACCAGACCGCAGATGCAGTCATGGGCTCCGTTTGTAGAAGCACAGAGCGGCTGCGTTCCTCTGGCTTCCACCATGGAGGACAGCATAAGCCAGACTAGATTACCAATCAAATTTAAAAAGGGCCCTTTCTGAGAGAGCGCTGCCCACCCCAACAGACGGTGGCCAGCGAGATCCTTCAGGCAAAGGGTCGGCACGCTGCCTTCTCTGGTCAGACAAGGCAGTTAAACATACAAACATGATTTGATACTGATACAGTTCAGAGGATACGGAGACTAACAGTGTGTGTAAGCACCATTCTCCCAGGCTTGTTCTCATCACATGAAGGCAGGGCTGGGTAATGCTGTAAAAGCCACCGCGAGCGACGATAACCACGCTCGTCAGCAAGGGGGCTGTACGGGAATCCCCTCTAACACCCCCACCATCAGTAAATGTAATGGGGAAATCTACTACCAAGACCCCTACCCACTTTTACTCATGTGACTGAAAAAAGCTGCACCATATATACAGTGTTTGAATTTAAAACAGCCAGAAATATCGCTGTTGGTTGTTTTTATATTTCTTGAAAAAAAGCATCATTCAGACAGATTTTTGTGGAGAAAATGACTAGACTCAGACTTTAACATGATACCAATGCAAACGTAAGCACACGCGTCTCGAATGCAAGCTTCACATTCACAGTACAGACTCGTGGTGGAGATGCGTATGCTGACGGCCTGCAGTGAGCTCATCTGGGTCCTGGTGTTAATCGGGGACAGCTGGACAGATACCGCTAGTGTTACTGCTTTTTCCAAGGGGTGGGGGTGGATAATAAACTGAATTCAAATGAAAACATTGTGGGAAAACTGCTTCTTGGTAACAGTTGGGATACCCCCCCCCAAAATACAACCAGATGCAGCAGAACAGTCTATATGTCGTCCTGCAACAATCCTTGACAGTATGAATGCTGAGATACAAGAGACATTTAACCTCCCTTCAGCCTGCTGTCATTTGTTACATAAAGACTATGCAACTGGAACGATCAGTGTGAAAAAAAAATCCAGTCAATGAACTGCATTTTAAATGACAATAATACTGCTTACTGTACAAGCTGGACTGGCCAAAACGGGGGGAGGGGTGTCTGATATGAGTGATTTTAAATAAAAAAAATAAATCCATAAAAGAGAAACCAACAAATCATATACGGGATAACAAATCATATTTTGAAGCCATCCGTATAAGTTAAAACACTGTTTTCTTGGCTTACAAATGAGTTCGACTTCATTTTTTCTTTTCCATATGTTTGACACAATATCCGTCACAAAGAAACATGGATGGATGATACTCCTGGTTCTAATTTTTCTATCAAGTCTAACTTTTATTTTACATTCCATTGAGTTTGTCATTTCCCTGTATCCTCCATGGTACATTGATTTTAAAAAATGTTTGCAAAACAAGCTGAACTTGTGATACACATGGATGCATCTACTAAATATGAATTACATTTGCACAATGGCAGGACAAAGCACACAGTACTGCATATTTTTTTTCAGTTAAATCCAAAAGGCATTAAATTTATGGTAAAAAAGACACAAAAAACTGTATTACACAGCTGTTCCAAGGTGTGATTATACCCCTCAATTCCCCTCCTGTCAGCCTGCACTGCTTCAGTTGACAGCCACGAGGAAACCTCATCGGATGAAAAGCTGAGGCAGTGAATCAATAAACACATTCCTTATGCATTCATACAAAACAGGAAGCCACGAAAACACGGGATGTGTAGGGGACAGGGCCGGTGTGAGGCATCCAGCTCCTCTGCCTGGTACTTCTACAAAATACGTAACAGGTGCTCTGATCTTTGAAAAAGCAGAACTTGTAAATTAAAAAAATATATAGTATAGATGAAACCACTAAACAGTTTACCTGGGGGAGAATTTAACATTCAGTCTTAAAATGTGATAACTCTGTTTCAAATATTCTCTGGAAGTACATTCAACTGACCATGCCTGCTTTGCCGCTTCTTTCTTACATAAAAGCAGAAACCTTCAAATGTGCAAACATCTGCGTTGCATTGGCTTACAGGTCTGCCGTTGTCGCAGGTTATGGAGATGAAAGAGCGACTGTGGGTGGCAGGAGGATTTGTCGAGGGATAGAGGGAATGAGGGACACGAGTGCTGGATGAGACGAACGATGGAAAAGACGAGTCTGAATGTGGGATGGGCTCACTGGCAGTCCTCCAGAGCCCCCGCCAGGTCGCCGCTGCTGCTGTCCGTGTCTGAGGCCAGCGTCTGCTCCGTGGACATGGAGGAAAAGTCATTGACGGAAGACGACTGGGAGATGGTAGCACTGCAGTTCGCTGTCACATCTGTAGGGGGAGACAGAGCAGACAGTGAGCAGCCAAATTAAAAGCACAATGGAGCCATTTCCCTGCTGTGCTTCAGGACACGAGCGCAGCAACATCACTAACCAGAAGATTCTTGCTTCATCACCCCGTTTTTGTTCCGTGCTTCCCAGTCCATCACCTCTTCATATATCAGTTCTGATAAAAATGGATTTTGAGGACAAAGGAATTATAATTTCTGCACATATATTGAATACATTAAATCCACTGTGTTCAGAAAGCAGAGTATTACCTTTCCACTGATCGATGCTGTGCTCCCGCTCCTCGAGCTGTTTGTCCGAAATCTGCGGAGGTGGCTGCGTGCCGCACAAGAACATGCCTGGCATGAGCAACACTCCAATAATAACAGGTTTTGTTTGGTTTTAAACAGTAGTAATTAAAGGCAACAGCTAATTAATAAACCACTTCAAAAGACGTAGCCATTCTTTGGTTATCTATGTTATGATAATGCGGTTTTTTAATAGCTTGCAATTTCCTTGAAGGGCTTCCGTGGGACTCCCTCTGCATTGGGACAATAAGGCGAACCACTCACCGCATCAGCTTCACTGGGGTCGTACCACACGTGGATGTAGGGGTGGTTCAGCGCCTCCTGCACAGAGATTCGGCTCTCAGGGTCGATCACTAGCATCTTTGACAGCAGGTCACGAGCTTGGCTAGCTGTGGGGGGTGACAGAAAGCTCTTGCATCAGGGCCATCACACTGTATCACCATATTTAGCAATGAAGCCAGCACCCATATAAGTAACTATGAAATTACATTTGTGGTTTCTATATATACATATATATGGACATTATCATGAGGGACGGAGATGAGAAAGAGATGCGGAAGAAACCGGGAGAAAATGGGAGGGGATGTGGACGAGAGAGGGACAGGACGGTAAGCGGGACGCAGAAATGAGAGGGAAGGCAACAAGAGAGGGACACAGACGGGAGAGGGATATGGATGAGACAGAAAGGCAGACGGGAGAGGACAAAATGGGAGAGGGACACAAAGACGGGAGAGGGATGCAGACGGGAGTGGGATGTGGACAAGAGAGGGATGCGAATGGGAGAAGAATGTGGACGGGAGAAGGACGAGGACGGGAGAGGGATGCGGACGGGAGAGGGACGTGGATGGGAGGGGGACAAAATGGGAGAGGGACGCAGATGGGAGTGGGATGTGGATAAGAGAGGGATGCGAATGGGAGAAGAATGTGGACGGGAGAAGGACGAGGACAGGAGAGGGACGTGGACGGGAGAGGGACACATAGACGGGAGTAGGATGTAGACAAGAGAGGGACGTGGACGCGAGAGGGATAAGGACGGGAGAGGGACGAGGACAAGAGGAGGACATAATGGGAGAGGAACACATAGACGGGAGTGGGATGTAGACAAGAGAGGGACGCGGACAAGAGCGGGACAAGGACGGGAGAGGGACTCCAACGAAGGTAGTGGTCATACTTTTCAGCAGGTCCTGCTCCGAGTCAGATGGGAAGGCCCAGTCGGGAAACAACTCGGTGAAGCTCAGGCCCGGGTACTGCGGCTTGTTCATCACGTAGTTCCTCACCGTCTCCATCAAGCGGCTCATGAAATCCACCGAGGGTGTGCCCAAGACCTCGATAACCTTGTTCCACTGGTCAATGTCTGCAGGATGGCCGGGTGGCTCAGGAAAATGGCTCCTAGACATCCCCAGCCCCAGTTTAGCGGGCAGCATGTGTTTGGGCATGCATACGCCCATGGAGTTCTTCAGAAATGGGTAGATGTGCTTTACCGGCCCTGTGTTACCTTTCACCTGCTGCACTGTACCGTAACATTACTCATATGACAGCCATTCCCTTGTCACACTCGCCTCACGCTCCCACCCACAGAATAACCCCAGCTCGCTGTACGCCAGTTTTCTTGCCAGCCAGCATACTGTCCACTGTACAGTGCTGTATAGTCACAGCTGAGCTCTTAATTGAGCTATTAATTGATTGTTTCACGTGACTAAAACTTCATTAAACCAAATAGGGTAGCTATATTTCTGAAATGCCAACAATACATTTGAAATCAATTCAGTTTTAAGGTCTTATTGCGATGGCAGTAAAAGGAAGGGTGTGAGAGGTAGAGGCAGGGGGTGGGTGGAGATGAGGGGTCATGTGACGGGCCAGGTGACAGACACTGTTTACAGTGACTCCCCCCCCCCCCCGTTCCTCACAATTTTATATTTCTCATTCCTCACTGTCTTGATGGCAACCCTTCAAAATGAACCCAAACATCCGTGCAAAATGTTTGTGGGAAATACTTCGCTTTTTCTTCCTGCCAAAATAGATTGTTGTTTTTGTTTGTTTAAAAAAAGGCTGTTTTCTCCCATTTGCCCTCTCTGGTGCCTGACGGAAAAGCAGGTGCCTTCACAGGATCCCTTCCCAACCATGTGGTTCCATTCACTGGGCTGGCAGGTCAGAGTACATTTTACATAAAATATTTTCTCAAATATACCATCAGCACACCCCGATCCGCTTTGAGAAAAGACATAAGAAACGAAAGCACTGTGTTTAACAAGGATTTCTTTTTCCTCAGTCAAAGCCAGTTAACAGATCGTCAAGAGAGAACAGGAGCCGATGTTCCCAGTCTGCTGCCAGCACTGCGACTGAAACCCACTGGTGTAAGCGACATGAGAAATTAAAAGGTGTTCTGCAGCATAGTGAGACACAGTACAGAGATCGTAAGAGCATAAACCCAAAAAAGTAATTTCTGAAAAACTCGCACGAAGAGATGAGATGGGCCACAAGTCCGCAGTCCAGGAAATCGGAGGGAGTGCCAATATAAATGTAAATCGTAAATCGTTTCCAGGCTGGGAGACAGATCAGATGGGCTCTGCATAAAAGTAGGTAATAAAAGGCTGTCAAAAAATGAAGGAATAAGAGAAACAGTCTTCCTCTCTCAAAGGTTTTCGTTTCCCCAATGAAAGATGTGCGCCAGGGCAAAACTGAACAACTTAATGCTTGCAAATCACTCTCCCACAAAGTGATTAGTCCCATGTGGCGGCACAGCCGCACTGGCGGGATAAACCGGTGATTTCTCAGGGCGTGTCCATACGCCTCTGCATACCGTCGGTGGAGAAGAAGCGACAGGATAGGGATAGGGTGAAAAAAAATGGGGAAAGAAAAACCAACAAAACTGACAAGGAGGAGAAAGGATACGATCTGTGCCCTGGAAGACGACGCTGCCTTTGACCATCTCTCCCATGATGCATCCCACTGACCAGATGTCCACTGAGAAGGACAGACAGTTGAGGTCAGCACAGCTCAGACAGGCAGACAAGGTCGCCTACAAAGGAATACAGTCCCAGAGTGCCCCCCTCGCCCCAGGCAAACTGTGTCATTACAAACTGCGTGTAGAGAATTAAGAGGGCAGTCGCGGCATCAGAAAAAGTGCTCGAGGCATGACGCGCGCTTTCTGTTTTTGGAAAACAAGCTCCCATTGACTGGGACACCTTAGTCCTTTGTTAAATTGCCATGTTTCTGGTTGTAGCCGTAAGGCTAATCAAACTATACAAATTATTCATGAAGATCATTACGAAGTGACAGCAGCCACAGGTGACGACCGACAGCTCATTATTCAGACACGTTCCTACAAGTCATCGCGAATAATTACACGGCGGGCTGAAGGAGCGCCAAGCCGATGAGAACCTGGGTTATCCTAGGCTCCTGAAGCGTTCCTCCGACGCAGGAATGCAGCCCAGTCACTTCACAGTCAATGCAACTCCACGGGATGTCAGCTGCAATATAGCTGACTGACCAGCGATCTGTTATCTGACTGGGACCAGTACGTATAACGGGGAAGGACAGCCGCCCTACTGGCCACTCACACTCAACTAATGTATTTTATCGATCGGATCCCACAGAACAGAAACTTTCCTCACAGAAGTGGGGGGAGGGGGCAAAGGACTCGTATCGCCATTAGGTCCTGGAGCATGATCCTTACCCCCAGTTGTTCCAGAGATGCTCACTCTTCCTACTCTCTGATCCTCAAGTGGATTGTTCTTGCAGGAAGTACAAATCCAAGGTTTTGTTTCAACCACCCAGAGTACTCTACAGTGTATGACTGTGACTCTTTATACTCA
Source organism: Mormyrops boulengeri (assembly GCA_026781065.1). Lineage (NCBI taxonomy): Eukaryota > Metazoa > Chordata > Actinopteri > Osteoglossiformes > Mormyridae > Mormyrops > Mormyrops boulengeri. The sequence goes on from JAODLD010000002.1 coordinate 19,503,340, forward strand.
ACTGGTTGGTTCAAACAAAACCTTGCTCTGGATTTGTACTTTCTGGACCTGAACTTTCCACCTCTGACTGTAGTGAATTACTTTTGTGAGTACCTTTCCCAACACTGATATTACTGATGTCACTCTTGGACAAAAGCGTCTGCTAAATAAAAATAAATGTAGTATGAGGCGGGTCTCTGAAGCCAGGCTCTGTACCGTTCTCCTTGTACTTCATTCCCAGAATAACCTCGGGGGCTCGGTAGTATCGAGTCACTACGTATGGGGTCATCATGAAGTTGGTGCAGGCCGTCCTGGCCAGGCCGAAGTCCAGGATCTTCAGGGTGCAGTCAGACTTCACCACGATGTTGCTGGGTTTCAGGTCCTGTGGATATGCCAAGTTAACACGATAGATTATTCTGCCTTTCTTTATGCTGTGTATCTTCTAAATGGCTTTGAAACCCAACCAGCCAATAATAACAGGGCACATCCACACACATTACAAAGGATTTATACCTGTGGCCTGTACTACGAAGCGGGGTTACTGGCTTATCGGGGTAACTTGTCAGATTTAAGGTAGTTTGGGCAAAATGTAAGTGAACGAATATGAAGTCAATTTAAACTGTGGTACCTTAAATCCGACAAGTTACCCCGATAAGCCAGTGACTCTGCTTCGTTGTACAGGCCACCGTTGTCATGGCCGATTTGGCTCCCACTGATCCCCCAGGAGCCCCTTGTACCCACCCTGTGGATGATGCCAGCAGAGTGAAGGTGTCGGATGCCACACAAGATCTGGTACAGGAGGTAGGACATCCTTTCATGGTCCAGGTCCATGTGGATCACCTGGCACAGGCTGGCGTCCATCAGCTCCATCACCAGGTACCTGGGGGAGCAGCAAACGACTGTCCGACCAGCACGGCCCCCCATAAACCCAAACTTAACCCTCCCAACCAAAGCTTTCCATAACGCAAAAAATTCTAAAAAGCGAGACCGATGTACAACGGGAGAAATCTGTTACTCAATACGTATTTTATTAATCAAATCCTATAGAGTGCCAACAAAACATTACAAGTATGTGGCATTTCAGGACTGGCTTCAAAAGACCACTGGCAATCAGCAGCTTTTTAACTGATTTATGCTTCAAGTCTTGATAAACCATTTCCTGTAATGGAACTTCGATCGGCTGGAAAGAGGCCCAGTAAGTCCGGGAACAGATGACAGGACCCGCACCACATTCTGGCTGAGTTAGAGGAGGCACCAAAGAGCATGAGGTCTTACAGATCTTGGAACTTCTCCAGCGACTTCTGTGGTGTAAAGACATTGATGAGCCTGATGATCTGAGAGGAGAGATGAGGCATAAAGAAGGTGTCATGGAAACGGTACAGGAGACAGGCGGGCCCACAGGAAGAAGTTGGTGGGGGTGACGTACGTTTTTGTGGTTGACGCACTTGAGAAGCACCAGTTCCCTGTAGGCCCGCTTGGCATGGGTCTCATTCTGGAAAGGCCGGCTCAACTTCTTCACTGCCACAGGGATGCCCAGGACCGTGTCGAGGGCCGAGCTTTTAGAGAGGTGGAGAGAGATGTTCAAATTTCTTACGAATGAATAGATGCCTGACTGTTTTCAATAAACCAATCAGCAACCGTCGCCAGTTGGTTTAACTCAAAGTATTACACAATACAGATTACGTTCTCAACCATGGACCGGAAGACGACACGGGCTGGGAGGAACATATACTGGCTGGCAGAAGCAGTAGGCACTCCCGGCTCCTCACCAAACGATGCCCTGGGCACCGGAACCGATGGGTCGCAGCTGCTGGTAACGCCTCAGCACAGTGAAGGTGGAGTCGCCCACCTGCACGCTGTAGAACTGACCCTCTGCGTCACTCATGGTGCCACCTCCTGGCAATCAGATCAGACCTGCGGGGAGTTGCAGTCAGGCTGGGGCAGTCCGGATAAGGGGGGGGGGGGGGCGGGCGCGGCCGCGGGCGGGGGGGGGGGGGGGGGGGGGGGGGGGGGGGGGGGGGGGGGGGGGGCGGGTGGGGGGGGTGTGGGGGGGGGCGGGGAGAGGTGAGTTGGT
>JAODLD010000002.1:19505492-19547942 GCA_026781065.1 Mormyrops boulengeri
GGATTTTGTTCATGCATACTGTTAATCGCATATCATTACTAACATACAACACTAATTAAATTATTCCCACTATTTCAATATAAAAATTGGTTTATTACTGGTTCCTGATGACAGCTAATATTTAAATTACACCCTGGACCAAGACAATTTGGTTATACTGACCAAAAAACATAATTCAGTATAACTTCCATCCATCCATCCATCCATCCATCCATCCATCCATCACTGCTTTTGTTGTGGAGCCTCCTCCTGAAAGCACAGGGCAAGAGGCAGGGGATAGGATACAAGAGAGTGTAAAATGCTCTCTAAGAGTCCCAGCATAATACCAGCTTCTACAGGAGAACCAGATAATATAACATGAACCAGTTCTTTTGGGACGCTGTTAAGGTAGGATGATAAATTTCGCACAGGCAAACGTGCACACACACACACCCACACACAAATGGTTGTATTCATATCCTTGTGGGGACTGTCCATTCATTTCTGTGGGGAAAAACCCTAATCCCAACAATGACGACCTTAACCCCCACCCAGCCCTAACATTAACCATAAGTAACCAAACAAAATACAAGGCTATGGCCATTTTTAGTTTTTTGATTGGAGTCACAGATTTTTATAAAATTGAGTTTCTCCTTGTGTGACCCAAAAATTTGGTCCCCATGATGCCAAAATAACATTTGATCCCCACAATGTAATATAAACAGAATCCACTCACTCACTCACTCACATACATACATACATAGTGGGAGTGTGTCCCACAGCAGCGCAAATATCTGGATCAGCACCACGGGCCATAAATCGTCCTGCAGGCCTTCGGCGGCTCCGGCAACACCGGCCAAAGACTCTCAGAGGGCTTTCAGAACAGCAACTACTCCCCCAGTCTGTTTGACTCACAGTCTCCCCCCCAGGGAAAGTGAATGGGCACCTACTAAAGGGTCCTGTCACTCAGGGAAGCCACATGTGCACATGGACACACGGGAAAAAAACACACAAACAGTGTGAGACAGACACACTCACCCCTCCAACGAGCGAAATATCTATCTGTAAACAACCTCAAAAAAAACACAACCCAAGAAACATAAACAGAATGCGAGACACTGTGGGGGGGTAACAAAAGGGGGGTGTCTGTGTCTGGAGCAGTCAGCTAATGGGGAGGGGAATCAAACTTATCAGTAGTATTGGCATGAGATCCAACGGCATCCAGTGACCAGCCTTTGGGAATCAGACAAAGCCCTCTGCTAAATTCACCACTGGCCACTAGGGGGCCCTGACCACCACTGAGTAGGTACGTGGCTCGGGGGGAAACATGGATGCAGTACACACAGGCAGAGGGTGTCTTATCAGGCTGCATGCTGTGGAGGCCAGATAGGTTTTTATACTCTAAAACCAGGAAACAACTTTGGACCTCTGAAGATTAATTAAAGGCCACAATACAGGCAGCATACGCCTTATAAAATATGTAAGTGGTAGTGAAAACATTGATACATAATTGTTTGGTTAGTGTAACAACGAATATCAGCCAAAAACAGCAGACCAGCCCTGACAGTGCTGTAATCATGACCCACAAAGTTTGACGCCTCCCTGTGGACTGTTATGTCTCCATGGCGACAGCCCAGCTCAGGGCGACCAGCTGCGGTGGACCGTGACGCCCGTAAATCGTGGCCCTCCTTTTACGAGCCTCTGGGGCAGCAGCAAATTAAGGTCTCCTCGTGGAGGTGCCATAAAGCTCATTCCATTTGGGCGTCACGTTCCGCTCCGCAAGGATTTAAGCTGGAATTGAGGACTAAATAACCTGTGACGTTAAGCTAAGCTGTAGAAGACATCAACAAGATTAACCATACAGACACATAATCCACACAGCCTGATTGAAGAACAGGCTGCATTAAGAAATAAAATAATACGTCTTTCAGAAAACAGATACTATATTATAGAAAAATAGACGCTGAATTAATATTAAGGGGCTCATCAAAGCGCAGGTTGTAGTGAAGGAGAGTGTAGTTGTAATAGCAGTGGACTGTCCACTAGGTGGCGGCAGTGTCTGACTGGGGCACTACAGTACTGCTGGTGCACCCGAACAAACTCTGAACAAAAGTGACGTAATGTACAACCTTAGGTTTAAATTCAATATGGGCAGGCGCGCAGATGAATGGGCGGGGTGGGGGTGATGGATATGAATAACGGGAAGGTGGCGTCAGCTGGCCACGGTCTCTCACATCGTGGACATCTCACCCTCCTTTGCCAGTGCTCTGTCTCCATCGACTCATCCTCCCCTGACTCGCCTCTCATCACACAGTCACCATTCACTCTCTTTGCCAGCGATCCATCTCCACCAACTCAGCCTCCCCCGACTCGCCTCTCATCACACAGTCGCCACTCATCCTTCTTTGCCAGCGATCCATCTCCGCCTTTTTTCCTCAGACATTGTCATGTAGCACTTCCCTCGTTCCGATCAATCTCTCCATTCCTCTCTCTGCCTTCGACCTCCATCATCTCTCTCTGGAAACACATCCTTCTTTTTTCTGCCTGGGGTGGGGGGGGTGACTGAAGCTTGGAGGCTACACACTATTCCCACTGGCAGTTAATAACATGTACTAAATGTAACATTCCTAACTATTCCCACTGGCAGTTAATAACATGTACTAAATGTAACATTCCTAATTAGTCCCACTGGCAGTTAATAACATGTACTAAATGTAACATTCCTAACTATTCCTACTGGCAGTTAATAACATGTACTAAATGTAACATTCCTAATTAGTCCCACTGGTGATTAATTACACATACTTAATGTAACATCTCTAATTAGTCACACTGGTGATTAGTTACATGTACTAGACGTAATAACCCTAACTTATCCCGCTGGTAATTAACGGCACCATAGAATGCATTTTTTTCAGTATTTAAAATTTTCTGGTGTCTACATACAAGGTTTCTGAACTTGGTTTGGTCTAAAAATGCCTAGAAGCGGTTTTACAGGCGCAATTACAACCCTATAATTTGGCTCTAGAATGAAACAGGCCAATTTCCCTTTTTTGGTAAGCTTATTAATATGTTGATGAGCTCTGCTCTGATTGGCTGGTTTATAGTGAGGTACTGGCTTCATTTAGAACCGTCATCTCTACAATCATGTGAGGCCTAAATACACTTTGGTCAACGACGGATCACATCTATGATGGTGTTCCCATAACATTATAATGCAGCTGAAAAATTTATGTCATCTAGTGATGTTGCAGTGCAACACATTGCTCACGTTTGTGAAGCTGGTGTAAATAAACCCATTGCAGTATAGCACATACAGTTACGGACAGTACATAATACTCGGAAATAATAATAGTTACTGGTTTATGTATTTATCACACTGTACTTTATATTGTTATTGCAGAGTGTACTCGTTCACCAGTTAACTGTAATACTCCAACTTCAGCCTAGGCACAACATTAGCAACTGTGTTTTTAGCATTGTAACAAGAACATTGTAATTATTTTGCACCTCAGTCAACAGATGATTTTACGATGCTAGCTATCATAGAATTTTTGTCAAGAACTCCAAACGGCAAGTTGAGTAGCTCATAAACGTGTTGTTTGTAATTAATTTTTTTTTATTTTGGTATCGTTTGATATTTCTATAGCTAACCAGAAGTAGGCTACAGGCAGTGCAGAAACCTCTCGTCAATATCAGTATCCCAGACTGAGTAATGGTGTTTAATACTCCAACTGCTAACCAGGTTTTTCCGAAAGCATAGCTGCTAACAACGTTAGCGACTTACATAATTGGGCCCATGCAACTGAACAGTTCCAACTGTGTAAGTTACTAATGTGAGCTTTTGGGAAACACATCCCAGAACTTACCTTCTTAGTCTACCAGTAATAAATAACCTTATAAAAATTATACATTTTTTTCCTCGCCAGGTGGTTATTGCGTATGCATGCCCCTTGAGAGAGAAAATATATGTTGCAGGATGCACATATCTAGTTGAGGGATGTAGTCCAGGATTTTTGAATCGGCCTGATGTGCCATTTCTTTACATATATGGGATGTATATTTGAAAAGATATTATATTTTGTTTGAGATTCACAGTAGGTCAGTTCCATGTACCAAACTGTCCTTATTCAGTTATGTCAGATTTTCATTCTATGGCACCTTTAATAACACGCACAAAATATGACATTCCTAACTAGTCCCACTAGTGATTAATTGCACATACTTAATGTGACATCCCTAACTAGTCGTACTGGTCGTTAATTACAGGGACTAAACATAATATCCCTGACTAGTGCCATTGATAGTTAATAACATGTTGTAATGTCACATTCCTATCTAGTCCCACGGGTGATGAATTACACCTACTAAACTTAATATCCCTAACTAGTTCTGCTTGCAGTTAATAGCACACACCAAATGGTAACATCCCTAATTAGTCCCACTGGTGACTAGTTATATGCACTTAATGTAACATCCCAAACTAGTACCAGTAGCAGTTAATAACCTGTACTAAATATAACATTACTAACTGGTCCCACTGGCAGCTAATAACAAATTAAATGTAATAACCCTAACTAGTCCCACTGCTAGTTAATGATATGTACTATTCCCCCAAAGTCACATACAAACTGCATTTACAGGATCTGCAATCACTATACATAACACACACTTTTTCCTGTTATTAAGGTAGACAGGAAAAGTGCTCCTTAAGTGAATCGAAGTTTCATCTACTGCTGCTGCATCGTACAAGATTGGGGAGGGGGGGGGGGGGGTCATCTTCTAACTCACTGAGACCACTGACGCCCCCACACGCTGATGTAATACATAAACACACATACAAACATGTAATCATATCTTTGTGGGACTGCTCATTCATATCTACGGGAAAAATTAGCTTACTAACTATGACAACCTTAACCCATACCCAGCCCTAACCTTAACCATAGGTAACCAAACAAGATACAAGAGTTTTTGCATTTTCTCACTCTCTCTCTCTCTCTCTCTCTCTCTCTCTCACACACACACACACACACACACAAATGCCAAACTAATGTTGCCTTCAGGATGCTTTTATATCTCATGAAGCAAACCTACCCTTAAGGCATTAACTAACATCAAGTAAATAATAGAAAAAAGAATTAAATGAGAGAAAACATAGGTCTCCTCCCTATGGCATTGTTTTTGTGTGTTACAAAAAGCAGGGGTGACATCATAAGATGGTCGAGGCCCCTTAAGGCTAGAGTTATGTGAGTCACCAAGGAGTGACTTCTACTGCAGATCATCGCCCGTCCACTGCAGGCTGCACTGGCGCGTTGCCAGATCATGGAGTGAAGGTGGAGAGCAGACTTTTAAAACCTCACCCAACTGAAACCTCGGGCCTCAATGACTCTACAGCAGTCAAGACATTCAAGGGTTTCAAGAGAAAGCAGAAAAACAACTGAGAAATATAAATAAAATATAGAATTCATAACACACTCAGCATTTTTATGTGCATTTTGATTTATATACTGAGAACAAATTCCGGAGTGTCCTGCAAATTGACTGCAGCTCACTGACATGTGCAACTTCCTGGAAGAAAGTCATTCTGCTGTTTAATGCCAGTAAAACTGGCCGGCAAGAAGTACCACATTATACTGTGGGATACGGTATTCTGATGGTAGTTCAAAAAGCAATGCTATTCCAGTATTTCCCCAAGAAATCGCAGAGTGGAGGGGGTGGGGTATTTTCCCGGTAATAACACCGCCCCAGCCTAGACAGCCACATTGTTCCTTATCTGCCTCCCTGAAATCAGTATGTACAAAGTTAGATGTCTGGTGTACAAATACCTGAGACCAGCTTAGACACTCAGAAAATCTCAGATCCGAGCAGCAACATCTGACGAACCTCCTTCCATGATCTTATAAACAGATATGCAGAACTGCTAAGGGAAAACGTCTCAACTGCAGCTTTTTTAGGATGCAGGATGGAGGCAGGGTTAGGAGAATGGGTAGAAGGGAAGACAGAGAGAAGATTACAGAAGGCAGATCCATTCCAGTTTAAATATTCTGTCTAAACTGTAAATTACATATACCTCTTAAAACAAATTAAAATGCAAATTATAAATATATTAATAAATACAGCTGAGGCCAATAGTTTACATACACCCAGGCTAAACACTTTCAAACTCAATGCTTCACAACTCACCATGTGGAGTCAATCAGGATATCTATTTTCATAAAACGCTACCTTTCAACCTTTATTCACTATATCAGATTTTCAGTGGTTTTGATTTTTAATCATTTACAAAGCTTTTTCTGGGGTCAATCATGTCCTTTGCTAATGGGTACAAAGGTAAATTACTTGCTGGGAATTGAATCACCAACTTTCATGTATGTATTTAACAGCTGTGTTGACCATGTAAATAATAAGAATGTGCAATAAATAATAATAATAATAAGTAATAAAAGCACAAACCATGATTTTCCCATATGCTGAATTTCCTTCCAGGTACAAATAGCAATTTTAAAGAAAGAGACACACACTCATGGGCACAGATTGGGTGGTGAGCTGGGGAGGTCCCCACGGGGGGGTAGGATTTTGGATGGTCAGCATAACACCGGAATGGACTGGGAGGCATATCCCACAAGCTCCGGTCTGCCTGCCATATTACGGAAACACATTCCTAAGCATCACCCCCCCAGGAAGATAACAAAATGATTCACACCCAAAAGGAAGTACAGTACAATATCCGGCTAACTGGTACTGTGCCGACTCAACGGTGTCAGTTCTGGCACCACGTTATGTGTAGGAATTGCTCAGCCGTGACCGTCAAGCAAAAGGACTTACACTGAAACGAAAGAGTCCAAAACAATGGCCAAAAATGAGGGTCCACTGGGGGTAACGCCCAAGAAAGCAGGCTAAACCAAAAAATGGTGTGACCTACACCAACATCTGCCCATTCAGCTCCTACCTGTTCGGTAGCATCTTCTGCATGATTTTTCGAACATCAGGAGCCACAGAACTGAATCAGAAATACAGGAAATACTTTACATTGCATTTACATTTATTAATTTGGCAGGTGTTTGTATCCAAAGTGACGTGCATTTGAGAAAAATGGGGTCAGATGGTCACTCAACGGGCCCAAGAGTGAAAAATCACTCCACTGATCACGGGACTGGAACTGGTGAACTTCTGATGACTGGCACTGGCTCCTAACCTGCAGAGCCACATACCTCCCCCACAAACAGGAAATGCTGAAGGATTTGCATGGGCAGAAAGGACGGGCTGATGGTTTAACTGGTGACGCCAAATGCCGGAACCCCAGGCAGGCCAGGGAGCAGACGGAGCAAGAGGCAGTCCTTTATGATGTAGGCTCGAGTTAATGAACGCAAAACTCATATGTGAACTGTGATTCTGTGGGGTTTAGTCCGTTTTTGGATGGGGAGGGGGCATACGGGTATATGGCCTGGGAAAGTGCTGTATTACCACCTCTCATGTTCTTCACACATTTTACGGGAGGAAGAGGAATGCAAGTCGACGCATTATGAGAGAAGTATCATAAAAGACTACACCCTGAAATGAAAGGCACGCATCACACATGAGCATAAAGACATCGCTCAAGCTTCTGGGAACCCAGGTGTACCGCGCCAGCTGAAAATGCCGGTAGCACTGCCATCATTTCCCCCTGGGGGAGAATCACTGCTCTGCCACTTTCCTGAGCCGCTGCGTCCAGAACTGTTTCCATGCCTCCTTATTGTGTTCCAGAAGGCTCCATCACCTGCCTCTTATTGTGTACTGACCTATTAGCCTGATACCCTGTGGTTATACCACTGCCCTACCAGCAGGAGGTGCTGTATTTTTCAGCAGGCAGTTAAAATCCTCAACTCCTGGCATGTGGACATCACTAATAAAATTTCGGTTTATGTTACGATGCTAAATACAATCCAGTATAATAACTCAGCAGTCCAGAGAAGAGTGACTTCAGCTACATTATTGATATGGAAAGGGTTTCTATCCAATTAACAAATCGATTTTGATTGCAAATCAAATAAGGTCCCTGTTTACTGGAAAGTTAGCAACAGGGCGCCCAGAAGTTCACAGATTGGTTTTCCCCGCACAGCTTGAAAAACGACCAGACTTGATCTCGGTCATGATTCTTCAGCCTCCAATGGCCCCCTTGTGTCACAAAATTGCACTTATTTCCCTTAACTTTCTTCAGGCCAGAGATGTGAGCTGGACCAAAACGGGCCCGGAAGGAGAGAGTCCCAGAACTGCACACCATCTGCAATCCATAAACTCAAGGTGACACTTTCAATCTGTTCTTTAACAGAAATGCTGTATATGTATGCATGTATACACACAAACACAGCCTCTCCCAGGGTTACGATGGGGTTACGTTCCGACAAACCTATCGTAAGGTGAAAATGCATTTTAATACAGCACACCTAACCTAACAAACATCATAGCCCAGCCTAGCAAAAGTGTTGAATATCTCATATAATTCATAGACTAATGTAGTGAAAGTGAAAAACATCGACCCATCGTAAAGTGAAATCCCATCTGCCAAAAAAATAAATGCAGGTGTCCTTCCAGGGATTTTTATCTGACAGTTATGTGTCCCTTTATATTCATACACATGAATTCATATATTTATATATACCATGTGTGAGGTATTGTGTACAGACGCTTCTTAGGTTACAGTGGTCCGTCTTACAATTGACCGCAGGGTCAGACAGTCCCTGAGGAAATTCAAGGGCCCAACAGTGACATCATTCTGTTGACCACGGGATTTAGTCCGAGCTAGCAGGAGCCCCACGCTGCCGTCTGTTGTACCCTTGAGCAAGGAACGTAACCTGAATTTCTCCAGACTTGAACAAATGTAACCACAAGTACAGAAAAATAAATCAGCCAAGCAAGTTAACATGACGTCATTTGTTGGATAATTTTAAAAGCCCGTACCTACTTAGCAGAGGAAGAACTTTGAAGCCAAAATCATTCCCTAGCATTGCAGTTGCTCACTAAAACATGTTTACTTACAGGATTACTTACTGGTGACATTCAAAAAAATGTAAAAACTAAAAGCCTTATGCTGCTGCAGACACTGGTAAGCTATCCATCAAAAATTAGTTTGGATTTCACATTACTGTGCATTCTGTGGACTCTGGGCCCCCTTAATTGCTATCAAATGAGAACTATCTGTAATTATAAAAATCCAGTTTCTTTTTAAAAAGTTATCTTCAGTCAGCACTGAGCTTGACTCAAAATTCTAAAGTGTATGGATCAGTTTATCACTGCCAGTAAACTGTTCGCTAGTTCCGGTTTCATCAGCAGCGTGACGGACGTGTGGCCATCCGAATCGGCCCCTATCAGACCAGGGCGATCGCGCTGGGGGCCGGCTGCGGTCGGATGCGGGGGCTGCCATGCTCGCAGGTGTGTCTTACGGCTGGACAGTCTGGCTTGTGAGCGGAAGAAAACAGCTGCCTTTTTTGGGCCAGAGACCCAGCTGTAGGTCCACCGGTAAATACCAGATACTTTACGATGATCGCTAGTTCGGCCGGAGCGTGAGCTTAGCGAGCATGGACGGTACTCTCCGTCTGCCATCCTCACAAGCACCCGAAGCCCCCCCGCCCCTTTCGATCTACGGTAATTTCAACCTCGCAATCCAGCGGCTTGACACGTCCAGCGCCATACCCCGCCACTGCGGCATCGTCAAAGCCCACAACGCACGGCGGTCATGCCCCGGCTGCCCGTGTCTTTCCGTTCCGGCAGCACCGCCCCCCACACTCCTCAAACCGGGTGTCGCCAATGAAACTCACCGGCCGGGCTTCTTCTTTCCCCCCTCCACTTCTCTTTGGGACTGCGGTAGAAGTAAAGAGTAGCGCAAGCAGGCGATGTAAATTCAGCTGCACTTACCGCGTCTTTCTCACTTTTCCCGGAGAACTCCCATGCACGGCACGGCACGACGCGGAAGGGAAGCCGGCTGTCCGCTACAGCATTCACGGCGGCACCGTTCGGACGGGCCGAGTTCCGCCCACCGAGGATCCGGATCACGCTGCCGATCGAGTTCCCGATCCCACATTCCCAAGCTCTGTCAGCGGCATGACCGGGGGCGGCGCCTGGTCCGGTTACGCGCATGACGTCATTGCGTTTTTTTGGATTGAGTGGCGGGGACGCGGGCGGCGTCATCATACTTTTTGGACGGAGGGGGCGTCCGATGGTAAAGTGAAGCTCATCCTGCTTCTGCAGAAAACTGACACTGAGGCCCAGCCCAGTCCACTTCGCTCATAAACGCAAAGGCGAATACAAATGCCTAATTACTTTTTCATTTGTTTGTTACTTTCAGTGAGACGGTTAAGGCTTGTCGTGCATGTGTGCATGAATGATTAATTTAACATCTTGAAGGGCCCGAGTATTTCATACGTAGGAGTTGTTGAGTCTCTGAACATATTCTGGGGTAATTAATTGCATATCAAGACAATGCAACGGCAAAAACTGGCTAGACCATTGGTGGCCAGTCTTACCCAGAAAGGGCCACTGTGTGTGCAGGTTTTCGCTGCAACTGCCTAATTAGATTACTAATTAGAGGACTGATTGGCTTAAGAGTCCTCACACCTGGGTTTGAACAGCTGACCTAAAGGTTACCCCAAAAACTTGCATACACACCGGCCCTTTGCGGATAAGATTGGCCACCCCTGGGCTAGACAGACGCATGATTGAAATGCACATCCCCGGCCAATGTTCTCTCAATATCCCCATTCTTTCCCCTAAACTTAAATTCGATTATGTTTTTAATTGCAAGCACAGAGATGAAACAATAAACGAAAACGAACTTATCAATTTATATTTTAATTTTCTTTGTTTACAATTTCTTTACGTTCACAGATTTATGCAGTCGCCAGTTACAGTAAAATATAAAAACAATAATCTTAATTAAAAACAACTGATCATTACGTACTTAAATAGCCCAGGAACTGCTCACAGCTTTGAGAAGATGATATCGAAGATATATAAACAAAGACTAGAGGAAAATGTACTTTGGCACTAAAAAATTTAACAAAATCATTATTCAAGGTTAATAAAACATTTTCTTGCAAAGCCATAAATAACCTATAATGTGACAGTAAATAGATATTTTAAAATCTGGAATGCACACTTAGTAAATAGTCAGGAATTTGTCCATATAGTTAAACAAATGGGTAATGAGTCCAAGGATTTTTGTTAGATGCATTATGAAATTTGTTTTTGTAATAAAAAGTGCTGAAAAGTCCATTTGGGAGGCTATTTGCAGCAAAAAATGCCAGTTATTTCAATGCAGCTACTGCCCCTTCAGAGCCTTGGTGGAGTGCAATGGACTATTCCAAAAGAAAAAAAGAAAGACAGATATGAAATCCTAACCTCCTTCATATCTTGTATTTGGTCTGAGGTTACATCTTTAAAAAGCATAAATGCTGTTAAGGCCTCCAGGCTTTCAGAAAGTTCTATCAGGTCTCCAAGCCTGTCTTTGGAGTTAGGTGGTCACTTCAGTCTGACTCGCTTCTGCCAGCTCTCATCCACCTTTTGCCCCTAAAGCAATTTTGGTCTCTGCAGTATTGCATAGAAGTAAGACATTTGCCAGATCTACCAAGTGAAAATGAGGTTTTTGCCAAAAACCTGCTGGAGGCTTGGATGCAGATGCAGTGGAAGGCCTCCATGTAGCTAGTTTGTTCTCTTGTCTCTACTTGGAAAAGCAGCTAAGGCTGCATTAACTGAACCAAACTATGGTTTGCAAAACTATAATACCATCATTGTCCCAGGAGTAGCCACAGCTAAAAAGCTGTGCATGTACCTCACATTTCCATACCATAATAATAATGGAAATGTAACACACACACACACACACACACACACACACACACACATACACACAATTGCACTATAACTTCGAGAGTCCATCCTCTCATGCCTTTCAAAGGCTTATCATTCCCGTCCATGTCTACTCCACCGTCACAGATTTGGCCAAGTTCCTGGGGTAATCCACCTGAAATTGGGAAAGTAGAGTAACAAATGCAAAATGAATCCTTGGACAATGAAAAATGGGGCTAGGGCGTTAATCTTTTGAATGAACAAACTACATGGCTGATACTGCATGACGAAAAGCAGAAACTACTACAAATTATTTTGCACATATATGAAAACAAACATGCAATAAAAAGATCATTAATGATGGGAGTTTCACTTCAACACAAAGGTCATGTGCATCTGTGAATCTGAGGTATAAATTTCCCGTTCAACGCATGCTATCTTTGTATTATGCAAGTTTGCAATGATGGAGCCACTAGGGCCCAGATATCGATACAGTGGTGATGTTACAGGTTGGGGAAGCACGTACGTCATATCCGCGCAGTACGGCCAGGTGGAAAGACATTAGCTGCAGAGGGATGACACTGAGGATCCCCTGCAAGCAGTCCACAGTCTGAGGCAGCTCAATGGTCTTGTACGCACTCTTTTTCACATCTGGGTCACCCTCGCAACACAGGACGATCGGTCGCCCCTGACACAGGCAAAGGGGAAAAGAAAGGAGAGTGGGGCGATTTACCATGTGATCTCCAGTTCAACCATTAGTCAAACTGGTTTAGGAGACTTGGGGTCAGAGGAACAAAGGCGTAGCGCTGTCCGTATGAGTCAGTCTTGGCCAGAAATGGGATCAAAACATGGTAACAGACCTTTTTTCAACAATGTGCCTGACCTAATGCATGCGTGAAAGTGTGTCTCACCTGTCTCGCAATGACCTGCTGCAGCGCGTTGTGACACTTGGCGTAGCAGCCATCGCGCATGATGACCATGATGACGGGCATGTCTTTGTCGACCAAGGCCAGCGGGCCGTGTTTCAGCTCCCCAGCCAGAATTCCCTCAGAGTGCATGTACGTGATCTCCTTGATTTTCTGCCAGCAAGACATTGAGAAGCGATCTGAAGCCGATCTATACAGAATGGCTGCTAGACCAGCTTTACATTTGTGAGTGTTCAGTTGATTTTGCTGTTTGAGTTCTAGGTGAGAGAGCTGTGAGACTCACCAGCGCCCCCTCCAGGCAGGTGGCATAGTGAAAACCTCGACCCATGACCAACAGTGACCTCTGCTGGTACAACTCATCTGCAATGCTGTTGATCTTGCTGTCCAGCTCCAGCACCTTCTTAATCAGCTCTGATGATTGGAAAGAAAAATAATAACCCTTAATAACCCTTAAAAGGAAAGGATGTGGCAAGAAGTAGCATAGGAAAGAAGACAAAGTGGATGGAGAGGCTACCCTATTTGTGGCTTATACTGGGTGGGTGACTGCTCGTGTAGGGAGAAAGGACAGGATGTGGGGTGAGTTTCTGAGGTAGGCTCAAGCCAAGGATGGATGCCCTGCTGTGTGAGAACTTCCATGCGTTTGGTTAGAAGGGGATGACAAGAGTTAAGCCAGCCGACTGGCCCTTACCGGGCAGCATCCGGAGCCCATTGATAATTTCCAGTCTCCTCTTCTGCAGGGAGATTCTGTCCTCACTCATCATCAGCCCAAACATGATGAGGGCCACAAACTGGCTTGTGTAGGCCTGTGAAAGGCACAGAAGATAAGTCCCGAGTGTCCAAGTGAGCGGTGAGCGATGCGCATCTCTGTGTGCTGCTGTCCCGTGTTACCTTGGTGCTGGCCACTCCGATCTCAGGCCCCGCGTTGATATGAACGCCGCAGGCAGTATCTCGGGAGATGGAGCTGCCCACGGTGTTGGTCACGCCCACAGTCAGCGCCCCACGCTCTTTGCAGTACCGTAAGGCCATCAGGGTGTCGGCAGTCTCTCCTGGTGGCGGGATACCGTCAGTGCCTTCCCATAAGGAATTACAGCAGCTACCACATGCAAAAGGTTGTACATGGAACAACATCTGCCTAGAAAGCAAGTCTTCATGGCAGTGGTCGGAAGCTAGGCCCTGCATACCAGATTGGCTGATGAAAAAGCAGACGTCGTCCCTGAACACGGGTGTGATGCGGTCCAGGAAGTCACTGGCTAGCTCGACCATCACCGGGAGCTCAGTCAGCTCCTCCAGAATCTGCCGGGTCTGAAGGTGAAAAAAAAACAAGTGACTGAATGTGGCGTAGCCGGATTGTGGATTGAGTGCCAGAAGTTTATCAAAGATCAGTTGGTCAGGCGCAACAGTGGTACCCAAACTGGCTCAAAACATTTTGCTTATAAAGGAATATAACATAAAAATATATGAATTGTTTTCCCAGTCAAAAGTTTTGCTAAATGTATAAAATACAATCACATCTCTATAATATCCCATCTAACTTTTAAGTTGACACGGCTGAGAAGATGCCATGAGGAGCTGGGAGCTCATATCAGCCCCTTGGGACCCAGTCTGGTCGAGGGGCGTGTTCTCAGAATGGCTCGCTTTAACTGAAACTGTTTCTCGTTGACCACTCACCGCCACCCCAGCGTGGAAACTCGTCCCGCAGCCAATCAGGATGAGCCGTCGGCAGCGCTTGATCTCCTTCAGGTGGTCCTTCAGCCCACCCAACACCACTTTGGAGGGGCATGGCAACAAAGAGACATGGCTCTGTGGTTAAAATGTCATTGAACAGAATGCAGCTAAGCGGTTTACGTCCCAGGAGGGCCCAGTTGTAGCAAAGTACTGCTATTGCTTCAAAATCTGCACAGAAGCCTAACCCAGGAAACTACATCCATCTTCCACTCATCGACTGAGCCTACAACTTATTCCAGGAAGCTTTGAAAAAAGGCTGCAGAACACCCAGAATGGGTTGCCAGTCTGTCTGAAGGTGCAAAACCATGCACACTATGGGCAATTTAGAGATGCCAGCTTACTTAACCGCGTTTTTGGACTGCAGGAAAATACTTGCACAAACAAGCCGGAAAAAGAGAGGACTGATTCTGCATGTTTTTGAGTTCCTCTGGGTTAAGATGACCACCGCAGGACCCCGGAGGACCAGAACAAAATGTTAACTCAATAATGATGAACAATAGGGCTGAAAGATATTGGAAACATTCGAAATATCGTGATTTGTATCTTAGTGATATATTGTGATATTATTTAGGTAGAAAAGGAGTTAAAAACTTGCCCAAAGTAAACTACAGCCAAATAGAACATGTTATTATCTAACAATAGAGACGGTCAAATAAGCTGGTGTTGTTGCCACGACATAAAGCAGTACCGATAAATCACTCTTGCTAAATGTTGTCTCTGTGGAATCTGTTATTCTTCCATACAACGGAAGGCAAATGTCTTATGGTGACCAGTTATTGTTCGCGTTTCTCTTCCTCACTCATTTTACTAAATTTCTCACAAACACGCCACACTGCCTAAGTGAGTCCAATAGCAAGGCATGCAGAGATCATGCAGAAGATGCTGCAAACTTCACACTGATTTTTGTACATATACTAGATAATCTTTAAAAGGAACAATAATTAAAACTGCAAACCTTGCTAAGGTTTGTCTCCTATGTCAGAGTAATTAATCTCTTGTAGTATGAAAATTGCACGTGCATAACATGCGATCTCGATATTGACGTCACACATCTTGCAGACCTAACGAACACCACCATTACCTGTGTTCTCATCGAAGCAGATCCTCCCTCTCATGGTGTTGAATATGGACTCAGGTTGCTCGAAGATCTCCTTCTGCATGAAGGCCTGGTAGTTACCTGTGTATATTCAACATGGGGGGGTTGTTACAGTATAGATATAGTCTCATACTCTTAAAGTGCAACTTAAAATGGATATCTGTACAAGCCATCATTACCTCAACTGAAATATGGTGGGACACCAAGACATTTAGCACAATGCGGGAGATGTGTGTGTGTGTGTCTGTGTGTGTGTCTCTTTAACTGAAAGTGTCTCCACAAGGAAAGTAAATCCTGAAAAATACTTGTGAGGATATCCCCACACAATAAAAACCTTTTTAAAAATAGGTCTTCTTTTTAAAAAGCTGAATGTACCAAAACTTTTTTTTTGGTAAAGTTTTGTTAGACTGTAATTAGGGTCCATACATTCCATCAAGTTCCCACAATGATAGGTAAACAAACGGTGAGTGTTTGTAAAAATGGTCTGAGAGGAAGTGAGTGGGTGACCATTCCTGTAACCGTCTGATAGGAGAGGTTCACTGTGTATGCAGCAGGAAACCACCATGAGGCCACAATGCCAGACATGCCTGCCCACATATCCTGGATGACAACCAGCTCATGATATTCTTGAATCTGACTCTAAACAACTTCGTAGTACTACTACACTAGTCTTTACTTGACTGCTTGGTTAAAAAAGCTGCACCCTGAAAAGGTGCAGAATCCTGTTGTCTAGATTTGCACTGTACTACTGCAGGTTCTGTATGTGGTTCCTTGACACGGATGAGCTGTTTGGCTGAGGGTCTCTGCATTGCCATGGCTACACTGTCTGCCCTCTAACCTTTCATGATCTGCTGCAGCTCCATCTGCAGGGTCTGGATGGCCCTCACTGGTTCCTCGCCTGCCTGCCGGCTCATGCGGTGCAGGGACAGCTTGCCCTCGGCCACAGCTGTGATGTCATCGTCCTCCAGGTAGATCACCTTGTTGGTGTGCTCGATGATGGCGCTGCATTGTAGGAATGGGGGGGGGGGGGCATTGAATAAGCCACGTAACACTGAAAACCACATCCTTAACAGGTCCTGGCTGGGAGAAATCCAATGTAAACAGGATGCGATTTAACTCCATAGCCAATCCTATTTGCTGAGAATAGCTAGTCCTGCACATTCTTGGTCATGTGATCTTCCCCTAAAGCAGTGATCCTCACTATTTTTTTCACAAGAGCCACATTAGCAGAGCAAAGTCAAGGGGAGAGCCGCTTTTATGACAAAATACCAAGTCACCCACACAGATGAGTATTTCTACAAATAAACTGGTCATCCCACAAAAATAGAAGACAGCCAGTACATATTCGATTAAGACCAAATCCACGCTATCTCAAAAGATGCCTCTGTTAAACGCTCTGCAGTAGAGGTTGCCCTGTGTATAAGATTTTGCTGCTCACAAACTGAAGCGATAAGCTGCTATTTTTCTCTTCCTGAGTTCGCTGCCAGGCAGATAACTTGCATTGAATTTTTTGATGCGCCGTGTTGAAATGGCACTCCAAGTTGCATCGTCTTAAACTGGCAACCGTTGTCATGGTAAACAAAATTAACACGAACGCTTAAATAGCAAATTGAAATTTAACTGCCTTAAATATCTGTCTATTCTATTGCTGATTTAAATGTGAATTGCATTGAAACGCTGAGATAGCTGTTGATTAATTTAAACCTTTCTCCCAGTTCCGTGTGTCCCACTCAGCTCGTGCGCGCCGCTGCTGACGAGCATGTGAATGTACAGAAATTTGGCACCATTTGATTTGACATGAACCGATACCCGGTAGTACCGACATCATTCGGTCGGTACCTTTAAAAGTACCGACCTCGGTACCCAACCCTAGCGAGAACGTTGTTTTCTGAGCTCCATTTTGCATAGTCTGACTCCAGGCACCAGGGGGTGCTGCAGAGACAGTGTGGATATTTACTTTCAGGCCACTTTCATCCAAACCTTTGTCTCATTTTTCTGCGCAGTCCTCTCTTTATGCTTTAATCCACGGTGAACCTGTGTTTTTAAAATGTCTGCACTGCATATTACAGTAAAAGTGCCATGTTTGTAATCTCATAGAATACTCAACAAAGGACCAAAATGGACCACAAATACAGTAGGTCATGATCTGCCATCCTGCCTACCTTGCATCAGAGGCAAAGAAGTACTCCACAGCTTTCCCGTCTCCAACTGAGTGCAGGCCACAGGAGCTGTCTGACCGGTTCCGGTTGTTCTTCATCTGGACTTCATCTTTCAGGTGGCCTGAAACATTAGTAGTCACTACATGAGACAAGGGGAGTCTACATCCAATTGGGTGACTGCATGACTCGCCACTCCTCTGAGCTAGCCATTACACGTGGTGCTACAATATACCACCTACTGTATGGATTACGACCTCAGTCTCTAACACTGTTGGCATGAGAAACAGCTGTTGATGCGATTATTGTTAAGCAAGAGCTTAGTTTAATTACTCTTATCTTGTAGGATCATTAAATGAAGATGAGCTAGACAAACCCTTATTACTTACTGGAACCAAACGGTCTTTTACGACCCCTTGGACCTTAGCCTATAGTATACCTGGTACACTGCTTTTAGGCCGCTATCCATTAGCTTTTCAAGGTTTTTCTCCCTTGTGTCTCTTTCCTGGTCGTCATCCCTGGACTTTATACCTGCCTGATTCTTCTTAGGCCAACTGTCAGTCAACAATGAAATTCAAGCAGATAAGGTCCTTAAATCAGGGCCATAAAGGTCCTACAACCGTATAATCCATATGAAGGGCAATGAGAGACCTACGACTTTCCCTTTATGAGACAGGCAGAGCAGAAGGCTCTTACGCATTTCACGTTGCTACCTCTGCACCTAATGCTATGAATGCTGCGTGGCAGGTATTGCCTGTGGGGAATGCACTACGTTTGATGGCTGTCATGTAAGCCCTAAGGGAGATTGAGCGATATAATCATAGACAGGATTGTGGTTATGGTACCAAGCCCTTTCCTCCATATGTTGAATAAACATTGACTATTACCTTTCCCAAACATTGAGAATTGCAGCTGAACATGAACACTGCCTGGTTAATTTCAAAAACACCCTTGATTCAGATGAAAATAGAGACTTAAAAGTAGAGTAACCATTTTTAGAAACCGGGGGTTTTTCATAGCAAGCAGCCTTGGAGGTTTCCGCAAGAACAATGGACCATATTCTTATACCTGAACTAGGCTGGACATTACTTTCTGGGCAGCCCTTGCATGTAAGAGATTATACTGAGTGATTATGTGCCGCTGTCTTTGGCAAGAAGGCCGCTTTTTAAGAGAGACCCAGGGTCATTTGATCTGATTTCAGGCAACATCCCAAGCATGACAATGCGTGAAAATAATTAATGTAGACCCTCCCTCTGAGATGATCTCACACAAAGCGGCTGAATCAGGCAAGACAATGGGACACAGAGAAAGGAAGAGCACAAAGAATGCTGCCTGAGAGAACTAGTCAGGGCAGGTAACCCTGTGACACACCTTGTGACCCTGTCGCCCCCTGGCCCTCGGGGAAGGAATGGTTTTTGACAACTTCATCATGCAGAAGAGGGTGATGTGGGGCTACAGAGAACATACACATACACACACACACATACACACACACATATACAGGTTAGCTAGACCTAGTTTTCAACACAAAGTTTCTCAGCAGGGTAGGCAGGATCAGTTAGACAGCACAAGGTATTGTTAGTGTAGGAGTTACAACTGAGTTAGTCTACACAAGGTTAGGTGAGACCTATACGGGTGAATGTGCAAATAGGTTAGTCCTTACCGGTGTTGTACTGAATGGGAATGTGTTGAGTAGACAGTTCGTATTCACTCCGTACACCAATCAGCAGAGGACTTCCGCGCCTAGGACACAGAGCATGAGAGAAAAGGAAAGATTTTAGGCAATTCAGACCAGAACAAGCCCGCCGTGAGATGGTCAGAAGTGCAGCAGAGTCGGTACTGAGATTTCCTGTTACCGTAGCAGCGTTGTGTTGCTGGAAAATGTGCATGTAGTGGGTGGTCCCCTACTCGCTGTGCTCCCCAATGCTTTTAGCCTTTCAACTTAGAATTGGGTTGGAAAAACGTGTTTCTCTTGCATTTCACTTAAGCTGTTAATACCTCTTCTGAATTATACTTCGGAGCAGCAGCAGGATAGTGTAACACTTTGGGGTAGGGTCTTAAATCCTGAGGGTCGTCTGTTCAAATCCCAGGAAGGCCTTGAACATGCGACATACTTAACCTGTGTTGCTCCAGGGAAATATCAAGTGGTACAAATGAAAGTTCTCTTGGATAGAAGCCTTGAGTGAAGTTACCATAGTTTACCTGTTTATTTGCGAAATTCCCATGAGAGTAAGGGCCCCCCCCATAAGAATGTGCCTAGCCACCCTGCTCTCTTTCACCTACTGCTAGCTCTGCCCATTTTCCTTATTTCCCAAGCGTCTCTGTGGTCTGGAACACATGGATTGGGACTCTGAGATCTTGCTGGTAAATGGAACAAGCAATCACAAATGCTCTCCATAAAGATTCCCCATAAATATGTCTTTCGCCACTCCATTCTGGCCCAAGGTCATGCAGTGGAGGATAAACCAATACGAGTAATCTGGGGGGAGCGACCGCTGATTAGCGCCGCCTGCTTCGCTGCTCCAAATGGCTGACACAGGGCCAACCTTGCCGGGGGCCACGACAGTACCGGCTTTGCGGCTTAATTGTAACCAGCCCTCTGCCACAAAAGATGAAGAACCAACTGAATTCACAAGCCAAGGGTAACCCAGCACAGTATACCTTATATCAAAGCAAAGTCCCACATTCACAGCAGAGCGTACAGAGTTCGGCCATCCATTAGCAAACTCCTGATGTCCCCGGTCATCCCCAACTTTAATCTGAACACCAAAGTCCTGGCTGTATTGCTGAAAAGCCAGTCCTGATATACCTGTAACTGTAACCAAGGTAAGTGGCTTTGAAGATGGAACTGATATACTACGACTATTAGCAGTCAAAGCAGCATGAAACTGGACAGATGGATGTATGAGATGTGTTATTGCACTTCACTGTTACTTAAATCATTGAACCATCTCCTGATCAAATCATTTCAAAGCTGTGGAACCACCAGCGACGGAATCCATTGGCTTCATAACAAGAGCCATATGTGACATCGGGGTTCTTGAAGAGCACCTTGTGTTAATCGATCACTCTAGGCAACACTTTAACTGAAAGCGTCACAGTCACAGATTACAAGCACGTACTTTTATTGGCTTGCGTAGCTGGGCGGTCTGAGGTTGCAACAAGGGAACCCATTCCTGGAAGTCAACTCCGTAATCCTTATGTCACGTTCTGGCTCAGTGTGTGCTACATGTAGTCTTGGGGACAAGCTCAGCCCATGTATCTTGTCGGTCTGGGAGAGCTATGCCTCTCAGTGACCCGGTCTTTTTTCCCCAAAGAGTGTACAAACATTTTTTGTACAATTTTACACCTACCTGGTTACCACAGCCTCGCCTGGGTAGTGCGAGCTCTTGAACGCCAACGCAAAGGCCCCCTCCTAAAAGAGGAAAAGAGGCGGAAGAAACAAAACTCATTACACTGTCTCCAGACTCAAGTGATACTATGGTGAGAGGAAAAATTGACATCGAACTAGTCACCAAAATGGTGTCTTATTTTTAACTTTGCCCACCCTTTCCGTGCCCCCTCAGCTATTGGGGGGGGGCATAAGGGGAGGTGGAACTGGCAATGGGGTGGAGATGAGAGGAAGAAAAAGACCCCTATTGTGGCATTTCCACTCTGAATGTAGTGTGCTGACGGACCCCTCAGCTGGGGTCGGAGAGGGAGGGGGGACATTAAGCCTCCGTGCCTGTTTCTGATTAGTGCAGCCTGAGACAATCCATTTGCACCACCCCCGACACACACACACACACACACACACACACACACACACACGTTAAAGCTTGAGTGGGTGGGATCTCATGTGTTTTTCTTTTGGGTGACGGGAAGATTACTGCGTGATAAAGTCAACTCAGTGTAGGGGGGTGGAATCTGTGTTTTACTGCTGCTGACGAAAATCCTCTGAAGGTCTGGGTGAAAGGAGTGACAAGGAATGTTAGGGTGGTTGCTATGATGACTGTTTTGACATTACGCAAGGCGCTCTGGTGGGGTGGAAAATGACGTTAAGGCTGGAAAGGACATGGAGAAGGGCTGTTCTGATGTCAGTAAGCAGGAGTTCATTCGTGACTCGCCAGCTGATTTCATTCTCATTCTAGGGGCCTGTGATGCTCTGGATCCCGCATTCCAGTGTGGGCCGTAGAGCTCTTAATCACATAATGCCGGTTTCCTCACTGTTAATCTTACTGCCATCTCTCACTGTTTTGTCAATGCCAACTAATCTCTATACTCACCAGTAATCTAATCTGGACCATTGACTCTCCATTGCTTACTGTTTATTTAAACATAATTGCTCACCGAAAATGGAGCAGATTACTATGACTATTCACATCTTGTACATATCCAAGGGGAGTAGGATGACATGCACTTTGAACAAAGTGGCCTCTTCTTTCATTAAAACCAACTATTCTGTCAAGAATACATCTCTATTCCCTCTGTATTAGGAATAAATGTATTAGGAATGTATTAAGAATAAATGACCCAGAAGTATAGAAGTAATTCTTTGATCTCCCCCAATAAAATTTATCAAATTTATTTAAGATTGTCTGATAATGACGTCCCTTGAAAATATTGCATATATTATGCTATTCACATCGAAATTGGGTATCTTATATATCCCGGACTGCTATGAATCCTTGTGACAGTGGAAAGGGGGGATAATGTTGACGAAGGGGAAGTGGTTGTTCGGACTCTTGAGAAACTCTCAGTTATAAGCGCATGCGGTCACACAACGCAGCCAAAAATGCTCATTTTACTACTTACCCAAAAATAACCGGGTGCTATTTGAAGTGGATCCCTACTGCCGCATAGGAACAATACAAGATGACCAATTGTCACTGAGTGTCCCTTTTAATAACACCACTGCTGTCTGGTAGAGAACTGCTTTGATAAGTTGAGGAAATGTATTTAAAAGTATCATATTAAGTTTCACTTGGCATGCAGTTCATGGTTTTCCCTGCCCAGTGCTGGCTTCTCTATACTGGGTAGATGAATGAAGGAAGATAACTTGTAAATCGACAAACAAAAGGTTAACTAGGACAAGACTTATTTTTTTCCATTTGCCACAGGAAAGAGTTTTTTGTGTTATATAACAATCAGGATCAGAGGAGTTAATTTTTGTTAATGTTTAATAATAAAATCTTAAACCTACATATAAACGTCCAGCGTCATGTACCGCTAACTTCTATTGTAACAAGCTTAATGTTTAAACTGGGAACTTCCAGAAAGGAAATTATACATATTTTTCTACGCTACGAGGAACTCAAGCAAGCAAGGGAAAAATTCATTCCCGAAACCTAGGGATTACCCCCGAAAGCCTGCGGGATGTTTGCACGGCACCTACCAGCTGCTGAATGACGCGCTCCACGAGCATGGAAAAGGACACGTCTTCACTCTCTCGGTTGTCATAAATGTACTTGATGAGCTTGGGGATGACCTCGGTGTCAGTCTCCGACTCAAACTCGTAGCCCTTCGAAATCTAGAGGATGACCGTAGGAGAGGATGTGCCAAAGCGGAGCAAATGAAACAGTAAGTAGGGGAAGGGCTTTAATTCTACCTCTGCAGCATGATGGAAATATCGACAGATCGACGTACCCACACAAAATGTAGAGAGGTTCTGCAAATTATGTGATGCCTGGTAATGCATACTGCTTAACAAACTTTGTTTTGGTTCCATGGTTCAAAAACCATAGCTGCCTACAAGTTAGTAACCAACAACAGGCCCTAATAAGCTGTATTATTGTTTCAGACTGTACAGAGTGCTGTAATGGGTAGTTGATTGTTGTCTAGTGCAGTGTTTCCCAACCCAATCCTCGAGGACCCCCAGGCAGTGCAGTTTTTTGCTCTCTTCCAGTTCCCAGCCAATCAACACCAAATACAGTTTGGGGGTTCCTGGGGGCTGGGTTGGGAAACACTAGTCTGGTGAATTATGGAGCAGTGCAGCATGTAGGTATATGGGACAATGGTAAGTATGAGAAACCAAAAGTGTTCTTTTAGGTTTCTTCCCCGTAGACTCATACATCGCATAGTAACATTACAACTGGTAATATCAACCTATAGTCAGCGTGGAGGCATTTCAGATCCAGTAGCTCCAGACCAGGATTTTGTTTCTACCAACCAATTGTGCATAAAGAGTCACAGTGTCGTAGAGTACTCATCTGGTTGGTAGAAATAAAATCTGGGTCTAGATTTGTAGGTTCTGGACCTGAAATGCCCAACGCTGCCTATAGCTGGTAATTAATTAATTCTCAAGAACACTGCTGGCCAGCTGTAACTTGTCTCACTCTGATGGCAAGTTCAGTGTACCCAGAATTCTGTGTACCAGGAGACACATTCTCTGTTCCCAGATCACTGCATTTCTAACAACTGTTGTATTAAAACAGGAGACTCATTTCTTACCAAGTACTTCTTCAACTCCTTGTAGTTGGTGATAATGCCGTTGTGGATCACGACAAATTCTGCAGCACAAGGATAGAGAAGAGAGGTCACATGTCTCGGCATGCCGTGTAGCGGCCATGATGTCGTGCCCATGCTTTGTACCAGGTGACCCAAGACCTTATCATTTAGGACTTGGCAATAATAATCCTTACAAAAAGTAATCCTTACACATGCTCTGAGGCAAAGCACATCAACTTTTTGACAGACAGGCACTCTCTCTTCTTTACATCTAGCCTTTGGGCTTCTGAATTCGACTAGAGGCACACATGGAACTATGGGATGCACCAACACCATGATAGTCATGAACTGAGCCAGTGGGGATTCAGTTTGACTCAAACATTTTATTCTACAGGGCCAGATGCTAACCCTACAACAATGGCAGGAGAAAGAGGCAGAAATAATAAAACTTAAATTTGATGAATCCAGATTGCTTTCATCTGGGCTGACTTCCCTAATCTCTTTATGTGCTCGTTTTTTGTTTCTTTTTCTGAACGTCATTTCCAGTCAAAGATGAAAAAACTGTGAGCAAATGTCCAAAGGTTAAGCACCCTTAAAAGCAGCTTCAATGTGTCTGAGATTCACAAGCTGGTCTGAAATCTTTATAGCAGGACAAACAATACGAGGGACACACCTCTGCTTACATCACACAGTCATGGCAACACACCTGTAAAGGTCACAATGACGGTTTGTAAATACATGGAACTCAAGTCAATAGAAGTGGCAATGAGGCTGTGGCATGCCCCACATGTTTAATGACACTTCATTGGAATTCTCCTCTTGCCTACCCCATCTTGCTCTCCATGACATACTGATACATATGTAGATTAGAGCAAGTTTGGTGTATCTGCAGCTACCTGCAGATACACCAATGGAACTGGTTTGACAGATGTGACTATTATGGTGAGGCCAGGCTTGAAGCAGCAACCTTCTAATTACAGGCACAGAGGCGGAGCCTGCTGAGCCGCACGATGTCCCTTTCATTCTCAGACTGAGGTGACTAAGGATAGAAATGAAAGAAGACCAGCTCAACCTTGATGAAAACTTTAGTACTGGAAGTGATTCAAGCGAGTACCTGGCTTGTAGACTGCATTTAACTTTTTAGTAATTTTGTGGTAACACAATCCTTGCATCCTCCACATTTTTGCTGCCTCCCAGACAGCCCACACTTTTTGTTCCGGGAGCTGGGAGGAAGCAAAAACATGGACTGTCTGGGGGTTACCAAGGACTGGATTAGGAAACACTGGAATAGATTAATATACTATTTCTGATGTCTCTTGCTCTTCAGTTTCTATGGTGTCTAGTACAATGTAGTGCACTGTGTTAGCTACACCATAGGGTGGTCCTTAAGTATGCATCAAAAATAAAACTGCAAGATTCCTTAGGTCTCACCCTCTATTATTGTCATGGGCAATAAATTAAGTATTTCTGCAAAGTTTGAGTGATATTGGTGCCTATTAGGTTGCTCAAGCAGAACAAAGTTATGGTTAATACCGAAATTCTACGTAAAGGTGAAATATAGATCTATCAAACGTTATTTTTACCTGTTTTTACACAACTTAACAACACTACAACAGTTGTTTGTGTTCAAACCACTGAATATGAAGCACTGCTCACAAATAGTGAATTTATTGTCAGCTACTGACAATTTGTTTGTCAAAATTAGTGAAAATGTGCCCTACGACTCTTAATAACTTCATTCACTTTCCATTCCACCAACTATTTCTAAAGACAGTATTTCTAAAGACAACCGAAACAAACTTGAAAATTATTAAATAATGCTGAGAATCCTGCAAGTCATTGAGGCAGTAATGCGTATCAACATAGTTTTGCAGTCAGCTGAGAAGTCAAATACGTAGGAGGGAAGCCTGTCATTTGAGTTTGCGGTGAAATATTTTATGGTGCTAGATATTTGTTCTGCGCTTTACTGCATATCATGCTGGTGATTATTTAACACATTTCACCATACATCTGCAATATTTAGCATTTTTTGTCTTTAAAATTAATCAAATAAAAGGCTGCTTTCCAGTAATATATTTCCTCTTTGAAGTTTTCCTTACAGTATTGTTAACATATTGTCTCGTCTCGTTCTCATGAACCCAATATGGTGTCTTGTCTCATCTCATGGGCTGAGTATATCGTTACACCCCTACTTACGGATAATTCACTCTAACAGTTTTTAGAAAATTAGAAAGTATTATGCAATAATGCAGACAACAATATGGCTACTGTAAACACCGCAAAAAATGTTCAACTATTTATTCCAAAATTAATAAATAAGTAAAAGAAACTTGAGCATAGCTACACAAAGCAGGTTATACCAATGTGATGTGCCATAGGCGAGATTCACACTTTTAACTTATGGGTTGAGCAACCCATAAATTTGTTCAAAAATTGTCCAGTAAGTTTTAAAAACATTTTCTGATGTCAAAGAACAAAACTATGGGGTGAGAGCAAGAAATTTCAGAAGTTGATTTTTAAGGACCACCCTACTACACCATTACCGTTATTTTTGTCGGACCGATGTGGGTGACTGTTGACGGCATTGGGCTCTCCGTGTGTAGCCCAGCGCGTGTGAGCGATGCCGAAGTGAGTCTCCACCTCCTCATCCAGTTTCATCTGGTCTTTTTCTAAGAACAAGGAAACGACAGGGAGGTCACAACTCAGCAACCGTTTAATGCTAGGACCCCAAACACCATGTGAAATTCTGCCAGGTAGGACTACGTCTATTTTTAACCCCCCATGTGGGTGTGTGGCATCTGTGACATATGAAGAACGTAAACGAAGAAACAGAGTGACGTACTGTAAAGTTCCTCATCCAGGGACTTAACTTTGCCTCTCTTCTTGATGATGCAAATATTTTTTTCATCTTTCAGGCCATTTTTGGGACTGTCCACAGCAATGCCTGACAAAAAAGGAGCACAAGCCACCAAATATGAAGGACATGAGGACTCAACAAAGTATCAAGTCTTAATTAAACAACTTAAAATTCAACATGTATATTTTCCAATAGTTTTTATTTAGTCAAACATCATACACAACAGGAAATCAACATAATTTAGGTTAAACTCCCATATTGTGGTTTCCAGGTAAACCACCCACATCTGTATTCTGTAACTCCGGCATATTTGGTTTTAGATAAAACTTGTTACTACAGAGTTGTGGTTTATGACTCTAAATCCAATCAATGACTTTCTGTTGCTGCATTACGTAGGGACTTGGCTGACAAAATACACTGCTGATATGGCCATTTTGCCTGCAGGGGTCCAACATTAGGGAAACAACGACTCTGTCTCAAGTGTTTACAATGAAAAACACCCATGGATTAACTTACAGTACATGACTCGAGCCTGCATATCTGAATTAACCAGCTCCGTGTCACACCCAACCATTACACGTTAGCGTTAAACGCGGCCCTGCATTTCACCTCCAAGGCATATTTACGTGAGCTGGTTTTGACACCATAACTCACGACTGACTGGATTCCTGTAATTATAATTGTTCTGATGGCCAGGTTAAATACAAAAGCAAAGCTGGCAAAGCATAAAGTCAATATAATTCATTACAATCTAAAAATAACAAAAAGTGCCCATCTGACAGATTTTAAGAGCACCTTCTCAAATATAACCTGCACAGGCACGACCTGTTAAAAAGTGGGAAATAAATGCTCTGAATGGACCAGAATTACTTGCTGTGACACAATGTCTGGCTGCGAAAGGAAACGGCGCGGCTCAGAGCACAGGCTCAAAAAAATCGTAAAAAATAAAAAACAAGGCGGGGAGACTTCAGGCCTACCTGCTGAATCATAACCTCTGTATTCAAGTCTCTGTAGTCCTTTGACGAGAGTCTCAAATATCTCCCTCCTTGTCTTTGGCACACAGTGATTCAGGTAGGCAAAAATCCCTGCAAGGAAGTAAGTAGAAAACTCACGTTTATTCATGTTTTCTTCACACTGTTTTTCGTGTAATTCCTGCAATTAGTATAATGTTACAAAATTACTTATACAATAAACATCCTCTAGAGAACGTGACACCAAAAGAGGCCTTAATACAGCTTGAGGGAAAATTAATTCAAGGGGTTTTAATGTTGAAAGTCCTCGTAGTTCTATATATTAAAGGTGAGGAACTTGCATAGTGCGTGGCTTATAGAAAAAAAATCTGTGTTTTCGTTGCAACTGGCGAGTAAAACTGAGAGATGAATGAGTCTTACACTCCCCGTGTGCGTTCGTCTTATTGACTATACTAGGCACTATGAATGACTCAGTTCTAAATAAGAACTTGTACTGTGAAATACCACAGTTCATACGGAAAGCAAAAGTGATGTAAGCTATAGAGGGCCTCGACTACATTTTGAATGAATTCAATTAAAATCTTCAACATGGACCTACCAATAGGGTCTCATCAACAGATTCTAGATTACAAGTTTACCAATATGGTCATAAATCTACACAGGTTTGCCAAATAATTGGTTTTGTTGTCTTAAAATTTTAATGTCATGGCTTTTTACTAATCGGGGACAGTCGCCTGCAATTGCAGCACTCTGCTTTGACAGGCTCGGTTTTCTGCCCCCACGGATAGTTTGCCAAGGAATCGCGGAGTTTAGCCTTGGCACAGGCGACCATTGAGAAGAGGCACAGAGCGCGCAGTGTTTTCTGTAAGGTCCGCTTCATGTTTACCACGCAGCCGGTCATCGCATCGTCTGCGCGGTGATCAGACGGCGACATGCCCAATTGGGGTAAGTCGCCAGCAAATCCGATCTCAGCGCGTCTCACTTTTACCCCGAAGGTAGTCACCAGCTTTATTCCTCATGCAGCTTGCTGAAAAGTGCACTTTGCCGAAGAGAATCCATAGTCTAAATATTCGTTCAAAAGCTTTGCTTTACTTAGTCCAAGACCTGGACAAAATTTCAGCCGCGATGAGAAAGTCTCGCCAGCGAAGAATAATCGCGTATGTATTACTGACCATGTGAACAATGCTACGAAATGAATGTATATGCGACATTTTTGTTGACTGATTAGGTAGTTAAATCGATCAATTTATTTCAATCGTCTCAAAGTCAGTTCCATCTGCTGACCATAGCTCATATCGGTTTCTGCAGTCGTTAATACAAGAACTGTATTGTGAACCAGGACTGACACGTTGGTTCCTCAGCAGTTCGACATCAGATTTGCGAGAAAAGTTACGACTACAGTACATTTATATACTGGAATAATAATTGCTTGGAAAACCTTATTTTGGTGTTATGTTAGTCAAAGTCCTTTTCCCATTTGACCAAGTAATATTTATTAAAAATAAACAGATCTGGAAACTTATCAAAAAATCTGCACAAATAACGCTGCAACACCAGTAAAACTTGCTGGGTTACTAACGATCAGCTACATTATCTGAAAATAAGATCCGAAATCAAAACGTCTTAATGTCTTACCACACATTGTTTGGCCGGGTCTTCGAAAAGCAAACTGTTCTGGAAGTGGGAAAACGACTCGTGGATGATAATGGGCCCTCCACTTCACATCAGAGTAATGATCCTCTCACTCTCGATTCTTATTTAAAGTGTGTCCCGGCGGAGCAGCGCTCCACCCCCTGGCTCCCGCAGCAACCCAACACCAGCCCACACCGCGCACCTCTGCTCGCAGACGACGCTTAATATTCAGGGCTGTTGTTTCGACAGAATCCTCTAGAGGGCACAATGTCTGCTGCAGGCTCGAAGGCTCCAAGAATGTCTTCGACGTGACGTATTTGCGTTATTACTAAGAAATGGTGGAAGCGTTTGCTACCGATGTTAGAGACACACGGCCATTGGCTCTCAGATAATTATAATTAAGTATAATATCATATAATAATAACAATAATAATTATGACTATTAGTGTTGTTGTTATTATATTGATATTATTATATATTACATTACTATATTATTATTGTTATTTGAATTGCCAATTTGGGACACACCATTTTACACGACACTTACACTAAACAATAACCTGCATTTAAAAATATTCCGCTGTACATTTTTTTTAGATTAATGCCCTCTGGAATTGGTACTTTCTTTTAAGACCTACTGTACAAACAAAGCATTTTATTCCCAACTATTGACAAATTATCTAGTCATGGACGGTTGAAAGCTCAACATCATTACTATAACTATATCCTGAGTATGAAGATATTTTATTGCATACTTTTTAAAACCGATTCATGTACATGCAGAACTACATGCTACAATAATTCATTTGTATAATATAAACATGTAGCACGTTAAAAAGCAAAAATGTTTCATCAAAAAAACATATTGACATTGACAAGCTCTGTCAACATGGAAAACCACAAATGATGCATGGGTACTTTCAGACCGAAGCTCCAGATACTGGTTCCTGCTTCCAAGTTCCTGGGTGGTCTGGACCAGGGACTCCTGCAGCTCCTGGCCACTTTTATGTGTCGCTCCCACACTGCAGAACAGAAACTGCAGGGGGGCTTTATACATGCTTTCACACTGCAGGGACTTTTTCCCGCAACCAGAACCTTTTCCAGAACCAGGAAATTTCGTCGTGTTCACATCGCAGGAACTCACCCTGTACAAACAGATGAAACCTTGAAAATACGCATCGCGGGATAACGTTTAACAATTAAGTGGCATTTTTATTGTATTTTGCAGTTATGTAAGTTAGTGAAATGAACTGTCACATCAGACTATCCTGAAAATGACCTGACGCCGTCGTGATGATATTTACCTAATGAACGCCTACGTCATGGTTCTAGCAAAATACGCTAACTGCACCATTCATCCACATGCCAGAAGTAATTTTAACATGATTTTGTTTTTGTCAAAGGTTCCCCAAAGATCGCGGAAGGAAAGCTTGGCCCAAAGCTGTCCGACGGAAAGATTTTCAGCCAAATGTTACCACAGTTATCTGTAGCTGTCATTTCGGGGCAGATGATTTTGCCAGATCTGAACAAATTGTGCGTCTGAACGAATGTGTGATCCCTTCTGTTTTTGCTTCCTTTCCAGACTATCTGAACAAGATTAGCGTGTAAGATTGTCTTAAGATTAGTGAGCGTCCCTTTTAGATTGTTATAATATTGTTTTTTTTTTTTTTGTTAAGACCAAAACATTCATTTATAAAGCATTATAAAGACGGCTATAAATATTTACGAATTCTCCCAGCTATAAAGAACTATACATGCCTTCTTAATGCATTATAATTGTCAGTATAATAAGCCATGAAGGTATTTATAGTGCATCGTTGATGTATGTATGTATGTATGTGTATTTTGGTCTGTGCAATATATGTAGTGTGCACTAATTTGATAATTTATTGTATTTGTTACAGTATTTTTTCGATCTGTTTCTTTTCGATTGCTTTTTATTTACTGGCTGTTGCAACAAGTAAATTTCTCCAGTGTGGGATCAATACAGTGATGCATAATAAATATGACTATAATGTGTTATGGCTTTTTGTAAATAGTTATAGCTGTATTTACTAATATACTTTGAAGGGATGTATAGTGCATTGCAGATGATAGCGTCACAGAGTATTTTAATGATGCAGTTTATATGTAACCGCTTTACGTGTAACCATGTTTCATTTAAGGTAAATAGTTTATCAGTTGGGATGGGGATAAACGCCATTCCCTGTCATTGAAAACAATGTGCGGAAATCTGATTTGTCAAAAAAAGCTTACCATTATTTCAGGTTTAAATTTGTTAAAATTACAAGTAAACATTACATACACAGTATGCTGCATTAATTAGTTGTTAGATGTGACAACAAAGCTGAATTAGTCATCACTGTTGTTTTCATTGAGAGTCAGTTATGTTTATATTTATCGCATGCTTCAAATAAAGCAGTCTCAACATCGTGTTTCACTAAACTGTGTCCAAATACTTTTTTTTCTCCGCTTATGATACTGCTGTCAAAACACGTGGGAGCTGTTTTCTCTTCATAAACAATACAAACCTATTTCGCAAAAAAAAAAACATATTTCGCTCCAAAAACAAAAGCCGCATAACCACTGAAAGTACATGTAATACCTGGAATGATCTTTATTTAAATATTATTTTAAAATTATACGTTTAACGTGAGCCAATTAATTAAAACACATTGAACCGAGAAATCAAGAAAATGATTTATCCTCTCCATCAAATTCCGAGTGAGATGCTATCTGAATGGTTTCATTTTACCTGTGAACACTAGGATTCTGTGCAACGTCACCAACGCAGCTCTGGCGTTGCGTACAACCGGGAAGGAACTCTATTGGTCTCTATTTAACATCTTTAATAGAGCCCCAATTTTGATGCACTGTAAAAGTATATTGATGTAAACTGCAATGTGCATTGTGTCATCCACTATTTTGTTTTTAAAATGTATCGATATACTGTAAGCATTCGATATACCGCCCAACCCTAATGGTTTGTGTAGTTTCATTGTCCCCCAGAAACTTCCATTATGTTGTGAATGGATTTTCAGCCTTTTTTGTTTTCTATGTGTCTGTGTTTTCTGAGTTTGCATTATGTTATCAGCCACTGTGTTAAAGTAGTGGATGTAGAAAAACCCACCGGGGGAGGAAACTGGAGTATCCGGAGGAAGCCCCTTGACGATACGGGGTGATCATGCAAACTCCATATGGAGACCTGAATCTTGTTTTTTTGCCCAGAATTGGATATTGAATGAGTGGTTAAAGATTAATTAAGACTTCTTATTATGCAGATATATCACATATTTCATCTCTCTCAAGTATTTTCTTTATGTTGTGATATGCATTCAGTATCCAATAATTAGTTTAAAATATGCTACCAATGTGGATCATATTTAGTTTATGCCAAGCTATAAGGAGTTATTTACTGTCACACAAACAAAAGAAAAGGATAAATTAAAACTTTAGAAGCAGTTACTGATGTGTGCATATTTACAAGGATCACACATGATATGGCAAACAAAGGGCAATTTCTGCTCCATGCAGTCATGTATATTGGGCTTGCTTTCGGGCTTCATTTCTCCATCTTATTTTTCACACTGTGCTTATTTTGGGCTTGATTTCAGGGCTGACATTGCTTGTTTGTCTCGCGAGACATGGCAACACTGTCTCTGGGAACTACAATCGGCCGACATTTCCGACATTTGTTCCGACAGTTCCGACATTTGAAGGGTTAAAGGAATCAGTATTTCAGTATTGATCTGTATATCTCTTAGGGCCAATACATCTTCAAGTGAGAATACCAGTTTGATAGCCTATTCCCAAAACTGGATTGAGATTTAAACCACATTAAATTTAGCTCTGTATTGTAGCATTCTGCAGACATCGGCATTGCCGTGGCAGGAACAAGACAAGGCAGGTGGAACAACCGGAGGAAGAAACATGATGTGGATGGAAATATTTTCCTTTTAATTTCCTTTTACATTCCTGCTGGCTATAGGCTGAGCCCCTCACACTGTTCATACCTCACAGTCAGCTCATGGTTGGACACTTATAAGATGGGTGGTCGCTGCATGGAATGATGGGAAGGGGGGCGGGTCAGGCTTACCCTACCTGCTAGTGCCATGCTTTACAATTCTTATTAGGCTAAATATGTACAAAAATACATAATCTGAAAATTAAATGATGTGCATTGTCCCCCATAGTCTAATGTTTTAAGCACACTTTACTGGACATGTATGTGTCATTTGGTTTTATACGAATTGGCCCATTAATTCTACCCTTAGTACTTTGAATTAACACAGTGCAGTTATTACTAGTAACACAAAAGTATAGTGAAATCTCACAGAAATGTATTGTGAGATACCGCAAAAAGTATTGCTAGATCTCACAAAAGGAGTTCTTATTTTTTTCTTGTTCCATTAATTTTATTTTCTCTTACCATGTCCCCTTAGCATAGAATACTAAGGGGACTTTGTGAGATCTTGACATACTTTTGCATTACTGTACCTTGCAATTCTCCTCCATTACCTTGCCATATGTTTGCGAGATCTCGCAATACTTCAATAATAGGTTCACTTCCTGGCAAATCTGGCAATACTAGACATATGTGTCACTATTAGGCCTACTATCAATAACTGCATTGTGTTCGAAGTACGAAATATATTATTCTGGACTAATAACTATAAAACTAAATGACACAAACATGTCCAGTAAAGTGTGTGTTAGACATTAGACTATGGAGGACAATGCACAGTATTTAACTTTCAAATTATGTACTTTTATATGTATTTTCGATGAGTAAATAATTTGGTAATTCAGTCGGATGTAACATAAACTATATATACACACAAACACACACACACTACAGCTACATGACTCGGCTATACAGAAGCTCATTGGGAAGCTCAGAAACAGTATTTTTTTACTGGTACAGTACAGTCTCACTTATCCGACATAAGCGAAAATGTCGGTTAATGGGAGGAGTTAAGACAAAGCCTATTAAGGTCAGATAAGCGAGACTCTACTGTATAGCCGAATTTCCCTTCACAACAGAAGTCTAAGTTTCTATTTTCAAGGTCATATTTCATTTCACCAACTGCTACTACATTTGGTTATGAAAAATGAGTGACATGAAGGCCTTTAACTAACAAGTCATCTTTTTAAATAGTGAAATACATATGTTCTTGCTCCCCTTCAGGAGAGCAGCACCCCAAAAGCCTATACCTTTGTTTGGAAATGCTGTGTTTGACCCTCAAAATGGCATGGGGAGAGCAGTAAACATTTTTTTCGCATACAGTGGAAACCACTTATAGTGATCATGGTTATAGCGATCAATCTCTTACATGGATCAAAAAGCTTGGGACAGAATCATTCCTGTAAAAATACTTTTAAAATAATTTGCTTATAGTAATCAAGTAGTCCACTTACAGTGTTCATTTTGAGTCTTTTTATAAATGACAACATCTGGAAAAAATTTAAACTACGCTAATTCTTCATTTTTTTTAACTTTATTTTACTTTGATACGCCTTGTGGTAACCCGTCTGCTTCTGGCTAGCTACCTGAGGCTAATGCTGTGTGCACAGAAAACAAGACGGGAAAAACATTTTCTCTCAATGACAAATATGGACTCATCAAAGCTTAGATGGTAATCTCTGAGACAAAGAAGAAAAAAATCAGTTATAATGATCACCTGCTTATAGTGATCAATTTCACCCAGACAGACATGATCACTATAAGGGGATTCCACTGTAATTGGGAAGAAAGTTTTCTTTACCTGCTTTAAAATAATAATAAAAAATGTCTTGTTATTGAAAGTGGTGTAGGAGTTACAAGGCTCTGAATGTAGAAAAAAATAACTGAAACCACATACTAATCCCACTCTCTTATAATCTGCTTAAATAAAAAATCACCTAAATAAACCTACTCTGGGCTGGTGGCAAATTTGTATTTAACAGAGCAATGAGCAGCCCTCACTGCTCTGTCCTCGTCACTGCCCTGTCCTCGTCACTGCTCTGTCTTCATCATTGCTCTGTCCTCGTCACTGCTCTGTCCTCGTCACTGCTCTGTCCTCGCCATTGCTCTGTCCTCGTCACTGCTCTGTCCTCGTCACTGCTCTGTCCTCATTATTGCTCTGTCCTCGTCACTGCTCTGTCCTCGTCATTGCTCTGTCTTCGTCATTGCTCTGTCCTCGTCACTGCTCTGTCCTCGTCATTGCTCTGTCCTCGTCACTGCTCTGTCCTCGCCATGGCTCTGTCCTCGTCACTGCCCTGTCCTCATTACTGCTCTGTCTTCATCATTGCTCTGTCCTCGTCATTGCTCTGTCCTCGTCACTGCTCTGTCCTCGCCATGGCTCTGTCCTCGTCACTGCTCTGTCCTCGTCACTGCTCTGTCCTCATCACTGCTCTGGCCTCGGAGCATGGGGCTCAGTCGCTGCCTTGATGGTTTCATGGGGCTAGACGGCATACAGTAGCTCCGTTCCCTCTGTGCCTGTCACTAACACGTATTAGCCTGGTTGTTTGGGTGGCTTGGGATTCAGGGTTCTTGTTTCATGCTTCTGGTTGGCTTGTTTCTGGTTTGGGTAATCATGAACCCAAGTGGCCTGAATCCTGCTGCTGATGTGTCACTGGCGTCCCTTCTTAGAGGTTTTTATGTGCCTTGGGTTTTGTGTATTTGCCCCTTTTTTGATTCCCTGATGTAGGTTCCCTGGAGCCATGGCACTGAAGTGGACCTAAAGTGTGTAACATATTTTGGGGAATTTTTCAAAGAACTTCTTTTAGGATTCAGAGTCACATTCAATCCAGTAAAGATATGCTGCAAGCTAGCCTTCCTAATCAGCCTTTTCGCTGTACCCCCCCCCCCCCCATCACACTGGCCCTTTCCACAGAAAATTGAAAAAAAAAACACTTGACTTTATCCCAAAATTCTGTTCATGGTGACTTAAGTTAGATTTATTTCCTGCTTCTCCACTGTGCTGCAGAGCCATCTGAAAGATGAATTGTTTTGATAAACCCCGGATGATGTTATCAGTGTTAGCTTATCAATGAGGATTTGCTGAAAAGAATGAATAGTATGTGGTGGGATCTAAAGCGTCGCTAATGAGACTGAAATGTTGGGTTTGTATCTCCACTTCTCTTTTCCAATAGACAATCAATCTGCAGTGTGGCCTGCAAACTTGTCCATTGGAAGTCAACTTAATCCTGCAAGTCAATGAATCATCAGAGCTGTTATTTTACATGAGACTTGCCCTTACACTCCTCATTTTTAGGTACCCCTATTACTGGCTGCTTCTGTATACCTCGCCTGCATTCTTTGCTTCCACCAAACCTGTTTGGTTTCACTGCTGAGACTTTATATTTAGAAACTATCAGTGATGCTCTTTTGTCGCTATCGCATTCTTTGTGGCAAGGCTGGAGAGTTCCAACTTGATTATTTCAATTCTTCATGTGCATTTTTATTTATACTACTTATACTGTAATGTATAATCATTCGTGAACTGGTTTATGGTAAGCTGAAATACAGCCTTGCAGCATACCTTAAGTTCACTGCAACCATATGACTAACTTTCTTTGTTGACACGTTGCTTGAGGGGACACAAATACCCAGTAGTAACTCGGTTACTACTGAAGTACAAATCATGAACTAATCATGAACATATATAGTCACTACTAAAGATGAATGATGTGTCATGAGTCATTAATGATGAACGAACATGACATCCGTAGTTAACTTGTGTTATTCATTAGTAGTTCCTTCAGTAGTTCCTTGTACACACATCAAAAGGATAAAAAAATATATACAGCACACAATGATTAAATATAAACATAAAAAACTACGGCACAGAGAAATCCAATAATACTATTTGACAAAATGTAAATGTGATGGAAAGTGCTGAGCTGAAGACTAGAGAAATTGACACTGAGGAGTGAAACATAATATTTAATTTCTTTGTTGTGTTGCAAATCTTACAGATACACTTCGAAAAGAAAAGAACTTCCTTCCTCACACATTTCCAAAAGGATGCTTTTGTCAAATCCTTCCATCTCACTGAAAAACAAAACACAACTATTTTACGTCGTGATTCTGGATGAATGTGCTACATACACAACACATTTTACCTTTTCTGAAAAGTTGGTCCACGGAAATATTCTGGCCTCCTCCCTTGATCTGTCAGACCGTGTACATGTGTAAGGGCACATATTATGACCTATATAAAGACAAAATGCAGGCATTGGTTCATAGTGCATTTTGTAATATTTATGAGATCCAAGTAGCTCACCTCAGGGAAAAGGACATTCATAATGAACTTCATGATGAATTTTATCTCCAGGGAAGGTTGGGCATGTATTGTCCAGGGCTGAGTTGTATGGGGTACAAACTATCTGTTTGCTCGTCATCCTCAAGGTACACAGGCATCTGATGTGTGCTTCCAGCACACCATCTCTTGAGCCACACAGATGAAATATGTCTCCAAATAATGTCCTAAATTTGTAGAATGTTATTCCATGATTAATAACATAAGATAAAGAGGCCAAAAAATCATTACAGATACCAAATCATGACCAACAAAACTATTAGACAACATAGATGAAGATGAGCCTCTGCTCCTCTTTGGGTGAGTATGTGGTGAAGCAGCATTTCACTCTCCTGTACCCGGGAAGCCCTGGCAAATTCGGCCTCCGTGCTGGTCTTCAGCCAACAATCTACATCTGATCGAAACCCGTTTCACAACAAAGAAAGCATACTTAATTAATTAATACTTTATGTAGGGATTAATGGATACACGGAACACCTTTCGTCACATGCACTTGTTTGGACACACACAGACACACACACACACACACACACACACACAGACACACACACACACAGGTTTGTAATTATATCTTTGTGGAGAACCATAAGTAACCAAACAAAATATGAGACTTTTGGCATTTTTAGTTGTTTCATTGCATTCACAGATCTTTGTGGGGACCTGAAAAATGGTCCCCACAATGTCAAAATAACAGGGTTTTATTACATTGTGGGTTAACATTTGGTACCCACAACGTAATATAAACATAATACACACACTCACACACATACACACACACGCACACACTAGTGTCTTGGTCTCGAGACTGGTCTTGAGACCACATTTTTTTTCGGTCTTGGTCTTGTCTCGGAATCAACTTTATTTTGCCTCGGTCTTGTCTCGTTCTCGAGAAGACTCATCAAAACGCCTCAGTATTTATCACAACAGCTTAACATTTATCTGTTTCTTAACGTGGTTCAATGATTGCGTAGAATACGTGCTGCTTCAGAATTATGTAGACTCGAACATTAATGTTTTTCTGATCTTGACTTGGTTAAGCCCTGCCTTGGTCTTTGTCTTGTTTCGGTTTCTATCTGCCTTGGCCTTGGTCTTGTCTCGGTCTCACCCTGCCTTGGTATTGGTCTTGTCTCAACCTCCCCTGCCTTGGTCTTGGTCTTGTCTTGGTCTTGATACACTCTGGTCTAAATTTTCTGATACAGTGTCTATCCAATTGAACCAATGTTTAAGGTCTTTTGGATGAGGGAGATTAATTGAATATAATTCAAACAATAGCAAACAAAAACCATTCCGCTTCTAAATATAGCAAACAAAAAAGTTCCCGTCCTTCTTGAAGAAATATTAATTGAATACACTTAAACAATTAACCCTAAGCTGTACTTACCATTCTACTTTCCTTTGCCAATGTCTTGCCTGACATCACAGAAATCACAATTAAACAAAGGATATGAACCTCTACCGCTTGTGAGTATAGTGCTGTTTTCCAGCCTGTCAGTGGATGTGCCTCACAGTGGATCCAGAGTACCATCATTTCTGGGCCCACAGCCCTGTCTGTCTGTGAATCTGTAGCCAGACTATATTGGGGCCTTTATCAGCTACCTCATGAGATGCTAATTGAAAGGTTTAATTTTAGCTGTGAATTCGGGGAGTCAGTTCAACATCTGGACCAAAGCTGTCTCTCATGTTCTTTTCAACCAGGAAAGATATTTGAAAAAATGTTTAACCCTATTTTTAACACACAATAAAAAGTATGTTGATATATACGGTATTAATTGTGTCATACTATATTTCGTTTTGAAAATATATTGATACACCATGAAAATTCTATATACTGCCCAGCCCTATGCGAATGTAAAAGCTGTTGATGGGTGGGTGGCAAAGCCAGGGGTAAGCAGACAATCGATAGCCACGCCCCTACCAGGGATCGGTTTATTTGTTTTATGATAAACGTCTTTATTAAAAAAATTAATTGCCCTCTGCCAGGTACTGTAACAGCGTTACATAGTAGTATGTAGTCAAATCAGGCAACACAAAGTTATATATGTATGTAGTGTGAACAACAGTGCTGTTTGTATGAGTGTGTGTTGGAAATTAAATTAATAAAAATGGTAACACTTAATGGAGCAAAAATGATATAGTATTCTGCTATTACTTATATATTAATTAACCACAAATTGTTACATACTGATCTCATTTTAATTCATCATTAATGAATCATAATGCATGTTTAACCTCCTAGCAGTTACTATATTTCTTACTATATGTTTATTCCATAAACCGTTGTGAACTGCTGAAGGAACTAATGAATGAACAAATGATGAATAACCCAACTGTAATACTGATCTCATGTTTGTTCATCATTAATGGATTATGACTCGTTTCATCCTAAGTAGCGACTATATTTGTCCATGATTTGTTCATAATTTTTGCTTCAGTAGTAACTAAGTTATTACTAAGCATTTCTGCCCCGTCAAGCAAAGTGTTACCATAAAAAAAAAATGATGGCTTAATGTAGAAGTAGGATATTGGCCTAAACGGTATATATATATATATCCGTGAGCACAGATCTCAATCCTATTGAACATCTATGGAAAGATCTGAAAATTGCTGTGTGGAGACGCCAGCCTTCAAGTCTGAGACAGCTCGAGCAGTTTGCTCAGGAAGATTGGGCCAAACTACCCGTTGGCAAATGCAGGCGTCTCATTGTGAAGTACAGAGATCGCTTGTTGGCAGTGATTGCTGCAAAAAGTGGTTCCACCAAATATGAAATTACGGGTTATTAAATATTTAATTATTCAGCTGAATCAATAATCAAAAGCAAAGTCTGATTTGTGTTAAATATGGAATAAACAGTAAGGGGTGCCATTAAACTTTTATCACTTTCAGGTTATTTCAGAGATAGTTGTGTTTTGTGTTGTGTGTGTGTGTGTGTGTGTGTGTGTGTGTGTGTGTGTGTGTGTATATATAAATATATATATATCTTTAATTTTGGGGGCAGTGTTGGCCGCTTGATCATGGTTTTTAGGGGCATGCAGAGATTTCTTGGGGTTCTTTTGCCCTTTT
This sequence comes from Mormyrops boulengeri, assembly GCA_026781065.1. NCBI lineage: Eukaryota > Metazoa > Chordata > Actinopteri > Osteoglossiformes > Mormyridae > Mormyrops > Mormyrops boulengeri. The sequence goes on from JAODLD010000002.1 coordinate 19,546,447, forward strand.
GCCCTGATAATTTCCAATGCTGACCTGAAGTCTACCTAATGTACCTACAGTGTAGCCTAAAGCATAACATGTTTTGGGGGAGTTGAGAGATTTTTTTCGGGGATTCGGAATCACATTCAATCACATTCAAAAGGAAAGATTTGGGCTGAGTTTCGCTAAGACTTAACGCTTTGTCGTTCGTAAGTTATATGTTCAAAGATAGAACTAATGAACGATGTTGCGTTAAAAAGGCTTTGGGATACTCACCGCTGGTCATTACACGCTACCCATCCTGAGGAGCCTTTTTACTTGAATTGACCTTATGATTTCTGCTATGCAGAAAACACAGACAGAATCACGGAATCAAGGCATGAAAACTGTATTTCTGTATAAATGCGAAATGGCATGGAAATTCCAGCTATTGTGACATTTTAACCTTTCTTTCACATTTTCTATTGTTCATATGGTGTAAAACACCCCTGCAGTAGGCATAGCCAGAGGTTTTTTGATATGAAAGACTCTGCCATAGCCAAATCTAGTCAAATGAGTGTAAGGATGTTGCAGAGTTACCATAAGACCCATTTCCACTGCAGGAACTCTGAGCACTTTTACAGGAACAGTGTTTTACATCTGCATTGTGGTACAGGAACCAGTGATGCGGGGGGGCAATTACGAGTACTGACAAAAAAGTGAGAAATGCCTAAAAGACACTGTGTGGCAGGAGGTATTAGGAACAGGGTAAAGAATCCATAACTAAGTTTTTATAAGTCTCATTTCTTTGGTTTGGCAGCTTATAAAAATTTTAATTCCAAAATAGATCAAAATAAATCTGAAAAAAGAATGGAATTTGGAAAAAAAAATAAAATAGATATCATAGGGCCCTATTGACTGTACCCTCCCCCATTACATCACACTGGCCCTTTGCACGGGGACTCTCAAAAAACACTAGGCTTTATCCCAATGTCTTGTTCATGGTGGCCTAATTTTGACGTGTTTCTTGCTTCTGCATTGTGTTTTGGAGCCATCTGAAAAAAATAACTATTTTGGTAAACCTGGGATGATCCAAATTCAGCTTATCAAAAAGATAAGAAAAGAATGAATAGTATGTGGGGTTGGTGGGATCTAAAGGGTCGCTAATGAGACTGAAATGTTGGGTTTGTATCTCCGCTTCTCTTTTCGAATAGACAATCAATAGGTGTAATGTGACCATCAAACTTGACCAGTAGAATGTCTGAACTTAATACTACAAGTCAATCAATCATCAGTGCTCCTCATTCTTCACCATTCACTCCTCTTTCTTTAGTTCCCCGTATAATTGGCAGCTTCTGTATACCTCACCTCCATTCTTTCCTTCCACCAAACCAGTTCAGTTTGACCTTCAAGACCTCACCCTTAGAAATAGCCAGTGATGATCCTATGTCGCCATTGCATTCTTTGTGATACAGTTGGAGAGTTCTTGATCAATTCAATTAAACAGACTTTTGCATGCCTGCAAAGGCAGTGAACTCACAGGTTTT
>JAODLD010000002.1:19595770-19607803 GCA_026781065.1 Mormyrops boulengeri
ATCTGGTCAGGATGCCTCCTGGACACCTCCCTGGTGAGGTGTTCCGGGCATGTCCCACTGGGAGGAGGCCCCGGGGATGACCCAGGACACGCTGGGGGGACTATGTCTCTCGGCTGGCCTGGGAACGCCTCGGGATTCCCCTGGAGAAGCTGGACAGTCTGGGTTTCCCTGCTTAGATTGCTGCCCCCACGACCCGACCCGGAAAAGCGGTAGGAGATGGATGGATGGATGGATGGGTGGGTAGTGTCTGGAGTTTAGAGAGAATGGTGCAATAGAACAAAGTGTTCAGCCAGAGGCAGGTCTGTTGTTAATGAGAGAGGTCAGAGGAGGATGTCAAGACTCTTTAAAAGGCTGTGAGTGCAAAAACAACAGCGCAGGACTACAGCAGTGTGCAGAAAAGGGGGTCCTACCTACTGCTACATAAGGTTACATAGTTAAGTGACCCTGAGTGAATAGTCTCCATGATTGTTCTGAGCCTCAGTAAAAATCCCTTTAACACGTGGGAGAGATTAAAAACAAAAGCAAACCTTTTGTTTTTAATAAAAAAATAAAACATGTCAAGGGTGAGTTCTTCCGATGACTTCGGTGATTATTTTCTTAGAAACTCACCTCCAGAAGTTCTAACCGATCATTTTTTAACACGTCTTTTTTTTTTTACTTGCGGCAGCCAGTGAGTAGGTTAACACCCGCCGAAGGTGATTTCACACATTGGTTCAAATGCTACAACAGCTACCCATGTTGCTATTTTCGGCATTTATGTGGAATGAGGAAAAAAATGTAATGGCCTTACATTTTGCACCCCCCCCCCCAAAAAAAATCATTCTTGGAAACTGTTATGCAACAAGAACCCAAAATAACATTTCATACTTCTGCTCTTTATTGCCCCCTCCCCAGGTAAGGTAAGGGAGGGGTGATGTGACCCTGCTGAAGTTCTGCAGATCATGTGTGAAACGTGTCTGATACCCAGCAACTGAAAGTGAAGCCTGAATGTGTGACCTGGACAAGGCGCACCATCCTTAGGCCCAGCAACACCTCTGTGTTATGCAGTGTAGTCAGAAATGCACTGAAACCAAGTGAGATGCTAAAGGATTTTTGTAACAGTATATTGACTAGACCTGTGATTCACAAACTGTGGTACACATACCTCCAGTGGTACTCGGAGTGCCTCCGGGTGGTACATGAGAAGACCATGGTAATTTGTTACTGTTTGTTGATTCAGATCACTGTGATTATTTTACCCATGTGGTACTTGGCTACTTTAATTTGACCCAAAGTGGACTAGACTATAAAGAATGTAATGGTTGGTGTTAGTATAGACTATTATGTAATGGTGTAGACTGTACTGGCACTAGTATAGACTGTAATGTAATGGTGTAGACTTCACTAGCACAGGTATAGACTGTAATGTAATGGTGTAGACTGTACTAGCACTGGTGTAGATTGTACTGGCACTAGTATACACTGGAGCAGAAAAAAAGACTGCTGTGGATTATAAAGACACTGGTATAGACTGGTTTAGAACAAAACACACTGGTGGAGACTAAGGTTTAGAACAAAAGGCACTGGTGTAAACTGGTTTGGAAAATAGACAAGGGTATAAACTGTATAGACTTTGGTGTGGACTGAACAAACACTGGTATAGACTGTAATGACACTAGTATAGACTTGTTTAGAACAAAAGGCACTGGTGTAAACTGGTTTGGAAAATAGACAAGGGTATAAACTGTATAGACTTTGGTGTGGACTGAACAGACACTGGTATAGACTGTAATATCAATTTTGTTTGCTGCTAGCTTTTCAGTTTCAAAGCGTGTAAATGTGTGCACCTCAGCACAGGAGCGGCGGAACAGCCCATTGTTGATCTATGAGATGTTCAGGCAGATAGGGCAGAAAACCACGCTCTGTGTGGAGATGCAACCACAGATTAGCACAACAGATGAATCTCTGAACCCGTTTTCTGAGAAGATGCCGATTCACGGACATAACTGGTGTTGGGTTTGAGGTTGGATTGAAAAAAAGATGACTTGTTTATTTTATGCATATATGCAGCTGGGTGGTCTACAGGAGAAATGTAGAGGTACGTAAACAGTGCCATCTCCAGGGGCTTCATCCTGTTGTCAGATTACACAGGCATGTCTCTCAATAGCACTCCTCATTCAGGCCCTCATCCTGCGTTTACCAACATTAAGGTATCTTTGTGACTTTCCCTTAATTAAACCACATCTGTTTCCTTACCTGCTTTAATAACATCGCGTGAGACTGTGGAAGACATGTCAAGCGTGTATCTAATTGAAAGTGTGGTATCCACACGTGTAAGACAGAGATCGTGCCTGTCCGCAGGCTGCAACTCTGAGATGGTAGGTGGGTAAAACTTTATTTGAGTAACTTAGTAACTCAGTTACCACTGAAGTCAAATCATGAACGAATGTAGTTATTGCATGAAATACATGAACCGTTATGACTGATTAATGACGAACAAACAGGGGACCAGTACATTTAGCGCTTGGTTTCTGATTAATTAATTAATACATTATGTAAGAGTGTACTGCTAGATTATTTCTGGCCCGTAAAGTAAAGTGTTACTCAACTTTGTAGTATATAATGTATAGAAAAACCAATAGGAGGAGGAATATTTCAGGCAGGTGCACCCCCCCAAAGCCACAGAGAGGAAGGCCCAACCAGCCCCACCATGCTCTCCGAGCTGTGCTGCGCCTCCTCTACCCGGCAATGCTTTAGCAGAGGCTGCTTCTGCGCTTCCTCCCCCGCTGACAGGAGACCGCAGAGTTCTCCGCTGTCTGCATCTGTGGTCAATCGGTGGAAAAACAGCCGTCACATGGAGTTTTTACCTTATCGTCTTCGCCGGCTGCTTTTCTAATGCACACATACATAGATGTACTGTAATTATCATATTTATTATATACCAGGCATATACTATTCATTTATGCAGTGCACATATAATCCATTCGCAGAATAATAGAATTGGAGCAATGGATTATTTCAAACAATGGATTATTAAAACCAAAAAGATGAATGCATAATGAACACAGCACACAGTGCGTGGAGTCCTGCCGCACACGGTGGTCTAACGCATCCCTCAGGTGGTCGAAATATACCTGGCCGTTCACATGATGCAACAGAAAACGGGACTAATCGAACCAGGTGACCTTTTTCTATTGTTCCAAGCTCCAGTTCTGATGCTCGCTTACCCATTGTAGGTTCTTTCAACGGTAGACGTGGCTACCATAGGCACCCTGTCTGGTCTGCAGCTATGTAGCGCCATACGCAACAGGGCTCATGACACATTACTGCTGTGATTATCATCAAAATTATCTACCATTTGTGCCACAGTAGCCCTTCTGTTGGTCATATCAGACAGGATAGCCTTCGTTCACATCCCACATTGATGAGTTCTGGCCACACAACATCCTGTTGGTGGTTCATGGTTCTTCCCTCTTCAGATCACTCTCAGTAGGCTCTCACCACGACTGACAGTGAGCCCCCCACAAGTCTTGCCATTTCAGAGATGCTCTGACCCAGTCATCTGCCCATAATCAAAATCGAAACTTTAGGTTGAACATTGGGGATGTCTCCACCCATTTTGTGATTTTTTGGTGTGGTATTGGCCGGTTTTGGTTGTTGGGGGTTTACAATTCCAATTTATGTCCATGGCCATAATGATTTGGCCCTTGTCAAAGTCACTCAGATCTTTACTCCTGCCCATTACTTCTGTATTCGACATGCCAACTATGTGTATTAAATATTAACTTACTGTCTAATATATCCCAGACTTTGAGATGCACTGTTTTTACTAGATAGTCGACATTATTAACTTCATATGGGGGTGGTCATGTTATGACTCGACGAGAATGCATAGTACAGTCGACCCTTTCACATTGCGGGGTTAGGGGCGCAGGCCCCCGTGATCTGGAAAAATTGTGTGAAATTTTTTGGTCTCCTTGGAGAGCAAAGTGAGCAGGCGAGTGGCATAAGGTGACGCGGAAAGATACAAGAAATGCACGATACAAAGATCCCTGTGAGATCACTGCGAGATCACTGCAAGATCCCTGTGAGGCATCACATCAGAGGCTGCTGTAAACATGCTTGCCATACTTTAAACCAGTGCTCTGCATACATTTTATGCATGTATGAGTTAATAAACTTTTTGTGTGTCATCTAATGACCTTTTTGTGTTGTCTGTGGTTTTCACAAAACTCCCAAGAACTCCCTAAAACTTCCCTTTTCATTTGGTATGTCAGCCCCGCGATATATTGAAACCATGATGGGGAAAGTCACGTTGCAGAACGGTCAACTATATATTAAATACGAAAATACAAAACATCAGGAATCAGGAGTTTCTGGAGTCATGCACACTGCCTTCCTCTGTATGGTCCATTGTTCGTATGTCATCCATCCATCCATCAATCCATAGTCCAACTGCTTATCTAACACAGGGTCATGGGTAGGGGGGCAGGAGCGCACCTTTGTCAACATAGTATGTCAATAATAAACAAACAAACAAATACTATGTCACTAATAAACAAACAAACAAAAAAAGCAGCTTGCATTTGATATTCTTGCTGTCCTTATGCTCCAGTTAATTCTGAGCTTTTGATGTGAATATGCCATCAGTGCTGTTTTGTCTATGTGCACTTTTGTTTAAAATGTATTAAAATCGGCCTAAGAGACAGGAAGTGAGAGCTGACTGCTTCTCCTAGCCAGACTGCCTTGGTGATGGGACATGTTTTACTCTGCGGCTTGCGTGAGAGAGGAGCTTTCAGGCCTTCCAACCCCAGCATCTTGCACTAAATTAAGTCACATAGCATAGTAAAAGTGAATTTAGTTAAGGTGTAAATATTTCACCCGCAATCAGCCATTTATAGGTCTGTTTTACAGCAATATAGAAGTGAAAAGAATCATGGAATAAAAAGGTGTTATATTACAGTGGGAATAAACATTGTGTTCGATACCCTGGGTGTCAATAGCAGAAGAAGGGGTTGTGTGGTAATTTTCTGTGATGGAGTTCTCAGCACACACAGCTCGAATGCATGCACGCAGGCGAACAGGAACACACACGCATACACACATGCGTACAAATACACTGATACATCTATATGCCGTTTAGCCTCTCTATGCTTAAAAAATACAGGTTTACGACTGATCGACGTCACGACCATTCCGTGACCGCAGATATGTGGCCGTGTCTGCCAGCGTGAGTATATGACAGCCCCCCCAACTGCTGGCAGCGATAGCCCACCCGTGAGAAAATGGTGATAAAAAGGTTAAAAAAAAAACACCAAATTAATCTATTACAGGATGATGACCTGTAATAGATTCAGCTGGATTAACAGAAGTTTCATTCCTAATAAACTAGTATTGCACTCCCTAAGTCAACATAAATACCATCATGGACACGCTGCTCCTTCCTGCGTCTCCTCTGTTTCTGCCAGCTCTGTCTAAATCCTCCTCAGGGGTCTTTTTTCACTGATTTATTCTTCTAGAAACAACAGGCCTCTTCCAACAGATCACTCTAGGAATTATGAGTTGCACATTGGGGTTACAAGTGTAGCGTGGTTTCTGTTTTTATTATCCGCATTAATCTTAGTGTTTTATAATCTACTGAACATGTCCTCAACGAGTTGTCAAATTTCGTGCACCTTTATCTGTTTACTGCCCTCTTGTGGCTCGTCCCACATATCAGTCATGGAAGCTACGTACGTTCTAGTAATATTGCGGGAAATTGCATTAAATGGTTTATTTGTGCATTTGTTTATTCAGAGGTGTCTACCCCTTGTATGTTATGCCACAGACACACACACACAGGTTTGTAATTATACCTTTATGGGGACTCTCCATTCATTTCTATGGGGTAAACTCTAATCACAACATGACGACCTTAACCCCTACCCAGCCCTAGCCTTAAACGTAAGTAACCAAAGAAAATAAAAAATGCGAGACTTTTGGCATTTTTTGATTGCATTATCAGATCTTTGTGATGACCTGAAAAATGGTCCCTGCAACGTCAAAAAAACAGGTTTTCATTACATTGTGAGGGACATTTAGTCCCCACAATGTAATATAAACATAACCCACATACACACACACACACACACCCATAAGTAAAAGAGCTACTTGTGCTTTTAGTCTTTGCCTGCCTGTCTCTCCAACATCACAACCTGTGCTCTGACCTCTCTGCTGATTAAGATCTCATCTGCTAGCCTCCCTGGAAACATGCAGCAGTTGCTATAGCAACGAGAAAACCCACATATCGTCTGAGTGGGCGAATATAAGGACTGAAGCGGCTTAGTGTCCATCCCAAGCAGCCACACTATCTTTGCCTCGGACCCACAGACAAGAGCAGACGGAGCCCAAGTTTACAATAAATTACAAGGCCAGTGGTATCAGTGGACCACTAAAACTGGGCCTGGGGGAACAAGAGTCAAGCGGCTCCTGCAGCCAGAGCTCCGAATTTCACAAGGCCTTGTGAGTCCTTACTGGGTTATGTCAAAGACTCGCTGGCACAGATATGCATGTGATATTTATTGCCCCATTGGGAAGTGGATAGAGCGTATGGTCTGAGATGCAGGGTAGGGAAGAGAGCCAAGCCAATGTCTGTCTAGAGAGGAAATGAGGCTTAAAAAGCCAAGGTCAGAAGCACAAAGCGATACCATACGCAAATGCAACATTAAAAAAAAAACACTTTATTCATGATTTACTGACCAACAGTGCACAGAGGTACAAAAACAAACGAGCGCTTCATACCGCCACAAGATCCGTTACACCCGCACGCTCCTTTAGAGTACGACTTTACATCTGCTTGTGCACAGAGGATACAAACACACTGCACAGCACTGTAGGACTGAAGTTTGGAGCGGTACCTGCAGTGGATGCCCGTCATCGGGACAAAACTTAGGACATGCCCAAGGGCTCTCCTTCAAAGCCCAATGGCACCACTAACCGGCAGAAAAACCCTTGATAGAACAAGGACAGAGGCCTTTGAAACATATTGCTGGAATTAGGTACACGTCACAGTTCGTTTTGTGCTCTGCTGAAGTATGTAGATCAGGGGTCATCAACCTTTTTGGAACTGAGAGCTACTTCACGGGTACTGAGCCATAAGAAGGGCTACCAGTTTGAAATGGCCTCCTAAACTTCATGTATAATAAACATGTTTTAAATGCTTTTGTTTTAGATGTTGTCATTTTCAAATCTATATAAATGCAAATGTGATTAAAGATGAATAGCAACAGGATAAAATAAAATTTTAAATGCTGCTCACTGGTGAGTTGTGCTATTTTTAGAACAGGTGTGCGGGCGACTCATGTGGTCCTTGGGGGCATCCTGTTGCCCGCGGGCACCATGTTGGTGACCCCTGATGTAGATTGAAATAATAAGGAAAGATAAAGTTGTAATTCTTGTCTGGGATCTGTGGCTATGGGTTAGAAGCTTAGAGATGAGGGGGTTTTGTTCATTTTGTTCATGTTTCGCTGTCCAGATAGCCTATTTTTACGCTCAACAACTTAAATGCAGTGATAACTTTTTCAAGCCTCATAAAAATCGAGGAGGGAAATAAAATATAAATATACTATACCTGGCTTAAGACCCCATGAAATTACTAAATTACTACTGTATTAATCTGGTCCTGAGGGAATGGTTTATTTGGTTAAATAAATAAATGTAATTAATCTGCAACAACTGAATTATAATAAATGCATAAATAATTTATATTTTCTGTTGTCTAAAATAAGTCCCATATTCTGATCAAATGCCCTTTAAGTGTGTGTGGATGTGCAATGTGAAAGTGCATCACTGTATGCAGTGTTTAAAAGAGGCCAAGTGTTTGGAGAGCATAGAGGGGAGACCTTCAGGACACATCTACATCTCAGCAATGGCAGGCAGCATGCATGATCGGATGCGGGCCTCCCTCCAGGCGCTCCGGCAGTCTGCAATCCAGTGGGAGATGACGGAATGCTTCTCCCCGGATTTGCCGCCGTTTTCCCTCTGCCCGCCAAGGTCGCTGCCTCTCTCTGCATGGATCCCACAGGACGGCCGTCTGCTGTCGTCGGACTTGCTCACTGTGGGTGGGCAGGGCTCTACCGGAGAACAGGCAGAGCTGGTGGTGTCCCGCAGGCTGAACTCAGGACAGCTGTTCTTGCGTAGGGCAGGGGGCGAAGAGCACAGGCGAGGGAAGCTGTGGGCTTGGACTCGACAACAGGGAACCACCGGGGCTCTGTTCTCCTGAGGAGGAGGGAGTGACTTACCCTTGGCATCTTGCAGAAGGTCGGTGGGCAGGATGGGGTTGCTTTGGTGCCCGTATAAGTACTCAAGGGGGTCAGGGGTGCCATGATGGTTCCCGATTGGGGTGTTTGAGAAGGCCAGAGCACTCCCTCTGTTTCCATGAATGTGGCGGCGAGCGGTCGGGGAGGGCGGCCGAGACGGAGCTGGAGGGGAAACGTGGGACAGCCTCAGGCCAGACCTGAATGAGTCAAGAGAGCCAAGGGCCAGGATTTCACGGTCAGGCTCGCGCAAGGGAAAGGCAGGCCGTGCCAGCTGGCAGATGGACTGCAGGTAGGCCTCAGAGGAGAGCGCCTCCGCATGGACAGCGTGGCAACTGTTAGTCTGGTTCATGTCCTGCAGCAGCTCCTCGTAGCCCTCCCTGATGGTGGGCAGACGCTTCTTAGCCATCAGTCTGGACCGGGGACGCATGTCTGCGAGGGGAGACGAGATGTCAGGATTGCTTGCTAAGCACAGTTACTTGATACTATAATGTCAGCAGTAACCATCAATACACAGTGCTAAGTGTCAGTGTGGCTGGAATTTCATAGCATAGCATTAACCAGAGCTCTTATGTAACTCTAGCCTTGTTTACGCTGACGTTTTCCTGTGAAATGGACAGCAAAGGAGTGCAAAATGATGAAAATGGATGGCGTCCAGCAGAAGAACAAACTGTAGCCTCAGTAGGGAGCAGTCAGCAGTCTGCAGGGGACACCATCCTTAACAATAACGGTAACCTGCATGTCAGGACTTTGCAGGAACTGAATCTGGAGCTCAAGCATGACTGGTCGGCTCACTCTTTATGCCACACTGTCCGCAAAGGCCGCAAAGAACCCGGAAGCTCAGAATCGTGACCAGAGGAAGCTAGCAGCGTCTCCTGTGGGGGCTGAGGTGGGTGGGGATGACGTTCTCAGAGGTGCCAAAGATGGGCAGCCCACAACGGCCTCCCACACGCCCATTATTCAAAAAGCACAAAAGCCACGGTTCCACTCCGCAAAGCCCCATCCCAGCTCCCAGTCAGATGTGAGTGCTCTTCCGGCTACCAAATCTGACGGCTCTTCAACTAGGTCAAGGTTATGTCAGGAACTACAGAAAATGTCTGATTACTTCTATTGCATCCCTCCATCTTTAAGTGCCATTTCCAAAACACCATGGACTGTCAGCGGTAGCGGCCACCTTGCTGGACTCAGAAATACATGTCATTCAACTGCTGTTGACAGAAACATCTATCCATCTGCTTGCTCTGTGTAAACAGCTACTGACCCAGCCACACAGCCCCGCCCACTCACATGTGTCTCCATGGCAACGTACTCCCTGACCTCATTCTTGCTGTTTACATCCCCTGTTTCCCTCAGCCTCAGGACCACCATCCGAACATACTGATTGCCATCAAGGAAAAAAATAAAAAAACACAGAAACCTCTCGCATTGTTTTCCTGGTCTTTCCTAAGGATCTGACCTTGCAGCAGATGAGCAGACACACATCAAGACAACACCCTTCTTAAAAACAGGCAGGTAAACATTCTCATAACAGTTGCCAGTTTAACAGTCGCTCTTACATAACGGAGACAGGAGAACCCCAGCCAGGCTGCCCAGTGCAGCCAAGCCTCCTTCACGGTAGAGGGAGGCTCTGCACCTCCCAGACAGACGAGCTGCCCTTCCTTGCTACCTTACCTGCCCTCTCCAAAGAGGAGGTCGCTGAGAAAACCTGCCACATCCGAAGGCAAGGCGTACTGCAAGACCGCCTGTCTACCAGACCTCTGGATCTGCCCTGCCTGCTGTAAGTACCCCCCACAAACACACACACACACACACACACACACACACACACACACACACACCAGTTTTAGTGGCAGCCTCACCTGAGATGAGAGTGTGTGCACGCGTGCGTGAGCAGCCGCGCGTCTGTTTGTGTGAGTGTGTGCTTCCACCCGGAGTCGCCGCTTCTCCCTAACAGTCGCCGTCTCCGTTTGTCCCAGGCGACGCCAGCGAGCGCCCTCCTCGGTGCCAGCCCCCTCACCGCAGCTAAAGAAAAATGATTCCTCCTCGCTCTCGCTCCTGCTCTCCCTCACTCCCTCGCTCCCTCCTCCTCCCTCCTCCTGTTGCTAAAAATAGCAGCGACTTTCACTTCCCGTCTCTCAGAGCTGCCGTTTGCAGAGAAGACTGGCACTGATGGAAAGAAGCGGAGCTGGGGAGGCAGCCGCAGAGGAGGGCGGGGGCGAAAAAGAAAGGCAGAAAAAAAAGGGAAAGATCACAGGCGCTGGAAGGAGTGCCGTTTGGTCCCAGAGATCCCTGTGCTTCATGTCTGAGAGCTCCGTATCGGACCAGCGCCCATCTAACGTGTCATTCCTGCTTTGCATTGCCCGGGAAACACATTCCTCAACAGTACACTACACCCAAACCCGGTTTTAAGAAGAAAATTTAAGGAATTTTTTTTTTTACTCATTTCTGTGGCACGTTACCTCTGAGCTGAGCAAAACGCCACAGAGGGTCGTTCAGTAATGGGATCACAGGTGTGGAGCAGGAAGGCTGAGCTTAGTGCCCAGTGAGCTCTCTGTCTCATAAGCAATGCCACGTCCTCCATCCAGATACAGTAGTTTTTCTTTCCCAATTCTACTCAAAAAAGTACATGGAGTCAGTAAGCTGGCTGATGAAACAAACTGTGACCCTTTCATCGCATGCAGACCTTGTGTTGCAGTCAGCCTCTGACAATTCAGTTCAGTTTGGGTCTATTCGTATCAGCTCAACTGTCATCTCATCTGACACACGTACAACATGGAGCAGAAGGTGAAGTAGAGCATGGAGTAGAGCAGGGGTCTCAAACCCCAGTCCTGGAGGGCCAGAGCCTTACACAGTTTTTGGTTCACCCTCATTTAACACACTTGATTCAACCCCAAGATAGATGAAGTAAGAGGAGATACATCAGGATGGAGGGATCAGGCAGTTGCAGCATGAGGTCAGCACATGACTAGATCAGCTAGTAAAAACACTGTTTGGGATCCCCTGAGGCACATCAAAGTGCTCTCCCTGTGACTTTAGGGCCAGTGAATGGATGTACAGAGCAGAAGGAATGGATCTTTCTCAATGTTGTGGTCAGAACCATTCAGGAATGTAAGCATTTGAGGGTGACTTTGCAGCCTGACAATGTATTATGTATTATGTTATTACGAAACACAGCTTGTGCACTGTGGTGCCCTACAGAAGGGGGCAGTGGTGTCTCTATGGCCATGCACCCTGTATCTCCCTGTGTTAACACTCACATCCTCAGTTAACGTCCATGTGAGGATGATATCCTTGTTGACACTTCATTCCCTCAGTAGATTCCAGCGGATTAAATGGTGGTTAATTTTCCTGTTGGTGAAAACTGCATCAAAAATCTGTTGGCTGCTCCTCAGAAGGTGCTAGAATCCATTGGTGGTGGGACTTGCAGTTTGTCTGTTAGTCTGTTCTTCTTCCCCCTCTGCCCCTGGCCTGTCAGTGCAGGTGAATTCTGGCTGTCCCTGTGTGCCCGAGGACCAGTGGGGTCTGGAGCTGCCTCACAGCAGGCTGTGTCCTGGCCAAACGATCTGGTACCAATGGATCGGAACCTCAAAACTTGCTGGATCCTCTCTCACAATGCAGTAATGATGGACATCTGCAGTCATTAGGGTTACCATCTAATCAATTCAGAAAGTATACTTCAAGTTACAAACTAACTCCCGGAGTTAAAAACTGAAAGGCTCCTGTGTTTTGCTAAATCGTTCAGTTCTTCTTGTGCCTTGAC
>JAODLD010000002.1:19635362-19648057 GCA_026781065.1 Mormyrops boulengeri
AACAGACTGGGTTTCTTCTCTCTCTCAGTTGTTGTGTAACAGGCCAGGTTTCTCCCCCCCCACGTTCTTGTATAACAGGCCGGGTTTCCTCTCTCTCTCAGTTCTTGTATAACAGGCTGGGTTCCGGGTTTCCTCTCTCTCTCAGTTCTTGTATAACAGGCTGGGTTCCGGGTTTTCTCTCTTTCTCTATGTGTATTTGCATGTTTGTGGTGGATCCTACTACGTATGGGGTGGTGGAGCCTGTAGGAAAACTAGCTCATGAGTGAGGTTTCAGACATGCTGCACTATGAACATATGTTGACTCAAATGTTCTGATCAGCCGCAATAGCTTGGACTTCAGAGAATCTGTTTGCTAAATAACAGCATGAACATCAACTCAAAATGAATTATTTGAAAGTCTGTAGCTATTGGTATTTGAGAACTTTCACAAAGATGGATTCCATTTTCCAGCAGTACAGATGGTGTTATGGATATTCAGCCGTTAAACTCCAGTGTGATGGAAAGGGTGAAATGGACTTTCAGGTGATTATATTTCTCTCTGCTATGTATCACCTCACATTTTTAAACCACCTGGCATTATGAGTGTCAAGACACTCGGGCAAGCAATCAGATTTGTTAAGCTACTTAATTCCTTAATAGTTTAATTAAGTTGATTAGAGTGACGGTCAGCAGATGTGGTGGGAAAGTAAGGAAGAAGAGCAGACACTTGAGCTCTGGTGGAGGATGGGATGACTGGGAATGAAGGATGGTGTCTTCTCAACCCAGCTGGTCTCATCGGAGTTGTTGAGGAGCCCACCTTTGGACTTGGTTGCACTCTTCCTGTTATACTTTACTTCTTCTGCTTGGAACCTCACACCAATGGTCACAGTATAAAACACACCATGGCAAGCTAAGCTACCAGCTCTTAGCCACCACATGACCACTGCTGCTGGGACAAACATTACAGAAAAAGGGTACTGGCCATCACATGTAGGCCCTACCCATCCCCATCCCACTCCAACACCAACTCCAGTGAAGAACTTCAACCAGCACTGCCTCTTCTCACTCAGGGTACTTACGGTCTGAGTGCTCGAAGGGCAGCCAGTGGTGCTTGCTGTTCTGGTACTCAAACTTGGGGTCCCACATTCGGCATTGTTCCTCTCTGAAGTCGCTCATGGGATTAGGGCACTCCTCCGTGTTACACAGCTGGAACTCGTAGTTTGGACCGAAGCAAGTGTGTCCCCCATTTGCTGGGCTGTTTATGGGAGGGTCAGAAGAATCGGGGGGGGGGGGCATCAGTATTGTCAAAGACTGGCTTTTGCTGGGAAAAATGAGTAAAAGCTTAAATAGATAATCGCTGTAATTGTTGGGCCTGATGTCTTGCTTATTTGAATAACTTGGTAGATTTAAGGTACCCCAGTTTAAATGGAATATATATTTGTTCACTTATGTTCAGCCCAGACTACCTTAAATCCAACAAGTTATCTGGGTAAGTAAAAAATCTTGCTTCATGATACAGGCCCCTGCTCACCCTTTGAAACATGAACTAAACATGGCACTAGTTGTATGAAAGGTATTGTATATACATATTTTTTTATTACGTGTGTTGTATTACACATATGTTATACAACCCAGAAAGTGGTTGAGCCTAATCACTTTAAATACATATATATATTTTTTTTTCAAATATCCTACAATCGCATTGAGGGCTCAGCCCTTTAAAGGTCAAATCCTGGAATCACCCTTGATGGCTGTGTAAACCATGTGTCTTGGTATTATGCAGAACATGAGTTGTCCGATATCTGTCTATTATCTATATAAATAAGTGGTGAAAATCATGCCAAATGTTATGTAATATTTGGAGAAATATTGATAATTTACCAAAATATGCACTTTTTCCACTCAGCCACGCTATTATGCAAACCTATGCAATAACACTGAAAACAGTAGTTTAATAAAGGTGGTTATTACAAAAACATACATTTATAACAATATTTATTTAGCGATGACAGCAACGTCTATGACGTAATGATTCATATATAGCAGTTGCCATAAATAAAAAGCTTATTTATTGATGGGCAGATATGACCAGGATAACTCTCTGATCCACTGTCTTGGTTAGATTATGAATTTCTGTGGGTATCGTACTTGTCGCTTATGTTTAAAATAACAACCCACAGCTTGTCCTTTGAAGGGAACTGAGGCATAAATCTGTTGCTTGATGATACTCCACAGGTTCTCAGTGGGATTCAGTTTGGGTCAAGATGCTGGCTGCTTCATCAGACGGCGATTTCTTTAGCCTGATTTCATCAGGTACTCTTCTCTCTTTCTGGCAGCAAGTGATGGAATATTGTCATGCATGACCGTCGTTTTTCATCTTAATTCCAGAGGCTTACTCTTGTAGCATGGCACACAGATGTTGTTTGGAAATTCAATATAAGCATCCGCGGTCAAATTTACACCTACAGCAACTTGCCAATGACTAATCAGCTTGCCCCCAATTATTCCAGCCCATAACATCACACCGGCATCTCCATTTATGGGCATGTGCCTGAGTAAAATATATATATTTTTATATATATTTTTGTAAACTCCAGCCTGGCTCTTCCCTGCAGTGAAGGGCTTCTTCCTTGGTTTATGGGTCTTCAGCCTTGCTTATAGGAGCCTGATACAAACTGTCCTAGCAGTGCACTTCACACCACTTAATGTTCCCCATTCTTTTTGAAGGTCATTTGAGGTCATCCTCCGATTTATGACGCACGGCCGGATAAGTTGACAGTCATCTCTGACATTAGAAAGTTCTGCCCTCTACAGTACCTGACTAGTTTTTCATTATTGCCAGTGTCTCCTGCTTCACTTTGTTTCTGTGTAATGCAGTAACAGAAACTTCCAGCCTGGAAGAAACTTGCTGTGCACTGTAGCCTTCTGCCAGTAGAACCAAGATTAAACCAGGATTTAAAAATTCAGATTTTTCAAAAACATAGAGTGGTCTCTTAATTTCTTCCAGAGTACGTCATGCATCCTGTAATATTTGCTTTGCTGACAAATTTACACAACTTGCTTAATAACATGGCCCAATTGTGGAAAAACATGCAAAGATGGCTTCACGTTTTATACACAAGCGCATCAGTGACATTCCCACAGATGATGCAGGTAATGGTCATCAGTGTCACTGCAAAGCAGGACAAAGTAAGAACTCCAAAAACCCCTTCGTAAAATAGTGTGACACATGCTATATATGTGCCATTTGTAGTAAAAAAAAAAAATTGACATTACTGTGACTTTCATTTCCTTTCAAAGGCTTGACTTTCATGACACCTTACAACTTTTGTCATGCAACTTTTAAGACTTTGGCTCCTTTAATTAGAAATGAGTTTTCTTTTTAAATTAACAGCTAGAAGTAATGGTAGGCAGAACATAATGGCCTGTCATGGGAAGTAAAAAGTGCTCTGTCATGAGATGTGACATTCGACCTGCTACTGGACCTTCTGCGTGACGGTTCCTGCACCAGCCGCATAGCTAAATATTTAACATTTAGCTGCCAGTTGAGTTCAGGTCATGGTTCAACCAGTCTTAATATTTCAAGGACTCCAATGTTTTTTGAGATATCAACTGGAAATGAATCTTAAAGAATATTTTAAACCTAAAATATACTGCCATGTGTCTAATCATAAATTATCATCATACATCATATTTGCCTCAATTATTTAATAGTCGATAAGTATTAAACAGATTTGGCATTTAAATCAGCATTTATAATGGCCCATGAAACCAGTTTAATTATGAACTGCCACTAGCAACAGGCATGGGGGGAGGGGGGCTTGAGCAGCAGTGCCATTTGCAGAAGCGATTGAAAGTGCCTCTCTTCTGAGTCCTAAGTGCTCCTTTGTGAATCTTAGTGAGGGGAACCCCCATTGGGGTCGACAAATTTTACCTGCCCCTTGAAAAGACTCTTCAGCCCTGACCGGCTCTCCACAACCACTCAGGGCTACTACTGTCATAAGGTGCCAGATAAGAGGCACCCCGAATCCCAGCACTCACATCGGATTGTCACATTCTCGGGTCCTGAACCTCACACCTCCTCCACATGTTCGGGAACAGGACCCAAGCTTGCTCCACATGCCCCAGTTGCCGTCTTGCTTCAGGACGTCTGGTGTCAGCCAGATGCAGTGACCCTTGAAACAGTGCTGGGAGGTGGGAGAGACGCCGTTCCATTAGGTTATGTGTAGCAGGGGAAGACATCTTAGGTGGCTTAGGAGAAAACAGGACTGATTTAGAGTCACTGAGTGTAATTGCTGGGAAAGTGTGTCAGTGTCGATATGTCTATAAGCGTTTGCAGTGGGACTGGGCGATATAGCAAAATATTTTATTGTAATAATTTTTTCAAACAAAATTGATAATTCCCACAATATAACTCAAGTCATTATTCCTTTATTCAATGCCCCATATATGCTTAAAATTCCCTTGGAATCGCCCTTAAATAGATTGAGAACATGAAAAAGGTGACAAAGTGAATGGACTGCAAAGTGAAATCTAATTTGAATAAATTAGACAATATGCCCTAAAAATTATACACTATTTTCAGAGATTTTCATAATATCAATATTAATCACAATATTCTAAAATTCATATGCAGAAAACAGAAATATGACAGGTGACACTGAGTTCTGATTATGATGACCAAATTGTTTTACTAATAGTTGGAGCATGTGACTGGTATAATGATACATTATGCCAACAACAGACTCATACCTTAATGGAATTTCTGTAAATACAGTGCAGTATAGCTGCTAATTATGCAAGAAAACAGGTGTTTAGGCTATATCATGATATTCAAAATGATGACAATATTATAATCACCATACGATATTTTATCAATTTATTTATTTATCGGGGAAGTCTGGGTTTCCCTGCTTAGACTGCTGCCCCCGCGACCCGACCCGGAACAGCGGTAGTTAATGGATGGATATTTATTTATCATGAATGTGTGCAGCTGTGCGCACAGGTCAGTGGTAGTGTGGCTGAGTGTGGGAGAGAATAAGATTCTGGGAGGCGGGGTACCTTCCCAGGTGCACACATGGTGCCATCGATGGGCGGGCCCTTCTTGGTCTTACAGAAAAATGGGTTGTCAGGGTGGCTGCACCACAGCTGTTTGCAGGGGTCAAAGGTGCGGTACTGGAGGGAAGAGAGACAGCCTTGTTCTCAGGCTGGCAGGCCTATGATGCACCCTGAGACCCATATTAACACGCCACCGCCACTGCGAAGTACTCAAGATCGACACCAGAGAGTGCTATAGGACTGGACAAAAAATACAGGTACATGATATATAGAAACATCACAGACTAACCCATCTGAATATACAACCACATGGCTCTGTTTCAGTAAGCTACAGACAGGAAGCCAATGCATGCAGATGAGGAATGGAGAGGACTCTGGTATGGCAATACTGATACGGCTCGTTGAGCATTAGATGTACAATGAACTGTGAAGGGGCTATAAAACAATGGAGCGGGAGGAGGTCCATGCTAAAAGGACCATCTACTCGCCTCTCCTCGGGATGAGGTCTCCCCTCAACCAGCAATTCTGCTGGTGCACTGACTGGAGGTGTTCCACAAGGCTCACACTGGGACCGCCGCTCATAATGTCAGCTCAGGAAGCTGACCGACAAGAACTGCAGGATCCCAAATCCTTGGCCCCTGGGAGTGCATCTACATGCCACCAACTCTGACCTACATATGTAGGTGTGTGGACTACTGGCTTGCCTGAAAAGGAATTCTGCTTTGAAAACAGCAGCTGATGAGCTATGAGCTAGAGGGGGATAGTCATAATAGCTTGTACACAGAACGAGGATGCAGCCCTAGGGGGCGCCACAGAAGTGCTATCTAGAATCCTGCAGAACGTGTGGCCAATGACAATGGGAGTAACAGAAAACGAAATACGCAATGGACAAGAACATTGAAAGAAAGAACGATAATATCGATATCGATAAGTAAAAAACAAGAGGGGCCACAGCGTTCCGGAGGGTGTTGACTTACCTGTGTTCCTGATTGGCCCACCTTTTGCAGCTAAGAAAATGGTTTGACAAGAGAATAAAGCATAGCATTCCAACTGGCATTCTGCTCAAGGCACAAGAGTTTATCTAGAAGGTGCTTTCTGTTTCAGCTGTGATTGTCGCTCAGCTTTGCTCAGCCCCTCTGTGTTTACCCATCAACGCCCTGACAGTTACAGAAACAGCCCGGCTCCATGAGTCTCTGTGGGTTCTGTTCCTGTTTTTTGGACGGGAGAAAGCGAATGCTGCGATGCAAACATGTTTCTTGCTTTTTCTCTCTTGTGCCATTGGACAGTGTATACATGCGACACTTCAAATTCCACATGCTCATTCTCCATCGCCCCCTGCTGGATGGCTCCACAGTGCGCCTCTCAGACCCTCATTAAAAATTACACACACATACCCTGAAGGCATACTTACATAGGTATTTATACATCTACAAATGCTTGGCCATAGATAGGTCTAGAATGAAGTACTAGAGAATTTAAAAAATGCAATTAACATTCTGTGTATATCAATGTCATGCAGCCTTGCAATTTCAAGAGAGAAACACTGTTGTTGTCTATAGGCTCAAGTAGGTCAGTACACCATTTAGGATTAGACCACATGAAGTCTGTCCATAATCATTACTGTGTGTCGTAGAATGGTGAATGGTGTTCTCAAGGTTTTTACCTAGATTGTGAATGCATATTGTTTACTGAATGAGGTGGAGTGAAAAAGAGGGGTGGAGCTTTGAAGTCCACACCAGGCAGTGGGGAGGGGGGTGTTGGGGACTCACCGCGGTGCACATCATGTAGCCGGCACCAAAATCAAAGCGGCACTGCTCGTTCATAGAGTAATGGATCCCCGGTAGCCGTGGCAGCGATGGCCAGTCGTGGTCAAAGGGGTCATCGCGGAGACAGTCGTAGGAGCTGTTAGAAAGAGTGTGAGCTACTTTTTGGCTGTAGGCCACCAGCAAACCAATTTCAGCAATTCAGTCAGCTCTACTGCATAACAAAC
This sequence comes from Mormyrops boulengeri, assembly GCA_026781065.1. NCBI lineage: Eukaryota > Metazoa > Chordata > Actinopteri > Osteoglossiformes > Mormyridae > Mormyrops > Mormyrops boulengeri. The sequence goes on from JAODLD010000002.1 coordinate 19,642,390, forward strand.
TGGATCAGTAACAGAAAGGCTAATGGTTCGAGGCTGGACTGAGTGTACAAAGTACATAATATGTTGCAGTAAATGTTTAGCTGTATATGTGGAAAAGGGTAAAATAACTAAGAAACAAATTAACTTGGCTAAAACTAGGGGTAGCATTACAGAGGAGGTGAAAGATGGAAGAATTTTGGTGAATACAGAAAATAAGATGAAGTTATGGGAGACAGAGAAAGGATGTGGATAAAAAAGAGGGTTTTATATGACAGACGAAGGTGTGGCTTAAAAGGAAAGGTTTACTTGCTAGAGGAGGGGTGCGGCTTAAAGTGAAGGGTTAATATACTGTAGGAGGGGCGTGACTTAAAGTGAGGGGTTAATATACTAGAGAAGGGGCGTGGCTTAAAGTGAGGGGTGCTAGATGAGGCGTGTTGCCTAAAAGGAGGGACTGGGGGTTGACTCACTGCAGGTAGCGGCCGAGCTCCTGCTGGCTGCAGCGGGACCAGTGGAAGCGGTGGAAGGCAGCTTGCACCAGTGGGGCCATGATGCTCCCCATGTGCACCTCATCCCCACAGCGGTTCCCCTGGCCATCGTGCTCCATGCCCAGCCTGTGATGGCGACAAACAAAGCGTGTATCTGCATCTGTCTCCAGGGAAATGTATGATGCTGTGTATAGACATGACACGTTGCACATACATGTGTGAATGCCCAACACATAGCAAGTATGTAGAATTCTCTATGCACATTAATGTACAGGTATTACAATCTCTTTCTCAAAATTTGAGAAAACATTCCTGGAGAAATAGTTACTAATAAACTTTGAGGGATATGGTCAAAACAAATGCTTTTTATTTGTTATGAGTTTTCATTTTTCTTTTCTTTTTGGCTGGGGGATGGTAATAATTAACAACGTGGGTAATCTGCCTACAGACAGCAATGCAAACGTGTGTGTGTGTGTGTGTGTGTGTGTGTGAGTGTGCTTCTTGGAGCGATGACAGAATCCCATGACACTCACACATGCCCGGTCTCGTGAGCCACGACGAAGGCGGAGGAGAAGCCATCTTCGTGGTTTAGAGTACAGCTCCGAACTGGGTGGCACATGCCAGTGACGGGGGCGTACCCTGAGAGAGGGAGGAACGTGGGGTGAGGTGAGGTTGGGGGCCAGTGCTGATCCTGAGGTCTGAGGACAAACAGGGCACTGGGCAGTTCCCTGCTGAAGCAGCCTCACATCTGCTCTGCATGCTACCATGTCCATTAACCATTGTCGTCGTCATCATCATCATCATCATCATCATCATCATCATCACCCTTTTCATCATAATCATCATCACTCTCATCTACATATTTCTTCTATCCTTTAACAAGCCTAGTGTGCTTATTAATGCTCATATGCCGACATGCTACAAACAGCCCCCTATGATGCTCTTTAAAAGCCCCTGGGGTATCTGCTGCATATTGGTGCATGAGGCTCTCTGACCTGCATCTATGTGTGGTCACCTAATGGGGGTGGGGGGCTCATGCACATCCTACCCTGCATGCCCGTGGGGCCAAACTCCTGGCGGGTGAGGAAGATGGCGTGGTCGTGGTACTCGGCGTCGGCCGTGTCCTGCTTCTGTTGCATGAAGGCCCAGCGGCAGACGTTCTCCAGGCTCTGAGATGGGTTCCCCAGCTCGATCAGGCTCTTAGACTGGACAGTGGAAAGACATCCCATCACCAAGTGACACCAGGTTAGAGTAACCGGGCAAGCAGACCTGTCTGCGGCATTGCGTCATTGTTGAGTGATAAACAAATGGCGGGGTCATTTCTGTTTCAAACGAAAACGTCTATGGTATTAGCAAATAAAAGGAAACAGCTGCAGAAAGAGAATGTTGCTTCTGGATGGGCCAGGAATACAAGAGTGTGAGAGATGTCTTCCAGATGTTCGTCTGAAAAACTACTTCCATCGCCAACTCTTAAAACCGTACAGATGAGCATATCCCTAATGCATTCCAATACTTGCACATTCCTGGCAGCAGGTGGTGCTGTTGCAGTGACAAACAGCCGTACGGTGGACCGTGGCTGTCAGCGGGGCCCAGACGCCCTGACACAAACATGCTCTGGCATTTGTGTATTCCCTCCTGCCCGCTCACAGACAAACACAAAAACAAACAGATGCACACACAAATAAATTGTTCCCCTGCCACAAAAAATGTATTAAATTTAAAATAAAAATGTTTTTACTGGCAGGAAACATATTTGGTAAATATTGCCAAAGCATAAATATTAAGAACTACTCAGGCTATAAACATACATACTTCTGTCTTTGTCACACAAACACACAGGTGTACTTTAGTGTGATTTCCAAGATGCTGAGAGCACCATCGTGCTAATTCCCGCTGCTGACATGAAGCGAGGTCGCCGCGACCAGATGTACAGATGCTCCCCAGTGTAAAAATGATGTAAGAGGTGCTTGCAGTCGCAGCACTAATAGACAAGCTGTTGGCGGACTATGATGTTGCCAAGGTGATTGAGGGTGATAGACAGCCAAGTCCAGGGTGGCATGCAGATTGGGGGCAGGCAAGGGCTGCAGGATGGGAAGGTGTCTGTGCCCCTGGGAGCAAGCTGATTGGCCTGTCAGGGATGCTTGCAGCTTCCCGTTTCAGCTTGGTATGTGCCAGGTGTCAGGGTACTGTAATATTACCCACAATCCTCTACAGCTGTTCACAGACTAGCTCCCACACAGCAGACCCAGCGGTCCTCCACACACTGAGAGTGGTCTTGCTGGTGAATTGTATTGCACAAAAAAAAAAAAAAACACAAATGGAGTTGCATGAACTTGCAAGGCTTGCATGCAAAACTGCTGATGGTACATGCAGTAATGGCTGATGTGGAAGCAAAATAATATATATATATTACACACACACACACACACACACATATATCAGCAGTGGAGGCGCTCGTTTTGGGAGCCACAACAAGAAGAGTCAAACAGACAAAATAATTTGCCTAAAGCACAGAATTATTAATGAACAAAGCAGGGATATCATTGATTGGCTGACTTTATTGGGCTCTGTGGAATGTTCTGTTCTTTTTGGCTCACTGGGGGTAAGCTGACTGCAAAACATCAGCATTCTGTTAGCTCTGGCACTGAACTGTAAAAGCGCGCAACATTAAAAACGCTCTCCTGGGATCCCCATGCTTTTAGTTCCCCTTTCACTCCAGTCCAATGGAACCGTAAGCTGTCAATCTCAGTGAGGAGCTGTGTGAGTGTGGAAGGAGGCGGAAGGACTTTGGACTGAGTATACGTGTTAAGCTCAAAGAGAACATTTTTTGATAACCTTGAATACTCTTGAACCCATGAGAAGAGATCACATAATACAAGGGGCAATTTAACATTGCAATTCTGGCCCCTACGGTTGCCTGGGGACTGCTGACCTTTGGCAGTAATGCAGAGGACGTACAAGATCGAGCTGATATCCAGTGGGGTGCCAGCAAATACAACCTCTCCCTAACATGCCCACCTACCTTCCCATATCCAAGCATGATGATCCGCACCAGGACGACGTTGATCCGGGCACCCAGGGACTGGTCGTGGTAAATCTCGTTCACCTGCATGCGAGGAGAAGAACTGTCTAGAGGGGTTCTAGATCTAGGAGGTGGATCTAGAATGGCTTCTGGATGTGTACATCCTTGCCTAAAAGAATGTCACAGACACAAAAACAGTATTTTCCCAAAACATCATGGTTCCCCTCATTGAAGTACCTGCAAAGCTCAGATTTATCTGGTTCCCCTCATGAGGTCAGACTGGAACCCCTTTCCTAGCATTATGATAATATACACACCGAACCTGTAAAGTAGCACAAGTGCTTGACGGAAGGACAGAGACCCACCCCACAAATCCCATGCTGTGAAGAGGCACAAAGAAAGTGCATGCTGGGGTCATCCCCATAGGATCTGTGATGTGGGAGGGGGGTGGTCATTGCGGGATCACGGAATGACCAAAGTGGTCAGATTAGATGCCTTTGCTTGCAGAGCGCTGTCACCCAGTGAGTCTGCCATTACCCGGGAGTGTCAGGTCAGCGATAGCATCGGGAGCAAGGAGCTTCTGATGGCGCGGCCTACTGAGACTGTCGCCGCATCCTGCCGTGGGAGCAGTGGGCGACAATTACTGTCAAAACATTCTGCCAAATCCGTCTTATTCTTTCCTCTCCCTCCTGTGCATATTTCATTTCCGTATTTTGTTTCCTAGCCTTCCTCCATATGAAAGGAACAGCAAAGCTGGAAAAAAAACTTCAACTTGGCAGAAGTACAAGTTTTCTCCATTGAGAAGCTCGCAGCCTACCTCAGTGGATTGCTCACTAAGTGATTTCCACGACGGCGGACGAGCAGTAATTTTTGGGTCAGAGCGATTTCTGGATGTGAGAAACCTGCCTAGTTTAGCAAGTCGCAATGCCCGTTCCGCCTCGGAACTGCTCCACCCAACATCCATCCAACTTCCTACCGCTCATTCAGTGCAGGTCATGTTGAGCCTGGATCCTGTCCCAGGAAGCATGGGGGACACGACAGGGGACATTCTGGGTGGGATGCCATTGTAGGGTGCACACTCATATACACAAGCCATCTAAGCCATGTTTATGAGGCACAGACATCCACATACAGGGAGGAGGGAATCGAATCATGCTTTGTATCTCCAACCCCCTGACTTTGTTGGTCTTCCTCACCACTTATATACAATGTTCACTGTGCTGCACAAGACCTGCTTGACTTTCACCACATTTACTGTACCTGATCAGCACACATATGACTTCTGTACATGTCTCTCATACCAGTGCTCCTACGGCCATTGTCATTGTGCACCTATCCATCTCATCCTTCCCGCCAGACTTCATTTAGCTTTTAAAAGCTGGAAGATACTCTATCACTATTCAGGATCCCAATCAGTCATTGCTCAGATGTTTTCAAGGCCTTCCTAATTCACTGCTCTTCTGCCCAATCGAATCCCAGCTTCCATTCTTCAGGCTGCATCTCTACTAGGGCTTCGACCTGAGTCTCTTTACCGATTTAACTAAGGGAAACTGGCCCTGGTGAACCATGGGAACTTTAGAAAAAAAAAAGTGGAAAAAAAAATTGAGTTAAGTGGCGCGACAGAGGTAGACAAATTGGTACAGGAGTTCAGACGGGGTGTCCTCGGTGTCTGTGCGAGCCAGTTAATGAGGCAGGGGGATGTAAACATAGGCCCCGATAATGAGATGGCTGACCGGCGCACAACAGGGAGGGGTAGAGCGGCAGCCCTGCACACTCGCGGATGCACTGGGCACCCGCAGACAGCCAGAGAGATTCCCCTCCTCCAATTCCGCGTCGTCTTTGTTTTCTTTCCCTCGCTGAAGTTTCTTGGCCATTCTGTGGTGGAACTAGTTGCTAGGCAACCACCAAACTTCAGGGGGAGGGGGCTGTGGAGCCGTGGTGCTCCCAGGTACATGCGGGAAATGCCTCTCCCATGTCCTAGGCTGACTTCCCCAGGACCAGTCGAGTGGCTTCCTTTGGCTGCCGATGAGCTTCCAGAATAAGTGCTTATAAAGTGCCCCAGGTTTGTTCGTTGGTTGTTTTGTTTACTTGGCGACCATCTGCTTGCGCTCGGGGGGGGGGGGGGGGGGGGGGGGGGGGGGGGGGGGGGGGGGGGGGGGGGGGGGGGGGGGGGGGGGGGGGG
>JAODLD010000002.1:19665846-19685279 GCA_026781065.1 Mormyrops boulengeri
CCCCCCCCCCCCCCCCCCCCCCCCCCCCCCCCCCCCCCCCCCCCCGCCCCCCCCATCTCTCCAATGGGATTTAATAACTCAGCATTTAGGAAGGGTTATTTTACATTTGCCTGTTTGGAAGACATCACCCAGCATTATTTAATTTGCAGCGCATAGCTGAGCATGTAATGCTCCGTAATCCCGCCATACTAAGAATCCCCGGGGTGGGGGGGCACTCGCTTCGCCAGATGCCATGCCTGGCCACAGCCTCATATCCTCAGCAAAGGTGTCGCGTCTGTCATTCCCAGTAACGTGTCTATGCCGCACCAGGCCCGGATACTCAAGTTCGGTAGGGCTGTTTATGGAGATTTATTGGCCTGGAATGGCATGGGCAGGCTGGGGGAAAATAAAACTGTCTGTCAAAGACAGACACAGACATAGTGTGTTTTACGAGGCCTGCATCACGCCATAAAGCACCTGCCCCTGCCCAAGGTCTTATTTTGACTCACCGTGACACCAGTGTCACATGTGCCCAGCATGGCCCCAGGCTGTGTTTGTGATGGAGCTATCTGCTGCCCAGTCATGCCCTCCAGGTAGAGTGTCAGTCTGGTAGCTGTGAGAGGTGTGTGGCTAGGGGTCATAGGTCATAGATCACAAATCACAGGAGTTGCAGACTAGCTTGAAGCCACCTTTCCACATGTCATCCGTTTCACATGAATGCTACCTTCATTCTCTGATGACCACATATAACATATAATCTTGAGACTCATGGCATCAATTCAGCAAGAAAATACTGGCAGTCATCAGAAGTCTCGGCCCTTTGAAACAGTTTTTTAGTAAAGAGGTGATTCTTTATATACAGTATGTCTTTTATATATAGTCAACCGCAGAATTATTGTCAACCTTCATGAAGATGAGTTAATTATTAATGTGTTAGATGGATCATTAATACAATAAACCATATTTTGAGTTTAAATAATAGTGCAAGTGTTATATTTTATTTTAACACAATTTAGTTTTCTCAGACACAGATTATAGTTTAGTAGTACCATTTTAATGGAACACTTAGGTTTCACAAAACATCGGCACCCCCAAGCTTAGTGTAGCCTCCCCTGGCAAGGATACCAGCACTGAGCCTTTTTCTGGAACTTTTAACTAGGCTGGAGAACACTTGCAGAGGATTCCTACAAACAGCATAACTGCACTTCCTTAATATTCTCGGGTTTACTCTGGTACACTGCCCTCTTCAGCTCACACACGCGCTGAGTGGGGTTCAGGTCTGGACACTGAGTTGGCCACCGCAAAACCTTTATTTTTGTGTTCTTGCAGCTATCTCTGCGTTGATTTAGATATGTGCTTGGGGTCATTATCTTGTTGAAAGGTCCATCCACAGCCATGGTTCAACCTTCTGTTAGAGGCAAATAGGTTTTTGGTTAAAGTGTTCTGAAACTTTGTGGAATTCATGATGCCATTGAGCTTCACAGGGGGCCACTTGCAGCCAAACGGCCCCAAAATATCAACAATCCATCACCATTTCTGACTTTGGCTATGCAGTATGTACTCTGCTTTATTCGTCAAACATGCTGGCGGTGCTCAAGACCAAGAAGTTCAACCTTTGTGTTACCAAATCACACAATTCATACTGTAATTCCAGTAATATCTGGCATACATCAGGCGCCACATTTTGAGGCAGTCTCTGGGACGGCGTCTTTGGAGAAACTATTACAAGAAGCTTCTGGTGAAGCAGGCAGTGTCTGACAGTCGATTCTGAAATATTAAAGCCCCAGGATTCATGCAAACCATACTGTCCAGATTACTGGGTTCCCATGTTGATGAAAGACAAAGGGATTTTACTTGTGTGTGACATCGTATATGTGCCCCAGAGAAACAGGAAATGGTCAAAGACAACAAATGACTCCCTATGAAACAGGAGCAACATAAAGACATATTTTGTTCACCAAGGACGCAAATGTCTTTGGTGATATTCAAAATATTCCTCAGGGGCGCCAATATTTTTGCTCCATATATTCTTGGACAATTTCTCAATTGTGAATTTCGCTTACCGACGTGGACACATTCTGAGAAATGCGTTGTTAGGTGATTGAGTGGTTATGCAAATATCATAGAGTGTACTTACAAAAAATCTAGATGGTATAGCCTACCACACACCTAGGCTACAATAAACAGTTTTTAATAAGTAGAAAGAGTACAATATAAATTAATGATACAAAGTACAGAATAGTAAATATATAAACCAGTAACAGTTATTTTAATCATTACCAAGTATTATGTATTGTACATAACTGTATGTTCTATACTTTTACATAACTGGCAGCACAGCAGGATGGTTTACACCAGCCTCACCACAAACACGTGAGTATCGGCTGTGCTACAACGTCACAAGGCGACAGGAATTTTTCTGCTCCATTATAATCTTATGGGACTACCTCTGTATAAGCAATTCATCTTCAACCAAAATGCCTCCTTTTCTACTTTCTGGCTTTTATTAATCACCAGCAATTTTGAACACTTAAATGGAAGAACACTGAAGAACCCGTGAGATTAACTTTACATAAAATAACTGGTAACACCTTACTTGATGGGGCACAAATATAGTACTATACTATTACTTATGTATTAATTAACCACAAATTCAGTCTTAGGTACATGCTGATCTCATGATAATTCATCATTAATGAATCATAATGCATCTTTCATCCTAAGCAGTTACTTTATTTGTTACTATTTCTGTAAACCTTTGTGAACTACTGAAGGAACTACTGAAGGAACAAGTAATGAATAACACAAGTGAAATTCTGATGTCATGTTTGTTCATCGTTAATGAATCGTGGTGCCTTTCAAGTAGCGACTACATTTGTTGATGACTTGTTCATGATTTGTACTTCAGTAGTAACTGAGTAATTACTAAGTATTTGTGCCCCAAATGAACAAAATAGAACACTATACTCGACAGCATAACCAAAATGTTCCCACAACTCTGACGTGGATGTGCCCGGGTGCTCTGCAATCTCAGAGTTATTATCCACCTTGAGCTAATGAAACTAGCCTAGCTTTTACTGCCAGCGTGATCACTTGATCATGATTGGACCAAAACAGTCACGTGACACAGAGTTGGACAATAGGCGTAATATGTAAAATAGGTATAACATGTAAATCATTTAGCTTGCCCTAAGTTTTATTCTAAACAGAATAAAAAATATTGTGATTTACATGTGTCATAGTGTTAATGTTAAGGCAAGGAGCGTGCGCTTATTATAGAGCGTTGCTACACCTACCACACAACGAACCACCTCACGGAGGAGACCCCAAGTACAGCCATGCAGCTGGTGATACCACAGCACCGCACTAGTCTGAATGGAACACTGTCAGTTTGTTTTCTTTTCCGGTGGCTGGAGAGCCAATCCTGCCACCAACCCCCAAATTTCCCTGTAAGTTGGAGGACCGGCTTGCAGGGCTGGATGTAGATTAATGTCATACCCAAGACAAGGCAATTACAGGTGAAGGGCCTCGCTCAAAAGCCCTACGGAGTGTGATCACTCTTGGCATTTATGGGATTCAAACCAACAACCTTCCAATTGGTGGAACACATCCTTGGCCTCAGAACCACCCCTCCACTGCAGGGATGGTGGATATCATGTTTCTGTCTTCCACAACCGCAACACCGAATCGTGAACGATTGCCTTATTTTCTGATGGGGGTGTTAGCACATGTACCATAGGGGGGAAAGCTGTTTACATGGGGTACTTAGCATATATACCGTAAGGGGCAAATATATGTTTATATGGGGTACTTAGCATATATACTGTAGGGGGCAAATAAGTGTTTACATGGGGGACTTAGCATATACAGGCTATCGCTGAAGTTACGTTCCAGAGCCATCAGCGATAGGTGAAAATCCGCATTAAAGAAAGACCTTATAAATAGTTTCTTTTTAATAGTTTAAGCCTTAAAATACCCCTCCCACATGCTTCAAACATATGTAAACATTAAAACACCCTTTGTGAACACATATGATATGTGTATGTCGGGCTAAGGATATGAGTATAATAATAATATGTAATGTATATGAATATATATATAGACACATCGCAGAGAACTGTGATGCGTTGGGGAAAAATCTGCAATATAGCGGGGGATCGCTGTAGACCATAGGGGACAAATATGTGTTTACATGGGGGAGTTAGCATATACTGTATGCCGTCAGGGGCAAATATGTGTTCACATGGGGGGGTTAGGATATATACCGTAGTCGGCAAACATGTGTTTACATATACTGTAGGGGGAAAATATGTGTTCCAGGAGGTCAAAGTTCAATATCAAATGTTAAATCTGTCACAAGTCCATCTTCAGATAATGCCCGCAATCACGAGTGAGTGTAATATATCTGAGAAAAGCTCTGTATCAACCTTAATCCTCAGCATTGTTCTCATCAAAATCCGTGTTCCCCCTCTTATATAATACCATGAATACAGACTTACTGTTGGCAGGAATTTCTGGACCACAGTGAAAAGTGTCCCCTCATAGCCGAGAATCCCTGAGAAGTCACTCCTATGATTCGGTAACCATGGTGATCCAGAAAATCAGGGATACATCCCAATTGATGAGCCAGGGTTTAAAGCTGCAGGGATACGTGATCCTGTTTCGCTGGTGACAAGGGCAATGCGAGCCTGGTCCCCCAGCCCCAGGCAGAGGCCCCTCTGCTAGATGCGGATCCAGCCCTGTCTGCAGGGTAACAGGACACCATCCTTGTACTGAGTGGGGAGGAAAACGACTGCTTCCTCCCCTCTGCCACTGACAGAGCCCCCCCCAGTTTTCATCCACATTTAATGGGGGGGGGGTCTCACTACACTACCTGCTGAAATTGCTCGCCCCCTTGGGAGCTTTATGTGGCATTCCTGGTAAATTTTAACACGTTTTGTAGCAGATGCCGGGAAAACACAATGTCAAGTGGGAGCTTTCGGGGAAGCTTCGCCCCCGCCGGTGACCCGCAGTGCAATATCAGAGTTGCACCTTGACTCTTGTTATGGTGATTTGCTCACATTATAGGTGGTTACAGATTACATCCTCTGTGTGGGTCAGTAAGAGCGGTTTGAGTTCGCCAGCAATATTATTTTAAACTACATTTCATTACAGGAAAAAAATAAACAGAAAACAAATTGCATCATGGTGGCCGAGCTCTACACTGTGTACTTGGGAGTTTCTTAGTAATATAATATAACCTCCCTCATCTAATCAGATGCTGTTTCTGTGTTTGATGAGGAAACGGCCAGGGAGGGGTTCGTGTTCCCTCTGAATGCCCCAGTGGCACCAAGTCCTAATTACAAACCCAGCAGAAATGTCAGCGCAATTTGCAGCCCACACTCACGAGGGAGCCATGGGACAGAGGAAATCCATGGGCCTCTTTTAGCAGCAGAGCCTCTCTCTCTCTCTCTCACACACACACACACACATACACACACCGCCATGTGTCTATCAGCATAGACGTGTTCTGTATGTTGATGCACATGTATACTGCACGTGTGCACGCACACACACACACACACACACATGCACGCACGCACGCACGCACACACACACAAGCAGAAGGATGGATAGGCTCCTCCAACCTTGTGCTTCCCTACGTGACGATACCAGCCCTGGCATGTAGGCTGGGGTAATACATGTCAGAATCACTGCAAACGGGCTGTTCCGATGGTACCCGGACATTTCTACCCAGCATTCCCTGCTTCGGAGGCAATAAGTCCAGCCAAGGGAGGATATTCTCTAACAAGAGCATTGGTCTGTGATGCAGTGGGGTGGGGGGGCATCACTGCTGCCAGTCGCATTCCCCGAGCCCAGCACCGAGGCTGTCTGGGAGGCTCGGATTGGGACCTCCATTATTACCACCGCTCCTCCTCGCGGTGAGCGAGAGGCCAGGTGTACTCACAGGACCAGAGAGCATGCGGCTTTAAAGGTCACGGCACGGCGGGCGGACAGGAGAGCAGGGGCAGGGCGAGAGAGGGAGGGGGGCCTCGCAGAGGAGCAGTGGATGACTGCCAGGTGCCTCCACCTGTGTGGGGCCTCCTGGAGTGGCCCGGGGCTGCTTTTTGTGATGACACAGCGCCTTGCCCATTCCGCCCCCTCGGTTCCGCTCAGTCCTCTCATCCATTACCACCTTCCCCACCTCGCCGCGGCCAGGCACGCGGCTCGGCTACAGCAATCTGTGGCAGTCCTGGTGCCACTCACTCCACAGGCCCTGCTCCATGGGTCTTGATTAATTGCTGGGGCTCCGTTTCAGACAAGGGGACGGGGGTAATCAGTAGCCTGCTGAAAAGTAATGGTGGTTCGGGGTCGAACGGGACCCGACCTGCCATTTACAAGGTGTCCTTATTGTTTTTCTCCCTATAAGAGGCTTAGGAAACAGCTCAGACCCCCAGGGCCAAAAGTCTCCTTTGCAATCCTGCTCAGCAGGGACCTGCCCCACTTGCCCTTGGCCCAGGTGACTCAGGGAACTGGCATGACCCCTTGCCCCTCTGTGGGCACACATTAAATGGAAATCATCTTATTAGCAAAGTTTTAATGCGCTTCCAAGATTCCCCCAGCTCCCACCAGTGGAATTCTAATTAACAGTAGCCATAAATATTTAATTTACTGAAATGTACAACCTTTTCATTTGTACTCATTCTGTGGGGCGTTACTGTGCTCTTCACTAGCTTAATGGACACCTTGATCCTGGGTAGCAGTGTCACCAGCTACTGCAGTGAATGACGCACCAATGTTCCTCCATGCGCAATTGATGCACTTTGCCAAATGTACTGCAGTTTATCATTTCTAAAATACGTTATCAAATTAAAGCATTAAGAGTACACTGTCAGCGCTCACAGATCAAAAGGCTTATAGTCACCGACTCCAAACAGTGGACGTCCTGTTGGTCAGCAAGCCCAGTAAAACCCAATAATAACCACGTAATCCTTCTGGTCTTTTGCAGAAGAACAGCAAAAACTGGGTGGGATCAGCAGTGTTTCAAATAAAAACATTAGGACTGCAAAAAATGATTATTTGAAAATCATGGGATCAGACGATCAACTAAAAAATATTTTCCCGATGCTCACATTCATTGTGCATTAATAGTTAATTGGACCAAAACACAGAGTTGAAACGCAGAAGCACAAATGTTTTATTAAAGAAAGAAAAAAAGACAATTGTGTGGTACGGTATGTTTAGGATGCAGTTGTAATAAAAACGTAACACAGTATAGAAAATCTGTATTTAATTGAATAAGTGACACCATATTTAGCTTAATAATGATTGTACTTAATATCGCGGTATATGGAATTTGGATAGCTTTTTCAAAAGCAATGCTATTCCAGCATTTAGAAATCTGCTGGCCGAGGGGGGGGCGGGGTGGGGGGTGGTCGTATCTGTGTTTGTTGCAATGCATCTGCCCTCTGCTGGCCCGGTGGAACAACACTGCTGTATACGCGTGTCAACCATGACGATCTGCGTTCATTGACATGTAGCATGAACACATGGCATGCGGAAAAGTGCAGTATGAACACGGCAATGTTAATGTTGCTAGGTGGTGATGTCATTATACGCAATTGATGCAGCAAGCTGCAAAAATGTAACCGATCGATGACGAAATTTATTGGCAACTTTTTATTGCCGATTATTATCGATGTTTTCGATTAGTCCTTGCAGCCCTAATGCGCGTGCTCACACACACACATATATACACACACCCACACACACACACACACACACACACACACACACACACACTTCTCCATTCAGGTTTGGGCATTCCCTTCAGCATCCCTGCAGGTGATCAGAGGCTGGATTTCACAGCTTGCTCCCAAGTGTGACTGGCGTTAGTGTGGCCTAAGAAAGCAGGGAAAAGTGCTGATATGCAGGAACCGAGGGCCGACCTGCCACCGACTGTCTACAAAGGTGTGACGAGCCTTAAAGCTCTCTGACAGCTCCTCTCCTCCTTCTCCAGGCCCTTTCCAGAGTTCCCGCAGTCTGACTGTGCCATGAAGCCAGAGGCAGGAGCTGCACTCCACACTTCCTTGAAACCAAGCTGGTCGCCAGGGATTTGACTGCTTTCACTGGGAATGATAAAAAGAGATTTGGAGGCCACTACTAGGCTAATGTTAGTCTTAAGCCAGCCTCACATGTGCTGAGCTGAGAAGTACATATCTATGTACCTCTTCATGTGGCCCTAAGACTGGGAGACTCCGGGTTTCTCCAGAAATCAGAGCGCATCTGATGACTCTGGGCCGAATCAGTTCCCAAAACACTACTTCAGAAACAAAGCCAAGCGTGGATGGGCAAAATAGCTGCTGTAAGTAAAAATGTTTTTGTGTGCGTGTAAATAAAGAGATGACTTCACGGTAACATGGCTTTAATGATAACAAACAGGCTCCCCTGGCCCTCTCAGAAAAGCTGCTGTGATTAGATGCAGGAAACACAGATGTTGAGATGTATGACCGTGCAGCGAATTTCCGGCAATTAGCGACGGTGCAAAGCACAACTACCGATGGGCGCTTTGATAGTTCAAACAAAAGCTTCCTGAGATAGCCCTGCTTAATGTTTGACTGGGTCTCGGCCTCATTTTCTGTCAGGAAAGGTTCCGGAAAGTGTGTATCGCACACCTGCTAGGGTTAGTGGCCCTGTTGCTGCTTCAAGTCTTAAAATCACATACTGACAAAGCTATTGGCTGCTACATCCCCCCCCCCCCCCAGGCACCCCAATCTCCACCTTTCCCCTGCCAGGACTACTCTGCAGATGGCCTGGCACTGACTACTGGAGCTTGTTAAGCTGGTTAGCCGATGGTGCTGTGTTGACCACGCCAAAGCAATAAGGACGAGTGATGATTAAGAGATCTAAAGTCTTCAAACATCAACAGTGAGCTGAAGCTGCTTAACTTACTGCTGGTTGAATTTCATAGCAAGGCGTTATGAGGGCCCAATCCCAGAATCCCAGAATATATCATTAATATATGTCATGCTGCATCCCAGCACATTGACTGGGATTCAGACTAGATTATACAGAACATTGAGACTAATCATTAAGGTCTACTGATCTCGATTTCCTAATGGGTATAGCATAGATGATGCCCACTGGACAATTGCTAGAGATTGCTGCTCACCCATGAAATTCAGCAACCCGGTGATACTGCAGGTATACTTGTCTGCATAGAGACTCATAATCAAACTGGCCCTATGTCACCGCAGTAGAAACAGAAAGAATCAACTAATTCATTAAGTGCAGAACCTGTTCCCCTGCTGTGGTTAGCATCTCGGCCCACATGGCAGGGGGATGGCGGGTGTCACTGCTTTGGCTCTTAACACGCCACGTCAGCCACTCCAGTGCTTGCAGACTGCCCGCAGAGACTGGCACCCACACTGACACCTTTGGTTCTTTGAAGCTCGAGTCTAGGCTGATCTGTTCAGGAAACAGACCTAGGCTCACTGAGTTGTTTTTTCTTCTGTCATTCTCATCCAAGCTTCCCTGTGCTACACTCTGAGGCCCTGAGACACCCTCTGTCCTGAACATCCTAACATGCGCCAGACCACATCCTCCAGAGAGCCATTACGCCGTACTTAAAACCGACAGCTGAATTCTGGCACCTGTTTTCACAGTTTCATTCTAAATTAAGGCTTTACTGGGCTATAACATTTCATCGGGTCATTTCTGAGTAGATCTGTGATTGATCTACAGCATCTTGCTATGCTGGTACCCTCACCACGCCGGATACTTTGAAAGACTTGGCTCGACATCCCCTATGTTTCAGTGGAAGGCCAGGAAACACTGTTATTTATTGCCAATTTGGGCTCTAACGATCCAGACCAGGTTGAGGGCACGACTCGTGCTGGGGGAGAAAGGGTGGGGATCGAACGCTTCTCAGGGCCTAGCCACCAGTCCCCAGCTGGCCTAATGAAGCACTCTGCTCGAAATGCAAGCACCCAACGCCAGGCTAGGAGATAATTACAGCGAGGAAATTCAAACAGACACACAGAACATTTTTTGATTATCAAGACTTAAGCTGAAATATCCATGGCATAGAGAAACAAATCATATTTTATTTTCCACAACTATATTATAAAGTGGTTTGAGTATTGCAGCCTGTGGGAGATGGCGAACAAGTTAATCCATGAGATTAACAATGTCAGCCACAAAACTATTAATGCGCAATGATTAAGTGTGAATGAGAAAAATATTTTTTAGCTTCATCAAAACCAGGCTAATATCGTAAATGCATACGTACATTGTGATAGGCGAAAAAAGCCATTTCTGAGACTTTAAGTATACAACCACTTAGGTAAATGAGGCTAGCTGAAGGCAGTGAGTGACTCCACACCAACCGCTACCGTTGCTCCTGTTTTCACGGGTCCAGCGGCCAACGGCGGTAGACTGTGTTCAGTGTGCGGCGCTACTGCGTATGTGTGAGCTGGGCGGAGTACAAGGTAGATATTTATTCATTAAAGAAGAAAAACAGACAATGAATGATGCCATTTGTCTTGATGTCGAAACCGGTGGTTCTGTGGGATTAATGCTGTTGAGCATCGTCAGGAGGGTATGAAAGGGAAGTTTTTTCCTTCTCATGGTCCGGAAACAGCGTCCGCTTTCTTGGCCCAGAGTGGCAGAGATTAATTAGCTTTTCTTTTAAGAATCCCTCACTGTATTGCCTCGGCAAACATCATTAATTTCTGAGTTTCATCTTGACGCTTTAAAAGTCACCAGGAACGTGTGAAAAGGTGACAGATCCAGCACATTTAAACGGGGCCTGAGCTCTCACTCTTCGGGCAGGAGGCTTGAGCCAAACACTGCATTAAGATGGCGTCGTTTGCAGTGCCGAGAACTTCTTCACCTTGACAGCTGGACTGCAAATTGAAAGCAGCCACCCAAGCGACTACCTTCACACAGCACTCAGAAAGAGCTCATATATAAGGAGGGAAAAAAAATAACAGCCCAAAGACTAGAGTCCTAGAAGCATCAGCTGCCCCTCCTAGCTCCTCTAAGACATTAACATGTTGACAGAGACCCCCCACAGGCCCAGGACCTACCCTAAGCACCACAATGGTCTCTGTGCCTCTCACCCTTTCATTTTGCTGAGTTATTTACAGCCAGGCCAGGACCTACATATTCCCCAGCGGGCGCTGTGCAGGGACCCTCTGTCCCATCATCCTCCGGTCTTCCACTCTGCACTGTATCTAAACACTGTTTTGTCACCACAAGCCTGGCATCCACCTTTCTCATCTCCTTTATTAAATGGACTTTTCATGCAGCCGGCCTCCTGCGTCCCACTGTAACGCCAAGGACAGTACACGCCATCCACAGAGGCACTGTTTACATTTCCATTCCCCTGATTTGAAATCTCCAAGCTAAAGTGTTGTACCGGCTTTGGCTGACAGATGGCGCGAGGGTCCCTAGGGCATCGTGCTCTGTGATAACCAGCCCAGGATTATGCGGCATTGCCACAATGCTGGGTTGGCCGTAACGCTTCTGCGAGGCACTCATGGGGGGGGGGGGGTCATCCGGGGTCCTGAGAAGACTGCTTGTTGGTGCAGCAGCCCGGCCTTGTCGACGGCTTTCTCACTGAAATGGATTCCAGAGCTGGATCAGGTTTTAAGACTCCATTGATCTCCATGGAGAAAAACAAAACACACAGAGACACAGGAACACTGCTCAGACTAACAGGCATGCACAGAACCAGGGCCAAAGCCACAAATGCAGACAGACACAGGCAAACACTTGCAGACAACTGCTCACAAACTCACTACTAATTATGAACCTGATCATCACTATATGTGCTATGATAGATCTATATAAAACTAATTTCCACAACTGGATGAATTCAAGATAACTATGAATGGATATGAAGACATCGCAACTCTAATGTGGATCAAGGGTGACTGAGGACAAAGATGCTGGTCTGGATACTGTTGAGTCACACTCTGGAACAGCCTGCTGCCAGGTACTGTGGGCAAGAGCTGCTCCTCATTCTGACCAGGGAGGGTGAGGGCAGGGGGAGGTGGACACAGTCTGCTGCCAAAAAGGCACTTCACGAGGCACGGTGATAGCACAGCCAGGCCCTTGATCCTCCAGCATTCTGCTTCTGCATGCTGGAAGGAATACAAGATTTCAATTCGAGATGCTGTCTTCAACTCCAGGCCAAAAAACAAGGGACTTCCCAGAGGAGACGACACCCGTCAGATACAGAGGAAGGCTGATAGGTGTTCACTGATTGTAAAGAGGCGCCTTCTGCTTTGCAGCTGACAAGGTATTTAGGGGGGGTATGACTATACATCATTTATCATGGCACTGAGCAGACGCTGTGAAGAACCAAGCCAAAGTAGAACAGATTCCGGATCCTGAAGGCAAAGTCAAAGAAAAATGTCAAAGCAACATAAACACAAGACCCCTGCCTGTGAGGCAGCGCAGGGAACAGATTCTTCTGACACATGTTCCTCGTCCAATGGCATCCTCAGTGAAATGCCCACGTGCCACCACCATGTGCGTGGCACAGCCTGCCTCAGTGACAGTGTCTGCTTGGCCGAACGGGTCAACGGAACAGACGGCAGGTATGAACAGCTGGCCCAGACATGGGGCGCCCCAAATCTGGCCCCTTTGCTGAGAACCAGGACCAATTAAGTGACCAAAACGTCACTGCTGAGCTTGGCCAGTGATACACCTGTGAAAAGGTGGCACGCCCCACAGTGAGGACGTGGGGCGGATCCCCACCTCCGTGCCTCAGCCATCGGTGATGAGGAGGAGGCCCAGAGAAGGGGAATTACCCTGCGTTCCATCAAGGGCGGAGGTGGCCGGCTTCCTGTCCCTCGCCACACTGCCTGCCAGCCAGGTGCCTGAGGGACTGTGGGTGACATGGAGCTCTCCTCCAAGCCTATCAGGGTGCCTGATAACAACCGCAGCTCGGGGAGCGGAAAAAGTAGTGGGTGGCAGACAGCAGGTACGTTGTGGGAGGTGTGAGCGAGTCTCCAGCCCCCCCCCCAAGGTTTAGCACGGGCATGTTCTGGCTATTCCAGATTGGGTGAAAATGGGGAAATTAAGAAAAAAAAATCATTATTAACACATTTAGGAAAAACTAACAGGGTTAAAGAGCATTTTACTTCTAAGCAATTTGCCCACTTGTTCTCACTGTATCTGTTAAATGGAGCGATGAATCTGTCTTATTATAACTAAGAAATAATGAACATTGTACTATTCACTTACAGGGACAATTAAAACATCTCTTCAACATGGAATGCAATTCTCAACAAACAAATTTAGTACAACACACTTTGAATTATAGCTTGTCATCACCTAACACGTTTCTTTAAATTCGGTTTTCGGTCTGTCAACAGCTTCCATCCAGGCTAATTGATTATGAATGCAGGGACGAAAGCCGGAAAAAGACTGAAATAGCAGAGTTGTAGGGTCAATCAGGATAGCCACAGCTAGCTCAGCTAATGGGGATACCCATACTGATATGAGACAACTGAAACAGCTATGGTGCTGTCAGGTGACCAGGACATCCTCCTGTCAACCAAATGTGACAAATACATTGATATCTGGTGACAAAGCACACCTACAGGTCCTCACACTGCTGGTGCGTTAAGACTTCCATGCCTCTCCAAGCTTAAAGCTGATCTTGTGGGAGCTCTGACTCGGCTAGTAATGGCTGCCCCCAGCACGTCATTATTTCAGTCTGACACATAATGTGGAGCCTGAGTGCCGGTCATTGCGGCACAGTTCTGCCGCTCCAGGAGGTTGGGACCTCAGGATTGAGAACGGTGAGAAAGTGCTTCCTGCCAGCGTCTCAGAGACGGGGGGGGGAGGCTCCCGCCAAGATTCTGATTCAAATCCATGCTTACATCATCCTTACATCACTGTGTGGACATGCATGTGCCATGGCCGTTTGCATCTGTTTCCACAAACATGATCCACGGGAACCCCAGCAACAGTGAGAAGTATAATAGAGAATATTAAAGTTTAAGGTAACTGATTAAGTCGCTAAGGCTAAGGCACATTATGAGTTTTCAGTCAAAATCCAAACTCATGTTCTAGAACTCGTCGTTTGCTCAAAGGAATTCTGATGGCCGGAGACTTCCGTTACCCTTGAATGACTAAATGGAACTGGGTCTAGTGTGCCAAGGTCAAAGAGGAATTAGTCACAGTGCCTTTCACAGGTGTATTGTATGAATTTACCTCACACAAAAGCCAAAAATATATTGACATAAAAATAAATGATATCCTTTGAAGCAGTACATATCACAGGCACAAATCATTTGGCAATTCATTTAGGCAATGCTGGGAACAACCTAACAGACTGAAATACCAATGCAGCTGAAATGCAAAAGCAGCTGAAATGCCAATGCAGCTGAAATACCAATGCAGCTGAAATGCCAAAGCGGCTGAAATACCAATGCGGCTGAAATACCAATGCGGCTGAAATGCCAATGCGGCTGAAATGCCAAAGCAGCTGAAATACCAAAGCAGCTGAAATGCCAATGCAGCTGAAATACCAATGCAGCTGAAATACCAATGCAGCTGAAATGCCAAAGCAGCTGAAATGCCAATGCAGCTGAAATACCAATGCGGCTGAAATACCAATGCAGCTGAAATGCCAATGCAACCACACAACTTTCAATTTTTACTCCTCCTTTTCGATTCTTGAAGAGTCAGTGTCAACAAAAAGTCAACAAAAACGGCTTATCCTTTCGTCCTCACCACATTACTAGACAAAACAGCCATAAGAGTTACAGGCCGACGAGGCATTCCATGGAGGACGATCGAAGGTGAGGCGTTTGTCAGGTAGGATTAATGTCCTAAGCCTCCTCTGTCATTCAGAAATCAGTTCATCCCACCAAGGTTAGAATCACCCCGAATCGGTTACCACCTTCTGTTTTCGGTCTTCCGCAAATCCTGACGCGTCGGGCTAATGCTTCAGGACATGCGGGATCAACAGGATGGTGTCAGAAACAGAGAGGGGGAGGGGGGGGTGGGGGCGATTAGAGGCCTGGATGAAGTGCAAGGTGGGGAAGTTCAAAGACTGTCATGAGAAGACATGGATCTGTGTGTTTGGGGTGGGGGGGGTCATATCTTCCACATCAAGCCATGGAGAGACACTGAACATCAACCATTTACTGTTCATGCAGCTAACACACACACTCTTGATCAAGCACAAGCTGAAAACAATACATTATCATCGTAGACCCATGAAGAGACAGACATCAAGATATAAGTACAGGATACTAACACACCTGAGAGAATACACGGGTACAAACTTTTACTTCCTGAAAATGACAAAAATATGCCAGCTGCAAATTCCTAGGCTAGAAGAACGATGACAACATGACATCAAACCAACAGATATGTTACTGATCCTGGACCTGCAGAGCGTAGCTGCACGCAAACCGCATCCGGCCTCCATAGTTTCTACATGGCTCGTGGAATTTGCATAAATCACTTCTTCTTCTCATCTGATTTTGTGCTTTGTTCCTAGTTTTGTGTTGTACCCAAGGGCTGTTGTGGAAGTAGCTGAAGCTTTGTCAAAATGCTGCATAAAGTTAAACATACACACACACACACACACACACACACACAAAGACACAATGCTACTTTTTCAATTAGCAAATCTCCTAGCAACGATGACATAATAGACAGAAAAATGGCTTCAAATTATTAACAAAAACTGTCTCAGATGATATTTCCAGGAGCTTGTATCTCATCCCACCCATACACACAAAACACATAAAATTACATACTGACTACGCATTTACCGAAAAACATTACGTAGAGTGCTGAGTGTAAGCCCTGGGCCATAACAGCAAACGTGCCTTGAAGGATTCCTAAACTGGGCCAGTGTCTCCTGCCAAACAGGCCACACTCTTTGGACCCACATCCCGACATAGTATCATCAACACCGTCAAAAGTCTGCTCAGAGATGGCCGCTCATTTGCTTGCTTTCCACGTCCATTTTCACTCAGAAAACACACTTTTATTTCTTTTGATCGCTCACTTCCCTCTGTCAGCTACTTGACTCTTGGTTCAGAGGCATATTCCTCGCGCGACATACACATTCCAAGTTTTATGAACATTTACATCTCCTGCTCTCTCCTGGGCAGAGCCTGTGGAACCAGAAGGCGCTTGTTTAAAGTGTTCCGGAGTCTTGGAACCAGATGGTGCTTGTTCAAAGAGTTTGGGGACTCCTGGACCAGAAGGTCCATGCACATAGTTTGCCTGGGATCGGCAGCGCTCCGGAGAAGGAGAAAAGAGGGCCAAGCTGCACTGTGTAATTATACACGGCGGAGCGATCCGGGCCTTCCAGATGTGCTGGCCACAGCTGGAAGATGGAGCAGAGACCGTAATCGGAAGCCAGGGTTCCCGCAGTGTGTACCAGCACCCTGTTATTTCCAGTCCTGCATGTGTTAATAACAGGCAGCAAGAAAGGCAGGGCCACTGTTTCTGCTGGGGGGGTACATGATACCAGACCAACCTTGCAGGTCAGAGAATAACGCTCCTCAACTGTAACTCCCCCCGCCCCCCAAGAGGAGTAGCACTTATCTCTGGAGGTCTGACAGGTTGGTCTCCTCCTGGAGCAGCATGGCACGCCTGTGTATGCCGAGTAGAGAGCAGCGGCGAAGAGAGCTGTCAGGGGAGCTGGCAGGCACAGGGGCGAGGGGGCCGATTAAAGACTACAGACCACGCGAAAGAATGCCCGACACCTCCAGCGCGCCGGCAGACCTGCGGCTCCTCTCACATCCGAGGCTGGCAGAAATCCCCACTGCAGGTGTGCTGAGGTGAGGAAGCTACAGAGACCTGCGGGGGGAGCACTGCGGAAACCAGCTGCTGCCACGTCCCCTCGCCCCCTCCACGGATGAATTATGATTTTTACAAGCTGAACGACTTGACTCCTGCTTTCATCTATGGAATGCCTCACCATCCTTCTGTAAGCCCCTCTCTCCCTCTTCATTTGCTGTGGTTGTAAAAGATAGTCACCAACACTTATGACTGCTAAGAAAATAGACCTTCAGAGAACCAACAAAAAAAAGTAAAAATAAAAATAGTTAATTGCATTATTTCTTTGGTAGAACGTCACTCTTTCTGAAGTGCTGCTAGGCAGAAACCGGGTCCAGATTGAAGCGGGAGGGGGGTCAAAAATCAACTCAAAACAGTAATTTGGAAATGGAGGCAGAGGGCATAAAGACCCCCCCCAGGGAGACGGACAGTCACTTGACTGACTGACAGCACCTCCCTTGGCTGCTCCGCAGTACCTCGTCGACGCTGCCCACACTGCATGGTCAGGGCAGGTGCTTTTAGCCCTGCATCCAACACACTGAATTCACTGGGCGTCAGCAAGACTGTGGCATATTTGCATGTGCATGGATGAGACCCACAGCAGAAAATCCAGATGATCTGAACCCTACAGTCCTGGACTGCAGGATAGTGGAACCATACTGGGGAAACAAAGCACTCAGATGAGAATGGCCAAAATCTACAGCATCAAGTCGGAATGCTGGGGTTCAGGGTGAACTTCCAATGAAAGCCATGTGTGCAGTCACTTTACAAAGAATGTCCTCTTTCCTCAACCCTGACTTCATCCCTACCGCACACAGGGTAGTGACATGTTGGAACTGAGTCCCTGGTACTGGAAACGGCAGCTGGAGTGCAGGATGCTATGATGACTAGTGGCTGAGGCACCCAGCTGATTGGGTGGCTTTGGCCGTACCACTGTCTTCAAGCCACCTAGATTGTGGGTGGTGCAAACAAGGGGGACACTGTGGCAGGGACTGTCCACTAGATGGCAACACTCTGAATTTGCCCACATGCTAAAATACCTACAAAATAAAAAAAGAGGATGTACAATGTTCCCAGGCTCACTCACATTGCCTCAGAGGCCAGATGGCTCGTGGCAGGTTTCTGTAGATGCGGGGCAGTGCGTGCATGTGACTGCTCAAAGCCTGAATGCCAGCTGGGGCCTCACGCCCCTCTTTGGCTGAAATGTCAACATTTTGCAACGTTCCAAGGAGATGGAAAACAAGAGGATGATGCTCTCTTCACAAGATTACAGGATTTGTGAGGTGTGCGACTTTGAGGCGTGCTATCCGAGTGCCACAAGAACTACACAAATATCATGACTACTGCAAGAAGTTAACAAATTATACGTATTTTTTAACTGCTAATTTTAAAGCAAAACACCTGTTGATTTAAACTTTTCTGTTTATCTTAGTCCTGAAGACCAAACAGTTCCAACTAGCCAGAGGATACAGATGTGGTCCCGCTGCAGGGATCCTCACTGTTATGTCACGTTCTCCTTGTTTGTGTGTGTTTGTTCCAACACTATCTCTCAAAATTAACATTCCACAAAGCATCTGCACCAGCACTACAGGACGCCAGGGTCCTGGTGCAGGTTTGTGAAGGTTTAGAGACCGTGTGGGGAACCGGCGTCGAGGACCGACGATCAACGCAAAAGACCCAAATTAGAAGCGAATTGAAGGTAAGGCTTACCCTCTAATGACCTCCCGGGGAACGTTACAGCCGAAAAGCCCAAACATTACTGCGTTTCGTTTTCACACGCATCAGAGTCCCTTTCAGGTTACTGTTATTTTCTGAGAGACACCAGAGCAGGTTTCTGAAAGCCAGTGTGGGGGCGGGGATTAGCGAGGTGAGCATTTTGGGAGAAACCAAAGAATCCAGGGAGGTGGGACAGCGTCCTACAGAGGTCCCCCAAGGTGCGGCTACTGTAACCGGCTGGCCATCCAGAATTTTCTTTGTAACGGATTCCGTAATTAACGACACAGAAGAATGAAAAACAGAACAGTGGCAGCATCGTTGACGGTGCGTACATGAAAGTACAGCTACAGCTAACTGTCCACATGAATTGGCACCAAGCAAGCGACCGACATGACATCTCTTCCATTCTTCCAGCCTGACGGATGGCGCCCCTGCTGTTAGCGCGCAGGCTCGTGAGCAGAGCCGTCGCGCCACAGGTGAAGGCATCTGGAAAACGCCCCCCAGTGCACCATCTGCCTTCCCGTGTCCCCACTGCTGTGTCTGCTTGTCCGCGACATTCCCAGCATGCCTCAGGGCTCGGCAGTCGTCCCCTGCCCTGATGCTACCTGTCACATTCCATCCCAAGGCACCGTGCGGGGGATGTTTGGGCGCCACGCCTGTATGTGTGTGTGTGGCAGGGAGGGGGGTTGGAGGGGGGGGGGGGGTCTGCCGGCAACCGCCTTCTGAACATACGGTGTATGGCTGACATTTGAGACCCAGTTGTACTGTAACCATGACAGCGGCTCGGACAGAATACACTGCTTGCAGGCGACTGTTGGATGAATATTATGTTTTTGTGTGCTTATGCTTGGCTGCGTGTAGCTCTGGGTCTCTGGCTCGGGGGGGGGGGGGGGGGGGGGGGGGGGGGGGGGGGGGGGGGGGGGGGGGGGGGGGGT
>JAODLD010000002.1:19685289-19700522 GCA_026781065.1 Mormyrops boulengeri
GGTTGGTTTTATTTTTTTTTTTTGTGTGCTTTTGCTTGGGGGGGGTTTGCCTTTGGTCTGTAGCTAAAACCCCCCCCCCCCCCAGTCTGTCTCCTCGGTCTTTGAGCAGGATATGTTAATAACACCTATCCAAGACTGTTCTCCACTCTCCACAACCACTCAACCTTTTCTTAAACCCACGATATGTTTCCTTTGTCATCAGCTTCCAGATACCAGAGTGTGGGAACTCGGCCCTGCATCCTCCCTGCTCCCTGTTCTGATCCTGGACCAGACTGCACTACAGTCAGATGGTATCCAGCTCTGGGGCTGGCTGAAGGGGTCCCCGCGGTGGTGGCGTGCACCACGGGGGCCATGACCCTGCTCTAGATTTGTCATGGCTACAGCTACTGTTGTCGAAGTCCCATGGGTATCCTGCAAGAACCAGGGCAGCGCTACAGCTCAGCATGGAAGTGCTTATGTTCAGGACAAACCTCTGATTCGAACCAGCCCTACACCGTGGTTCTCATCCTAGAATTAAGCTGGAATTAACAGCCTCTTCCAGGACGTCACATTAGCCGATATAAAACTGCCCCCGCCGGCAGGGCCGTGCTGTCATTCTCCCGATTAGTCAAACACGGTTACTTCACTGTGGGCCCTCAATATTCCCGGGGCTCAGCTCACAAACCGCAGCATTTTGACCTGCTCTGTCAAATCTGATTCATCGGAAACTGACTCCCCCTGCTGGAGACGAGGGTCCTGCAGCGTTTCATTGCCATCACCGGGGCCAGAAGAGGCGTTCAGTGATCCGTCTTCCATTCCCGCCTACGTGTCGCATACACACACCCACAAAGACGCGCTCCCCCTCTCTGTCAGTCACTTGCTGTAACACAAAGGTGCTGTAAGATGACTCCCAACCACAAAGATAACGACAGCAAAGAAAGTGACATAATAGAGTATCCAGTCCCTTCCATCATCTCCGTATCGTGCCGTCCCTCGTCCCTGACGTGCACGCTCTTGGCTGTTTATCTCAATAACCCTGACGGCTTGGTGTTGAAGATCTTAGGAGGAGAGAAGGATGAGGGATGACATGAAAAACAGGTGACCAAGTATCGACAGACAGAACAGCAGCTCTGATAAACCCCTGTCTTGCTTGCAGAGCACGCTCTAGGGAAACAGCAGGTAGGACATGGGAAAGCCCGGCAAACGGGGCACTTGGGTAATTGTGCCTCTGCCCACGGTGGGCGTCCCAGACCGCGACATCGATCTGGTCCCTGCTTTTCATTAGCTAATAGGCAGCTTCAAAAGACAGCGGCACAGTGCGATGATGTGTGTGCATGCAGGTGTAGCTGTGTGTCTCGAGTGAAGGTGGGTGTGTTGGTGGGGGGCAAAGAGAAGCACACACACTAGAGGTACGCCCCGCGCTCCGGCGTCGCTCAGTCTGTCTGCAGACCTGCCTAACTCTGCTTGAATCTGACTCCTTCCCGAGATCAACGGCGTTGGTTTCTATGGAAACCCCGACACGTTCCCCATATCCTCTTGTTGTTCCTTTATTATTAGATGTTGTGGAGTAGACGCCTCAGAATAGATCCATCTGTCCTTATTATCCAAGTGCAAACATGCACTTGTCCGTCCTCACTGGCACCCCTGTGCCCGCCTCATTAGGCAGCAGGTTGTGCCATTGCAGCAATATCCCTCCGACCTCCCGCCGCGCCCATGTCCGTCCGTGTGGCCATCGAGTGCCCGGCTCTCGCTGGTTATGTTGTGGTCCCATGAAGGACGGTCTTGGAGAGTGACAAGAGTCGGAGAGCCTGCAATTAGCCTCTGAATGCCAAAAGTGATGGCCGAAGCTGGTCAATGGTGATTTATACAGAGGAACCTCCTGCTTGCCCAAAATAGGATCCCGTCAAGTGTGTTCCCCTACCGCGTACCCTCAGCTTCCTGGGATACACTCTAGAGTCACCTCATTTGTAAAAACACATGGATGGATGGTACCCCTTCATGCTCCACGGCTCCTGAAATGTGTGATGACTGATACTCCCATTTATGAGCCAGGTTCGATGGCTGACAGTTTATGATCCATCCTCGAAAAAACCCACAGGTACCATCAGGCACTTTTCACGGTCACGCTGCTACCTGTATATGTTACCACAGCCTGTCATTATCAGCCTACCTCCCTCATCCACTTTCGCAAAGACAACTGACACGCAACATAAATCACTCGCCGCAGTGCAAATATGGCCTCATTCGAAGCCCGACAGGCTCCCTTCATGACTGTCAGGGGAGGGTAAGTTGATACCATGCCATCTGGCGCGGCCTGCTGCAGGACCCACGGACCTAAAAGGAGCACTGCTGTACACTACCCAAACCGGAGCCCTGCCACCCGCAGCACCTCCCCAGAACCCCAAGCCAAATCACACTGAAGGTGAGGCACAGGATATCTGCTAGGGGACGAGCCCCAGGAGCGGACAAGCCCTTTAAATAATTAAGGCACCGGGTTCTCCATTTCCTCCAATTAAGTTATGTGGAGAGCAGTGGCCGTCTCCTCTGCAGCTCGATAGTCCATTACACACAACATGAAATACGATGTTAGCGGGCGTGCCCCGCACACAGGAAGCTCCCAACTGAGAGAGCATAATCCTAGCTCCGCCCCCAACTCTCTGTGGGACACTGTGCTTGCCCTTCGCCCTGTGCCCCTCTGGGTGGAGACCCAGGTAATGGTGAACCGCCTTGACTCCAGGCACCGGTTGGCGTGGAGATCGCTACAGCATTATGCTCGAGACAAGGGAGTGAAGAGAAGGAGTGTGCGGAGGAGGGGCTGCTCACCACCCACCCGGTCATGGAATCTTCCCTCCTCTCCTGCTTTGAAGAACATTATCTCCCAGGGAAATACAAACAGAGAAGGCAAAGGCCGATGTGACAAAGGCAGGTGGAAACGTGAGAGGGGGCACTTTCTGGTGGAATGTGCGAACACGAGACACGGGCCTTAAAAGGCCTGCTGATGAGAGACGAGCCCGGCTACAGGAGGCAGAGAAAGGCAGCCCCCGGCATCGAGAGCAGGGGGAGGGGCACTGCAGGGGCGGGGTATACCTGCAATCTCTGAACACGGGGTTTCACACACTGAAGAAATGACTAGGTTTCCCAAAGATGATTCAGCTGGCTACAGCTGATGTGTATACATCACGCCACTCTGAAAAAGACCAGGACTATTCCAGATCCAAGTGGGGAGGGTGTGAGCTGAATCTTCTGCCCTGCAGAGAGTGGGCTGTAGCCTCACCCTGATCAGTAATCCTCCCAAAGAGCATTCATGCCTTCTCACTTGACAAGGGTCACCGTCGCCAGCTGAAAGACGATTGGCCCAGGAGTGCCCCCTTTACTCACCGATTCAAAACATATCATTGGCTAATGATAAGGTTGGCCCCTCTGTGTAAATTATGGCCCCACTTATGTCTCCCATCAGACACAACCTGTCACACACGCCCCCCGCCCAGACCAACACTGTAATCATTACAGCTTCATAGCCACAGTACCCATAGCAGCTAAAGTAGCTCATGGTTTAGGCATAAATGAATTTAGAATTTAGAAAGAATTTAGACATAAATGCTCACACTAAAGTGATGTAAGACCAAAAGCACAGACACAGTGACTTTCAATCCCCAGTCTTAACCGGAACGTCCCCCAATGATAAATATATTAGGTGGGGGCAAAAAACATGTCCTTAAGTGTGAACCAGCAGGCAGTCACTGTGTGCAGTAAAGACAGCCAGATGGAAAAAGCAGCACAAAACCAATAAAATGTTCCCAATGCGCCCATAGCGAGGCACAGGAAAGTTACCAAACCCAAACCCAATCCCAAAGCAGCTCGCGGCTCGCAGCAGCTGGAACAACTGCACGATGGCACCGTAACGTATAATCTCAGTATAAGCATGGACAGCTGGAGCCGACGGGGGCAGAGGGGGGCGGCCCAAGCAGAGAGCGGCCTGCGGTCGGTGCCGTCTGCCAGTTACTCCCCACAAACAGGCAGCTGAACGAGATGCAGCGTTATGACCAGAGAGGCAGCGTGGGTGTCCGAGGGCTGACCGCGGCCAGCAAAACGCCAGGCCAGCTTCCTAAATGGCAGTTACGGGGCTTCACCATAATTCTACACAAGTCTGTATCTTCTTCTGTCTTTTCCATAGTAAACATTCCCAGGCCCATCAGTAACCTGACAGCCCTTTCAGTTTGTAAGTGTCCGCCCCACCCCCTCCCCAGGCTGTCTTTTATTTTGCCCCCCCATCTGGAGTCCCATCCCCAAAATAAAGTCTGCATTTCATGCAATTTTTTCATAAATACCAAGGGGATACATTTCTACAGTTTTAGCCTGACCAATCAAACAAATGCAAAACAATACCGTTGCACAGGTCTTTTAATACAAATGCTCATTTAATGCTGCAGCTACCAAATTTGTGGCTTTTAATATTTCTGAAGGAAATCAAAGTTAAGTAGGTTTATTCTTTAATGTCAGTAACAGGGACAAACATAAATAATTTAGCATGACAGTGGTGTGTTTCTTTCATATATCATAAAACCACAGACTGCAGGTGTATGAAGTTTACACATAGCAGCTAAACTTAAAGTTACCTATTTAATATTGCATATGGTTTAAGTAAAAGTCCGCAAAGGAAAAAAAAACACACAAAGTAAACAAGTAAAGAAGTGACTGACCTCGGGGGTAAAAATCAGCTGTGTGATTTGCCAGAGGCTTCTTCACGGCAGCCGAGCGGTAGACGACGTGCGTCCGGCCCACCTCTTCCTCTGAACAATCTCCCCGCTGCAGGGGCTCGATGAAGAATTCCTCCTGCTCCGTTCGAATCATGCCAGCCTGGAGAAGGGAGGTGACGACGTTAGGCCCTTCAGTGTGCCTGGGGAGTCACTACTGCTTTTAACCCGCAGTTAGGGGGCCAGGTGCTCCATGAAAGGTGAATCCCGCCCGTCCCCGTCTCGGCGAAGCCTCATCTGAGCTCCGACAACGACGGCGGACTCGCATGTGCCAGGATGCCACCCAAACAATCTCCTCTGAGTCATTAGCCGCCGGCTGTAATTACGCTCACCACCGGGCTTGTGCGCCGCATGATCCACGCTGCCGGCCAGGCGTGCCTGAGCTTCCGCATCTGCCCATGCATCCCCACATGTGCCACTTATGCATGCATGCATGCGCGTGACTCTGTTTACGTTTCAGTAGTATAAAGTAGAAAATATTACCAGATAAACAAAACCAGCACGCTGGGAATGCCCTGAAAAAACACCCCTTTTTTCACACGCTTGTCAAACACGCTTCAGCTCCTACCTATTTCTGTTCTGTTCGTTTGGGGTTAGGGTTAAGAAACTGTGTTAGGATAAGAGGACATGCCCTGCAGGATGGGGACAGGAGTATATGCTGGCGTTTATGACACAGGGAGAGGAGGCGGCCAGGCTGGGTGCCGGCCCCAGCTCCTAAACGCACTTTATGGCTGCACCGACACTTCTCACCGACTGTACGATATTTCAGAGTCAAGCGGGGGCCTTCTGTGGGCACCTCAGACAGACATCTCAAGCACCAGCCGCACCACCCTGCCCCCCCACCCCCGCAGTGCCTTCTCTCTGGGGGATGTCTAGACAGGAGCTCAGCGGATTCAAGCCCATGTCCAACCAAAGAGCAACAAAAATAAAGCGACATGACCCAGGTCCACACATGGAGCTACGCGGGCGGCACTGGTCAGCACACCAGAAGTGAAGATAGAGATAGAGAGAGGGAGAGAGCGAGAGAGATACAGCCTTCCTCACATGTGTCAATTAGCCCCCCACAGTTGCATAGTGAGTCAACCCCACTGCCCTGCTGCAAGTACGTGCCCAGCCAACGGTCACCTTGTCACAGTGTAGGAGCCCCCCCGATTTCGAGATACACACTCAAACATGCAGTGCCCCCGCACCCCCCTATAATACTTGCATCATTAAGACTGTATCTGAGTCTACCAGTGACTCTGCTGATCTGCTTCCTGGTCTGATTTTCATGGTGTTTGGGGGAGTAGGGTTATTGCCCCCCGGTTGCCAACCTGTGTATTTTTTTGTTTACATGACCACCCCCAAGCCCCGGTCTGCTCCCAGCATGCCCTGCGTCATCGGTCAGGTGAACCTTGCAGGATGTCTGTCGCCTCGGCTGTCATGACACCGGGCGGGAGCTCTGGGAGGGGTAAATAAAAATGTCAGCATGAGAGCAGCCGCTAACACGCCCTGTCATGCGATTCTGCTGCTCCGCTGTGCACGCACAGCCACGCGGGCACCCGGCACACAAGCGCCGCGCTCCCCAATTCCATCTGTCTGCTTAGAAGATGCATAATTACCACATCCCAGACTCAGTGGCTCGGGACTAGGGGATTCTGGGTAAAAAATGGAACTGGTGTGCTGATCGGCGCTGGAATGGCGTCCAGCCTACAGCATCTCCCAGGATAGGCACCAGGGATCACTGCTGCCCCCTACTGGATAAGAGGTATGAAAGACACACACCTACTTTTATTCAGGCATTCAAACGTTCAAAACGAGTGAGGGAGTGAGAAGTGAAGCAGGGGGCCACCAGTCCCCCACCTTTAAATCTGCCCCTCTGAGACTAGCCAGTTGTGGCGGAAACCCCTTAACTGTGACAGGGTCTCTCCTTCTTTAGTCTGCCAGGCCAGGCTCAACATCTGCGGCCCACAAGGCCAAAGGTCCTGTGTCCAGAGATGGGGGTAACGGTCTTTGGGGGGAGGTGTGGGAGGGTGGCACTTCCGGGCTCCGGGAAGCAGCCAGATCGATGGAGGGGGGGCTGTCCGTCTCTGCACAAGCTTCCGCTTTTAAAGGCAACCAATAAATGAAGCGTCCGAGTCCCAGCGGCCGGTGCGGGTGCCGGTGCCGGTGCCGCGGCTGCCGCTGTCACTGTCACTGTCGCCCAACTAGAATTATTGGGTAAATAGAGTTAGTGGGAGATGGCTGGGAAATCTGAAATCCACAGGAGGGACCTGCTGTTGTACCTTTGAGGAGTTACCTGAATTAGTCCAGGAAACGCACAAGGGCTGAGTGCAAAATGACAAGCTGGTTAGGGAGTGTAAGATAAGTAGGTACATGTGAAGAGGAACTCCCGTAAACGTTTGAGGATCAGATTAAATTTTTGGTCCTTATGCTACGCTTCAAACAGTCTGTTGAGAGGGAAGCATATGCGCTGGTGCCTTTATTCCCAGCCGCTCTCTAAGCCAGCCGTCATAAAGCCACTGTTTTCTTCCAGCCGGCATTCACAGCGGCGGCCGCAGACGACGGCATGCAGGCCGCGGAGTGCCGCCTCCTGCCAGCTGCTCTGAAGCAACCCCAGAATGTCCCCCCCCCCCAGCACGCACACCCCCGCCTCCCGGCCTGACCTCCGGCGTGCTGCTATTTCTGACCTCTGGTGGGCTGTGAACTCAGATCTCCGCTGCCTACCTGTGGTCTCAGGCTGAGGGGTGAGAGAGAAGCAGGACTTCGAGTTCGGACAGTCTTGGGAGGGGGCAGGGAACAGCTAAAGCCTTCTCTCTGCTACAGGGAGCTGGTGCTCACCTTACGCGATCCTGACCGGGCCATTATGACGTTAAGTCCCTACTGCCCCTGAACAGGGATATTTATACCACTTGTATTAATTAAACATAATTCAGTAGCAGTATAAGCTAGTGGCTAAAACTGCGCATTATGCAGTGACGTGGGGGGGCTCCGGATCCCTGCTGCTTCATGTTTAAATGCAGACGCTGAAGGGTTCTGACGCCAGCAGAGCATCATGGGGGGGTCAGCATCCGGAAACGTCCTTGACTGCGAGCAGCCGGTGTGTTTAATGCGATGTGGCGAAATGCAGCCGTGCCCCCATCTCTGCCAATTATAATTAAAAAGCATGAGGGCGGGGGCAGAAAGGAGTAGCCACATATCTGTATCTGCCTTGGGGGGGGCGACAATGCTCTCCCAGGAGTGCCTGGCTATGGGAGGAGTCAGCACACGCTGACCATGCAGGTGTGAGTGGGCGGTGGGGGGTAGATGCACCATACAAGGGCGCAGATACAGGGGGACAAACTCATTAAAAGGTGACATCACACAAACTACAGAGTATGGTCGCAGTGGAGAACCGAAGAGCTCAACATCCTGGCAGGAGGCAGAATGTCAGAGTGTGTGTGTATGTGGGGGGGGGGGGTCACAAGGTAGGCTTTGTGAAATTAGGGGTTTGGTTATGTGTGTGATGAAATGTCCTCAGAATGGCAGTAATAAAACAGACACTACTGGGTCAACTCCACAAAACAAATAACTTTTTACAAGTCCAGCTGCTTCTCAGAAATACTAATGCTATGAGGGAAAGTTATGTGGGATGGGGCTGGGATTCATAAAAATGAGAACTGTGAACGTGTGAGTTACACTGGGGGTTACTGTGTCTGTGCGGGTCATGCCCAGGTCAGTGTGTGTGTGTGTGTGTGTTTGGGTCATGCCCAGGTTAATATGTATGTGTGTGCGTGTGTGTGTACGTGCGGGTCATGCCCAGGTCAGTGTGTGTGTGTGTGTGTGTGTGTGTGCACATGCGTGCGTGCGGGTCATGCCCAGGTCAGGGTGTGTGTGTGTGTGTGTGTGCGGGTCATGCCCAGGTCAGTGTGTGTGTGCGGGTCAGGCCCAGGTCAGTGTGCGTGTGTGTGTGCGTGTGGGTCATGCTCAGGTCAGTGTGGGTGTGTGTGTGTGTGTGTGTGTGTGTGTGCGTGCGCAGGTCATGCCCAGGTCAGTGTGTGTGTGTGTGGGTCATGCCCAGGTCAGTGTGTGTGTGTGTGTGTGTGTGTGTGTGTGTGTGTGTGCGCGAGGGTCATGCCCAGGTTGATGGGTGCCTGTGAGTTTACCCTGATGTATCGCAGTGACTGTCTCAAACTGAAATATGCCATTTCTCCAACAAGCCCCACATAAACACACCCCGCATTCCCTTAGACAGAAACACTCCTATCCACACCGTTCAGCGCACTTGAAAGCACAGTCTGGTCAGCGAGGTCTCCCTGATCCGTGGCCCAGTTGGGTTCCACTGTCCCGCTGGGTTCTGGTCCCGCCCGTTCGGGCCTCGCCCTTTCTGAGTGATTGCTGAAGTGGATGCCTGCAACTTCACTGTGAACATATTTTATTTCTCTAAGCCCAATCCAGGCAGCAGATGTCCTGTGATTTGCTCCCTAAGAGACTTAGTACCTCAATCCCGTATCCATGCCCCTGAGGGGCCATCAGGCGCCCCTCCCCCACAACTAACTGCAACCCTCACAGTTATTATCCTGACAGCCAAACACCAGCCATTTGAGTAGGAGCGATGCTTTTTGCTACTGATTTCCGGTGTAATTGGCATGTTTCAGCCCAAGGGAGGGTCCATTAGGTGAGTGTGACTGAAGTGGTCAACTTCAGCTCAGAGAGGCAGCGGCATGAGGAGGGACGACGGCGCCTTACGGATGCATGCAGGCACGCTGACCTCTCACTATGCACAGATCAGATGGGCTCCACTGCCGAAGCCACATCTGGAAACAAGCGCTCCTCCGCTGGCGGTCCTCCACCACTTGCCAGATGTTCTGAGCCAGGGTGCGGCAGGAGGGCAAGTGCCAGGTGCATGACAGGTGTGCTGAACGTTTTTAGGCGAATAACAATCTGAGTTAGGAGTTGGTTTCATCTTGATTAATGCTGCACCCCTCCCTTGCTCTCTCTGTATCTCCCTTCCTCTTTCTCCCTCTCTCTTTCTTCCTTTACCTTCTCTGCTTCTCAGATCACTAGTATTACTTCTTTAACAGTGATACATGGTGTGGAAAGTTCCGGACTCAACCCCAGCCAGGACATCAGTCCAAAGCACTGAAAGTACCCTGGGTGGCGGGGCCAGGGAAGCACAGGATGATCGAGGGGCCAGGAACCAGGACCCATGTGGTCAGTGGTGCCGTGACCCACCTTCCAATGTGACCCCACCTGCCCCAAAAAAAGCCCAGCATGGGGATCTGTGTGAAGCAAGAGGGAGTTGTTATCAGTCTAAAGTTTGTTTATTTGTTATAGGAAATATTTCTGGAAAGCAGAGCAGAAAGCACAGCATGACCGCAGAGTGGAGGACAAACAGGACGGCACCTGAATGCTTCTGTAGGTCTCACTCCTATAGCAGGGATGTTATATACATTAGTGGGGATCAGCAGTCGTTGCAGGACCAGCAATGGGCCGTACACACAGTCAGGGGTTATGTGGTGACTTAAGGAAAGGGGAGTTCTAGAGAATGCCAACTGAGCGGCGTCCAGCACAGTGCGGCATATCGTACACAGAGCGGTGTGTCCTACACAGAGGGGTGTGTCCTTCACAGAGCGGCACAGAACGGTGTGTCCTGCACAGAGCAGTGTGTCCAGCAAAGAGCTGCATGTCCCGCGCAGAGTTGCACAGACTGGCTTGTGTTGCACAGAGCGGCTTGTGCTACATAGAGCAGCGGGTCCTGTATAGATCGGTGTGCCCAGCACAGAGCTGCCAGAGTGATGTGCTCTGCACAGAGTGGTATGACCAACACAGAGCAGTGTGTCCGGCTCAGAGCTGCACAGAGTGGGGTGCCCAGCACAGAGAGGTGTGTCCAGCACAGAGAAGCATGCCCAGCATAGAGATGCACAGAGCAGTGTGTCCTGCACAGATTGGCATGTTCAGCAGAGAGTTGCATAGAGTGGCATGTCCTGCACAGGGTGGTTTGTCCTCCACAGAGCAGCGTGTGTCCAGTAGAGTGGCAGGTGCTCCACAGAGCAGCATCTCTGGCACAGAGTGGCACTTCCTACACAGTGGCAGCGAGGTATTAGCTGATGCAAGGCCATTTTTGACGTCTGAGACCCAATGGAACAAATGCTGAAACACCGTCATGCTCAGACTTAAGGTGCTCTGTGCAGGAAAGCACTGATCTGATCCCTGGGGAGATGGATGGATTCTCTCAACCTGTTTAACAGCAACGCAAACACGGTATCCAATGAGCCGAACCCCAGTATGAAACCTGCACCGACTTAAGAGTCGGTTACTGATCTGGGTGCGTATGGGGAGGAACGTGTCGGTGGGCTGGTGTTTCTGGATATCCCCCAATCAGTGACCCCAGCTCCCGCCACAAACCAGGTAAAATTCCCAAGCTGGAATCTGACAGTCAGCAATTCGCCAAGACTTTTTATTTATCAGTATTTCTGGAACGGAAATGCCGCCAATCGACAGGCAGAAGGGCCTATTCGTGAAGGAACCCAGCAAGCTGAGATATTTATGTGGTGTCTAGCGTGCAGCATGGTGCCCGACTCCATGGGAAACGCCCTAACCTGGCCCTGGTATCCTAGCAACAGCAAGAAACCCACCAACCCCCTTCGCTGGAAGAGTGACACCCGGAGGGAGGGGGGGATTGGTGGGCGGCATGGAGAGGAATCAGAGCAGGTCTTGATGAAGCGGTCGGGGCATCCTGCTGCATGGATGAAGCCGCCTCATGCGAGTCGAAGGCATAACCCCCCCGCCGCCCCCAACACGGAAGCAGCTCATGGATCACAGGATCTGCCCCTGGCATCTGAGGTGTGCTTCCCAGTCACTCAAGTGGCTGCTCCACATAAATTCGGCTAATTAACAGAGAGGGAGCGTGACTAACTGGCAGCATGAAGACGAGGCACGGTGGCCTGATGGCGACCCAGAAGAGCCTTGGCTTGGGGCGCCAGCAACCAGACGCTCTGGCGAAACGTGACGGCCTCACTGCCACCAGGAGGCGCTGCACGGACTCCCTAACCTTTCACGACGCCCCCCCTACAAATGCACAGCGTAGATACAATTCATATTCCTACTCCAGTGTCAGGTCACTGAAATCCATCGCCACGCCAATGCAATGTCATTCATCCACTGACACTTAACATATCAACCTTACTAAGGGCTAATCTGTGCTGAAACACACTCACTTTACCGCTTAATTGTGGTACACTTATTTGTAAAAAATATGGAAAGGAAATAACATAAATTATGTATTAATACTGATTAATAATAAATCCAGAGCACAAGTATAATTTAAACTGCAAATGTCTGACAAACACTTGTTCATTAAGCATACTAACAGTAAATATCGATCGATAGGCTACATATCGGTGTGTCTTTCCGTTTACACCCCGCAAGTTGGAATGTTTCAGGCATTAACTCACCTATAAAGAGAAATAGTGTTTTAAATAATAATAAAAAAAATCAATGCTGGTATATGTTGACTGAACAGAAGCCAAACTCTCTAACATCATAATATCTAAAAGCATAATAAAAACCTACAATATACTTCATATACAGCTCTGGAAAAAATTAAGAGACCACAGCAAAATTTTTTGTGTCACTCATTTCTTAATTTATAGGTATGCTTCTGTATAAAATATATATTTTTTTATTAACTCCAGTCTGCTTCTCATCAATGAAGGGCTTCTTCCTTGCTTTACGGCTCTTCAGTCTTCCTTCTAGGAGCCTGTTACGAAATACCCTAGCTCTGCACTTCACACCATTTAATGTTTCCCATTCTTTTTGAAGGTCACTTGGTGTCATTCTCTGATTCATGAGGCACTGTTGGATAAGTTGACAGTCATCTCTGGCATTAGAAAGTCACTTCAGCCCTCTAGCTGACTGGTTTCTGGCCGTTCCCAGTGTCTCCTGATTCACCTTACTCTTGTGTACTACTGTCTTACATATTTTGAGCCTGGAAGCAACCTGCTGCTCAGTGTAGCCTTCTACCAGCAGAACCAGGATGGATTAAACTAGGATTTAACAATGCAGATTCTTAAAAAATATGGAGTGGTCTCTTAATTTTTTCCAGAACTCAGTTTCTCTGTCTTAATCAATATAAATACACTCCATAAACGACAGAAGCCCGTTACATCATCATTGATGTTTCAGTTATACCAACAATGTTATCATTGCCAGTTTCTACGGTCTAAGTAACAACAATCCAACTTCACAGATTATTCAACTTCAGCTTAATATTATTGGGGGAGATTTCAGCACCGTTATTGATCTGACACTAGACAGATCAAAAAGTCGTTCACAGAACTGGCACTCCACTGAGACAGTCAAAGAACAGAACCAGGCGATATTTGGAAGCAGCAGACCCCCTCCACGAGGGACCACACACACTTCTCCACTGCCCACCCATTATTCTCAATCATTGATTATTTTTTAACAAGTAACTCCATTATACCAGATGTATCCAATACCACAGTTCACCCTGTTAGCATCTCATGCTGCTCTCCAGTCAGCCTTTACCTTAATAACAAACGCTAAATACAAAGCAGAACCAGGTGGAACTCCAATACAGCCCTACGCAGCGACACAGATTCCAAAACAGCCTTCATAAATGACCGGGCATCCTTCTTGGAAATGAATGATTCTCCTGAAATATCTTCCATATTACTCTGGGAAACGGCAAAAGTAAGGGAAGCCATCTCTTACTCGGCATCCAAGAAAAAGAGAGAAATAGAACTGAAGAAATAAAAAAAGGTTACATAATTCATGCATGGCGTCCATACAGAAAGGAGAAAACAAGGCACATTAGATCTCAAATGAGAATATTATCAACAACATGTAAGCACAACAGAGAATGATTTGAACAACCTACAGTGACTCGACAGGAAAGGTCAGCACGACCCACAGCAAAACGTCACCTTTAAGACATATTCCAACCACATATTAAACAGCAGCAATCATAAATAAAAGCTTTTGTAAGAAGCAAAACTCTCCCTAAATGAATGTGAATACAGATACGCGGAAATGGTCTAGAGTGCTACCCCATTGAGTTCCTTAAGCAAATCTGGTCAACGATTTCACCACTATTTACTAACACAGCAAAACAAATAAACTCTTTACTCTTCCCCCGCATATGAATGCTGCCAAAATCTCAGTACTGCTTAAGACAAACGAAGACCCAGCCCCCTGTTCGAGCTACCGCCCACTATCACTAATCAACACAGACATCAAAATTATTAAGCATTAAAAATCTGACTCGACTCAGATCTCACCCACCATCACTGAACTGGCTTCATTAAATTTAGAGCCTCTTCATACATAGTTTCAATCTGATTCATTCTGTGAAACAGGAAAAAAAAGAATCTGACAGAATCAACATTCTGATTTGGGACACTGAAAAAGCTGTTTCCTGAGAATCATCCCTTCAATGGGCTAAGGCGCAGCCAGGGCCGCAGTCATGATGGTAAAACCTCACTGAACTTCAAACCACAGCGAGAGACCCAGCAAGATGCCCACTCTCTCCACCACTATTTACACTGAGGGGGCCACTGCCTCTAGCCATAGGTCACAGTCACAGCATCACTGGTATAAAAACCTCTGACTCACAAGTATGCAGATGCGGATGATGGACTAACTTTTCTACAAAGTCCAGATTTTTTTCTTTTCTTCTATCTCTTACTGGGAACCATCCATTCACCATATGTAACATCATATCTCATAGGTAACAAATATCTCAGAATTGGAATACGGAATTTATACTGCTATTATAGGGCATAATACTGGTTCAATCCAGCTCTAAAACACACACACACACACACACAGCCTTGCGTCAACTTGCGTTCGCATTTGGGACCAGAATGACCCAGTGCAACTTATTGTGATTTTTTGTTTTTGCATAGTACAGGAATTGTACCTGTATGATATCTGCTTATTATAGCTGTTCACACACCCGTTAACTTCCTACTGCCTCTCAATTAGTGTATATTACTTACTATGGACCTTGAATGTAAACTGAACCGGATGTGACCCGATCAGGCGTAACGTAAGACCGTATATATTCTCTCCGCGTGTCCTCGTGGGGTTTCCACGGGGTTCTCCGGGGCTCCCCAAAAGTCCAAAAAGAGGATGAACTGAAGTTGCCAAATTGTCCGTGGGTGAATGTGAGTGTGCCCTGCGATGGGTTGGTGCCCGATCCAGAGTTAACTCCCAGCCTTGTGCCCGTCGTTTCCGGGACCCCAGTTATACTTGCTTTGGATAATAAGGTATGTAAAACAAATGAATGAGTGAATGAATACATATATATAAAACTTAATATGTAAAAAGAACAGATGATTAGAAGCTACTACTAAATAGTACTACTTTCTGTAGTATTATTTAGCAAATCAACTACAGCATTTAACTAAACCAATGCATGGCAACCAAAATCATACATCAATCATACACCGAATAATACACCAATCATACACCGAATAATACACCAATCATACACCGAATAATACACCAATCATA
>JAODLD010000002.1:19764958-19782030 GCA_026781065.1 Mormyrops boulengeri
GGCCCCCCCCCCACGGCCTCGTCATTTTCACGACACTTCTTGGGTTACAAAGTAACTGGTACTTTGCGCAATTTCTTTAAAGCCATCCATCAATCCCCCCCCCCCCGCCCCCGCCCATCACGGGCCCTGCACCCCCACCCTGGCCAGGTGGGCCGCACAGACAGCTCGATGGGGGGGAGCCAGAAGCAGGACTGTCACGGTTAGGGTATTGTTCCCTCTGCCAGTGGTAATGCCGGCCTTGATTCTCTCTTCACGAAGCCTTGTGAAGGTCCCTCCACTCCATCAAGGCAGTGTGCGGTTGCTCGGCAACGGTGGGGTCTTGTGTCTCCGAGCGCTCCAGTTTGTTCCCGCTGAATGCCATGCAGGAGAGGGGAAGACATAAATTGGTAAACGGTAGACGCGGACTCGGGGGGGATGTGGATCGATGCGTGAGCGGGCGGCCGACTCTCTCGCCTGCTCACCTCCGATTCACCGCTGTTATGGCGCCCTGGCAGACGTGTTTACCGTCTTTATCATCCGTACTCCATTCTGTGGGTCCTTGCCCGTGAGGATATCTGCGTCTTCAGCTTCCCAGGCACGTGATGCATTGTATTAAACAAATGTTCTGCTTCTTTGTTAAAACTCACATATGAAAGTGAAATGAAAATATGAAAATCTGTGTGTGAATGTTCCAGGAAGGTACTGGAAGTGGCCCCTTCTGTCGCCATGGCGGCGCACACACCAGTGGCCAGAAGACAGGATCACCACTCACGCTTGTGTCAC
This sequence comes from Mormyrops boulengeri, assembly GCA_026781065.1. Classification (NCBI taxonomy): domain Eukaryota; kingdom Metazoa; phylum Chordata; class Actinopteri; order Osteoglossiformes; family Mormyridae; genus Mormyrops; species Mormyrops boulengeri. Next base: position 19,765,721 of record JAODLD010000002.1, read on the forward strand.
CACCACAAGCGAGGCCTCATGGGTCGCCCGGTAACCGCTGTCTCCGGCGGCGTTTGAGTGGAGCAGCCACGTGACGAACCGGGCAAAACCTTCTTCTTGTGGGCATCCTGGGTCTTGAAAGAATGCAGAAAAAAATGATGAAGCCCAGAACATCAAAAAAAAAGCAAGGAAAAACAGCATTATGAAAAAATACGTAATATGGCAGCAGTATGCAGCATTACATCTATGCGTGTGATATTCCAGTCTCCCCATTAAAAGATTCCCAGTAACAACCCACTCTACAGCTGGGCCAAGCACAACGTGTTATTGCTGGCCCCACTAAATATGTCAATGTCATTTTTAATAGACAGTATCCATGGAGTAAGATATGGAATCATTATAAAAATATATATGCAGTGAATTTGTGCTCAGTAGGATGAGTTTAAACATCCATGGGTAACAAAGCAGGTTTTTTTTTCTTTTTTTCCGATGGCAAAGCTTAATGGACAAAACATTTACTTGCTTCTTTCAACGAGAGTTTGCACAACTTCTAAAATGAACTTGAGCCTCAAGATGGGAAGGAATAGGTCCCGCTTCCACTCAGTCCCCTGACTCGTGTGTTCCATGCTGTCACCTGAACTGTTCCATATGTGCGTGGCTTCAAGTGGGTGTCCTGTGAGGGGGGCTCCACTAGACAACCCCAGCTGTGATCCGAACCAGACAGAACCAGCTGGGGGGACCCCGCTCAAAGCTCACAGACACCACGTATTTGGGCAATGGGACATCACAACTTAGCAGAGCATGACAACGCTAAGGGGGAATCCCTGTTTATGCAGTGTAGCTACACACACCAATTAAAAGGACATTTAACGGAATCCAATTAATAATCAGACATAATGTGTTACCGTCCGCTCATCTTTATAGATGCTTATCTAGTACAGGGTCATGGGGGGCCTGGTGCATGTCCCAGTAAACACCAGACTGGGGCTGCAGCTCCAGCATAAATTGAGAGATTCATCCATGGATTTTGAGAGCCGCAAGGCAGCGGAGAGGCGTTATGGGTGTCGGTGTCGGCTGTAGTCCTGCGGAGGGCGTTAGCGCACAGGAGCCGTGTGGCGGGGGCTCCTGTCCGCGCGGCGACCTATCTTTGCTTAGCGGCGCTTCCCTTAAATGAGTACGGAAATTAAGGGTAAATATCAACGTGACCTTTGAGTGGACAGGCGTGCTGCTCAGAGTGGAGTAGAAAGCCCCGGACAAGCACACATTAAGGAGTAATGGCCGCTTATCCTCCCCTCTTTCCCTGCAGGTCATACCTTGCTGGTTAGTAGCCTGGCAGGGGTTCATATCTTACCTAAGATGCTCAGTCCAGAGTCCTCTCCTTTTACAGCCCCTTCGCAGGTTAAGGGAGGTCAAAGAGAGAGGGCAGGATGCAGGGAGGGAACATATCTTCTGGAAATCTTATATTGACTGGACCCTGAAGAGTCACTGACGCAGGCAGAACCAGAACACTGATCTGGACCCAGTGGATGGTGCAGAACGAGAAGGTAGGCTAAGGGTCCGGGGTCCTGTGTGTGTGTGTGGGGGGGGGGGGCATTGGGGCAAACAGGACACACTGGAGGGACATCACAGGCTGTGGTGGCTTCTGGATCCTGGCTTTCTGAACTAAAGCGAAAATCCGAACATAGCAGGTCCGGTCACACCGTAATCCTTCACTGCCAGTCTCAAGCATATGCATATATTTTCAAATCTCTATTTATTTAGGCCTCTCCAGGGAAGTACTTAACCTGAAAGCCCAGCTGTTGAAACCCATGCTCCTCTTTATATACAAGCAACATCAAAACCAAGAGTAACTTATTTTTATTTTAAAATTTTAGTATTTTTATAATGACAATAAACACTGGGAAAGCTGAAGAGTAAAGCAGGAGACCAGGGTTCGAGGCACTCCAGCTGTGAAGCTGCCAGGAGGCCTAGACACCTAATAATAATTATAACGCTTTTAATCCTGTCAGGTTCCAACACCGTCTTAATTTAAATACCCACGCACCATGCTTCTGAGCAAAGGCTGGATCATCCAGCAGAGCTTCAGCCAACAAGAGGCAGGTAAATTTGATTTAACCCCTGTCCACATTCCATGGGTTGGAAGCCATTCCTTGTCACTTGTTGACAGGTGATTATGCATCAAGTAATTAATGGCTGTCCATCTTTTTTGTTATTTTTAATAAAGCTGGTCGCCTTCCACCCCTGTTCTGTCCCAAGCCAGGCGTATATAGACATATACTCATGCTCCGGTCTGTTCTAAGAGATGCAAGGTGGCAGCGAGTCCTAATTACGAAGGGAACAGACGACAGACTAGCTGTTGCCATGCAGAATGTTTGCCGCCTTCAAGCTGAGAGGCGCCTCCATGGCCACGTGGATACCTGGCTGTTCGGATGCTCCGTCGCCCAGTAACCAGCCAGCGGGAAACTGGTCCAGGCCATGCCCAGGTCTGCTCTGCTCCAAGTTGTACTTGATTGACCTCCCCTTGGAGACAACAGCTCAGGATTCCTATTCAGTCATCATACTGTTTCAGCCATCACTCTGCTTTAGTCATCACTCTGGGGGGGGAGGAATTTTCACAAAGATGGTGTTTGATCCCGTGAATATTTACTCAGATAAAACTTTTCCTGAAGCAGCTACATTTAATAAATATCCTCCAGATATCAGCCCACAACAGCTCAGGATTCCTATTCAGTCATCACTGTGCTTCAGTCATCACTGTGCTTCAGTCATCACTGTTATGCTTTCACTTTGTCTAACAACTGGTGGTAAAAGCAGGATCTCACGGACGACCAGCTGATATCATTACTCGTTACCGGGTAACTGAGTTAGCGTAACTGCTCTAACAACTGATACATGTGTCTGTGCTATCTCTCTCGTCTGTACCTGTTGGGAAAGACCATGCTGTTTGCGTAAGTGATACATGTTCACTGATGAATTTAATAGACAAAACAGTCACACGCAGAATCACATGCAGGCAACATTATTCTAGTACACAGCTGCAATATTTGTTTATCAATTTTATCATTCTGGAATACAGCCGGTTGGCAAATTTTATCGCCAGGGGGACCCCTAATCTAAGGTATTTGTAACTTTCAGAAATGTGGAAAGAGTTGCGTTTGCTTCACATTGAACATGTGCTGACATGAAAGGATTAATCCAGTGCAGATCTTCCATGGTCATTCATACAGACCTTTGGCTATGTTTCACACTGCAGATCTGTAGGTCATCAATATCTCGTCAGACATTGTGACCCGAAGGTCAACCTGTGCATTGATTTCAGGGAACAAATCCAATCAGACTGGCCAGGGGTGAAGGTGTGGCTTACTTGTGGATGTTGTTGTGGTGATGGAAACACAACCCTCCACCCCAAATCCCCGGCGATTATTCTGCTTTGTAGGCTATGGATGACAGTGTCCAGTGTTCTCTTACGAGACTGATGGATGTGGAATGAGTATCATTAACCTGCAGTAATGAGTGATGGGAAGGAGCAGACCATCGGCTACGGCACTATTAAGCTTTGCCATTTAACGCAACATTAATCACTTAACATGTAAATAAATGAGGGACATGTTGCGCATCGCCACAGGAACAAAAGGAGAGGACTCTGGACTGAGCATCCCAGAGGAGTGACTGCTGTGCTGCCGCCTGAAGGTAAGATTTGGGGGACACGTGTCTGCAGTACAGGGAACCGAAGGGGGCCGTATATGTGGGTGTGGGGTGGTCTTCAGTGCTTTTAGTGAATGCTGAGTTGGAAGAGAAAAGACTGTAAACATGAGAGCTACGGATTCCGGTTATCAGTCAGAGTCGTACACGCTGCGATGACCCAGAAGACGGCCAGCGGGACTCAATGCCCCCAGAATGGCCTGAAACACAGCTTACCTCCACGCAACAACCCCCCACCCCCCCCCGCCCCGGCATAGTCGACCTGCAGCACTCGCCGGGAGATCCGGAGTTAAAAGCGACCTGGATACGACTCTGGCTTTTCAGCTAAGAGTCTTACGCACTCAAAAGCAATTAACAGGCTACTGTTGTGAATATCCCTGTGGAAAAAGTCCAGATGGGATTGTAAGGGAGGAGTGAGACACAATGTCCAGCATGGCACGTGTCCGGCCAGCCTGCTGCTAGGTCAGGCAGACTCCAATGCAGGGGTCAGTCAGCAGGGATTCCACTCCTGTAGGCTTATCTTGCCTGATGCTTCGAGGATGGTGCCCGGGAGAGCAGTGGCGGGGGGGGAGGGATGGGCGGTACAGTATGTTAGCGCAGCGTTTTAGATACGCTAGACACACATAGGCACAGCGTCTGCCACTCTAAGTGTTTATATGGCACTAATACAACGGTCAACAAGGTCTGAGTCAATAAAGCTGAATCTATTGTTTAATTGAATAAAATCTAATCTGGAAATAAATGCAGCCATAACTCAGTCTAAGAGCCATTGCTGCTGGGACGCTCAGATCTCATTAAGGCTCCTTCTTTCAGCCTCGCTAAATTAAACGGGATTTCAGAAAAGTCATCCGCCTGTCCTGGCATGTAGGCATGTGAGTGGGTTTAGCCACGGCGGTGTCATCTGCGGACCTCCTTGTGGTGCCTCCCAACGTTTTTGGCATATGTTGAGCATGAAATCTTCATGTTGACCAGCAGGACTTCCAAAGAGGCTAACCAGCCACACTGGAATCCAACCATACGTGTCAATGAGTAACCAGGATCAAACACAACTATAGTATGCATGACCACATACTGATACTTTGTAAATCACTTGTACACCCTCCGATAACTTATATATTACTATTTTTGATGTGTTTTCTCTCTCTCTTTCTTTCTCTATCTGTCTATCTATCCATCTGTCCGTCCATCCATCCATCACAACACATAGGGTGAGATTGACACATGCCTATCAAAACAATGAAAATCACGCCACCTTGGCTGGACAGGGACCTTTATCATTACAGTTTTTGTTCCATTACAGTTTTGGAAGACTTTTGGAAGTTTTTAGCGGAGTTTGAAAACGTGCTGGATGGACAGCTGGTCCTGTGTTCAGGCCCCAAGCTTCACTCTCATCGTTCTCAGAAGAGTGGAAAAAAACTCCTCTCGTACTTGTGCAAATAGTAAATTAAGCATAGTTTCACTTGAACTAGGCAGTAAGGCCCAATGATGTAACAAAACTGGCCCCCCAGCAGGAAAACTCCAGATAATCAGTAAATATAGGACTAAGAAATGTTCAGAACATGTCTGTCCAACCTGTAGATCACAGTGTCACCATTTGTTCAGGTTCTAGGCCATAGATGGACTGCGATAGAGAGCAGGCAACTCAGTGATGCATATATCTACCGAGGAACAGCATGTACTTTTGGAGGAACGCTTCACAAAAAGCTTTGGTGGTAAAGAACAAACTCGCATGACCATGTGGCTTAGCTTCATGTAAAAAAAAAGCTTACGGCGGCTAGGCCACACTTGTGTCTCTGGGTCCTTTGTGAAGGCACGCGTGCGGTGGTGTCTTTGTGTGCCAGAGTTCCTCAACATGTGCGCCGTTCACGGTGTATCAACAAACACGCCTGTCCTTGAGACTTCTCATTGCCGAAGTTCCACTCCGAGGGTTTCCATGGGAACCAGTCGAAGGCAGCACACGTGTGTGCATCCGTGATAACAGGTAGATGAGAATTATCACCTTTTTTTGTTTTAAAAAAATGCACCTCTACCTGCCCCATGACATGCTCCCTGCATCCCTGTTTTCCTCACAGATGCTCACGTACGTGCATGCACACACACGGTCACGCACGCGCGCCCTGAACAGTAGGATGCTCATTAAAAGAACAGTGCCGTTCCATCTCAGCGTCAAATGCTTCCCCAGATACAAAACCTGAGAAACTGCACTATTAAAATTCAAACCGCTCAAACTGTTGCTTTTTTCCCACACCACACACCAGATATCTCATAAGGCTTCCACCAGCACACACAATATGCACGATTTCTAATTCAGTTACTACCCGCTCTTTGCCAAAACCATCGCTGTTTGTGCCTTTCTATATTTGAATAGCGTTCTCCTTTTGAGAATCAAAGATCAGCGTGATCCAAAGGAGTGATACATAAAGGGATCCATTTATAAATGCAGAGTCCTTCATGAAGAGGATAGGCATTAGCTGGAGGTGGCTCAGAGTAAGGACGTTGCGTTTCACTGCTTGCAGTGTAGAGAACATCTGAAATCACCTTTACCGTGTGCTCATGGAATTGACCTGGGCAAGAGTCGGATTAGAACAGAAATGACCCTGCGTGATGATATTGGTGACCGTTTTTTTGAAGACTCACCCCTATTTATCCCCAGACGTGCAATGGAAAATGACCTATAGCCAGTGTTGGGCATTTCAGGTGCAGAAGCTGCAAATTCAGTCCAGGATTTTGATTCTACCAACCTGTTGTGCATAAAGAGTCACAGTCACGTAGTATTCAATTGGTTGGTAGAAACAAAATCTTGGTCTGAATTTGTACCTTCTGTACTTGAAATGCCCAACACTGCATAAAGACAGCCTTATCCAAGCCCAGACAGTGAAAGTAATGAGGGAAACAGGCTCCCCCCCCCGCCCGAAAGTGAAAGATTCCTATTGCCTAGACAAGCACAAAGTTTGTATCATGTTTAGTGGGCCTGAACTCCATTGCCGGCCACTGGGTGTGAGGGAGTTTGTCTTAGAAAGGCACACGAGTGTCCTGTAAATATTTCATGAACAGAATGTTTGAGATCTTGAATGAGCTAAAATTGATTCATTATTTTTTAATGCTGTCTGGGCAAACATTTAGAATAATTTCTTGGCATTATAGCCTGCTTTCAGAAATGCTTCATTTTTACAGTGAAAAAATGTGTGTGAGAGAGAGAGAGATAGAGAGAGAGAGTGGGAGAGAGAGAGAGATGTTCAATAAGTGGGCTTTTGACAGCTAACTTTTCACTGTTTAAGCAGAAGGACTGTAAATAAATGAGATTATGAATGCGGTGGTTAAATCTGAAACACTTCAGCCCTACAAACTCTCTATATCTACACTCTAAACTCTACACTCTACTCTAAACTCTAGAAAAGGTCATTATGATACAGTATCTCTATCTCTTCAGTGGATGCTGTGATCTAAATCAGGTTAAATCAGGGGTGGCCAATCTTATCCGCAAAGGGCCGGTGTATGTGCTGGTTTTTGGGGTAACCGTTAGGTCGGCTGTTCAAACCAGGTGTGAGGACTCTTCAGCCAATCGGTCCTCTAATTAGTAATCTAATTAGGCAGTTGCAGCGAAAACACACACACAGTGGCCCTTTCTGGATAAGATTGGCCACCCCTGGGTTAAATAATCCATCCATCTATCCATCAATTGTTTAACCAAGGTCCTTAGTGAGTCTAGAGACAGTCCCTGGAAGCACAGAGCGCATGGCAGGGGACATACCAGATGGGATGCTAGGCCATTGCTGTGGGCACACCCACACATGATCATTCATAACAGGCAGTTTTATAGACGCCTGTAAAAATCCACCTATGTACACACTGTTTACGAAGGGAATAGATTGCAGTTATCTTGACATCAGTTGTGCTTGGGGTAGTACACTTTACAGCATCCAACACATTGAATCTGTGAAAGAGCAGCCCAGGAATAGAGTGACCACAAACTAGGTAAGTCACAGCCTTTGTGTGCTGCTTTTATTAGCCTGGAAGAGCCTCTGAAGGAGAGAGAATCTTCACCTCCCACCCCCCCCAGAAAACAGTCTGACAGAACAGGAGAGATAAGTGTGCACAAAGCAGAAAGCAAGGTGTTACTTTGTCACATTTTATAACAATGTACCCCATGAGGCAACCATACAACATCTTCTCGTCTTCCAGTGAGCTTCACGACAGGTCACAGCCAGAGGACTGGTAAATATGGCGGTGGGGGTATCAGCCGTCTGGGGCATAATTAAGGTTAAATTTGCTAGTTTTTAACCGCTGCTCCATTCTTTTAAACACTGTCAAATGTTCATCCTGCATGGAAGTAGCGTGCAGCAAAGCACCCTCCCATGGATGCTGGGTGATAGGTGATGAGGACGGTATCAACAGCCGAAGCCGTTTTAAATTATTTCAGGCAGAGAAGAATGGCGTGATTCCTTAATCTGAGACCACTTAGAATCTTATTATTCTATTTTTTTGTTAGAATCAACTTCAAACATATACTTTCTGTCATATCCCACCGGCGGGGCACGACGACGGGCGCGATGAAGTGGTGAAGGTTTCGGTCCATAGGACAGCAGGGTTTGTGCTGCAGCCTTGTAGGGAAAGCCTGCGGTGGAAATAGATCCTCAGTCAGGCTCTGTAAGAAGAACACAGGGAAAGATATTGGTATAACTATTTCAAATGACTGAATTACAGCCAAATATCAGAGAGGAGTTTGGAGTTCCTGCAAATCTGGGAAAACAATGAAAGAATCTGAGACGTAAGAGGTTGTTTATATTAAGCACAGTGTTGGATTCGACCTTACAATGGACAGAGGTTATGAACATGCACTCCAGACTAAGTTTAACACTTGGTCTGGCATCACTGTAGGCTCCCACGTTTGGTTGCTCTGTGAACACGGAGACGGCTGACCGTTCTGTCAGGACCTTCTGACACAGGACCTCAGGATTCTCCTGCTTCAAAGCGGCTCCTGATTTCAATGGTCGCCCTTCGACAATTGCCAGCTTATGTTTGCCTCATGCTATCCCGATGAAGGAAACGTCTCACGCGGGGACATCTCCGAGCATCGACTCGCATGCGGCGGCTCCGTTTCTGGCCCGGTAAGAGCTCACCGGCCATTGTGAGCGCTTCACGAGAGCGGCTGAGATGCCTCGTTACTGCATGAACGGAACCTGACCAGCACTGTGACCTTGGAGAAAACACAGCCGCGTGCCATGGAAACAGTTACATAAGGGCGCTGTCATCACTGCAGCTGCCAGAGTGAAATTAAGACAACCTTTTACTTTTGTTTTCTTGATATGGCCTGACCTCCCAGCCTTACCCTGAGCAGATCATTTAATACAAACCCCAGGCTCTCTGCCTCCCGCTTCAGCAATTATGTTTGAATAGAAAAACTGAAAATAATAATAATAATATAAAAATATTAAAGGTTCATTGCACGCCCCCATCAGAAAGGGTAAGGCATTGCAGTAAGTGATTTTCATTAGGGGAGTGAGGCAGCCTCATGAAAATTCACATTAAGACAATGGTGGGCGAATGAAACGGTGACTTCAAAATATCGGTGAAGCTTATAATCTTGGGTGGAGTAACTTGAAGGAATCCTTTGAAAGACCAGGGTTTGGACCACGTGTCATATTTTAAGGTTAAGACCGCAGAGCAAGGCTGAAAAGTGGTACATTTCACCAAGAATTCGAAACAGTGTATTTTTTCCCCTCTGCTGAAAAGTGTGTTGAGTGTGACCAGAAGCAGGCCAAGCAAAGCCTAGAATGGCCCACAGGAAGACTATGTTTACTTTGCTAAGTTGCATAGACTTCCCCATGGACTAATACTGCCTCTTGTATGTTTAGGTCACAGGCCTCAGGGCTATAATAGGTAACATATACATCAGATATGTTCGTTGGAGCCATGGGTTGGACTGACAACCTCTGTGGACCAATGATCTTTCAAAAGCTTCTCCTCATTGTGTCAGTTCAAGTTGGACTGCATGGATAATTGTTTAAGGGGCAGTCTGTTTTGGGGGACTGGACTGTCATTTTGTGCCATGTGCCTCATGCGTCAAGAACATCTATGGTCCACCGCTCATGAAATCCTGATATCCCCTGAGGAAACAATAAAGCCGTAATATTTATAGGCACCTTAAGACCTGCACTTGACCCCAATTGCTAATTTTATATAATATTAAAATCCTATACTTCAAATACAACCGTAAGAAGGGATAGTATGAATGCATCAGTATAATAGTTTTGATGAATGCCTACAGAAGGACCAACTCAGATCCTGCATAATTTGGTCTATTCAGCAGTAGTCCTTCAACACCCCTCTGGGACATTTTATGGACCCAATCATTTATCACCAGCACTTTTGCTAATAAGACGTAGTTCTAACCCTCCCTGCCGAACCCCAGATGGAGAAACCCTGGGTGAACTCTGGGACATCCACAGAACGGCCATACCTGCATGAGGCCCAGGTGATGAGCATTTCAGGGCCTTTCCGGCTCGTGGACATTTGCGATGCCTGAAGGAGCTCACTGTCGTTGTCACATGTTCAGAGTGGAGAAGATTACAAAACAGACTTAAAGTTTAATAGCTTTCAATGTTATTCGCAAAGAAAGACACAACAACACATAAATGGAATAAACATGACTAGGAGAGCAGTAATGAAATCACAAGCATGCGTTCAAGCAAAACCAGGGACAAAATGGATATGGGAGGCAATGCTTGGCTTGGTTTGGGTTTGGGTTTGGCCCTGTAGCCAGAGGCCGGCCCCACACTACGGTCCCAGACACTTACATCTGCTGCGCTGCATCTGTGAAAAACAGGATGAGCACTAATTAAAGGGGCAGCCTTGCCTGGCAGACTACAGTGCTCATACAGTAACTATGTTTACAGTACATGCACAGCCTAGTAGTGCCACGGTTATAGCTCAACTACGCCATTTAATCGGACTACTGCCCTTGTCCCAGTATACATGCACAAGACGGGAATCAAATTATTGAACGGAGTATTCCCGACTCCGCTACAATAGGTAGCGATTTTGCTCATTTCAGCTTGTTAGTATTTGACTTTTTCCGGTTGACCTATTATGGCACAGACATAAAAGAAACAAATCATTAATAATGGATGCGTGGACAAATGAAGTAACACAAGCTTTAATTGCGATCTGGTCAGAAGATCAGATACAACAAGATCAGGATGGCATGACAAGAAAAAGTATTTTGTATAATATACTATGGCAGCACGGTATTGGAAAATTTTCAGATATTGCAATGTGATTTTGTTGTAATAAATATTGGGGTATTTATGAAACAAAAAAGGAGTTCGACATAAATTTCTCATGAACCCGTCTAGGAGTGATTTAAACGGCGAGGATGAAAATGATTAAGATTGTCTCAGAGAACGCATGCAAAAGCCGCGGAGGTAAACTCTAAACTGGTTTTTAAACATACTAGATAATCTTAAAAAGGAATAATTTTTAGCACTGCAAAACTTGCTAGGTTTTCTTTTCTTGTGACAGGGCAAAAATTTGTTAGCGGGACTTAAATTTCCTGCACTATAAAATTCGTACCAAATTGAAGGTTAGAAAAAGCCTGATGTTAATCCAGCTGACTAGCGATGTAAGAACTGCATGTACATAACACACATTAATATCGCACGTCGTCCGCTCCTACTACAGCCATTTTTTGAATTCAGTACAAAACACCATGCCTGGCGCTGTGATGTCAGTTGGCGCTGGTACCAGATTTTACACCCATGGAAAACCAACATTATGAAGTATTGTACTTTTGGTACCTACTTGAAGTACCAAAAGTACGGTACCTGGTGTGGTGGAAAAGCGCCCTTTAGCTGAGCAGTGAATTGGACAGCTTTACAGTGCTGTACATTTCATACGTGCTGTACATCCTCTGCCATACTCCAAGCTTCTTCTGTTACTTCTGGGTCAAAGCCCGGGAGGGGGGGCTGTGGGACATGCGCAGAGCACCTAGGCCAGTTTGAGTCTGACTGAGCATATACATGCAGGACTAAATCGACTCCCATTCGCATTATCATGGTGTCTTAGTCTGATTTTAAGAAATTCGATTTAGTACGATTTCAGCCAGACTAACGTGTTTGCATGCACTTTAAAAATCCGAGTTTTAGTCGGACCAACGCAATCATTCGATTTTCTTAGTGTGCATGTAAATGTACTCAGTGTCGGCACCAGAACAAGTCCGACTGCAGAACCCAGGATTTTCACGGGGGGCACCAGTAGTGTTATCAGGATGCCTATCCTGCAGTAGGTATGTGGGGTGGGCAAAAGGGTTTGAATTGGGTCAGATATCTTAGGCCTGGCTCCCCAGCCCCCGACTCTACACTCATGTTAGCCTGACTGTTGTGGCAGCTCATAGTTTACTATCTGTGATGCATAGGTTAGAATAAGCACTTTTTTACAGACCTAAATTTGAGGTTTACCTCACAGACAAGTCGATGAAAGAAGGCTAGGCTGAATCCCCAGGAGATGCCGTGGGCGTGGCTGAATTGGCCGGTCACAACTTACCACAGTGCCTGTCCATCTCATCTACCAAACACCCCCCAATCCATCACACCCCAAACCTTACTCACCATTAACACCAAAAGGTGACACGTGTCCCAAAATCTGTGAAGGGTACGGGGTGGATGACAAGGAGAAAAACTAATCTAGCTGACTGTCTGAGCAGCTCCTGTGGAGGCCCGTGTACACACTTCCGTGGGTTTAAAAACCCCAGCGACAATATGGCTACAGACTACAGCACTTTGCCCAGGCGAATCTGGACCGAGTCAAAGAAAACTTCACATGGATCGTGGGCTTTGAAAAAGCAAAGATGCTAAACAAGGTTACCATTCCTGAACGCAAACGGCAGTAAGTCTCACTACTCAGACCATCTGTTTTGCATCTGAGGGCTTGGGACCGAAACGACATGCCGCACTCCCATGCGGACACACATGCAGAATCTTACTATGGCTGATATGCAACCTGTTTAGCATGAGGTGGACATGACGTACAACCTTCTGCTGTGGGCCACAGACTCACTTGCTACCCACACCGACGCTCCGGAGCCTCCTGCCCAAACTGCACTCTGAAGACACCTAACGAGCCGCTGTTCACTCAGGACAAACAAGCTGACACAGGTGAAGAAGGACCGTAGGCGGTGCATGTTGAAGGCAGCCGAAGAGGGATGGGTGCAGGACGCCCTCTGCTACAGGTGGAGATGGCTGGTTCATCCAGACCAACCACTTGTGTCCCCCACTCTCGTCACCTTCAGAAGGAGCTGTCATGGATGAGACCAGTCGGCCTCCTTGGCTGCTGAGTTTGCCTACCAGAAGCCCTCAGTGAGTGCACAAACAGGAAGAGATGTCTCACGGCTCTAAAATACCAAGGAAAATCTGCAGGACTGAATCAAAGCTTCCAAAAAGCCCTTTAGTGTTTTCTGTGAGACACATCTTTATAAAGCCTTGCTAGGATACAGATTATTTTTGCTTTCTATACACTGCACGCTAACATAAGCGGAAATACATTCTTTACAAATCTGAGAATCCAAATGAAGAACGCACCGGAGAACAGTTGGAAACCATATCTGATTGAACACGATTCAGAGCAGTAAGAGAAAGAACACCAGCTTAAAACACTAAAGAACAACTAGAACACATTGATTAAGACTGACTGAGAGCTACTGGAAAACACACTGGCTGAACACATTGGAAAAAATAAATAACTGAACACTGGAGAACTCCAAGAGAACATATTGGCTGAATACAATGATGAACTCACGGATAACGCACTGACTGAACACAATGGAGAGCTTGCAGATAACACATTGACTAAACAAAGTGGAGAACTCCTGAATAAAACATTGACTAAACACAGTGGAGAACTCACAGTTAACACATTGACTGAACACAATGGAAAAGACACAGATAACAAATGCACTGATTTATAATCCTGCAAAAAGTCAGTTTTATACAGAAAATTATGGGGTGTTGCTCTTAAACAGTATCAGTAACAATCTTTACCAGTTGAGCCATGTGTACCAAAGACCTGTTGGGCACATTTTCATTGGCCATTTATATCAGGGACTTGATCTGTGGAACAGTCAAAATGCATAGACCATCCAAAACAACAACATGCTAAATCACATTCCATACTAAACAATTCATAGCAAGTCGGTTGTATAACATGTCATTCAATGTAAGAACATATATTTGTGTAGAAAAGAATACAGAACAGCAGAAGGGATTTTTGCATTACACCATGATATTTGCGTACCAAAAGACAAGAGCTTTGAAAGCTTTGGATGTTTTGTATAACAACATGTAAAACAGTTTGTGTTTGTCAGTGCAGAACACATTGTCTTACTGACATATACAAATAGCAATAGAGGTTTTCTGGTGTAAAATGTCACTAATTTGCTTTTTAGAGCACCTACTTGAACAGTGAGACCTGTTTCAAATTTCTCTTAAGGAAATATGGTCCAACTTGCTAATGACAGTTAGACCATCTGCTTTTTAATTCACCAAAGTCATCCATGTTTTTGAGATAGAGGCTAATATGGGACTTTTTTTTATTATATACTGAATTCTAGATGTATGTACTCTTTTCTCCATCCATCCATCCATCCATGTTTTGTAACCACTTATCCTATTCACCTTCACGCACTTATACTCTCTTCTTTCGAACATAAACAACATTTATTCTTATTGCAAGATATTCGTACCATCCGCTTAACAAAAATGTGGACGTTTGAATTAATTGTATTGTTACGTCTACATGATCATGAAGGTGTGCATATGTTAGTTTGTGTTGAATAGGGGCAGCTGTGCCCTTATTGTAGTGACTGTTTGTGGCCAACAGGGGTCCCCAAACCTCAGGGGCCCCACACTAATCTGCTGTGAATGGGGGTAAACACCACCACTGGGGCCGAATAATATGTTTTTTTTTTTCCTTCTTTACATAAAGTAGAACGTAGTTTTGTCTATATATATTTTAACAAAGCATTATTAAATTGTTTACCCTGTCAATCGGGTCTCTGCAGAAAAGAAGACATCTATTGACATTCAGCCTGTCTATAGAATTCATCCACCCATCTATCAATCATCTATTCCTCCATCCGTCTTCCTGCCACCTATCCAGTACAGCGCTGCTGTGAGGCTGGACTCTGTCCCAAGAAACACAGGGTGCGAGGATAAGGACTGCATGTGTTTGGACAGAGGAAACGGGGGAAAGATTCCTCAGGAACTGGAGGTAAACCCAGAACCCTGAAGATGTGAGGGTATAGTTCACTGAACTTTACGCATTGAATGCCTGGGTCTTTTGCCTCTTCTAGCTTTATAGGCTGCTGCATCAAGATAGAGGACAGACAAAGACTTCTGGGAAAAGGTAGGCTGGAAGATGTGGACTGGCCTGGCTGGATTGGAACACCTATTACACAGAGGATGTAACAGTTCAGCTTCTTATTCCTTGGGTGAGGATTAAAGTGATCGTCATGTGATCGTCATTTTCTAAGAAGCAAAACAGAATTTAAGAGAAGCAAGCAAAGAGGCGTACAGAACTATTTCTGTCTGGAGGGCAGTCATCACTGGTAACACGGTGCGACAGGATGCAACTCAGAGGCTATGCGGTCATGCCAAAACATGACATTAGCATGGACTTTTTTTCCATTAAAAAAAACATGGTACCAACACATAATGGGTTAGGACGCCTGTGTGCACGGACCTCTGAGAGAAGCCGGATATTTTCCCCACCATGCCTAATAAGGGAAAAAAAAATCTAGTATGAGATTTTACATACAAAAAAAAAAAAAGGAAAGAAAAACAATAAATGGAACAGTGTGGCCCTTTTTACCTGAGCGGGGAAAGCCTTTGAAATAATTATTCTCCATTGGAGTAGCAGGTTATCCAGAGTTCATGCTGGACGCGTTCAGTTCAAATGCTGTATTTTCATTTTTTTATATAAGAAAACAACCCAGTTAGGCATGACAGCACACACTGGGCTACAGCTAGATGTCATCTATTCTGCCTGACAGAGCTCGCATCAAAACGACGGGGAAAAAAACAGAGGAACAAAACAGGCAGTCTCCCGGCATGAGTCGGCGTCCCGGAGCAGACACACGGCATGTCCACGAAAGCAAACCGCCAATTAAAGGCATTGTCCCGACGAGCACAGCATAATTACCGACTGGGGGGGAGATGGGGGGGGAGCGGTGTACCTATAAATATGCGAGAGCCATAATGCCAATGGGAAGGATAAGGGGCGGGGGACACAAAGGCCAACCACTGCAACAGTGTTGGAAAGCTCAGGAATACCGAACACTTATACTTAGGAGCAGGGTGGAGAACAACAGGAATGTATGGAGAGCAACACCCTACAGACCACAGTTTGGCTTCTGGCTACAGAAGAGGTACCACATTCTGAATTTATAGTTTGGCCAAGGCAGGTCTGGGAGGAGAGCTGGGTCACAGGGACCAGGGATCGGGAAGGTCCGCGAGGTTCTGAGTGCTGCTGCGGATTAGTAGCAGACCTGCATTGTAGCTTAAGCGTTCTCTTTCTGTGCCGGGGGGGGGGGGGGGGGGGGGGGGGGGGGGGGGGGGGGGGGGGGGGGGGGGGGGGGG